>OX352763.1:68156785-68756785 GCA_947095585.1 Nephrocerus scutellatus
GTGATTAGAGTTACGTAATGAATAACTAGTTACTTTTAGATCTCTGTGACCACTACGTATAAAGAAAATTTTTAGAACTTTATATACGTATAAATATCTCAAAGGAAGAATGTTTAAATCCTAAATAAAGGTAATGAAGAAGTTAGTTTCGGTTGACGAGATATTGTTCTTACAATAAAGTTTTGTGCTACTATTAAGGGCTTTAGGTTGGAAAAATATATACCACCCCAACAGCTTAAACCATATTGAAGCTTTGACTGGACAAGGCTAAAATAGATAGATATAAGAACCGCTTCGGGACAAATATCGCGCAGTAGGTATAGTTGTCGATTACAAGATAATAAGTACTTTTGCAATAATTCCACATGACTCTTAAAACTAAATCGATTATCAATCGTTACTCCTAATTATTAAAAAGAGTCAACGTCAAGCACATTACAAGAATCAGAACATGTAAAATTGTTATAAAGTCAGAGGAATGATATATAACATTATTGATGTTTGCTGCTATTCCAGATAATTTGATATTCATAATATTCGTTTTAGAGCTAAGGCCAATATAATGTATGTCAAACCAGCGTCTAAGAATGCGAAGATCATTATTAATCTTCTGAGTATTAACATCACTACTCTTGGAGCTATAAACCAATCCCACATCATCAGCAAAGCCAACTGAATGGCCTTCTAATTTCAATTGGAAAATTGAATTGATATAAATCAGAAATAAGATTGGTCCTAAAACTGAGCCCAGCGGCACTCCGCACTTGACTTTTCTAAAATCGCCAATACAGCTCGAAATTTTGACCCCTTGTTGTCTATCTGAAAGATAAGAACGAAACAAGTCATTCGCAATGCCGCGAATTCCAACTTTATCTTACTTTATTAATAATAATTCATGGTCCACAGTGTCAAATGCTTTTGTAATGTCTATAAACTTTACTGCAGCAGATTGATCATTATTCAGCGACAATACAATACGATTTACAAGCTCTAGCAGTGCATCCTCAGTACTTTTACCCTGTCTAAAGCCAAATTGACTATTTGAAAAAAATTGCATTTTGCAAGAAATGAAAGTAAACGTTTTTTGATTATTTTCTCCAAAAGTTTAGAGAAAACTGAAAGTAACGAAATTGGACGATAATTACCCAATTTGAGGGAATCACCTTTTTTTAGAGTGGTACTACAACAGCTTTCTTGAGAACCTCAGGAAAAACACCGCTTGACATGCTAAGATTACAAACAAAAGATAACACAGATGAAACGAGCGGCCCAACAGATTTGATCAGAGAATTACTTATGTTATCGTAACCACAAGCCATTGAATTATTTAAAGAGGTAATGATATCGTATATCTCAATGTCATCAGTTGGAGTAAAGAAAAACGATTTCTGCTGTACTGTAGGAAACAAATACTGCGACTCTTCTAATGCAGTTGGAGTTCTACGCGCGATACTCCCTTTAAGATCCTCAATGACGTTAACAAAATAATTATTGAATTCGTTTGCAATTTGTAGTTCCTCTTCCATAATTTCATTATTCTCGGTCATTATGGACGCAATAGGGACTTTTTCCTTATTACCGTTTAAAAATTCGTTTACAAGACGCCATTGAGTTTTTAAGTCTTTTTTACAGTTGTTAAAACGTCGGTAATAATAAAGTTCCTTTTCTATTGAAATAGATGAATTTATTTTTTTCTCTAAGATCTTTATCCTATGAAACAATTCAATGTTTCTGGGATGCTTCCTAATGGACTTTATTAGTTTATTTTTCAAATAAATCATTTTAGACAAAGAACATGAAATCCATGGACGGATTTTTTTAGTTTTTAGTTTAACCCGAGATTGCTGAACTATAGTGCATTCGGTAATATGAGCTGAAAAGGTGTTGAGAAATTTATTGAATGCTTGATTTGGATCTTGTTCAGTAAACACGTGGATCCAATTCTCTAGACTCAAAACCTCTTTTAACTTGGAAAATTCAACCCTCCGTTAAGAAAAAAATGCAATTGACCTATTCAATCGCTTAAATTTATCCTTAGTGATTTCAAGAGATAACATACGATGGTCATATAATTTATAATCTAAAACTTCTGCATTCGCAATTAGCTTAGAATTATTATTTAATCTCAAAAAAATGTGGTCAATAGTACTCGAAGAAGTATCAGTAACTCTAGTAAAATCCTGAATTAGAGAGATCAGTCCAAATGAGGACATCATTTGAAGATATTTATTGATATTTTGATTCACAGAAATTGAATCCGAAATATCAATATTTAGATCACCAATGATAATTAAATTTTTGGTTTTAATACGACTTAGATACACTGTAAATTCTTCAATAAATTCTAGCACTGAACTAGAATGAAGACGATATATTCCAACGACGCAAAAACTGTCAGAATCAATTGCAAAATTAATTCTTAATACATCAGCAGTTTTAAACGTTTTTTTAACAAAATTGAAACTTAAACCTAACCTCATATATGCTAGAATACCTCCGGCTGAGTAACTATTGTTACAACCGTCAACCAAGTTAAAATTAGGAATACTATAACTAGACACTTAATCACTACCAATCCAAACCTCTGAGAAAAGCATAATATTAGGCAAGGTGGTATAGGAACTGAGATGTGCAAAAATTTTATCACGATTGTTTCGTAAACTACGAGAATTTTGATGAATTATACACATGGAGTTTATATCTTTGGAAGTAGAGCAAATATTCGTTGATGAGAGATTTAACAGCTGAGTATGACCATCACAATTTACATTAGACATCTAAAAAGAAAAAAATGTTAAGCAAAAAAAAATTTATAATTTGTGAAGGTCTTCCCTGTCTCTGATTTCAAGTCTATCACTCCCATCAGTTTTCCTCATGAATATCTTCGCATTCCGTACCCAAAGATGTTTATAATCCTTTTCGTGTTTTGCGGTTTTAGCTAAATAAAGTAATTCACGCAATTTGAGGCTTAGGTTTTCATGTAAATAGAGTTGTTTGATTGAAAGCCACAGTCCGACGCCTTAAGATGTTTTTTATTTTTAAATTTTCTTTTCATCACTTCAACTTTGGTATTGCGACGACAAAACTTTACACAAATTTTTCCACTTCCTGAGCCAGCAATTTTGTGTTTCAAACGATATTAATGATTTATATCCGTGGAATGAATTTGGAAGCCCAGGCCATCGTTTAGGATGCGCATCACAATTTCTTCGGTGTTTTCATTTTCAACAAATGGAACTCCAACCAGATCAATTGAGTTTTGATACTCAAGCTGCTCTAAGGCATCGATTCTCTTCTGCATTGTTGTAACTTTCTCTTTTAAATTCGCATTTTCCTCTATGAGGTTTTTTACAAAATTTTCAATTTTTAAATTCTCTATATTAACTTCACTTGCCCGTGGCTTGCTGGCTGGCTGGCTGGCTGGCTGGCTGGCTGGCCAAATCTTCTGATCAATATTTAACCCACTTCCAACAGCCCGATTTTATTTTTTGCACACATGCATATCTCCCATGAAAACACTTTCTATTAAAATTTGAGACCCCTCGGGCCGCGGGGTCGGGGGGCTCCCACACAAATATTTTACAAAATTTACCCGATTTTCTTTAAATTTTGTACACATGTGTGTCTTCGATGAAAAACACTTTTTGTAAAAATTTGGAGCGATCGGCCTCTTGGGGACCCCAATATACAATTTTAAAATATCGCTATATTGCAGCGCTGTTCGCTGCCGCTGCGTAATTTGGTGGATGATTTTGCCACAAGACGAGCACGCAGTGTGTGTGATTGTGTATCTCCGATTAGAGAATTTACAAGAAAAATTTTAATTTTTATTGGTTGTTTTTTTTCATCCAAAGCTTTGTAATTTTCTGTGGATTCATTTCTGAGCTTTTTAATTTCACTACATATTGAATCAACAGCTGATTGATTGATCAACGGCTGTTCTGGTGTTATTGAATCAATTAACCGTTGGTTTTGTTTTTTCTTTTTCTCACAGACCATAAAAGACCACTTTTTTTTTGTACGGTGAAGATAATCAATGTCGATATCAGTTAATGCCACACAAGACCGATGGAATAAAAAATTACACATTTCGCAAGAGATTATTTAATCCGAATCTCTATTTACTTTCAAATTGCAAGTATTGCAAGACATGTTTATTATGTTGGAATTTTAAATATAGTTGATGATAACTTTATATTAATTATTTGTCAGAGATTGATTGATCAACGGCTGTTCTGGTGTTATTGAATCAATTAACCGTTGGTTTTGTTTTTTCTATTTCTCACAAACCGTACAAGACCAGATTGCAGTTTGCACTTTTAGAGAACAATGACACTTGCGTTAATTATTGCACAAAAGTTTCAATAAATGTCCACTATTGTAATTTTAAACGATGCACAAGTACATATTTATATACGAATAAACAAACTACAGTTTAGTAACTTGAAACTTAAAATTTATTGTTTATTTTATTAACTTTAGTAATTTTTGTTTTGTAGCTGTTATTTTTCGATGTTTGCTTTCCCCACTTCACAACAGCGAATGATCATACTCCTTAATTTCCATAGCAAGAAGTCCTATAGTCGCATCTTAGTCCTACATTCCGAATTTCATGCAAATCGCTTGAAAAATTGCTTTGCTCCAGATATTCCAGATAATAATGATTATATTCCAGAATTTCCATAGGAAGAAATCTTATAGTCACATCTTAGTCCTACATTCGGAATTTCATGCGAATCGCTTGAGAAATTGATTTGTTCCAGAAATTCCAGACAATAATGATCATATTCCAGAATTTCCATAGGAAGAAATCTTATAGTCCCATCTTAGTCCTACATTCCGAATTTCATGCGAATCGCTTGAAAAATTGCTTTGCTCCAGATATTCCAGACAATAATGATTATATTCCAGAATTTCCATAGGAAGAAATCTTATAGTCACATCTTAGTCCTACATTCCGAATTTCAAGCGAATCGCTTGAAAAATTGCTTTGCTCCAGATATTCCAGACAATAATGTTTATACTCCAGAATTTCCATAGGAAGAAATCTTATAGTAACATCTTAGTCCTACATTCCGAATTTCATGCGAATCGCTTGAGAAATTGCTTTGCTCCAGATATTCCAGACAATTAAGTTTATACTCCAGAATTTCCATAGGAAGAAATCTTATAGTCACATCTTAGTCCTACATTCCGAATTTCATGCGAATCGCTTGAAAAATTGCTTTGCTCCAGATATTCCAGACAATAATTATTATATTCCAGAATTTCCATAGGAAGAAATCTTATAGTCGCATCTTAGCCCTACATTCCGAATTTCATGCGAATCGCTTGGGAAATGGCTTAGTTCCCAAAGTACTGACATTTAAAAATGTGATATTTAACAGTGATCACAACATTCGGACATTTAACAGTGTCTCACTTAACAGTGTCTCGCTTAACAGTGTCTCACTTAACAGTGTCTCACAACAGTGGGACATTCTGTTGATCACAACAGTGGGACATTTAACATTTTACTTTTTGAACATGCACCCCCTTAAACCTTGTAGTGAGACGTTGTCACGTCAAAAAAAAAATTATTCACTTTCACTTTCTTACGGTACTCCAAATTTATTAAAACTCTATGGAAAAACTAGCTTCTCTTACAGAAGATCTGTATAAAATAGTAAAAAACCTTAGAAAAGATGGCAAAAGATGGCCCTAACAGAAAAAGATCTAAGGAATCAGCTGAGCTAAGATTAGAACAAATTCATGAAATTTTTGAAGAAGCACAAACTATAGCTACAGAACTAGATGAAACTCTTTTCGATAACAAGGACTTTCAAATAATATGTGAAAGATTGCACAGGTACAAAACAGAAGCAATAGATAGAATAGCAAACGGCATAATACAGGAAGAAATAACGGAAGACACAAAACTTACACCAAACGAAACACTAACAGACGTAGGCAAAATGACGGACGAATTTAGTTTCAGCTTCGCTCAGAAGCTACCAGCCCTTACGTGTGAAGAAGAAAGTAAAAGACTGGAAAACATCAGGGACTTTTTAAGCAGTATCGAGTTCTATTACGATACACTCACTCCGACCGCAAAACAAACCTTAATAAAGTTCTTACTTAAATGCAAAATTCAAAGGTAGAGCACTCACCGAGTTGGGAAGTCAAAAACCAGAACATTTCGCACAACTAAAAAAATACCTAACGGAAAAATGCGGACCAAAAGAAACCATAGAACTAATACAAACAAAACTTAGTAGGACACATCAGGGAAACCGACCTATACGAGAATTCGTCACGGACATCGAAACATTAGTTACCAAAATGACAGAACTGGAAGTTGATTGCTATGGTGAAAGCACCCGAGCAACATTAACCACAGCCAATGATCGTAGGCATCGACTCTGGTGCCTCTCAAAGTAAAAGCATACACAAATCAGTACTACTTATTTATTAATAGCACACTTGGTGCATGAAAACAAAAGTAAACAAAAATAACCCATACGTATTCTTTAATGGCACACTCGGTGCATAGGAACAAAAAATATAAAACATCTCCAATAGCATAATTTATGACCGGCGGTCGTTCGCCTATGAAAATAAATATGCAATCTAAGCATCATGGGCAAACGAGCGCCGGCCGCTTAGAAGGTTAATTACCCTTTCTATGCATTGCGCTGAGTAAGCGGCGCATGGAAATGGTAATGAAATAATAAGGTCGTGTGCTTGTGAAAACAAATATGTCAACGCAGTAGCATAGGCGAACGAACCCAAAAACACTTGACGCGGTCGGTCATATATTACATACGTACATAGATACACTATGCGATATTATGTAAAATATGAATATCGATGAGTAGGCATTCCAGAGTCGATGCATGGTCGAAAATCGATCAATTATTTTTGTATAAAAGAAGGGAAAATTCACTGAAGAAAATCATCTTCACAACTAACGTTGAACAATAATCATTGAGTTTTCATTTAGTGTCATTATACCAATTCGGTATTCTGACTCCCTAGAGAGCTCCGGTTTTGGGTTTACGTTGACACGGCAGCACGCCTAACGACTCAGCTATCGAGCTTGCTATCTAAATCCTTCCAAAAAATTACCAGCAAAGTTGTTCCAACAAATTAGGGCAACTTTACACCTGCAGTGAACGCCACCTTTTATACTCCAAGCTTCCAGAAACTTCCAATATTGTAGACAGAAATTTCGAGAAAATACCAGAAAATTGTAGTCTTATTCCCTTATTTACAACTAACGATACTTATATGCAATGGGTCATGTTCTAAAAATAAGCTACATGTTCAATCATGTTCTTTCACAAACCGGTTTGACTACATTTTTGAACAGTACATAATGATTGAAACTTGCAGGCGGTTACATTTCAAATAATTTAAAGTCTTACAGCCTAAAAGTATGCTACATAAAAGTGCTTATTTTTAGTATGAAGCATTTACATTGGGATTTACATTAGAATTTGAATTCTATTATACTCGTATGCGCTACTAAATACTTTTCGTAACAATATATTAAAATCAATTGCCGTGCGTTAGTCTCGCTAAATCTTGGAAACGGCTCGACCGATTTGGATGATTCTTTTTTGTTTTGTTCGTCTCAATACTGTAGAAAAAAGTGTTTCGGAAAACTCCTAAACGAAAAGCCGGAAAATCAAAAAAAAATTGTTTTGTGTGGGAATTTTTTTATTGGAATGTACTTAACAATTGTATTTCGACAATTTGGATTACTTTTTAATATTTCAGTGAGAATTTGTGAAATTTAAAATAGTTTTTTCATAAAAAATGTAGTGGATTTTGAGAACAGATTTGGTTAATGTAAAGAATAAGACGAGTTAACATAGGTCGTCGCAGTCAGTCAAATGCGCAGCGATCGACTACACGCGGGTTACGTCAGCCAACAATTCGTCTGACGAACACCGAACCCAAAAGCCGTTGAACCCTAGTTGCATCAGCGTTGCACTTTAAGGCAATCTAGTTCAACGGTCAGTAGATCAAATTTCAACATTGCTTATTATCAATTTTGTCAATTTAAAAAAACGTAATTTCAATTTCAGTTTTTGTCAATTTAACAAAATGTAAAGTTCGATTCCGATTTTGTCAATTTAACAAAATGTAAAGTTCGATTCCAATTTTGTCAATTTAACAAAATGTAACACAACAACAAAATACATTATAATAATTCTTAGCTTTAAGTCACGAACAGAAAAATAAAATATAAAAAGTCCAGTCTAATAAAGTACTCGGAGGAGTGAAGTTAAAAAGTTGTTTTTTTTTAAAGCCGCGAAGTAAAAGCGACTTAATTGGCGCAGTCGGTTAAAACCACAAAAAGGTTTCATTCTATTTCTAATCTGTAGATACAGAAAAAGTACAAGTGAAACTACATTAAAATATCTCATTCAAACTCCAAAGAGTTGAATCGTGAAAAAAAGTATACATATTTAAAATATCTCATTCAAACTCCAAAGAGTTGAATCGTGAAAAAAAGTATACATATTTAAAATATCTCATTCAAACTCCAAAGGGTTGAATCGTGAAAAATATATATACATATTTAAAATATTTCCTTCAAACTCCAAAGAGTTCGGTAGTGAATCGTGAAAAAAAACGACATTTTTAAAATATCTCCATCAACCTCCTAAGAGTTCGATTGGAAAAAAAATAAAATTATATTTAAAACATGGAAAACCAAGCAGACGCAAACTACGTCTTCTCAGCGGGAGAACTCCTTAAGGAAGCCGCATCAATCAAGGAATTCAACGGATCCAAAGACTACGCCTTGTCATCGTTCATCAGGGAAGTGGACCTTATTCTTCCCCTATTCAACACCAACCCACCACTCCAAGAATTTGTATACCAACGACACATCAGGAATAAAATCCAGGGAGCAGCATTGGAAGTAACTAGGACACTGGGACCACAAGCAACATGGCAGGAGACAAAGAAGGAACTTATCAGGAACTTTGGCGTGAAGGAAAGCTACCATGCCCTTTATCACAAAGCACTCAATATAAAAAATTATAATGTAAGTGAATATTACTATATTCTTAAAGGTTTTTTAGATAAGCTTAATACAAAATACGAATTCGATGATTTAAAACCGGTAGAATTTTCACCCCAAACAAATGAGTCCGTTATTTTAAAAACGTTTCTTAATGGTATAGATGCCCATCTCGCGAGTGTAGTCCATTGTAGAAATATCAACAATCTCAGGGAAGCGTTAAACACTCTAGAAGAGACAGGATTACTTAGGAACCCCCACTTCAGAACTAACCGTAATCAAGAAAAATATAGACCAAGCCCCCCTGTGCAACGACCCAATCCAATCACACATATCCCACAACACAATTTCAACATAAATTCAGGACAATTTAAACATAGAACACACACATCCGACCAAGTGAGACAAGGACATAATAACTACCATAACTACAATAATTACAGGAATTCAGGACTGTATAAACAAAATCAAAGTACCCCGATGGAAGTTGACCATATACAAATGAATTATCCACCCCGTTTTTGCAATCAACCACCCGAAAATCGCGAGGGAAATTTTCAGTCACAGGGCCCCAACATAACTTACCGATAGTAGAATTATCCATAGGACATGAAAAGGTCAAATGCCTATTAGATACAGGCTCAACGACGTCACTAATAGACAAGTACAAACTGACAAAATACGAACGAAAAAACTTAAAACAACCTCTATTTTTCAAAACTTTGAATGGACTTACGAAAATTTCTCAAGAAATTATCACTAATGTCCCCCTTGAATTCAACGAAAATGCGTATATGTGTTGGAAAGTAACATCATTTAAAATAAATATTTCGATGGCATTATCGGCCTCAACTTACTTAAACCAATGCAAGCAATCATAAACTTAAATGAAGAATATTTAGAAGTGCATAACGTCAGGACTAAGTTCTTGAATTCTTGCCCCCACAAATACGACGAAATTCAAACTCTAGAACAAACAACGGACGAGAGCATTCTTGAGAAGCTCAGACATAGCGAACTGAATGATGAAGAAACAGAAAAATTAAGAGAAATTATTTCAAAAAACCAGGACATATTTTTTCAAGAAGGCGTGTGTTAACACCCATGAAATTCATCATGAAATAATAACAACAGTAAATCAACCAATTTACGCAAAAATATATCGCTATCCCCAAATACATGAAACAGAAATCAAGAAACAAATAGGAGAGATGCTTGACCAAGGCATTATAACAGAAAGCAATTCACCGTATAGCTCACCACTCTGGATTGTGCCCAAAAAGATGGAGAATTCCGGCAAAAAAAAGTGGCGTATAGTAATTGACTATAGAAAACTCAACGAGGCAACCGTAAATGATAAATTTCCCATCCCTAACATAGAGAGCATCTTAGAAAAATTGGGACGAGCCCAATATTTTACGACTTTAGACCTCGCAAAAGGATTTCACCAAATCCTGATCAAACCAGAGGACAGAAAGAAAACTGCCTTCTCTACCCCCTTGGGACATTATGAATTCATCAGAATGCCGTTCGTATTAAAAAATGCCCGGCAACGTTCCAAAGACTGATAAACTCTGTACTTCGTGAATACATTAATAAAATCTGCGTCGTATATCTAGACGATATCCTGATATTTAGCACTAACATACAGGAACACACAGAAAATATTCAAAAAATTTTTAATAAACTTCGCGAACACAACCTTAAAGTACAAATAGACAAATGTAAATTTTTTGCAAAAACAACAGAATATTTAGGTCACTTTTTAACAACCGAAGGTATAAAACCAAACATGAACAAAATTAATAACATCCTAAAACTTAAAATACCTGAGACACCGAAACAAATAAAATCATTTTTAGGAATGACAGGGTATTATAGGAAGTTTATAAGGGACTATGCAAAGGTAGCGTACAATTTGACGAAATATTTGAAAAAGAACACAAAAGTAAACAAAAATGATTCAAACTATATACATGCTTTCGAAAAATGGAAACAACTCCTAACAGACGCCCCAATTTTAAGATATCCTGACTTCAATAAAAAATTCAAAATTGCGACCGATGCAAGCGATTTCGCCATAAGTGCCGTTTTATCGCAAAGCGACCATCCAATCAGTTATGCCAGCAGGACCCTAAACGACCACGAACGGAAATACTCAACAACGGAAAAAGAGCTACTAGCAATCGTATGGGCTGTCAACTAACGGGTGTTTTTTTAGGAGGTTTGTTTTTCCGATAGATGTCGTTTTATTTTATGACAGTTGTTTTGACAGCTCAAAGTGGCATTTCTACTCAGTATTGTTTGGCAAATCATTATGAATAGGTTAACTCCAGAACAACGTTTTCAAATCGTGGAAATTTATTTTCAAAATCAGTGTTCAATTAAAAATGTTTATAGAGCACTTCGTGAATTTTATGGTGCACATAATCGTCCGTCAGAGACCACCATAAAGAACGTAATTACCAAATTTCGGTCTACATTCACTCTTTTGGATGCCAAGCCACCGACAAGAATGAGAAGAGTTCGTACAGAAGAAAATATTGCTGTCGTTGAGGCCAGTGTCGAAGAAAACGACAATTTATCGATTCGTCGTCGTGCTCAGCAAATTGGACTTTGTCCATCGACTTTATGGAAAATTTTACGTAAAGATTTGGGTTTGGTGCCATACAAAATTCAATTGGTGCAAGAATTAAAGCCACACGACCATCGTTTGCACCGTGAATTCAGTGATTGGTCGTTAAATCAATTGAACGAAGATCCATTTTTTTACCGTAAAATTCTCTTCAGTGATGAGGCGCATTTTTTGTTAAATGGATACGTCAACAAACAAAATTGTCGCATTTGGAGCAAAGATAATCCACACGCCGTTCAAGAATTACCAATGCATCCTGATAAATGTACTGTTTGGTGCGGTCTATGGGCTGGTGGGATCATTGGTCCATATTTCTTTAAAAATGAGGAAGGACGACGCGTTACCGTGAATGGAAATCGATACAGAACCATGTTAAATGAGTTTTTGTTGTCAAATCTTGAAGATATGGATATGGATGAAATGTGGTTTCAACAAGATGGTGCCACTTGCCATACAGCACGTGAAACAATCGACTTATTGAAAGAAACTTTCAACGACAACATTATTTCGAGAAATGGTCCGGTGAATTGGCCTCCGCGTTCGTGCGATTTGACGCCACTCGATTACTTTTTGTGGGGATACGTGAAGTCATTGGTTTATGTGGATAAACCTCAATCGATTGACGCTTTGGAAACCAATATTCAACGTGTCATTGCTGACATACGCCCTCAAATGCTTGAAAAAGTGCTGGAAAATTGGACCTCCAGAATGACATTTGTGAAAAATATTCGTGGTAGCCATATGCCAGAAATTGTGTTTAAATGTTAAATGCCAAAAAATTATCTACCAAATAAAAAAAAATTTTGGTCATTTCATAATTTTATATGTGTTTTATTCAAAAAAAAAATCGGCAACCTCTTAAAAAAACACCCGTTATTTCAGACCATACATTTATGGGCAAACTTTCGAACTAATGACAGATCACCAACCATTAAAATGGCTCCAAACGAAGCATAACGAAAAAGACATAAACCCCAGACTCCAACGTTGGTTATCAAAATTAGGAGAATACGATTTTAATATCGATTATATAAAAGGAAAGGACAACAATGTAGCGGACTTTTTAAGTAGAATCAATGCTGACACTGGAGAAATAAACATTATTGAACAGAATAATCCCCCTCATGACAATTTAAGTACAGATGCAACAATTCACTCCCAAATTGAAGAACAGAATGATCATTTCGGTATATTAGACACAGTAGTTAACAGATTCCACACCCAAATTATTCTTACAAACGACAAAACAAGGGACATCGAGGTAGTAAACAGCAAACGAAAAATCTTTATAAATTCAGATGATATAAATAGCAACTTTATGACCGATATATTCCGCAGATTCTTAAAACACGGTAAAATAGGTATTTACTCAAATCTTTCAGAACACGAATATAATAGAGTCCAACAAAAACTAATAGAATTGTTCAGCAATCAATTAAAATTTTTCAAGTGTACACATCACGCTAAAGATATGAGGAATGAGGAGGAAACCTTTAGATATATTTCAAAATTTCACAAAAACGAAACAAACCATGCAGGTATAACAGAAAATTACGAGAACCTTAAAAGGATAGTTTATTTCAAAAATTTGAAACAAATGATTCAGAAGTATATAAATAATTGTGATATATGAAAAAAAGCTAAATATGACAGAAATCCGATAAAACCAAAATTTTTTTTAACCGAAACCTCGAAAGACATAAATGAAATAGTCCACGCCGACGCATACACAAACACAAAGAACCATTTTTTCACACTGATAGACAGATTTTCTAAACACGCCTTAGCACTTCCACTAGAAGATAGAAACAGTATCACAATTATCAATAAGCTAAGACTTTTCTTTTCCATTAGAGGCAAGCCTAAATTATTAATTCTTGATAACGAATTTAACAGCATAAACCTAAAAGACTTTCTCAGAGAAGAGGACGTTCAGCTTCATTTTACAAAACCAAACAGTCATACGGGAAACTCTGATATCGAAAGGTTCCATAGCTCATTAGGCGAAAAAATCAGAATACTCGAAGCAGAAAACTCTACACTCTCAACACAGGATAGAATTATTAAAGCTACAGAATGGTACAATAAATCCATACATTCAGCCATTGGAGTAAAACCGATCGACGTGGTAGAAGGAAACGTTGACAAACAGAAAATACATAATAAACTTAAAACTGACAAAGAACGTAGGACAGCCAAACTTAACGAAAAACGAGAAAATTACCAGTCAAAACAAACAGAGGGATACGTAAAAAATTAAAAGCATTAAGACACAAAAACGAACCCAAATATAAAAAGCTACAGTTAGATAATATTCACCCAACCAATATTAAACGCACAAAACAATTTTCAGGTATTTTGGACACTAATGACTATCTTACTGATGACAATCCCAATAACTGACGCATCACTCACGATACAAAAACTTGAAGACCACAACGAAGGATTCGCAGAAATAAAACTGGATGACGTCGAAATAATAACAGACTATGACCTTATATTACACATAATTAAACCCATTGAGATCGAAAATAGCATAACATCTTTAGAAAACTTGATAATAGACTACAAAATACTTGAAAACAAACAGCTACTCACTTACGAATTAGAAAGCTTAAAGCTCAAATTAAAGACTCTCTTAACGAGGACTAATTAATATACTAGGAACAGGAATGAAATGGCTATACGGGACCATGGACGATAACGATAGAAGAACATCTCAAAATAATTGACGAAAATAACCATAACGCAATCTCTAACCTTAATCAACAGATCAAAATTAACGACCATTTCAATAGAACTTTCACCCAAATAAAAAGTGCTATTGAGTCAGACACACGGCAATTCAATAGTAAATTGAACGAAATTCAGTCAACATACGAAACAATATACACACAATTTTCATATCTAGACATTTTACTAAAAATAAAAATTATAGGAGACAATATCGATCACAGTCAAAACAACATAGCTTCTTCCAGGTTAGACCTCATGTCCAGCAATATTTTAACAAATGATGAGATATTAAACTATAATATCGATCTCTATAAATTACAAAATAAAACTTGGCACCGCCAAATATAAGGACGATAGCATAATCTTTTCAATTAAAATCCCAAATCCCAAAATCCTACAAATCGGTTGACGCAATTATCAACCAGGATGAAGTAGTCAACTATCCAACAGAATTCTTGAATTCACTCGAACCGCCCGGATTACCACCTCACAATTTGCAATTCAAAGTAGGCACAGTCACCATTGTGTTGCGTTACATCAATCAACCTCGACTTGGCAATGGAACGAGACTGGCTGTGAAAAAGCTTATAAACAACGTCAATGAGCGACGATTACCAAGGGAAAGTACAAAGGAGATGATGTTTTGATTCCGCGCATCCCAATGATTCCAACGGACTTGCCATTCGAGTTCAAAAAGGGGCTGCAATTTTCAAGATCACTAGCCATCAGCCAGTCGCTCTGCAGGATTGGCCTGTTCCTCTTGATCTGACAGAGTTAGAGTCCAAAAACTGAATTTTTATAAAATGTCAAAGTATAAGTGTTCAAAAGTGGGTTCTTGTCCTCTTATGAGAGGAAGGCCGATTAATGACGATATCTACAAGCGTTACCGCGATGTGTCGAGTATAATGACTTCTGCAGAAGTTGCATGGACGAGGAGGAGGAAGAGACCATAGAACATCTTCTTTGACTATGTCCGGCACTAATGCACAGAAGGCACAAACACTTGGGTAAGCGGGTAATAGATAACCTATCAGATCTCGAAAACGGCAAAGTGCGATATATACTTCGATTCAATAATAGCTCTGAATGGATCTTCTGAAAAGGGGAAAGGTATAAGAACATGTGGTAATACAAAGGACCGCGAATGGTCTAAGTGAGCATTAGCTGCCACCAAAACCTAACCTAAACTAACCTAGTATTATAAAATATAAAAACTAACTTATAGAGATTAAAATCTTCCATGTAAATTCTTTAACTTGAGGCCATATCACTTCCATATTTTTATAGAAAGTTGTAACAGTGTTTGCTTGGGTGACGCTCGCCGGTCACCTAGGGTTCGTACATGGTCGTGGTCACAAATTAAAAGATTTTAGAGGTTTTGGTTTATTAAACATAATCGGTAATTTGTTATTTTCTGGTTTAAATCCTACTTACTTTATACTATTCGTCTTATACTTAACAATATTATATAGGTTTTTACATATAATCCTACCTACTATACTATGGTCTGTACGCACTGAGTGCGGGGAAACCAGTGTTGTTCTGTTGCACTCTAGGCCAACACTGTGTCGTCCGACGAGAGTATTTGCATAGATTGCGGAAGGGGTGATGGGCTACTTCTGCTCTTAGGTTTGTTGCTACCATTAATCGAGCAGCGTTCGGGCGAACAGAGCAGCACGGTATGGCTGATGACGTGTCGTCCGACGACGTTATTTTGCTATACTGTGGACAAAAAGTGGCGGGGTCCGCGGGAGTTGCTACCGCTATGGGGGCATACGGACAGCCGGTGTATTACAAATCGATTATTAACCCTGTGTCATCCGAGTGTGTTTGATAATCGATCTGGCACAATATGGCAAATTACCGTTTCGTCCGACGATGGTAGTTTGCTATATTGGCAACAAAAAGTGAAATGAGTGCTGTGTTACAGCTACTCTATAGGTGAGTGTGATAGGTCAAGCACTAATGCGCTATTTCTTAACTCGTTTTTTATAAGATTGTTCGTATAGAACGGTGTTCAGCGGGTGAGCTTTCCTGAGGAGATGCTACTGTCTGCAGCAGCGTATTCTCCCTCTGAGGAGATATTACTGCCTACCGCAGTATGTTCTTCCTCTAAGCTTTGTGTTTTCTTAGTCTATAAGTGTATCTGATTATTTCTATTTCTTAGGAATTTTATTGCCACCCGTGTGAAAAATAATGATTTTTCTTCTTTTTCTTAGTAATATATTATTATCTTCTTATAGTATTGTTTTTTTCCTTAAATTTGTATTATTATTCGGGTGGCAAACCTTTTCCTAGACAAAAAATAATTTGATTGGTTCGGTCGTCGGATTTGAACACCGTACCCACTAAATGTCGGCCGGGTACAATCGCATGGTGCCAACGTGATGTGTTAACCATGCAATATGTATCGTTTTTCGTGTGATTTATGTGTTTCGTAAGGCGAGTGTTTATACATATAGTTTGTGACGAAGTCAATTTTATTCGACTTCGTTATATTCCCCTCCTACTTCAGGGTTGGAAAAAATGACATATGAAACACTCTATATTCCAATATTTCTGGTATTATATTTATAACAGGTGTCTAAATGTAATAAATAACTATTTGTAATAAAAATATTTCTCATATTATAATTCTTATATAACATCTATTTAAGTAAGTATTTAAATAACGTATTTAGTTTACGCTAGTTCTTATATAACAGGTATTTAAGTAAATATGTAAATAACATATTTAGTTTATGATAAATCTTATGTAACAGGTATTTAATATTTTTAGTGTATATAAAAAAGTCATTGTCATACTAGACGCAGCTATAGTGTGTGCAAATATGCATGTACATATAGCAGACCGCGAACGCGTCTAGATAAATAAAAAAAAAACATTTATTGCTATAAAATTTATAACAACTGTTTTGCCTAGTGTTTAAGCAGCCGATAATACAACAATTGTTAACACCCGATTAATAAATAATTTTTTTAATAAATCTAATGTTACGATAAATCACAGCAACATATACCGAGTATAGACGTTTAGTTTGGCGTTTTTCACTTCTGTCGGCACTCCCGGAGTGCAACTTATTATTTTTTTTTTCTTTTTGAGTTTTTTTTTTAATTTAATTTGCAATTGAGTTCTTCTAACCATTTAGTTTCTTTATTATTACATTTAATTTAATATCGAATTTTTTTTTGAGTTTTATTGAATTTTTAAAGTATATTTATTGTAAACTGCGTTTAGTAAGTAACAATAAATTTCCACAGTTTTCAACAGGTGATTCAACGACATCGTGCCGGCAGGATCACTTTGAAATCCAAGTAAGTCATCATTGCATAATTTTTCTGATACGCTATATTTACTACTAAGAGCAGTGAAAAGTACTTGATCATTCCTTTTTTTTAAACTTTGATTTTTTTTATTAAATTTAATTTTTTTAATTCATTGCAACCTAATTGCATCAACAGTAAATTGATATATCTTTTTTTACAATTATAAATAAATTAAAAAATGAATTTTGAATACATACATATGAAATTAACATCTGATTCATAAGAACAATAAAGTTTTTATATAAACCCTTTTAAATTCAAACTCAAATAAATAGTTAATTTAAAATAAAAGTTTATAACGAATTAAATGAAGAAACTCTGAGTTTTAATTTCGTTTAACCTTTAGGTTAGAGGTACTATTTTCCTTTTCCTTGCTCGTACATGATATTAGACATCATGAGTGAGTAGAGTACGTGGGCTGAAGGTGTGTGGCTGGGATCGATGATCCCGTGGTGGTTTTCTCCGGCGCTTTACAGAGCATGACCTGACTAACTGTGGTTTTATAGACTGTGTAATGTCGACCACTTCTTTGACGATTTTGCGATGCCTCGGTGCAGATGCAACCAGGTCATTCCTCCTAGAATAGAATTAGGTAGTAGATAAGTAGATAATTTAAGGAAATTGTTCAATACTCAGTTAAATGAAATAAAAACGCACTGTTTAAGAAAGTGGACTGTATTATATATTTATTGTAATTGAATGACTTTATATTATGCTTTGTTATAATATTTTCGCACTGGCTAGAGCTCGTAGCGCTCACTATGACCGCCCTGGTCGATAGCTCAAATGTAAGTGATTGATGTCATGCTCATATCGGCATGCGTGATCGGCTTGATAGCTGTTGTCTGGTGTATTAGCACACACGTATATAGCGCATATTACTCGTATGGCAGCATAGCAACGTAATGTGGCCTGATGTATACAGACAAATTATTGGCTGTACCAGCATGGCGTGATGTTCAGCAGTGTGGCTGGTATGGTTTTTGTTGCTCGTTGTTGCGCACTGCAATTTATCTCGCTATTGCTCTTTCCTTTTTCTCCTTGCACCGTGGGGCGAAATGTGACTCCGGCACGGTGGAGCAATCACTATGAATTTCTAACACTCCCCCCGTTGAAGTCTCGGGTTCAACACCGCTCCGCTGGTTGGTTGTCCATGGGTAGCACGCACAGCTTCTGCACCGGACGTCTTAAGCTCGTATCCTTCAGTTTTACGTCTGCACGTCGCACAAGTCCGTCCTCGTCCTGGTGGACTGCAATAACCTGTTCTCCTGTATGTGGGGCTCCTGGCACGATGAACTTCCACTCGGTTTCCATTGCACAAATTTTCTCATGCACAATGTGATTTCTCCATAGCTCTACTGCTTTCCTTAGCTCGTTGTTGGCACCCACGAACGTTGTCGCGTTATCGCTCCATAGCACTGCACACCTCCCACGTCGTCCTATGAATCTCTGGAAGGCAGCTAGAAATCCTCCTGTCGTCTGAGCGACCAAGCTCCAAATGCACCGCTTTCGTTGCCATGCACACGAATAGTGCGATGTATCCCTTTTCGATGATTCTGCGACGGCCTAATCTGGCCTTGATTTGCACTGGTCCTGCATAGTCTACACCGCTATGCTTAAATGCTCTTGCTGGCTGCACACGATCTTCAGGAAGATTGCCCATTAGCTGCTCGACGACTATCTGCTTCTGTCGGAAACAGGTGACACAACGCCCGATGTGTGTTTTAATTGCACGGCGGAGTCCGGTTATCCAAAAGCGCTGCCTGATGTACTGCATGCACAGCTGTACACCACCATGCAACGTCTTGGAATGTGCTTCTCTGATCAGAAGCAGGCTCAATGTGCTCTTCGCTGGGAGGATGACTTGATGCATACTCTTATACGGCAGCGATGAATTTTGCAGGCGCCCTCCTACTTTTAGCACTCCCTTAGCGTCTGTGAATGGAGTGAGAGTAATGATACTGCTCGCACTGTGCACCGATGATTGTCTTCCTAGTTGCTCTAGCTCCTGGTGGTACGCACCTTGTTGCGTTGTCTGCACCCAGTATTCCAATGCTTGCTCTCGCTCTAAGGGTGATATAAAGACATGGCTGGTTTGCTGGGTTTCCTTTTTGCACCTTCGCACAAATCTGAACACGTAGGCTGTCACACTCAGCACGCTCCGTAACGACGATCTCCGCTCAAGCAACCTCTCGCCATTGATGGTCAGGCACGTAGGAACGAGGCATCTCGCGCTGCCGATGAAGGCTGCCTTCGTTTCTGAGGTTGCTTCGATTTTCTGCTGCATGTTCATGGTCGGATGCACGTTCGGCCATTGCTCTTCTGCGAGCTCGAGCCAGGGAGGCCCTCTCCACCATAAGCTCTTGTTGAGTAAATCCTTTGATGCGATTCCTCTGGATCCTAAATCTGCTGGATTGTCGGCTGATGGGACATGTTTCCAGCGATGACCTCCTGTCAAATCGTGGATGGAACTCACCCGATTGGCGACGAATGTCTTCAGCTCATATGGCATTTTGCGCAGCCAATGGAGTACTACTGTTGAATCCGTCCAGAATGTTATTGGAACGCCATGCATTTCGCATGCTTCGACTGCAGAACTCATTAATCTGCTCAAGAGGTGGGCTGCATATAGTTCCAACCTCGGAATGGATATGGTTTTCAGCGGCGCCACTCTCGTCTTGGAAGTCAACAATGCGCACGTTGATTTACCAGTGACGGAGGTGGTCCTCACAAAAATGACGGCTGCATAAGCTCTTGCAGACGCGTCCGCAAAACCATGCATCTCCATTTTGCTCGCACGTTGAGTGCCCAACCATCTCGGCACTCGCACATCTGATAGGCGCGATAGCTCCTTATAGAACCTGCTCCATTCTTGCTCTATTTCCTTGGGTATCTGCTCGTCCAACTTTGTGTCCGATCGCCAGAGATTTTGAACGATGATTTTAGCCCTGATCACCACTGGTGCGATGTAGCAATTTGGGTCGTACAGTTTCGCAATTGCACTGACCACGGCTCGTTTGGTAAGTGGCGGATTAGCCTGCTCCAAGTTAACTTTGAACTGGATCTCGTCGCTCGAGGGATTCCAAACTAACCCCAGAATGGATGTGCGCTGATCCTCTTCTAATACCAGATCTGTATTGCTGCTCGATGTTTGGCAAAGCTCTGCCAGCACTTCTTTGCTCGATGACATGAATTTGTCAAGCTCGAATCCTCCAGCTCTTAGAGATGAGATGATCTGTCTGCACAGCTCTGTCGCTCCATTTTCATCTTCAGCTCCGGTCAACATGTCGTCCATGTAGAAATTATTCATAATGGCTCAATGTGCCATCGGATATTCATACATGTGGTCAGACGCACATTCGCACATTGCTCGTACTGCATTGAAACTTCTGGATGTTATTCGATATAATGTCCGCTGGACGCACTGCTCGGTGACTAAATTAATATTTCTGTTGTCTTGTAATGCTCTTTCCCCGGTGCTCGCTCTTGTTCTGCACTGCACATTAACGAGGGTTGTCGCTAATAAAGCACGGCTGACGACATGGATGCACTGCTCTTCTGCTCTGCATACGTCGCTGTCATAGTAACATCCTATGGCGACTAACACCTGCTGCTCTGCGTGTGGAACCACGATGCTTGCTAAACTGCTTGCCGCACATAGGCCAGATATGAGCGGTATATATTCCTGCACGCTTTGTCGACCATTTTGCTCGATCAAGAAGTATGATGCACCAGTTATCTGCACGTTCTCGCACAATGTAATGGAAATGATTAACAATTGTCTGTTCACTTCTATTATTTAGCCCGTAAGACCATCAACGCCCTGCACCAATCCAGGTCAACCCTTCGGAGAATACTACAGGTAGAAGACGGAATTAATAGAAGAGGAAACTGAATAGCACTATAGATTTTCCCCAAAAATGTTCTTTGCACTTTCTTTCTTCTTTCTTTTTCTAAGGCAACTGTAATTTTAACGTACAGTTGCCGCACATTTGCGACTTGATTGTAGCCCTGATAATTGCGCCAAAATGTTTGGCACTGGTTATTAAATAGCTGTACCTTTGATGTACAGTTGCCGCACACTTGCACTCTGAACGCCTTAAATTCACAACTGAGCACTGCGCAATTGTTTTCTCTTTGCATTAGCTCTTAACATGTGCTTCTTACATGCACTTTGCACGAATTTGAAAATGATCTAATGATTTCCTTTGCACAAAATTTTCGCACAATTTAACTTTCGGTTTTAAGCCTGAATACGGGCTGCTCTGCTCGATTTTGCAAGGTACAGTTTCAGCTCACAGTAAGTATAAGCGCATGATAGCGAAATACAAAAACTTACTATGTACAGTTTTCTGCACAGAATCATTTTTAGCGCACGATGATGGTTGTAAATGTACCGTAGAGACGGCGATGATATGCAAGAGATTTTTTCTAGATGCTTTTCTCTCACGCGCTGTGCACATAACCTATGCGAACTGCACAATTTAATGTTCGCACTGAAAGCACAAAATGGCTGTGATATTAATGCGCTTATTGCACAGCTTTTTACGAAATTGCAAATGAGAAGGAATTGATCAATACTGTTATAGCACACTTGCACAAAGAAAAAAACAACTGCACAATTTATGCTGTTCGCTCTGAACGGTTTTCGACGATTTTGATTCGATTTCAATTTTTGCGTTTTTCTTCCCTAAGGATTTTGCACAATTTTGCACAGTTTAATTTTCGCACTGAAAGTATTCTGCCGAAAAATTGCTTCGCACTGAAGTTGGAAAAATGCTCTGAGTTTTTTCACTGTGTTTAATGTTTTACTTCGCACTGAAGATTCTGCACAATTAAAATATGTATTTGCACTAAAATATTCGCACTTGTTTGCTGGCACTATTTAACTTGGCTCCGAAGGACCATAATGTTCAATACTCAGTTAAATGAAATAAAAACGCACTGTTTAAGAAAGTGGACTGTATTATATATTTATTGTAATTGAATGACTTTATATTATGCTTTGTTATAATATTTTCGCACTGGCTAGAGCTCGTAGCGCTCACTATGACCGCGCTGGTCGATAGCTCAAATGTAAGTGATTGATTTTTTAAACAATTATTTATTCCAAAATTAACTTTATAATACATTGGTTAGTAAGAAAAAAACGAAACTTACAAGCTATATTAGTATAGTTATATAAATGACCAGTTTGGTTCTCATTATATTATATATCTATTTTTTTTTATTTTAATCTATCAATATTTATTTTAAGGTACTACTTTTATGAAATTGTAATACTTTTGATTTTAAAGGGAAAATGGAAAAAGAAAACCTTTAATACATTTTTTTTTATTTAATATTTACTTAAGATAACTTAAATCTACTTAAAACTAGATAACAAAAAAATAACAAGAAATACAAAAAAGAACAATTCCCTGATATTTCGTTGGCAGCGTCCCAAGCTTCCAGAACAACCTGCACCATAGAGACGTCATTATGACATCTCTATGATACCCATTGTACAGATTACCCAAGACGCTGCCCCCGCTAATACTAGGGCTGTATGTCGGCCACACCCCAGTCGAGCCACCAATATTTGATTGGGTTACATCTGTTACTGTCTCTTTCAGGTATGTCGCTGCAGTATCTCCAGACCGCATTTCGACCACTCAAAGTCATCGATGCATGTCGGATGCTTTTGTCCGTTGCCCTTCTAGTAATATGGTATATCAGGGGCACGTTGCGTGAGTCCGACAGATAGCCCAGTGCATCTAAATGCAAGAATGCCTCAGGTGGTATAAATCCGCTCTCTAAAGCTCTCTCGAAGTACTGAGGATTTGGATAAAAGGCTCCCGAAATTAAGTCGTTTGCAACAGAGGCTGACCGAGCGAAATGGTTCCTAGTAAGATCCAGAATGACATTGTCGATTCTGGAAACTCCAGAAGCGTTTAGGAGTTTTTTATTTGACACATAGTGCCTGTAATTGGAATGTTCGCTCCTATACATATTCATACACGCTCTAAGGCATTTCCTCTCGAGGACGCGGAATTTTTCCATATATGAAGGATTGATGTTCCACCATATTGGACACGCATACGTTAAAATTGGTCTTACCAACGCCTGGTAGCAAAGGACCTTCACCTCACATCTCAGATGGCGTGAGTAAAATAAATTCTTCAGTGCCATGAAAGCGGCTCTTCCCTTTTTCACAGCGGTATTTACGTGTTCATTGTAATACAAGAATGCATCCAAGTAAACACCTAAATACCGCACTACCGCCTTTGTTGGAATTTGAACGCCATTTGCCCCAGTTATCTGCAAGTTTTTCCAATTTCGTCGAAGGTCGTGATTTCCGCGTCTTAGAGGGGTGCGAAACAGTATAACTTCGCACTTTGAATAGCTTATCTTAAGCTTCCACGTTTCGCAGTATGCCCGAAATTCATCGAATTTGCTTTGAAAATTTCTTTGAATTTCCTCGACTCTCGAGCCGTGTACATATAGCATAATGTCGTCAGCATAAGCGAGGGATTCATCCATATCCTTCAGTACTTCGGAAATAAATATATTAAACAGAATTGGCGCCGTTACTGCACCCTGTGGAAGACCGTTAGCGATATTGAAAACCCTAACTGTCGTGTTTTTATTATCTGTTACAACAAATTTCTTCCCGTATATCAGAGATATAATCATTTTAACTAAATGATGTGGAAACCCATATCTGATAATTTTATAAATTAACGCGTCGATCCAGACCGTGTCAAAGGCTTTTCCGAGATCCACTAGACAGGCAGCCGTATTCCTCTTATCATTCATATGCCAGTTGACATCTGAAATCAATTTGGTCACAGCGTGTACTGTCGAGTGGTTTTGTTTGAACCCAAATTGGTTCCGCGGTATAATCTCTTTTTCGTCGCACACGTTCAAAATGGACTTGCTAATAACCACTTCTAAAACTTTCCCGATATTAGGCAAGAGATTTATTGGCCTATAGTTCGTCGGATCAGAAGGATCTTTCTTTTTTTTTATTATTGGAAAAACCTTCGATGTTTTCCAACAACTCGGAAAGTAGTGATTATTGAGCAAGTTATTAAAAATAACGCAGTATTTCCGTATGATTTCGACTGGTTTTAACGCGATATGGGGAATGTTATCTAAACCTGTCGAGGGCTTGTTGTTCAGTTTCCTGAAAATGTAAGTAAGTTCCGTCAACGTCGAGAAGTAGTTGTTTGTTTGGTCTTGCGTTATTTTGTCCGCTTTCATGTCATTTGAGAATCGTACAAGAGTATCCGAGTAATTGTGCTGATTACGAAAGCTGTGCAATTCCTCGTTCACCATATCTGCAGAATTGCTTAGGAGACATGCTATTTGGTGCACTGTTTCAAAATAAGATCCAATAAGATTTAGCTTCTCAACACCCTCGTCAACAACAAAGTAGTTGTTAACGATTGGTGTCGTTCTGCTATCAATTCCCGCCCGAGAAATGAGATGCCCTAAAGTAATTGGTATCTTCAATTCCGGTACTGTAATAACATTACGAGGCTTATAAAGTCGATTTATTTTCGGGAACATCGTCCTTGAATCAGACTTTATAATGTTCTCTGCTCGGTGCCTCCAATAATTGTTGATACTGTTCCGGAATTGTTGTTTCAGTAGAGTTTTCACATTTCTTAAAAGGGACTTGAGTCTCATTAGATCACTGTTGCCCACTACACCAGGGAGCTGCCGTCGTATTCTGTTGATTTGTGTGACAAGAAAACTCTTGTAGCTCTGTAACGTACGTATTTCTCGGTTTAGATAACACTCCGTAGAATTTTTGCATTTTATTTTCGGGACTGTCGAATTAATACTCGACAGAATCACCGAATTCAGTCTTTGTATGCAGAAATCACACTCCTCGTTCGTCAGATTCCTATTGTTAGGAACTTCGGAAGAGGAAATACTATTTCTGCATTCTCTTGTGGCCTGTTGTTCAAACCTCTTCCAGTTGGTCTTCCTAAAGTTTAATTTAGGAATTTCTGGTTGGCTTGCGAGGGCGAATATGGAATCGTCAGAAAACGAGGCTACTATAAGTATCGCGTTGTGGTCGCTATCATACGGCAACAGCGGGATCTTATTATCGTGGACCGTTCCTATTTGCAGTCGCGCATCTGCAATACACAAATCTAAATATGAGTTTCCGTAAGGATAACTTGGTGTAACCGGGCTGTATAATTTCAATTTAAATCTGACCTGGTTGTCATCAACAAAGCGCTTAAGAAAGCTGCCTCTTCCGTTAGCTGTTAAGTCCAGCCAAGCCTGATGTTTCGCGTTTAGATCTCCCGCTAGGATGAAATAGTTATTTAAACTATCTAATCCTAGTGTCTCGAATAATTTCTCGAGCTCCACGTTAAACTGATTATCTGCTGGCGGCGCATATGCAGATATTATATGAAGGCAACTATTATTTCGAAGTGGCAGCGAAATAATAGTAGTCTCTAGACAGTTAAAGCTTGCAACCTCGCTCTTATAAATTGGTTTGAAACTTAGTGGTTTTCGGATCAGCACAGCTGTTCCACCACCACGAATCGCGTTCTTTCTGTCCGTCCGTATTAAGTCGTAGTTCTTAAATTCTAATTTATGTCTTCGTTAAGCTTTGTCTCGTTTATGAGGAGTATGTCCGGTCTGTGGTCTTCCACAAAGCGCAGAAAGTCGCCCCTTCTGGAGACTGAAATTATGGAATTGACATTTAGAGAAGCTATTTTGAGTGCTCTACGTCTAAGCGCTGACATTCAACAAACCGCGCAGCAGATTCAAGATGGTGTTAAGTTGCACCTTTTGATCTGCTACATCTTTGGCAAGAGTGTTTACTTTATTTTCCAAACTTTCATTTGGAGAATTCGAAACCGTATGTAGGCCAATATTATTTCTCGCCATATCAGCAAATGAAACTCCCGTTTTCACGAAATTTTCAACATAATTGGTTTTTTGAATTGTATTTTGTTTAGTTACCCTTTTCTTGGCTTGGAGCCGGTGTCTTCGTTAAGCTTTGTCTCGTTTAGAAGGAGTATATCCGGTCTGTGGTCTTCCACAAAGCGCAGCAAGTCGCCCCTTCTGGAGACTGAAATTATGGAATTGACATTTAGAGAAGCTATTTTGAGTG
Organism: Nephrocerus scutellatus; assembly: GCA_947095585.1. NCBI lineage: Eukaryota > Metazoa > Arthropoda > Insecta > Diptera > Pipunculidae > Nephrocerus > Nephrocerus scutellatus. Next base: position 68,183,624 of record OX352763.1, read on the forward strand.
CTCTACGTCTAAGCGCTGACATTCAACAAACCGCGCAGCAGATTCAAGATGGTGTTAAGTTGCACCTTTTGATCTGCTACATCTTTGGCAAGAGTGTTTACTTTATTTTCCAAACTTTCATTTGGAGAATTCGAAACCGTATGTAGGCCAATATTATTTCTCGCCATATCAGCAAATGAAACTCCCGTTTTCACGAAATTTTCAACATAATTGGTTTTTTGAATTGTATTTTGTTTAGTTACCCTTTTCTTGGCTTGGAGCCGGTGTCTTCGTTAAGCTTTGTCTCGTTTAGAAGGAGTATATCCGGTCTGTGGTCTTCCACAAAGCGCAGCAAGTCGCCCCTTCTGGAGACTGAAATTATGGAATTGACATTTAGAGAAGCTATTTTGAGTGCTCTACGTCTAAGCGCTGACATTCAACAAACCGCGCAGCAGATTCAAGATGGTGTTAAGTTGCACCTTTTGATCTGCTACATCTTTGGCAAGAGTGTTTACTTTATTTTTCAAACTTTCATTTGGAGAATTCGAAACCGTATGTAGGCCAATATTATTTCTCACCATATCAGCAAATGAAACTCCCGTTTTCACGAAATTTTCAACATAATTGGTTTTTTGAATTGTATTTTGTTTAGCTACCTTTTTCTTGGCTTGGAGCCGGTCGTTGAGGTTTTTATAAACCTCGCAACCTCGCCATGAAGCAGGGTGTCCCGTTTTTCCGCAAAGCACGCAGAACAGCTGCTCCTTGCCTACATCTTTCTGCACCGTACATTCTCCCGGACTATGTAACGTTTGGCACTTAACGCACCTGAATTCCATATTACAATTGGACGAAGTATGTCCGAATCTCTGACATCGGTGACATTGCAGAACATCACTTCGTCTAATTTTTTCGAAGGTCACTACGTGGCCACCGACATACCTAATGTTCTTCAAGTTTTCGATCTTGCTATCCGGAGATAGCTGTACCACTATAAGTGGTAGTGTTATGTTTTCGCGTTTAGAACGCGTTGTGACATACCTGAAAGATTTTACAAAATTTAAGCCTTCCTGGTTGTCTTTTAGCTCTTTTAGTATTTCGTCTGGGGTGTGGCCCACCGTCAACCCTTTAATTATGAACGTATTAAGTTTCTTGTCTTTTTCTGTATATGTATAATATTCTGTCCTTGTTTCGCTTAACTTTGCCTTGTCTAAGCTTTTGCTATCCTTAACATTTAAAACTGTTTTGTTTTTATTAATATTTTTTAAGTTAAAATTTCCTTTACCTATAACATCATTGAGAATGTCATTAATTTTTTTGCTGTCTTCTCTAAATATATTAATAGGTGGAAGTTTTTGTTTGCTTTTTAGGTTTTTAATGTTGTTTACGGTTTCCGTCCCACTGTGTTGTTTTTTTGTGTACGTAGTTGCTGAGTTGATGCGTTGATTGTTGTTGTTGTTTTTCATCTCTTCTATGATGATTTTTGTGGACGCCGTTATTTTTGGGAACATTTGTGTGTAATTGCAATCATCTTCGCTAAGTAAAGCGAAACTATTACTTGAAATGTTTTTTGTTGTTTTTGGTACTGTTGCTGCACTCTTATTTGTAGCACTTTCAATGATATTTTGCCTATTTTTTGCGTCGCTTTTTCTCTTTGGTTCTGGAGATTGCGTAGAGTTTTTTTTAATTGATCGCGCAGTTCGCGTATTTCATTTAACAACTTCATGTTACTGGATAATAAATTGTCGTATTTCTCTCTTGATACGAATGATAGCATTGGCACTGATTCAACTCCCCCCGCTGTAGGAGGGGGCGAAGACATTGTTGTTTGTTGGTGTATTTGTCTCCTGTATTAAGAAGACCACTGTTTTTTAATATGCTTTTGTAAATTTAATATTTTCACTTTTATGTTATTTAGGTTTGTGTTATTCACTGTTTATTTGAGAATACTCTTGAGTTATTCACTTTATTAATTGTGTTTCAGAAAAATTTCGCACTCTCACTTGTTATCACACACCCTGCTTGGTTCGCTTCGCTAACGCGACTCAGTGATTGATGTCATGCTCATATGGCGTGATCGGCTTAATAGATGTTGTCTGGTGTATTAGCACACACGTATATAGCGCATATTACTCGTATGGCAGCATAGCACCGTAATGTGGCCTGATGTATACAGACAAATTATTGGCTGTACCAGCATGGCGTGATGTTCAGCAGTGCGGCTGGTATGTTTTTTTTGCTCGTTGTTGCGCACTGCAATTTATCTCGCTATTGCTCTTTCCTTTTTCTCCTTGCTTCGTGTGGCGAAATGTGACTCCGGCACGGTGGAGAAATGATATGTTTTCTTAAAAGATAAAGAAACAAATTTCATTCACTTTTAATTTTAATATAGGTTAACATAGAGTAGTTTGGTCATAGATTTAATGTTAAGAAAGGAAGGAACGACCTGACTGTAACTGGACTGAGAGGATATCCTTCCCTTTTCCCACCTATCTTGTTTCCCCCTTTTTATATAATACGACACGAAAATTTTTTTTGTTCCTGAGGAGGTGTCACTGGCAAGAGATAAGAACCGCCCGTCCGACGAGCTAGTCCGAGCAACCGCGAGCGTGTCGTGATGTCCTTGCTAGTGGCAGAACCCCTAGTGGGACCCTCTCCATAACAGGTTTTATTATAAAATGCGGTGACGGTTTATTCGACAGCGGTATCTGTCTTGACGGTTTTATTATATAATTCAGTATTCCCACGGCTGAGTCTACGTTGTGTTGTTGGTCGGTGCGACCTAAGAGTCGATTGTTCAGTTTAGGGCAGGTACGGTGGGTGTGTCCAAGCTGTCCTCACGTCCTATAACTTGTCATATTTGTCGGTTTGACTGGTTGTAATGGGAAGTGAGATTGGAGGCAATTCACAAAAGTGATTCTGCTGGGCGTCTGGCTTCAACGGATGTGTTGGTCATTCGGACGACGGGTAATCGCCAGCTTGGAATGTCTTGGTATTGTTGTTCGGTGCGACATGAGTGTCGATGGCTCTGATCAGGGAAGGTACTGTGGTTGTGTCCAAGCTGTCCGCACGTCCTACAACTTGTCATTCGTGTCGGTTTGACTGGTTGTAATGGGAAGTGCGGGTGGAGACAATTCGCTGGTTATTCTGCTGGCCGTCTGGCTTCAACGGAGGTGTTGACCATTTGGACGACAGGTAATCGCCAGTTTGAAATGTCTGATCGGGCTGCTTGTTCAACTGGTCGGATGGATCGGACAGCTGATCTAGTCGGTTTATGATGTGGATATGTTATATTTCTGGTGTGCGACGGGTGCGGATATGTTGAATTTCTGGTGGAAATCTGATGGGATGGGTGAAAGATGTCACATTTCTGGTGTTTGACTGATGCGGATATGTTACATCGTTGGCCAAGGGTTGATATGAAGATGTCATATTTCTGGTGTGTGACTGATGTGGATATGTTACATCGTTGGCCACTAGGTCTGGTGGCAAAATCGGTCGAGCGGATTGGGCATGTGGTACGGCTATGGGTTGAGGTGCTGGTTGACTGTGTTGAGCTAGCGATACATTTGGTCGAAACCGTGGTGCGGTGTGTCGAAATGGTGTGACGGTAGGGCGTAGTGGTATTGGTTTGTTTAGTGTTTGAGTGGGTCGTGATGGATGCTCTTCTGCCATTAGGCACTCAAAATCCTCAATTAACGCGGTAAGTTCGGACAAGGTGGCAAACTCCATTCGCTTCATGTAGTGTCGGTAGTCGGGGCGTAGGTTGTCGTAGATTCGACTAAGTTTCTCTTCGGCTGTCATAGAGGTATGCCAACGCATCAGGGCTTGAATCGATGTTAGGTATTTTTTGCCCTTCTCTCGATTGCACTGAGTGCGACTGCGGATGCGATCGAGTAGTTGCGTGTAGAATTGTGGTGGTAGGAAAAATCGGCGTAATTCCTCGCTAAATGCGTCCCAGGTACCTAGCAACTCTTTGTTGTTCCGGTACCACACCAACGCGTTTCCTTTCAGCAGCTCGGGTAGTGTTCGGACGATGCGGTCGAGAGGTAGTTGGTAGCATTCGGCCAACTCTTCGACGCGTTACAAAAATTCCAGGGGATTATCCGCCGTCGTACCTCACGTTCCATTTCCTCACATTATCCATTACACCCGCGTCCGACGGTCGGTAAGCGAATGGTTGCGAAGTACTTGGATTTACCATTTGTGAAGTACTGGGGTCTGCTACTGGGTAGATAATTGTTGGTGATTCGAAATTTCTGCTGGTCGGAGTTGGTACCCGCAGATCTTCGCCTGATTTGGTTTTTTTCTGAAGTAGACCCTACTTCTGGGTAGACAATTGCCGGTGTTTCGAAATTTTTGCTGTTCGGAGTTGGTGTACTCAGCTCTTCGCCTGGTTTAAGTCTTTTTGCTTCAGTGCTCAACCTTTTTTACGTAACTCGTCGACGGTGCCCGTTGAGTCGATACCACGATGCTCTAATTCGTTAGCCAATTTTTCCTTGCGGAGAGAGTACACTGCAGAGGCGCTTAGTTCAGGCTCAATGGTAGCCATTCTATGAAATAGATTTGGTAAATTTCTGACTTTTGATACTCCCCGTTTGGTGTTCAGACTTTTGTCAGTGGTGACGCATTCACCAATAAATAATCGCAAATCTAATTTCTGTGTCCTGGTGGGTGTCTCGGCTAAACGGTTTTCTGGTATATGTAAATGGGAAATCTGGTGTATATATTTATATGTAAAAATTCTGCTCGGACGGTGATGCGACTATTCTAGTCGTCTATATAGGTAAATAAATTCTGGACGGACGATAATGCGACTATTCTAGTCGTCTTTATAGGTAAATAAATTCTGGTCGGACGGTGATGCGACTATTCTAGTCGTCACTGCTCGGGCGCCAAATTTGTAACAGCGTTTGCTAGGGTGACGCTCGCTGGTCACCCAGGGTTTGTACTCCTTCTGCTCGTCGTTACAAATTAAAAGATTTTCTTGGTTTTGGTTTATTAAACATAATCGGTGACTTTTTATTTTCTGGTTTAAATCCTATTTACTTAATACTATTCGTCTTATACTTAACATTTTATTTAGGTTTTTACATATAATCCTACCTACTATACTATGGTCTGTACGCACTGAGTGCGGGGAAACCAGTGTTGTTCTGTTGCACTCTAGGCCAACACTGTGTCGTCCGACGACAGTATTTGCATAGATTGTGGAAGGGGTGATGGGCGACTTCTGCTCTTAGGTTTGTTGCTACCATTAATCGAGCACATGAGCAGCGTTCGAGCGAACAGCGCAGCACGTTTTGGCTGATGACGTGTCGTCCGACGACGTTATTTTGCTATACTGTGGACAAAAAGTGGCGGGGTCCGCGGGGGTTACTACCGCTATGGGAGCATACGGACAGCCGGTGTATTACAAATCGATTTATAACCCTGTGTCGTCCGACGACAGTGTTTGATAATTGATCTGGCACAATATGGCAAATTACCGTGTCGTCCGATGATGGTAGTTTGCTATATTGGCAACAAAAAGGGAAATGAGTGCTGTGTAACAGCTACTCGATTTTATTCGACTTCGTTATATTCCCCTCCTAGTTCGGGGTGGGAAAAAATGACATATACAACACTCTATATTCCAATATTTCTGGTAGTATATAACAGGTGGCTAAATGTAATAAATAACTAATTGTAATAAAAATATTTCTCATATTATAATTTTTATATAACATGTATTTAAGTAAGTATTTAAATAACGTATTTAGTTAACGCTAGTTCTTATATAACAGGTATTTAAGTAAATATTTAAATTACACATTTAGTTTATGATTATTCTTATACAACAGGTATTTAATATTTTTAGTGTATATAAAAAAGTATGCTTTTTCTTTCTCTCGTTCGGTGTAGTCACTCTTTGTTTCTCTTATAGGTGGTATAGGACCTTTATTGCATAGTGCCATTAAACGGCACTTTTTTGTAAAAATTTGGAAGTGATCGGGCCGCTGGGTCGGGGGGCACCTATACAAATTTTATGAAAAAAGTTCCCGATTTTCTTCAAATTTTATACGCATGTGTATCTCCGATAGTCGGCTGCGCTGCATGTTTTTGGTGGTTGAGAGAGAGAGAAATCTTAGCTCACGCACAAATGAACCCAGCAAATGAAACGAGACATAAATGTTTTATGCTTAATACAACTTATATACTTATTTACTGAATTGTATTTTTATTGATGTCGTTTTTAAATTCTGGCTGGCTGGTTGGCTGGCTGGCTGGCTGGCTGGCTGGTCAGATTTTCTGATCAATTTTTAGCCCACTTCCCATGGCCCGATTTTATTGAAATTTTGCACACATATATATTTCCGGTGACAATACTTTCTATTCTATTCTATTTGAGGCCCCTCGGACCTCGGGTTCGGGAGGCTCCCATACAAATATTTTACAAAATTTACCCAATTTTCTTTAAATTTTGTACACATGTGTGTCTTCGATGGAAAACACTTTTTGTAAAAATTTGAAGCGATCGGCCCCTTGGGGACCCCAATATAAAATTTTTAAATACCGCTATATCGCATCAGATCACGGCAAAGTCTGAGCTCTGTGCTTTGTGAGCAGCGCTGTTCGCTCCCGCTGCGTCATTTGGTGGATGATTTTGCCACAAGACGAGCACGCAGTTTGTGTGTGTGTGTGTATCCCCGATTAGAGAATTTAGATGAAAAATTTTAATTTTTATGGGTTGTTTTTTTTTTGTTCCGTTTTCTTTTTTTTTTCATTTTATGTTTCGTATTAGTAATAAGCCTAAGTCTATAAGAAATATATAAAGAAATACAGTGACGTACTTTCCAAGATTTTTTTTTTCATTTTTCATTTTTTTAAATTTGTTTTTGTGGTTTTTTTTCGGTTCTTATATTATTATTTCTATCACGGAATGTGTTTTTTTTCTTTCGGTTCTTATATATATACAACTAGCTGTTCCCGGGCGCTTTGCTACCCGCCTACTGACGCCACGCTCACTTACACCCGCGTTTCCCGGCTGCCCCATCCAACTGACCCACGCCCACTGACCTCCCGCCCACTTACACCCCAATAACTAACCAACTCACCAATCCAGAAAACTATAGAATCGAGACTTAAACAGGCAAAAAGTGTACACTTGTTCGAATATTCTTTATATGAAGATTATATACAGGGAAAACTACATTTTCCACCCTGCGCCACCAAATTTTGTCAACAATTTTCTTTTTATTTAAGTATTATATGGTGTGAATTTTAACCAAATCGTTCCATAAATAAGAATTTTCGGGAAAAAAAACGACACCAGCGCCACCTATCGGGTCCAAATTTTGTCAACGACTTTCTTTTTACTTAAATTTTATATGGTGTGAATTTGAGCCAAATCGTTCCATAAATAAGAATGAATTTTCGGAAAAAAAAACAACACCAGCGCCACCTATCGGGTCCAAATTTTGTCAACGACTTTCTTTTTATTTAATTATTTTAAGCATCCGAACAAACCACGATCCATTTTTATATATTTAGATAATCTAATAATAATGTAATGTAATAATAATCTAATAATGTTTTGGTATTTGTGGACAGGGCGGTAGTGACTTATAAAGCGGTAGTCGTCTTCGATGTTGAGCGGTGTGGTCGGTGCAGGTATTATATTTCGAATTTCATCGCTGGTATTGGTTTTTGCAAACTCCAGAGCGGAAGTAATTTCTAGGATGATATTGGTCATCGGAGCGGTAGTACTTTCTGGAATGGTATCGGTGCTCGAGGTTGTAGTACTTTCTGGAACGGTATCGGTAATCGGGGTTGTAGTACTTTCTTGAACGGTATCGGTGATCGAGGTTGTAGTTCTTTCTGAAACGGTATCGGTAATCGCGGTGTTGTAGTACTTTCTGGAATGGTATCGGTGATAGAGGTTGTAGTACTTTCTGGAACGTGAATAACCTTTGGAGTAGGTAGATTCAAAGACAGCGACTTTTGTAGGGTAGTGATCAGCCGTGGTGATGGTTTATATGACAGCGGTATATGTCTTGGCGATTTTATTATAAAATGCGGATAGCGGTATCTGTCGTGGCGGTTTTGTTATATAGTTCGGTATTCCCACGGCTGAGTCTACGTTGTGTTGTTGGTCGGTGTGACATAAGAGTCGATTGTTCAGATCAGGGCAAGTACGGTGGGTGTGTCCAAGCTGTCCACACGTCCTACAACTTGTCGTATTTGTCGGTTTGACTGGTTGTAATGGGAAGTGAGATTGGAGACAAATTGCTGGTGATTCTGCTTGGCGTCTGGCTTCAACGTATGTGTTGGTCATTCGGACGACGGGTAATCGCCAGCTTGGAATGTCTTGGTATTGTTGTTCGGTGCGATATGAGTGTCGATGGCTCTGAATAGGGAAGGTACTGTGGTTGTCTCCAAGCTGTCCGCACGTCCTACAACTTGTCATTTTTGTCGGTTTGACTGTTTGTAATGGGAAGTGCGGGTGGAGACAATTCTCTGGTTATTCTGCTGGCTGTCTGGCTTCAACGGATGTGTTGACCATTTGGACGACGGATAATCGCCAGTTTGATGTCTGATCGGGCTGCTTGTTCAACTGGTCGGATGGATCGGACAGCTGATCTAGTCAGTTTATGATGTGGATATGTAATATTTCTGGTGTATGTTGAATTTCTGGTAGAAATCTGGTGGGTGATGTTGCTGGTGGCGAACGGGTGTGGTTGTATTACATCGTTGGCCATTAGCTGCTATGAAGATGTCACATTTCTGGTGTGTGACTGGTGCGGATATGTTACATCGTTGGCCACGGGTTGATATGAAGATGTCACATTTTGGGTGTGTGACTGGTGTGGATATGTTACATTGTTGGCAACGGGAGATGTCATATTTCTGGTGTGTGACTGGTGCGGGTATGTTACCTTGTTGACCACGGGCTGATATGAAGATGTCACATTTCTGGTGTGTGCCTGGTGAGGGTATGTTATATCGTTGGCCACGGGCTGATTTGAAGATGTCACATTTCTGGTGTGTGACTGCTGCGGATATGTTACATTGTTGGCCATGGGCTGATATGAAGATGTCATATTTCTGGTGTGTGACTGATGCGGATATGTTACATCGTCGGCCAAGGGTTGTATGAAGATGTCATATTTCCGGTGTGTGACTGGTGCGGATATGTTACATCGTTGGTCAAGGGTGGATATAAAGATGTCATATTTCTGGTGTGTGACTGATGTGGATATGTTACATCGTTGGCCACTAGGTCTGGTGGCAAAATCGGTCGAGCGGATTGGACATGTGGTATGGCTATGGGTTGAGGTGCTGGTTGACTGTGTTGAGCTAGCGATACATTTGGTCGAAACGGTGGTGCGGTGTGTCAAAATGGTGGGACGGTAGCGCATAGCGGTAATGGTTTGTTAAGTGTTTGAGTGGCCCGTGATGGATGCTGTTCTGCCATTAGGCACTCAAAAGCCTCAATTAACGTGGTCAGTTCAGACAAGGTGGCAAACTCCTTTCGCTTCATGTAGTATCGGTAGTCGGGGCGTAGGTTGTCGTAGATTCGACCAAGTTTCTCATCGGCTGTCATCAAGGTATGCCATCGCATCAGGGCTGGAATCGATGTTAGGTATTCTTTGCCCTTCTCTCGATTGTTCTGAGTGCGACTGCGGATGCGATCGAGTAGTTGCGTGTAGAACCGTGGTGGTAGAAAAAATCGCGTAATTCCTCGATAAATGCGTCCCAGGTACCTAGCAACACTTTGTTTTTGCTGGTCGGAGTTGGTGTACTCAGCTCTTCGCCTGGTTTAACTCTTTTTACTTCAGTGCTCAAACCATTAATGCGACGAAAGTGAGAGTCTAGCGTGAAGCTTTTGGACGTAATGGCAATGATATCTCTCTTAAACCATTAATGCGAGGAAACACTAAGCGAGTTGCTAGTAGTAGGAATTATAGGGAAGAAAAGAGACTGATTGTCGGAATTTCCTGCCATTTTATACGTTTTGAATCGGGTGGAAAAGTCCTGTTATCCCTGAACCGTGGGACGATCGATGTTGTTTGGCTCCCACGGTCGGTCCAAGATCCCGTTGTTGCTCTGCTCATTGTGTTTTGTGGTTCCGTTAAATCATCCGATTTTGTGTTGTTTTGTCCAGCTCTGTAAGTGTTTCTTTGTTGTTGTATTTCTGCATTGCAGCAACATAATTTGGTTTTTGCTTTGTTTGTCAGTGTACTGTTGTTTTGCTCATCGTGTTTTTTGTTGTTGTTGTGTCTTGGTACGAAAATGTTTTGCCATATGCAAATTCATTTAGTTTGGATTGTCTTGGCTCAGCTCTGTGTGTTGGTTTTGTTGTTGTTCGGCAGCGTTTTCGGGTTTTTGTTGCTATGTTGTAATACGCATGCTCGTTCGGTTGGTGTTGCTCGGCTCGTCTATTATTGTGCTGTTCGGTATGTCGCTCTTTTGTTGTTGGTGCTTTTTATCAGCGTTTGATAGTGATAGGTTGATTTTTGGTGAACTCTGTCGGCTATACTTGTGGTGATCTGCTCTCTCTCACACTTGGGTGGTAGTGGTTGTCCGCATTTGCCACTATCTGTATGGTTTGCAAAACCTTCTCTATAGAAAGCCCAACTCTACGCATACTAATGCTGTAAACCAAGACCAAACGCATGTGTGTTTGTGGGATGTGAATACAGTGTACAAAAAATAAGAGCGAGAAACGTATGATGTGGTAGTGGGAAACAGAAAAATTTTATATGGATTTTGCTCTTTAGTTGATTACTAATACAAATACGTTTGGTCTTAATCTAAGCATGTATCTGTGTACGATCGGAACAGTTGGGCTTTCTACAGAGAAGGTTTTGATGGTTTGCCGACTTCTGTGACTTAGTTCTGACTCCTCCTAAACGTTCTGCTCCCCCATGCGTGTGCAGAGTCGGTAGTTCTCCGTCTCTCTCCCCTCCTCTTAATAGAAGTTTCGTACATTAAGAGTTTTGCGTGGTTGAAATGTTCGAAAGTTGCAAAACGAGGGGAAATACACAAACGTCGAAATCAAAATTGTTCTCCCTCTATTAGTGAGAGCTTGGCGGCAAGTGATCTTTCGCTAGTGACTAATAATAGTCACACTTGCGGCTACACTATTTGGTACAGGTTGTATAAAAAATGAAAAAAGTTTTAAATTTGTGTGGGAGGAATTCGTCCCACGCTTTGACGAATTTGTTCCTCACAGTATATGGGAAATCTGGTGTATATATTTATATGTAAAAATTCTGGTCGGACGGTGATGCGACTATTCTAGTCGTCTATATATATATATAGTACTCTCTTAATCTCAGCTTTGTGTTTTCTTAGCCTATAAGTGTATCAGATTATTTCTGTTTCTTAGGAATTTTATTGCCACCCGTGTGAAAAATAATAAATTTCTTCACATACTGACATTTAAGGAGATTTCTTAGTAACATATTATTAGCTTCTTATAGTTTTGTTTTTCTTTCGGGTGATTTATGTTTTTCGTAAGGCGAGTGTTTATACATATGGTTTGTGACATAGTCGATTTTACTCGACTTCGTTACAAAGTGTTGTCAACATATTATCATTAGATACAAAAAACATGTGGAAAAGTACCGTATTGTATTCAAAGAGTCATTATTCTATAAACAAAGGAAATGAACCGTATAAAAAAGATTATTGTTATATAAAGAAAAAAAGATTTACGGTTAAAATTAATATTCTAAATAAATACGTATTAACCATTCCTCTTTTTTTATAACATAATAGTATTGTGTTTTTTTCTCTATCACAACAGCACTGTATAATTTTATGCAATGTTAAGAAAGCGAGCAAGACAGATCACCGATTTTCTGTATCATGACAGCACTGTATCAATTTATGCAATGCAATTATACGAACAGAGCAGAACACCGATTGAAGACGAAGAGAGTGTTAAAAAAAGCCGAAAGGGAACAAGCAGAGAAGCAACACAGAACCAATAGAAACTATACTGTCACTCATAACCTTCTCTACAGAAAGCCCAACTGTACATGTTATTGACAATACAAGCTTAAAAACAAACAAGAGAGTTAAATCTTGCTCTTTTTCTTTTTACTACCGCCAGTTAGCGCGTTCACAAATGCGGCCGCCTTTGTTTTTTTAGAGCATGCGTACAGTTGGGCTTTCTGTACAGAAGGTTTTGCTACTACTGCACGTTTTTTTCGTTTTACTCATGCAGAAAGCTTGAAAGAATTTTTTTAGATTTTGTAATTTATAAATTACTACAGAAAAGCCGAAAAGAAGCAAGCAGAGAAGAGCAGAGGTTCTCTAATTCTATGTGATATGTTCGAAGAGTTATTAACTCCGTAGTATAGAAATGATAAACTACACAAAAAAAGGGGAAGAAAATGTAATGTAATGGGCTGCAAGTTGCAGCTGCAAGGTTTAGAGAACGAGAAAGCAGAGCACCGAAGGGTACTTTCGAGTTTCAATACAATTACTACTTATATTTGCCGTAGAGAGAGGTTTTTGGTTGTTTACACATGTTTGCAAGGGTGGTTAAGTTGTTGGGGGAGTGGATTAAAACAATTGCCTAAAACAAATTCAACACACCTCATTTGAGTGGGGTCGCAGATAAATAAAAAAACTCATTCCAAATGTACATACAATTAGTAGGTATAGTACTTTAAATTCCCGCACTAATTTTGGAGTTTACCCAAAAATTTTGTCCCAGCCAAAATTGTATCGCAGTAAACTAAACACGTCAATTTGTTAGTACAAAATATCACTTCATTTGAGAGTAGTTCATTTTATATAACACAGTCGGAACCATCAATGAGCGGCCTTCAAAGGAAGAAGACGATAAAAAAGTCTAAGAAGAAACAGCAGTCAGATTCGTCTTCCTCATCAGAACTTGATGACATTTCGTTTCACTCGGAATCCTCAACTGATTTTTTATCTACAGTTCAAACACGTGATCCTGACGGTGAGGCAGAGTTCGGTTATTGTTTGGGCTTGGTTACTGATGAAGGCTTTAGGAAGTGCGTTAAACGTTAATCGCAAGGTTCCACCAGTATTAGTCCTACATACCGAATTTCATACGATTCGCTTGAGAAATTGCTGGGTCCACAAAATTCCAGAACTTATTGGCAAGATCTCAGAATTTCCATAGGAACAATTCTTATAGTCGCATCTTAGTCCTACATTCCGAATTTCAATCGAATCGCTTGAGAAATTGCTTCGTTCCCGAAATTCCAGCCCATGATGATCATATTCCAGAATTTTCATAGGAACAAGTCCTGTATTCACATCTTAGTCCTACATACAGAATTTCATGCAAATCGCTTGAGAAATTTCTTTGTTCCTGAAATTCCAGACCATAATGATCATATTGCAGAATTTCCATAGGAACAAGTCTTATAGTCGCATCTTATCCCTACATACTGAATTTCATGCAAATCGCTTGAGAAATTACTTTGTTCCAGAAATTTTTAGACCATAATGATCATATTCCAGAATTTCCATAGGAAGAAGTCTTATAATCGCATCTTAGTCCTACATTCCGAATTTCATGCGAATCGCTTGAGATATTGCTTTGTTCCAGAAATTGCAGACCATAATGATCATATTCCAGAACTTCCATATGAGCAAGTCTTATATTCGCATCTTAGTCCTACACACCGAATTTCATGCAAATCGCTTGAGAAATTGCTTTGTTCCCGAAATTCAAGCCCATGATGATCATATTCCAGAATTTCCTTAGGAACAGGTGTTATATTCGCATCTTAGTCCTACATACCTAATTTCATACGAATCGCTTGAGAAATTGATCGGTCCACAAAATTACAGACCCTTTTGGCCAGATCCCAGAATTTCCATAATTAATTAATGTTACCAAAGAAGATAAATATCCCATCCCAAACATGGATTCAATATTAGATAAACTAGGACAAGTAGTATATTTTACAACATTAGATCAAATAGAAGTTGAGGCTTGAGGATGGAGAAAAAACAGCATTTAGTACATTAACTGGACACTAAATGCCATTCGGTTTAAAGAATGCACCCGCAACATTTCAAAGACTTATGAATGAAGTCTTGAAAGAAATGGTGTAAAACCAAACCTAAAGAAAATAGAAACTATAAAGAATTTTCCTATCCCAAAAACAGTAAAAGAAATCCAAAGCTTTCTAGGTTTAACAGGGTACTACAGAAAATTTAAAGATGACTATGCAAAAATAATTAAACCTTTAACTTTATGCCTAAAGAAAGATAGTTAAAATAATATAAACGATCAAGATTACACAGAATTCTTTCATTAATTAAAAACGTTAATAACAAAAAATGTTTAAAAGGATTTACACTAACAACTGATGCAAGCAATTTTTCTATTGGAGCAGTATTAAGCCAATCTCATGGTCCCCTTTGTATCGCTTTACGCACATTAAACAAACATGAGTGCCAATATAGCACAATAGAAAAGGAATTATTAGCCATTGGCTGGGCTCAATTCCGACATTATTTGTACGGAAGAAAGTTCGTCATTAAGACTGACCGCAGGCCATTAGTATGGCTTAGCAATTTAAAAAAACCAAACAGCAAATTACAACGCTTGAAAATCAAACTCGAAAAGTACGATTTTGAGATACAATATATTCAAGGAAAAGAGAATAAAGTGGCTGACCTATCTCGAGTAAAAATAAATATGCTACAATAAGATGACTAGTGCATCACATCTTATTTCTATTAGTGAAAACCGGTTAATTTATTTAATCGACAAATAATACTCGAAATCAATGAAAATGATCATCAAGAAATTTTGTATTTTTGTTGGAAAAAGAAGAATAATATTTAGTAAAAAAGAATACAAAGAGAAAGATTTTTTAGAAAAAATAAACGAAGTGGACACTACAATGATAAATTCCATATATGTCAAAGATGATGAAATATTTAACAACTTCCAAAAAGCTTGGAAAAATGAAAATAAAGGTAAGAAAAATATTTTATATCGTAGCACAAAACTTTTAAATGACATTAACACAATCGAAGCCGATGAGCTTATCCACAATATACACAAAAAATAAATTCATATACCCAATCTAAAACTCATGATAAATAAAATTTTAAATAATTGTACAATATGCATGACCAAAGTTGATAAAAATCCTGTTAAACTGCCATTTGAGAAGACACCCACACCAACAGGACCCAGGCAGCATTACCACATTGGTATATGATTCTTAAATAACAAATAAAAAACAACCCATAAAACTTAAAATTGTTCATCTAAATTCTCTAATCGCAGAAATTGATATGGGAGCCCCTCGATCCTGGGTCATTTTTTTTTATTGTAGAAGAAAATAATCGAAAGAGACATTTGACATCAGATGTAAAAATTGAAAATGCTCAGATCATTTTATTCTGAGCAATTAGAGCATGCTCATACTCTGAGCAAATAAGAAACACGAGCATTTTTCTTGAAAACTCTTTGACTGCTCTGAACTAATTTATGAAAACGCGAAATGAGAATATTGTGAAAACTTGTTGTTCCATCTGTAAGTTGATATCGACAACAAAAAACGACATAAATAAAAATACAATTCAGTAAATAATTAAGTAAGTTGAATTAAGCATAAAATATTTATGTCTCGTTTCATTTGCTGGGTTCATTTGTGCGTGAGCTAAGATTTCTCTCTCTATCCACCACCCAAAACCAAGCAGCGCAGCCGACTGCGCAACACACACCGCACACAGTCATTAAAGTACAATGGTATCTGATGCTACTATATGATATTTAATTAAATGTATAAGGGCCTTGCGGCCGAACCCGGGGCCCGATCACTACCAAACTTTAAAAAAAGGAAATTTTGAAAAAAATCGAGTAATTTTTATTTTTAATTTGTATGGGAGCCCCACGAACCACGAAAGTGTTGTCTATCAAAGATACACATGCGTATAAAATTTGAAGAAAATCGGGTACATTTTTCAAAAATTGTGTATGGGAGCCCCCCGACCCCGCGGCCCGAGGGGCATCAAATAGAATGTGTTATCTCCGGAAATACACATGTGTGCAAAATTTCAATAAAATCGTGCCTTAGGAAGTGGGTTAAAAATTGATCGCAAGATTCCACGACGACCGACGACCGACATCCGTGCCACGGGCAAGTGAAGTTAATATAGAGAATTTAAAAAAGAAATATGTTACATGTGTAGACAAATTTAGCAAATATGCCGCAGCGGTAAAGTAGGAGCAGGAGTCTTCTGTGACAAGCTGAAAGTAACCATCTCTGTCCGTCTACCTACCTGATCGCTGCAGCGTATACCAGGCTGAGGTGATAGTGATTGAAGAGGTAATGAGTTGGCTGAAGCATAATGTATTATCCTCAAAGAAGATTATCATTTAGGTGGACAGTCAGGCGGCCATAAAATCGTTGTTGGCGATCTCATTGAAATCTAAGGTGGTGTTGAGCTGTCACTTCTCTCTTAACGAGATGAGTGAGCAGTTCAATATAAGGATCATATGGGTCCCGGGCAACACGGATGTTGAGGGGAACTGCAGGGCGGACGAGTAGCTAGACGTGGTACGGCTCTCCAGTTGCTACCGGAAAGGGCGAAGGTAGGGAGTCCTATCGCGACACTGAAATTTGAGCTTCGGAAAGAGACAGAAACAATAACAAATGAAGGTGGGAAAACACCGACACTTGCAATATTTCAAGACAGGTCTGGCCGAAGCTGGATTTGAAGCGCTCAACTGCGCTTATTTCCCTACAAAGACATGAACTAAGAACGGTTGTAGGGATAATGACAGGACACTGCTTTCTAGGGAAACACGCGAGAAGGATGGGTGTCGAAAATAATGACTTCTGCAGAAGTTGCATGGACGAGAAGGAGGAAGAGACCACAGAACATCTTCTTTGCTCATGTCCGGCACTAATGCACAGAAGGCACAAACACTTGGGTAAGCGGATAATGAATAACCTATCAGATCACGAAAACGGCAAAGTGCGAGATATACTTCGATTCATTAAGAGCTCTGAATGGATCTTCTGAAAAGGGGACAGGTATAAGATCCTGTGGTAACACAAAGGACCGCGAATGGTCTAAGTGAGCATTAGCTGCCACCGCAACCTAGCCTAACCTAGTATTATAAAATATAAAAAACTGACTGATATGGATTAAAATCTTCCATGCAAATTCTTTAACCTGAGGACATATCACTTCCATATTTTTATAGAAAGTTGTAACAGTGTTTGCTTGGGTGACGCTCGCCGGTCTCCCAGGGCTCGTACATGATCGTGGTCACAAATTAAAAGATTTTAGAGGTTTGGGTTTATTAAACACAATCGGTAATTTTTTATTTTCTGGTTTAAATTCTACTTACTTAATACTATTATATAATATTATATAGGTTCTTACATAAAATCCTGCCTACTATACTACGGTCTGTACGCAATGAGTGCGGGAAAACCGGTGTTATTCTGTTGCACTCTAGGCCAACACTGTGTCGTCCGACGACAGTATTTGCATAGATTGTGGAAGGGGTGATGGGCGACTTCTGCTCTTAGGTTTGTTGCTACCATTAATCGAGCACATGAGCAGCGTTCGGGCGAACAGCGCAGCACGTTTTGGCTGATGACGTGTCGTCCGACGACGTTATTTTGCTATACTGTTGACAAAAAGTGGCGGGGTCCGCGGGGGTTACTACCGCTATGGGAGCATACGGACAGCCGGTGTATTACAAATCGATTTATAACCCTGTGTCGTCCGACGACAGTGTTTGATAATTGATCTGGCACAATATGGCAAATTACCGTGTCGTCCGATGATGGTAGTTTGCTATATTGGCAACAAAAAGGGAAATGAGTGCTGTGTAACAGCTACTCGATATATAACAGGTATTTAAGTAAATATTTAAATTACACATTTAGTTTATGATTATTCTTATACAACAGGTATTTAATATTTTTAGTGTATATAAAAAAGTATGCTTTTTCTTTCTCTCGTTCGGTGTAGTCACTCTTTGTTTCTCTTATAGGTGGTATAGGACCTTTATTGCATAGTGCCATTAAACGGCACTTTTTTGTAAAAATTTGGAAGTGATCGGGCCGCTGGGTCGGGGGGCACCTATACAAATTTTATGAAAAAAGTTCCCGATTTTCTTCAAATTTTATACGCATGTGTATCTCCGATGGACAAAACTTTTTGTAAAATTTTTGAAGCGATCGGGCCCCGGGGTCGGGGAGCTCCCATACAAATTTTTTTTTTACTATCAATTTTTAACGCACTTCCTAAAGCCTAAAGAAATGTGTATTTCCAGTGACAATACTTTCGTTTAAAATTTGATGTGTGCGGTGTGTGCTGCGCAGTCGGCTGCGCTGCATGTTTTTGGTGGTTGAGAGAGAGAGAAATCTTAGCTCACGCACAAATGAACCCAGCAAATGAAACGAGACATAAATGTTTTATGCTTAATACAACTTATATACTTATTTACTGAATTGTATTTTTATTGATGTCGTTTTTAAATTCTCTATATTAACTTCGCGTGCACGTGGCTGGCTGGTTGGCTGGCTGGCTGGCTGGCTGGTCAGATTTTCTGATCAACTTTTAGCCCACTTCCCATGGCCCGATTTTATTGAAATTTTGCACACATATATATTTCCGGTGACAATACTTTCTATTCTATTCTATTTGAGGCCCCTCGGACCTCGGGTTCGGGAGGCTCCCATACAAATATTTTACAAAATTTACCCAATTTTCTTTAAATTTTGTACACATGTGTGTCTTCGATGGAAAACACTTTTTGTAAAAATTTGAAGCGATCGGCCCCTTGGGGACCCCAATATAAAATTTTTAAATACCGCTATATCGCATCAGATCACGGCAAAGTCTGAGCTCTGTGCTTTGTGAGCAGCGCTGTTCGCTCCCGCTGCGTCATTTGGTGGATGATTTTGCCACAAGACGAGCACGCAGTTTGTGTGTGTGTGTATATCCCCGATTAGAGAATTTAGATGAAAAATTTTAATTTTTATGAGTTGTTTTTTTTTGTTCCGTTTTCTTTTTTTTTTTCATTTTATGTTTCGTATTAGTAATAAGCCTAAGTCTATAAGAAATATATAAAGAAATACAGTGACGTACTTTCCAAGATTTTTTTTTTCATTTTTCATTTTTTTAAATTTGTTTTTGTGGTTTTTTTTCGGTTCTTATATTATTATTTCTATCACGGAATGTGTTTTTTTTTCTTTCGGTTCTTATATATATACAACTAGCTGTTCCCGGGCGCTTTGCTACCCGCCTACTGACGCCACGCTCACTTACACCCGCGTTTCCCGGCTGCCCCATCCAACTGACCCACGCCCACTGACCTCCCGCCCACTTACACCCCAATAACTAACCAACTCACCAATCCAGAAAACTATAGAATCGAGACTTAAACAGGCAAAAAGTGTACACTTGTTCGAATATTCTTTATATGAAGATTATATACAGGGAAAACTACATTTTCCACCCTGCGCCACCAAATTTTGTCAACAATTTTCTTTTTATTTAAGTATTATATGGTGTGAATTTTAACCAAATCGTTCCATAAATAAGAATTTTCGGGAAAAAAACGACACCAGCGCCACCTATCGGGTCCAAATTTTGTCAACGACTTTCTTTTTACTTAAATTTTATATGGTGTGAATTTGAGCCAAATCGTTCCATAAATAAGAATGAATTTTCGGAAAAAAACAACACCAGCGCCACCTATCGGGTCCAAATTTTGTCAACGACTTTCTTTTTATTTAATTATTTTAAGCATCCGAACAAACCACGATCCATTTTTATATATTTAGATAATCTAATAATAATGTAATGTAATAATAATCTAATAATGTTTTGGTATTTGTGGACAGGGCGGTAGTGACTTATAAAGCGGTAGTCGTCTTCGATGTTGAGCGGTGTGGTCGGTGCAGGAATTATTTTTCGAATTTCATCGCTGGTATTGGTTTTTGCAAACTCCAGAGCGGAAGTAATTTCTAGGATGATATTGGTCATCGGAGCGGTAGTACTTTCTGGAATGGTATCGGTGCTCGAGGTTGTAGTACTTTCTGGAACGGTATCGGTAATCGGGGTTGTAGTACTTTCTTGAACGGTATCGGTGATCGAGGTTGTAGTTCTTTCTGAAACGGTATCGGTAATCGCGGTGTTGTAGTACTTTCTGGAATGGTATCGGTGATAGAGGTTGTAGTACTTTCTGGAACGTGAATAACCTTTGGAGTAGGTAGATTCAAAGACAGCGACTTTTGTAGGGTAGTGATCAGCCGTGGTGATGGTTTATATGACAGCGGTATATGTCTTGGCGATTTTATTATAAAATGCGGATACGGTTTATTCGATAGCGGTATCTGTCGTGGCGGTTTTGTTATATAGTTCGGTATTCCCACGGCTGAGTCTACGTTGTGTTGTTGATCGGTGTGACATAAGAGTCGATTGTTCAGATCAGGGCAGGTACGGTGGGTGTGTCCAAGCTGTCCACACGTCCTACAACTTGTCGTATTTGTCGGTTTGACTGGTTGTAATGGGAAGTGAGATTGGAGACAAATTGCTGGTGATTCTGCTGGGCGTCTGGCTTCAAAGTATGTGTTGGTCATTCGGACGACGGGTAATCGCCAGCTTGGAATGTCTTGGTATTGTTGTTCGGTGCGACATGAGTGTCGATGGCTCTGAATAGGGAAGGTACTGTGGTTGTCTCCAAGCTGTCCGCACGTCCTACAACTTGTCATTTTTGTCGGTTTGACTGTTTGTAATGGGAAGTGCGGGTGGAGACAATTCTCTGGTTATTCTGCTGGCTGTCTGGCTTCAACGGAGGTGTTGACCATTTGGACGACGGATAATCGCCAGTTTGATGTCTGATCGGGCTGCTTGTTCAACTGGTCGGATGGATCGGACAGCTGATCTAGTCAGTTTATGATGTGGATATGTAATATTTCTGGTGTGTGACGGGTGCGAATATGTTGAATTTCTGGTAGAAATCTGGTGGGTGATGTTGCTGGTGGCGAACGGGTGTGGTTGTATTACATCGTTGGCCATTAGCTGCTATGAAGATGTCACATTTCTGGTGTGTGACTGGTGCGGATATGTTACATCGTTGGCCACGGGTTGATATGAAGATGTCACATTTTGGGTGTGTGACTGGTGTGGATATGTTACATTGTTGGCCAAGGGTTGTATGAAGATGTCATATTTCCGGTGTGTGACTGGTGCGGATATGTTACATCGTTGGTCAAGGGTTGATATAAAGATGTCATATTTCTGGTGTGTGACTGATGTGGATATGTTACATCGTTGGCCACTAGGTCTGGTGGCAAAATCGGTCGAGCGGATTGGACATGTGGTATGGCTATGGGTTGAGGTGCTGGTTGACTGTGTTGAGCTAGCGATACATTTGGTCGAAACGGTGGTGCGGTGTGTCAAAATGGTGGGACGGTAGCGCATAGCGGTAATGGTTTGTTAAGTGTTTGAGTGGCCCGTGATGGATGCTGTTCTGCCATTAGGCACTCAAAAGCCTCAATTAACGCGGTCAGTTCAGACAAGGTGGCAAACTCCTTTCGCTTCATGTAGTGTCGGTAGTCGGGGCGTAGGTTGTCGTAGATTCGACCAAGTTTCTCATCGGCTGTCATCAAGGTATGCCATCGCATCAGGGCTGGAATCGATGTTAGGTATTCTTTGCCCTTCTCTCGATTGTTCTGAGTGCGACTGCGGATGCGATCGAGTAGTTGCGTGTAGAACCGTGGTGGTAGAAAAAATCGCGTAATTCCTCGATAAATGCGTCCCAGGTACCTAGCAACACTTTGTTTTTGCTGGTCGGAGTTGGTGTACTCAGCTCTTCGCCTGGTTTAACTCTTTTTACTTCAGTGCTCAAACCATTAATGCGACGAAAGTGAGAGTCTAGCGTGAAGCTTTTGGACGTAATGGCAATGATATCTCTCTTAAACCATTAATGCGAGGAAACACTAAGCGAGTTGCTAGTAGTAGGAATTATAGGGAAGAAAAGAGACTGATTGTCGGAATTTCCTGCCATTTTATACGTTTTGAATCGGGTGGAAAAGTCCTGTTATCCCTGAACCGTGGGACGATCGATGTTGTTTGGCTCCCACGGTCGGTCCGAGATCCCGTTGTTGCTCTGCTCATTGTGTTTTGTGGTTCCGTTAAATCATCCGATTTTGTGTTGTTTTGTCCAGCTCTGTAAGTGTTTCTTTGTTGTTGTATTTCTGCATTGCAGCAACATAATTTGGTTTTTGCTTTGTTTGTCAGTGTACTGTTGTTTTGCTCATCGTGTTTTTTGTTGTTGTTGTGTCTTGGTACGAAAATGTTTTGCCATATGCAAATTCATTTAGTTTGGATTGTCTTGGCTCAGCTCTGTGTGTTGGTTTTGTTGTTGTTCGGCAGCGTTTTCGGGTTTTTGTTGCTATGTTGTAATAGGCATGCTCGTTCGGTTGGTGTTGCTCGGCTCGTCTATTATTGTGCTGTTCGGTATGTCGCTCTTTTGTTGTTGGTGCTTTTTATCAGCGTTTGATAGTGATAGGTTGATTTTTGGTGAACTCTGTCGGCTATACTTGTGGTGATCTGCTCTCTCTCACACTTGGGTGGTAGTGGTTGTCCGCATTTGCCACTATCTGTATGGTTTGCAAAACCTTCTCTATAGAAAGCCCAACTCTACGCATACTAATGCTGTAAACCAAGACCAAACGCATGTGTGTTTGTGGGATGTGAATACAGTGTACAAAAAATAAGAGCGAGAAACGTATGATGTGGTAGTGGGAAACAGAAAAATTTTATATGGATTTTGCTCTTTAGTTGATTACTAATACAAATACGTTTGGTCTTAATCTAAGCATGTATCTGTGTACGATCGGAACAGTTGGGCTTTCTACAGAGAAGGTTTTGATGGTTTGCCGACTTCTGTGACTTAGTTCTGACTCCTCCTAAACGTTCTGCTCCCCCATGCGTGTGCAGAGTCGGTAGTTCTCCGTCTCTCTCCCCTCCTCTTAATAGAAGTTTCGTACATTAAGAGTTTTGCGTGGTTGAAATGTTCGAAAGTTGCAAAACGAGGGGAAATACACAAACGTCGAAATCAAAATTGTTCTCCCTCTATTAGTGAGAGCTTGGCGGCAAGTGATCTTTCGCTAGTGACTAATAATAGTCACACTTGCGGCTACACTATTTGGTACAGGTTGTATAAAAAATGAAAAAAGTTTTAAATTTGTGTGGGAGGAATTCGTCCCACGCTTTGACGAATTTGTTCCTCACAGTATATGGGAAATCTGGTGTATATATTTATATGTAAAAATTCTGGTCGGACGGTGATGCGACTATTCTAGTCGTCTATATATATATATAGTACTCTCTTAATCTCAGCTTTGTGTTTTCTTAGCCTATAAGTGTATCTGATTATTTCTGTTTCTTAGGAATTTTATTGCCACCCGTGTGAAAAATAATAAATTTCTTCACATACTGACATTTAAGGAGATTTCTTAGTAACATATTATTAGCTTCTTATAGTTTTGTTTTTCTTTCGGGTGATTTATGTTTTTCGTAAGGCGAGTGTTTATACATATGGTTTGTGACATGGTCGATTTTACTCGACTTCGTTACAAAGTGTTGTCAACATATTATCATTAGATACAAAAAACATGTGGAAAAGTACCGTATTGTATTCAAAGAGTCATTATTCTATAAACAAAGGAAATGAACCGTATATAAAAGATTATTGTTATATAAAGAAAAAAAGATTTACGGTTAAAATTAATATTCTAAATAAATACGTATTAACCATTCCTCTTTTTTTATAACATAATAGTATTGTGTTTTTTTCTCTATCACAACAGCACTGTATAATTTTATGCAATGCTAAGAAAGCGAGCAAGACAGATCACCGATTTTCTGTATCATGACAGCACTGTATCAATTTATGCAATGCAATTATACGAACAGAGCAGAACACCGATTGAAGACGAAGAGAGTGTTAAAAAAAGCCGAAAGGGAACAAGCAGAGAAGCAACACAGAACCAATAGAAACTATACTGTCACTCATAACCTTCTCTCCAGAAAGCCCAACTGTACATGTTATTGGCAATACAAGCTTAAAAACAAACAAGAGAGTTAAATCTTGCTCTTTTTCTTTTTACTACCGCCAGTTAGCGCGTTCACAAATGCGGCCGCCTTTGTTTTTTTAGAGCATGCGTACAGTTGGGCTTTCTGTACAGAAGGTTTTGCTACTACTGCACGTTTTTTTCGTTTTACTCATGCAGAAAGCTTGAAAGTATGTTTTGAGATTTTGTAATTTATAAATTACTACAGAAAAGCCGAAAAGAAGCAAGCAGAGAAGAGCAGAGGTTCTCTAATTCTATGTGATATGTTCGAAGAGTTATTAACTCCGTAGTATAGAAATGATAAATTACACAAAAAAAGGGGAAGAAAATGTAATGTAATGGGCTGCAAGTTGCAACTGCAAGGTTTAGAGAACGAGAAAGCAGAGCACCGAAGGGTACTTTCGAGTTTCAATACAATTACTACTTATATTTGCCGTAGAGAGAGGTTTTTGGTTGTTTACACATGTTTGCAAGGGTGGTTAAGTTGTTGGGGGAGTGGATTAAAACAATTGCCTAAAACAAATTCAACACACCTCATTTGAGTGGGGTCGCAGATAAATAAAAAAACTCATTCCAAATGTACATACAATAAGTAGGTATAGTACTTTAAATTCCCGCACTAATTTTGGAGTTTACCCAAAAATTTTGTCCCAGCCAAAATTGTATCACAGTAAACTAAACACGTCAATTTGTTAGTACAAAATATCACTTCATTTGAGAGTAGTTCATTTTATATAACACAGTCGGAACCATCAATGAGCGGCCTTCAAAGGAAGAAGACGATAAAAAAGTCTAAGAAGAAACAGCAGTCAGATTCGTCTTCCTCATCAGAACTTGATGACATTTCGTTTCACTCGGAATCCTCAACTGATTTTTTATCTACAGTTCAAACACGTGATCCTGACGGTGAGGCAGAGTTCGGTTATTGTTTGGGCTTGGTTACTGATGAAGGCTTTAGGAAGTGCGTTAAACGTTAATCGCAAGGTTCCACCAGTATTAGTCCTACATACCGAATTTCATACGATTCGCTTGAGAAATTGCTGGGTCCACAAAATTCCAGAACTTATTGGCAAGATCTCAGAATTTCCATAGGAACAATTCTTATAGTCGCATCTTAGTCCTACATTCCGAATTTCAATCGAATCGCTTGAGAAATTGCTTCGTTCCCGAAATTCCAGCCCATGATGATCATATTCCAGAATTTTCATAGGAACAAGTCCTGTATTCACATCTTAGTCCTACATACAGAATTTCATGCAAATCGCTTGAGAAATTTCTTTGTTCCTGAAATTCCAGACCATAATGATCATATTGCAGAATTTCCATAGGAACAAGTCTTATAGTCGCATCTTATCCCTACATACTGAATTTCATGCAAATCGCTTGAGAAATTACTTTGTTCCAGAAATTTTTAGACCATAATGATCATATTCCAGAATTTCCATAGGAAGAAGTCTTATAATCGCATCTTAGTCCTACATTCCGAATTTCATGCGAATCGCTTGAGATATTGCTTTGTTCCAGAAATTGCAGACCATAATGATCATATTCCAGAACTTCCATATGAGCAAGTCTTATATTCGCATCTTAGTCCTACACACCGAATTTCATGCAAATCGCTTGAGAAATTGCTTTGTTCCCGAAATTCAAGCCCATGATGATCATATTCCAGAATTTCCTTAGGAACAGGTGTTATATTCGCATCTTAGTCCTACATACCTAATTTCATACGAATCGCTTGAGAAATTGATCGGTCCACAAAATTACAGACCCTATTGGCCAGATCCCAGAATTTCCATAATTAATTAATGTTACCAAAGAAGATAAATATCCCATCCCAAACATGGATTCAATATTAGATAAACTAGGACAAGTAGTATATTTTACAACATTAGATCAAATAGAAGTTGAGGCTTGAGGATGGAGAAAAAACAGCATTTAGTACATTAACTGGACACTAAATGCCATTCGGTTTAAAGAATGCACCCGCAACATTTCAAAGACTTATGAATGAAGTCTTGAAAGAAATGGTGTAAAACCAAACCTAAAGAAAATAGAAACTATAAAGAATTTTCCTATCCCAAAAACAGTAAAAGAAATCCAAAGCTTTCTAGGTTTAACAGGGTACTACAGAAAATTTAAAGATGACTATGCAAAAATAATTAAACCTTTAACTTTATGCCTAAAGAAAGATAGTTAAAATAATATAAACGATCAAGATTACACAGAATTCTTTCATTAATTAAAAACGTTAATAACAAAAAATGTTTAAAAGGATTTACACTAACAACTGATGCAAGCAATTTTTCTATTGGAGCAGTATTAAGTCAATCTCATGGTCCCCTTTGTTTCGCTTTACGCACATTAAACAAACATGAGTGCCAATATAGCACAATAGAAAAGGAATTATTAGCCATTGGCTGGGCTCAATTCCGACATTATTTGTACGGAAGAAAGTTCGTCATTAAGACTGACCGCGGGCCATTAGTATGGCTTAGCAATTTAAAAAAACCAAACAGCAAATTACAACGCTTGAAAATCAAACTCGAAAAGTACGATTTTGAGATACAATATATTCAAGGAAAAGAGAATAAAGTGGCTGACCTATCTCGAGTAAAAATAAATATGCTACAATAAGATGACTAGTGCATCACATCATATTTCTATTAGTGAAAACCGGTTAATTTATTTAATCGACAAATAATACTCGAAATCAATGAAAATGATCATCAAGAAATTTTGTATTTTTGTTGGAAAAAGAAGAATAATATTTAGTAAAAAAGAATACAAAGAGAAAGATTTTTTAGAAAAAATAAACGAAGTGGACACTACAATGATAAATTCCATATATGTCAAAGATGATGAAATATTTAACAACTTCCAATAAGCTTGGAAAAATGAAAATAAAGGTAAGAAAAATATTTTATATCGTAGCACAAAACTTTTAAATGACATTAACACAATCGAAGCCGATGAGCTTATCCACAATATACACAAAAAATAAATTCATATACCCAATCTAAAACTCATGATAAATAAAATTTTAAATAATTGTACAATATGCATGACCAAAGTTGATAAAAATCTTGTTAAACTGCCATTTGAGAAGACACCCACACCAACAGGACCCAGGCAGCATTATCACATTGGTATATGATTCTTAAACAACAAATAAAAAACAACCCATAAAACTTAAAATTGTTCATCTAAATTCTCTAATAGCAGAAATTGATATGGGAGCCCATCGATCCTGGGTCATTTTTTTTTATTGTAGAAGAAAATAATCGAAAGAGACATTTGACATCAGATGTAAAAATTGAAAATGCTCAGATCATTTTATTCTCAGCAATTAGAGCATGCTCATACTCTGAGCAAATAAGAAACACGAGCATTTTTCTTGAAAACTCTTTGACTGCTCTGAACTAATTTATGAAAACGCGAAATGAGAATATTGTGAAAACTTGTTGTTCCATCTGTAAGTTGATATCGACAACAAAAAACGACATAAATAAAAATACAATTCAGTAAATAATTAAGTAAGTTGAATTAAGCATAAAACATTTATGTCTCGTTTCATTTGCTGGGTTCATTGGTGCGTGAGCTAAGATTTCTCTCTCTCTCTCCACCACCCAAAACCAAGCAGCGCAGCCGACTGCGCAACACACACCGCACACAGTCATTAAAGTACGATGGTATCTGATGCTACTATATGATATTTAATTAAATGTATAAGGGCCTTGCGGCCGAACCCGGGGCCCGATCACTACCAAACTTTAAAAAAAGTAAAATTTGAAAAAAATCGAGTAATTTTTATTTTTAATTTGTATGGGAGCCCCACGAACCCGGGGCCCGATCACTTCTAAATTTTAAAAGTATTGTCACCGGAAATACACATGTGTACAAAATTTCAGGAAAATCGGGTTTTCAGGAAGTGCGTTAAAAATTGATAATTAAAAAAAAAATTTGTATGGGAGCTTCCCGACCCCGGGCCCGATCGCTTCAAAAATTTTACAAATAGTTTTGCCCATCGGACATACACATGCGTATAAAATTTGAAGAAAATCTGGAACTTTTTTCATAAAATTTGTATATGTGCCCCCCCGACCCAGGGGCCCGATCACTTCCAAATTTTTACAGAAAGTGTTGTCTATCGGCCCGAGGGGCATCAAATAGAATGTGTTATCTCCGGAAATACACATGTGTGCAAAATTTCAATAAAATCGTGCCTTAGGAAGTGGGTTAAAAATTGATCGCAAGATTCCACGACGACCGACATCCGTGCCACGGGCAAGTGAAGTTAATATAGAGAATTTAAAAAAGAAATATGTTACATGTGTAGACAAATTTAGCAAATATGCGGCAGCTGTAAAGTAGGAGCAGGAGTCTTCTGTGACAAGCTGAAAGTAAGCATCTCTGTCCGTCTACCTACCTGATCGCTGCAGCGTATACCAGGCTGATGTGATAGTGATTGAAGAGGTAATGAGTTGGCTGAAGCATAATGTATTATCCTCAAAGAAGATTATCATTTAGGTGGACAGTCAGGCGGCCGTAAAATCGTTGTTGGCGGTCTCATTGAAATCTAAGGTGGCGTTGAGCTGTCACTTCTCTCTTAACGAGATAAGTGAGCAGTTCAATATAAGGATCATATGGGTCCCGGGCCACACGGATGTTGAGGGGAACTGCAGGGCGGACGAGTAGCTAGATGTGGTACGGCTCTCCAGCTGCTACCGGAAAAGGCGAAGGTAGGGAGTCCTATCGCGACACTGAAATTTGAGCTTCGGAAAGAGACAGAAACAATAACAAATGTAAGGTGGGAAAACACCGACACTTGCAATATTTCAAGCCAGGTCTGGCCGAAGCTGGATTTGAAGCGCTCAACTGCGCTTATTTCCCTACAAAGACATAAACTAAGAACGGTTGTAGGGATAATGACAGGACACTGCTTTCTAGGGAAACATGCGAGAAGGATGGGTGTCGAAAATAATGACTTCTGCAGAAGTTGTATGGACGAGGAGGAGGAAGAGACCACAGAACATCTTCTTTGCTCATGTCCGGCACTAATGCACAGAAGGCACAAACACTTGGGTAAGCGGATAATGAATAACCTATCAGATCTCGAAAACGGCAAAGTGCGAGATATACTTCGATTCATTAAGAGCTCTGAATGGATCTTCTGAAAAGGGGACAGGTATAAGATCCTGTGGTAACACAAAGGACCGCGAATGGTCTAAGTGAGCATTAGCTGCCACCGCAACCTAGCCTAACCTAGTATTATAAAATATAAAAAACTAATTTTATAGTTTCGTCGTCGTCCGACGACAGTGTTTGATAATTGATCTGACACAATATGGCAAATTACCGTGTCGTCCGATGATGGTAGTTTGCTATATTGGCAACAAAAAGGGAAATGAAAAAATGACACATACAACTTTCTATATTCCAATATTTCTGGTATTATATAACAGGTGGCTAAATGTAATAAATAACTAATTGTAATAAAAATATTTCTCATATTATAATTTTTATATAACATGTATTTAAGTAAGTATTTAAATAACGTATTTAGTTAACGCTAGTTCTTATATAACAGGTATTTAAGTAAATATTTAAATTACACATTTAGTTTATGATTATTATTATATAACAGGTATTTAATATTTTTAGTGTATATAAAAAAGTATGCTTTCTCTCGTTCGGTGTAGTCACTCTTTGTTTCTCTTATAGGTGGTATAGGACCTTTATTGCATAGTGCCATTAAACCGCACTTTTTTGTAAAAATTTGGAAGTGATCGGGCCGCTGGGTCGGGGGGCACCTATACAAATTTTATGAAAAAAGTTCCCGATTTTCTTCAAATTTTATACGCATGTGTATCTCCGATGAACAAAACTTTTTGTAAAATTTTTGAAGCGATCGGGCCCCGGGGTCGGGGGGCTCCCATACAAATTTTTTTTTTACTATCAATTTTTAACGCACTTCCTAAAGCCTAAAGAAATTTTGTACACATGTGTATTTCCAGTGACAATACTTTCGTTTAAAATTTGGAAGTGATCGGGCCCCGGGTTCGGCCGCAAGGCCCTTATACATTTTTTTTAAATATCATATACTGGCATCAGATATTCGTCGCACTTTATGGACTGTGTGCGGTGTGTGCTGCGCAGTCGGCTGCGCTGCATGTTTTTGGTGGTTGAGAGAGAGAGAAATCTTAGCTCACGCACAAATGAACCCAGCAAATGAAACGAGACATAAACGTTTTATGCTTAATACAACTTACATACTTATTTACTGAATTGTATTTTTATTGATGTCGTTTTTAAATTCTCTATATTAACTTCGCGTGCACGTGGCTGGCTGGTTGGCTGGCTGGTCAGATTTTCTGATCAATTTTTAGCCCACTTCCCATGGCCCGATTTTATTGAAATTTTGCACACATATATATTTCCGGTGACAATACTTTCTATTCTATTCTATTTGAGGCCCCTCGGACCTCGGGTTCGGAGGGCTCCCATACAAATATTTTACAAAATTTACCCAATTTTCTTTAAATTTTGTACACATGTGTGTCTTCGATGGAAAACACATTTTGTAAAAATTTGAAGCGATCGGCCACTTGGGGACCCCAATATGAAATTTTTAAATATCGCTATATCGCATCAGATCACGGCAAAGTCTGAGCTCTGTGCTTTGTAAGCAGCGCTGTTCGCTCCCGCTGCGTCATTTGGTGGATGATTTTGCCACAAGACGAGCACGCAGTGTGTGTGTGTATCCACGATTAGAGAATTAAGATGAAAAATTTTAATTTTTATGGGTTGTTTTTTTTTGTTCCGTTTTCTTTTTTTTTCATTTTATGTTTCATATTAGTAATAAGCCTAAGTCTATAAGAAATATATAAGGAAATACAGTGACGTACTTTCCAAGATTTTTTTTTTCATTTTTAATTTTTTTTAATTTTTTTTTTTTGTTTTTTTTCGGTTCTTATATTATTTTTTCTATCAGGAATGTGTTTTTTTTTCTTCGGTTCTTATATATATACAACTAGCTGTTCCCGGGCGCTTTGCTTCCCGCCTACTGACGCCACGCCCACTTACACCCGCGTTTCCCGGCTGCCCCATCCCACTGACCCACGCCTACTGACGTCCCGCCCACTTACACCCCAATAACTAACCAACTCACCAATCCAGAAAACTATAGAATCGAGACTTATAAAGGCAAAAAATGTACACTTGTTCGAATATTCCTTATATGAAGATTATATACAGAGAAAACTACATTTTCCACCCTGCGCCACCAAATTTTGTCAACGACTTTCTTTTTACTTAAATTTTATATGGTGTGAATTTGAGCCAAATCATTCCATAAATAAGAATGAATTTTCGGAAAAAAAACGACACCAGCGCCACCTATCGGGTCAACGACTTTCTTTTTATTTAAATATAATATGGTGTAAATTTGAGCCAAATAGTTCCATAAATAAGAATTTTCAGGGGCTGAACCAACTCAGAACCTTCGCGTAGCAATTACGAGCAAACTCGCAGAAGAAAGTATCCAATTTGGTCCAGCCGTTTTCAACTTTAAAGCATCCGAACAAACCACGATCCATTTTTATATATTTAGATAATCTAATAATAATGTAATGTAATAATAATCGAATAATGTTTTGGTATTTGTGGACAGGGCGGTAGTGACTTATAAAGCGGTAGTCGTCTTCGATGTTGAGCGGTGTGGTCGGTGCAGGTATTATATTTCGAATTTCATCGCTGGTATTGGTTTTTGCAAACTCCAGAGCGGAAGTAATTTCTAGGATGATATTGGTCATCGGAGCGGTAGTACTTTCTGGAATGGTATCGGTGCTCGAGGTTGTAGTACTTTCTGGAACGGTATCGGTAATCGGGGTTGTAGTACTTTCTTGAACGGTATCGGTGATCGAGGTTGTAGTTCTTTCTGAAACGGTATCGGTAATCGCGGTTGTAGTACTTTCTGGAATGGTATCGGTGATAGAGGTTGTAGTACTTTCTGGAACGTGAATAACCTTTGGAGTAGGTAGATTCAAAGACAGCGACTTTTGTAGGGTAGTGATCAGCCGTGGTGATGGTTTATATGACAGCGGTATATGTCTTGGCGATTTTATTATAAAATGCGGATACGGTTTATTCGATAGCGGTATCTGTCGTGGCGGTTTTTTTATATAGTTCGGTATTCCCACGGCTGAGTCTACGTTGTTTTGTTGGTCGGTGCGACATAAGAGTCGATTGTTCAGATCAGGGCAGGTACGGTGGGTGTGTCCAAGCTGTCCACACGTCCTACAACTTGTCGTATTTGTCGGTTTGACTGGTTGTAATGGGAAGTGAGATTGGAGACAATTTGCTGGTGATTCTGCTGGGCGTCTGGCTTCAACGTATGTGTTGGTCATTCGGACGACGGGTAATCGCCAGCTTGGAATGTCTTGGTATTGTTGTTCGGTGCGACATGAGTGTCGATGGCTCTGAATAGGGAAGGTACTGTGGTTGTCTCCAAGCTGTCCGCACGTCCTACAATTTGTCATTTTTGTCGGTTTGACTGTTTGTAATGGGAAGTGCGGGTGGAGACAATTCTCTGGTTATTCTGCTGGCTGTCTGGCTTCAACGGAGGTGTTGACAATTTGGACGACGGATAATCGCCAGTTTGATGTCTGATCGGGCTGCTTGTTCAACTGGTCGGATGGATCGGACAGCTGATCTAGTCAGTTTATGATGTGGATATGTAATATTTCTGGTGTATGTTGAATTTCTGGTAGAAATCTGGTGGGTGATGATGCTGGTGGCGAACGGGTGTGGTTGTATTACATCGTTGGACATTAGCTGCTATGAAGATGTCATATTTCTGGTGTGTGACTGATGCGGATATGTTACATCGTTGGCCAAGGGTTGTATGAAGATGTCATATTTCCGGTGTGTGACTGGTGCGGATATGTTACATCGTTGGTCAAGGGTTGATATAAAGATGTCATATTTCTGGTGTGTGACTGATGTGGATATGTTACATCGTTGGCCACTAGGTCTGGTGGCAAAATCGGTCGAGCGGATTGGGCATGTGGTACGGCTATGGGTTGAGGTGCTGGTTGACTGTGTTGATCTAGCGATACATTTGGTCGAAACGGTGGTGCGGTGTGTCAAAATGGTGGGACGGTAGCGCATAGCGGTAATGGTTTGTTAAATGTTTGAGTGGCCCGTGATGGATGCTGTTCTGCCATTAGGCACTCAAAAGCCTCAATTAACGCGGTCAGTTCAGACAAGGTGGCAAACTCCTTTCGCTGCATGTAGTGTCGGTAGTCGGGGCGTAGGTTGTCGTAGATTCGACCAAGTTTCTCATCGGCTGTCATCGAGGTATGCCATCGCATCAGGGCTTGAATCGATGTTAGGTATTCTTTGCCCTTCCTTCGATTGTTCTGAGTGCGACTGCGGATGCGATCGAGTAGTTGCGTGTAGAACCGTGGTGGTAGAAAAAATCGCGTAATTCCTCGATAAATGCGTCCCAGGTACCTAGCAACACTTGGTTTTTGCTGGTCGGAGTTGGTGTACTCAGCTTGTAAGGACGATTTTGTCCACAACCAAAATCATCCTCACATTTTCAGCGGCTTAGCGGTCCAGAGGACCAAACATAATTTTTTATCTTTGTATATACTGAAATAAACACTTTGTTACTTAAATATTCTCCTTTGTACATACACTGAACTTTAGCGTAGTCACCCTGTATTTCTAAGAACATTTGTAACGGTGTTCTGCTTCAATAGTACTACACCGATAATGCATAGAAACACTCAGGGCAACACACAGTGTAAATCACATATTCACACGAGTGAATGCCGCCGAGTTACAAGACAAAAAAAAAATTAACAACAGCAAGAATATAACATGAATGTACAACAACAAAATTATAAGAATATCATGTAACGCATTTACAACAACAAAAATTATGTTGCCAGTGCATGAATTGTAAGAAAACAACAACAACACGGTCATTGGGTTCAGCATGCAGGCACTCGGCATAGGAAGATCTTATTGCACGCATGCTGGACCAAATGTACCGTTAACTTAGTATATAAGAAGGCTACCAACAGGTCAGCAGGGAAGTCGTTGGTGCATCGTCGCAAAGTGCACGTCTGTGTAAGTCGAACGTTTTCTGATTTTAATATATATATAGCTTACAACTTCCCCACACCCGTGGTAAGGGGTTGTAAGTACTATTTAGTTTATACTTAGTCTATACATAGCATATAGCTTCCCCCCACCCGCGGTAAGGGGTTATATGCTATTATCAATATCATTATCATAGTTTGTATACAGGTTGCAACTTCCCCCCACCCGTGGTAAGGGGTTGCAAACTATCATCTATTTCGCTCATAGGGGGCAGGGACTTAGTCTCTCCAGTTCTTTGTTTGGTTAGCTAAGTGTCAAGTTCGTATACAGTCTGCCGCTTCCCCCCACCCGTGGTAAGGGGTTGCAGACTACTGATCTATTTCACTCGTAGGGGGCAGGGGCATAGTCTCTCCAGTTATGATTTGGCTAGTTACGTATTGTAGATTGTATATGGTTTGTAACTTCCCCCCACCCGTGGTAAGGGGTTACAAGTCCACAGTACTATTCCGTTTAGAGGGGGCAGGGACTTAGTCTTTCCAGTTCTGGTTTGGATAGATATTTATACTCTTAGCATCCACTAGTTTAGACACAACTCACAGCTTCCCCCCACCCGTGGTAAGGGGTTGTTAGTTATTATCCTTAGCATTATACTTAGCCTATACATAGCATATAGCTTCCCCCCACCCGCGGTAAGGGGGTGCTACATCAAATAGCATTTAAATATACATTCAATAGCAATACACATAATTCATGCGATCGCCCTGTCTTCAATGCTGTGTATAGCAATACACATAATTCATGCGATCGCTATGCCTTCAATGCTATGTGCATACAGCACTGCAGCTATAACAAATAGCAATGGCAATGCAATTCATGCGATCGTTCTATGCTGTGTATATACAGCACTGCAGCTATAGCATTCCCATTGTTCCATACCGAACGTAATGCTGTACGACGGCGGATACACACAAAATCCAAAGTCAAGTACGTTTATGCATTGTAGGTATAGAGAGCAAGGGTGAATAGACATCGTCAATAGCAACAGCTGGATGTATGAACTATATCCAGAGCCGTTGACGAATGTAATGCTGACACATTTATATTGCATTTTGTATTGTGTAATAATTTTCCGGCTTAATCGTTTAGCCTAATATTGTTGGGTAATAATTTAATTACTTACTCAGTTAATAGCGCATCGCACTATAACTGGAGCATAAATTAATTGATTTATGGATATTGGGAAATATCGCTGATGAGTGCATTTCCATGAACTGCGTTGGTTTGGGTACAAAGATCATTCGGATTTGAGGGTATAAAAAGGAAGTGAAAACCGGTTGAAAAGTCAGAGTTAATCCGAAGTCTAACCACGAACATTCTAGTAGAGGTCGCAGCCACGCTTAAGACAGCGGGCCTCCCTAGGATTGTAAAAAATTATAAAAATTATTAAAACTACAAAAATATCTAGTAGAGGTAATATATAATCCGATCAAAATAAAATACTTAATTGTTATAAAATACAAACGTTCTTTTAATTAACTCTCCGCCCAAGTAACTCTTCCCTTAGTTAAATAAGGAAGCACTGTTACTACGTTCGGCGTTAAAACATTTGGTGGCAGCGGTGGGATCTACGAAAGATCTCCTACCAGAAAAAAAATCATAAGCCAAAACAGAAGGCCGATCTTCTGATGCGTGCTGGGGCTATACACCAGCAAAATCAAATTAAAGTAAAGTAAAAGTGAAAGAAAAATAAATAAAAGTGAAAAAAAAAGTGAAAAGTGACTACAAAATTTAGAAAGTCCTGATAACAGTAAGACCTTGCCAGCTTTAGAGCGTAGGCATTTGGCTAACATTCGGGCAGTGAAAGACCAGGCTGTAACTACATCTTTAGGGCGCGAAGCCTGCCTGGCAAAGACAACAGATACAGAAAACCAGCAACAGCAGCAGAAAACAACAACAGCAGCCGAAAATCAGCAACAGCAGCAGAAAACCAGCAACAGAAGCAGAAAATCAGCAACAGCAGCAGAAAACCAGCAGCAGCAGTAAAAAACATAACCGCAACCCCACAAAATTAACAAGGTAAAATAATCCTTCTATTTAAAAAAAAAAAAATATACATATCCTTTATTAATATATATTTTTTTTAACATATATTTTATTGAAATTTTTATATCATTTTGGATCTATACCTTGTTGGAAAATTTTAAAATATTTTTGGGTTTATACCCTGTTGAAATTTTTTTTTGTGAATTTTGGGTACATTGTTGCAAACCTTTTTCTCCTCCCTCTCTTTAATCCGATATTTTTCGCGAAGTCTTGTATTACCTCGATATTTTCCGCGAATTTTTTGTGCTGTGAATATTGTTTTTTGATTTTTGTGCTGTTGGACTAGTACACTTCCAAAATAAGTAGACCGGTCCTAGGCAAATTAGTAGACAGGCAAAAGCGATTGCTGATACTAATTTGTCTTCAAACTTGAGTTCTTCGTCAGATTTAGAGGTTATTCCTGAAGAGGAACCGTCCAACATGGACATAAAAATAAGTATTTCCGATGTTTATAACATCATACCCCTTTTCGACGGGAAGCCAGCCGATTTGGCTAAATTCACGTCCTGCGGAGATATTCTCTTCACCTCGGTAAAAGAGAGTGATGAACCCACATTTCTGGCCATTGTTAAGACAAGGCTACAGGGTCCCGCATTCGAGTTGACACAATTCAACTCACTCACGACTTGGGCAGCTCTCAAGGAGAAGCTCGAGTCTGAATACAAGGAGGTAAAAACGCGTTCCTCTGCACACAACGAGCTGTTGACAACGCAACAGAGATTCAAAGAATCGGTCAAGGAGTTTGGCGAACGGGTTTGTACGGCCCTAAGCAATCTAAACTCTGCCACCTTCAACACAACTCGCGACGAGACAGTACGGGAATTCTTGGTGCAAGAAAACCGCCGTCTAGCGATCCAGGTGTTCGAAGACGGGCTAAAAAATGACCAGATTAGGCTTATAGCCAAGGCTTTCGGGGAGTTGACCTAAAAAAGGTTATAGCTCATGCTGAGGGACATGCTGCACGCATTGATCACACCCCACAAACTTTCCAAAATAAATTTGCTTCACACAGAAATCCGCAACACACT
The DNA here is from genome assembly GCA_947095585.1 of Nephrocerus scutellatus. Classification (NCBI taxonomy): domain Eukaryota; kingdom Metazoa; phylum Arthropoda; class Insecta; order Diptera; family Pipunculidae; genus Nephrocerus; species Nephrocerus scutellatus. The sequence continues at coordinate 68,220,954 of OX352763.1, forward strand.
ATATATTGTCAGACTTGCGGTAAGCCCGGTCACACGAGGGAAACGTGTTACCGGAGTAATCAATTCCCAACTTTTCAGAATAGGCCTCCTATTAAAAAGGAAGTGCAATTTATTACTTGCAATTACTGCAAGAGGAGGAACCATACCGAGGCAAACTGTAGGTTACGGTTGTCCAACCACAGGGCTCCACAAAATCCGTTTAGGAATAGCAATCCTACTCCTGGTTTCAGTGGAAACCATAAACCTGAATACCCCTCAAAACAGAAAGATAGCCGTGGTGTGAGGTATTCCAATGTTCTTGAATCGGGAAACGAAGCCATTCGGGAGGAAACAATCGGCAATTCCTCTCGAATGACTGCGACAGCCGAAGTGTACCATCCCAAGAACTGAATTTTAGATTTTTCGTTTCGTTTTTTCCCGAGTTTAAGGAACCAACGATACGATTAAAGTTCAGTCCTTCGGATAAAAAGTTTACTACGTTTTTGATCGATACGGGTGCCGACGTTAGTTTGGTAAAGGAAAATAGGTATAATAAAAATACGATACATGGTAACGATCTCTACACCATTACTACCATAGCCGGGGAATCGCTAAAACCCCTTGGTTTGGTGAATGGTACTTTAGAGTTCAAGTCATCCGAACATACCCTCTTGTTAGATCACCCTTTTCACATACTTGATAATCAAATTAATTTCCCATATGATGGAATTATTGGAAATGATTTTTTATCTAGATTCAAATGCGTAGTGGATTTTAAAAACGACACTCTAGAAATTCCATTTAAACGAAGCCAAACGGAGGAAAACAAACCTTTCCGTTCGACCTATGAAAAAAATCATGAAAACTTTAAGTCGCCATGCGAACTTCAATCTGATGATTCAAATTTCTGTAACAAATTCAATAAAAACTTAGTAGAGCGTAAAACCAAGCAAAAAGACTTAGAGACAAAAGATCCTAAGCAAAATAAAAAAGACTTAGAGACAATAGATCCTAAGCAAAATAAAAAAGACTTAGAGACAAAAGATCCTAAGCAAAGTAAAGAAGACTTAGAGACAATAGATCCTAAGCGAATACAAAAAGACTTAGAAAAAACTAAGCAATTTTTTAAATCAACAACAAACTTGGTAGACAGTAAAACTAAGAAAAATGAAGATAAATATTTGAGCCAAAAAGAGCAAATGGAATCACAGTATAAAGAAAAATTAATAAAGGGAAAGACTAAGGCAAAGAAAGTTGAGGTACAAGCGCAAAAATGTTTAATCCAACAAAGTGAGGTAATCGATGTTTCTGCAAGTAAGCCTTCTATATATAGCGGATCTGGGGAAGTAGCTCTTCCAAAACCAGAACGAATTTTTGATGGAGCAAAACAGAACATCATGAAAACCGAACAAAAATTTGTTGACCAGATTAACATACCTGCACGAAGTACCCTTTTTTCTAAAGTCGCTTGTAATTCAAGTGACAACTTTGCAAAAATCTTACTCCTGAATATTAATGAATACCCAGTGAAGCTAAATGCACACGATCTGAGTTTAGAATGGGATAATTTAGACGAGTTTAATTTTCTCTCAACAGATCCAGAAAACGATCCGGTATATATACGTTTAGAAAAACTGGAAAAGCTAGTGGACATAAACCACTGTAAGAAAGAAAGAAAGAAAGAAAGAAAGAAAGATAAAGGAAAAAAATTAATAAATAAATAAATAAATAAATAAATAAATAAATAAAGAAAGAAAGAAAGAAAGAAAGGGGCTCATTCTCATAAGTTCCTAGAATGAAAACAACAAAGTTTTATCTTCTACTTTCATGTCAGAATGGAGTCAATAGATTATCTGCCCAACACGTACTGGATTCTGTACAGCATAGTCTCAGACTACGAGATTCCTTTACGAAAGGGTTTCTCAAAAATCGGGAACGGCTATCCGAATTGTATATCCATTCCCACTGAACTCGTTTCAATTATACACGCTATAATCGAAATAGATGACTGTGAGGAAAATGTTACGGTGAAGGATTGCGAGGGCTCCAGTGGTACTTACGTCAACGGGGTGCAGCTTAGGCCTGGGGAAACCGCCGCGTTAAGAAACGGGGACATTCTGAGTCTGGGGATTCAAAGGAATATTTCAGCCTAAATTTATGCCCCGCATACGTCGTAAGACGGAGACGACCTTACTCTGAAGCAGGACTCCTACGAGGATGGGTTCGTGATCTACAGCTTCAGATGCTTGGACATGAGTCATAGTACGAATAATAAAAATAATTATATATATATATACATAAATTCATCTAAACAAGAATAAAATTTTAACCTTTAAACCACTGTTTCAATTCTTCACTTCTCTTCTGTCTTCTTACTCTTTGAAAAAAAAGAAGGTTTTTGTAAAGAACTTTGTTCTCTATCTCCCCTACGCAGAAAGATGAAAAGCGTTACAATTTGGTGTTTTATGTTCACCATGGCGCTTGGACATTTGAATTTCACGCCAATAAAACAAGGTTCTGGAATATATTTCGAGGAATTAGACCGGGTCAACTTATTTTCAAACGAATGGAAAATAATAACATACTACGATTTGGAAGGGTACTAACCACAACTAAACTTATGAGCCAATACACATCCGAAATAGCCAAATTATGCAACGGACTAAATAACGACACGCAAATATCACATTTGTGCAAAGGTACGGTGGTGGAGCTTAGTCATGTAATCGAGGACATTCTACAAAAATGCAGCCTCCTAAACTTGGAAGTAAACACGAAACCAAGGGCGAAAAGAGCATTATTAAATGCGGTAGGAATGATCAGCAAATCTCATTTCGGTACTTTGTCTGAAGACGATGCCACTTATTATGACAGACAAATTAATAAATTACAACACAACGAAGAGCATCTAAGGAACCTAATAAAAAATCAGAAATATATCATGGGGACAACTATCAACATCTTCAATAGAATGCAGCAAGTTAGAGACAGTCAAATTAAAACGCTGAACACGAAATTCTCCTCAATAATAAAACTTCTAGACGATTGCACTAATAGTGTTCAAAACGAGCGGCTAAAAACGAACTAGAATCGTTAAAATCCTATTCGACCTTAGCCATTTTGCATCACCAAAGCTTATTGAATGAAATTATCGACTCAGTAACTGTGGTACGTCACGGCAAACCTCACCCGGCCATTATAACTCCAGAACAATTGGAAACCGTCCTTTCAGCCATGCTTAGAGAAATTCCTTGCAATACCAAACTTCCAATCCTAATACAGCACAAAGATATACTACCTCTTTATAAAATTAGTACAGTAACATCTTCGATCCAATCTAAAAGGATAATATATGAGATTAAATTACCGATTCCCTTCAAAGAAATCTACCAACTTTACAAAATTTTACCATTTCCCACCAATGACTTCCTCTATATCCAACCTAAAATGAAATACGTTATAGTAGACTTTGATAAAAAACATTTCTATGATCTTACAATCGAAGAAATAAGCAAATGCACTGCACAAACTGACTCCCTGCTATGTCCGATTACTCATCCTCTTTATGACTTCAATTCTAACCAGGATAATTGTGAAATACAATTATTACGAAGAGACACGCATCCTTCGGCTTGCCAAGTGAAGCAATCACCTTTATCCGTAGTTTGGATACAGCTCTCTCAACCTGGCAAATGGTTATTGTCCGCTAAAAACGAGTATATTATGGACGAAATTTGTGACCAAAAATTAACAACGCATAAATTTCTGGGAGCAGGAATCATAGAATTTACGGGCAAATGCTATTTACGTAGTAAAGATCTGACAATATATGGTAAAAATTTAGACAGTACTCTCTTAAGGAATTCTTTTATTCCGATGATAAACTTAACTCTCTTAAAATCCAAAATTAGCACAACTTCTACAAACATAAATCCTATTAAATTACTTAAATACGATGAAAATAATAATCTCGCGGAAATTTCTTACCAGGTAGACTTGTTAAAGAAAGAGGAAGGAAAAGGTTTGCAAAGTTTAGATAGGCACGATGTTCATCATTATACTGTAATATATAGTTTGGCTTTAGTGATATGTATAATCCTGTTGTATTTCTATAAATACCATTCTAAATTGAAAGCCATTATAACAGAATTTAAACAGCAACTAACAGAAAGTAAACCAAAAACCAATGAGGAAATTATCGATGAAGTTTTTGTTGACCAATCGATTGGACTAGGATTAGGATTAGGATAGGATAGTAACAATGACAACCCAAACCCAAGCCCAAGATTCACATTGTCGTCATAAGATTTACAGTAACATCATAGATATGCAAAAATTTATGTATCTAATTTAAGGAAGAACAAAAAAAACAATATAATCATTAAATTTTTTATAAATATTGAATAGAGACATAAAATCAATTAAAATAAGAAAAATTATTAATTTTTTAATAATCATGAAATAGAATCGTAAAAACAATTTTAATTAATGTTTAAAATAATTTTTTTTAGATTTATGAAATATAGATCATAGATCATTAATAATAATTTAAATAAGAAAAGTATTAATGAAATAAGAAGAAAAATTAGACTACTTTACCTATTAAAATTAATTATTTTCATAATTTTTGAACTAATATTATTTAAATAATAATCTAATAATTTTATACAAAAAAAAATATATTATCTATTTATTATGAATATTTTACAAACAAACTATGGCTTTTCAACAAATATGGTTCGAAAATTCCAACCGTGGAATTTCCTTCTTCTAAGGGTAGTGGGATGTAGTGATCGCACTACATGTCGCCTCTCAAAATCAACTCAACTCGAAATCAACTCTCCTAAATACGATTCTTCTTTCCCACGGCGTCACAATACCGAAAGTACGCCAAGCACGCTACAGCGCTCACTTTTCATGTCGAACATAAATTACAATGTTTATGAGCTCGTCACCCGATATCCGCTACATCCAATAGCATTTAAATATACATTCAATAGCAATACACATAATTCATGCGATCGCCCTGTCTTCAATGCTGTGTATAGCAATACACATAATTCATGCGATCGCTATGCCTTCAATGCTATGTGCATACAGCACTGCAGCTATAACAAATAGCAATGGCAATGCAATTCATGCGATCGTTGTATGCTGTGTATATACAGCACTGCAGCTATAGCATTCCCATTGTTCCATACCGAACGTAATGCTGTACGACGGCGGATACACACAAAATCCAAAGTCAAGTACGTTTATGCATTGTAGGTATAGAGAGCAAGGGTGAATGGACATCGTCAATAGCAACAGATGGATGTATGAACTATATCCAGAGCCGTTGACGAATGTAATGCTGACACATTTATATTGCATTTTGTATTGTGTAATAATTTTCCGGCTTAATCGTTTAGCCTAATATTGTTGGGTAATAATTTAATTGCTTACTCAGTTAATAGTGCACGCACTATAACTGGAGCATAAATTAATTGATTTATGGATATTGGGAAATATCGCTGATGAGTGCATTTCCATGAACTGCGTTGGTTTGGGTACAAAAATCGTTCGGATTTGAGGGTATAAAAAGGAAGTGAAAACCGGTTGAAAAGTCAGAGTTAATCCGAAGTCTAACCACGAACTTTCTAGTAGAGGTCGCAGCCACGCTTAAGACAGCGGGCCTCCCTAGGATTGTAAAAAATTATAAAAATTATTAAAACTACAAAAATATCTAGTAGAGGTCGCAGCCAAGCATAAGACAGCGGGCCTCACTAGTAATATATAATCCGATCAAAATAAAATACTTAATTGTTATAAAATACAAACGTTCTTTTAATTAACTCTCCGCCCAAGTAACTCTTCCCTTAGTTAAATAAGGAAGCACGGTTACTACGTTCGGCGTTAAAGCAGTATACAGTCTGCCGCTTCCCCCCACCCGTGGTAAGGGGTTGCAGACTACTGATCTATTTCGCTCGTAGGGGGCAGGGACATAGTCTCTCCAGTTGTGATTTGGCTAGCTACGTCTTGTAGACTTTATATGGTCGTTACTTCCCCCCACCCGTGGTAGAGGTTACAAGTCCACAAATTTTATTTCACTTATAGGGGACAGGGACTTAGTCTCTCCAGTTTTCGATTGGACAGTTATCATACCTAGCACAAGTCTTATCAAGAAATGCACCTTGCGATGCCGTAACGTCAGCAACCAACGCAAAAATATAGTAAGCATATATCTATATCGTAATAAACCTTGTAATAACTCATTGAAAATAAATCTGTCAAGATAAAGCTAACGTAAATAAAGTAAATAAAATAAAAGCAACACGAAATGGTCTTTGTAATTTCTGTAACGAACCTCCTGGATCCGCTGAGCATACCCCAGCTATAAAACTTCGTTACAGTAGCGCCCGAGCAGGGACTATCATCACCGGAAAACATCACCAAATCACGACAACCATCATATCGAACATCACCAGATTACGACTGTCATCAGAAAAGGCCTAAGAATCATAAGATCACGACTATCAACAGGGAAACCCCCAAACTTGGCACAAGCATTGCATCGCAGAAGATCATACTCATTTCACTTCCACTTGCATATGTTGGAAGATCGCTAAAGAAGAACACGTTAATTTTACTACAGTGCACTACCATTTCGACGCTCACCTCATTGATCATTTCGGCCACAATTTCTTACCGTGTATCACCACAGACTGTCACCATACCCCAGCGCGCAAATTTGTCACATCGCCGCAGAAGAGCACGAATCGTATCGGTGAAAACAAACACCAACACGTACAGCAGCTAAAAATGAAGACTACGTGGATATACACACTACGGAAAGAGGAGCTTATAGCAAACGCCAAAGAATTTGGGTTTGACGAAACAGGCACTGTGGAGGAACTCCGCAGACGCTTCGCCGCACTAGTTAACGAGGAGGAACTCAAGCCCGAAACAAAGGAGCGACTTCTCATCCTAGAAATGCAGCATACAAAGAGAGTTTCACCAATGCCCCCACCGATTGCCATTACAGGAAGTGCTCACTTAAGCCCAACGACACCGGTCCCACCACTCTACGCATCCATCCCCTCGTACTCAGCGGGCACCGAAGCCGCCAGTACCGTCGAAGAACTACACAAATTACAGGCTCGACTGCGCACCCTAGAAGCACAACATTCGAGAAGCACCTCGCCGATACCACCGCAAGTTATCGTTCCACACAAGGACGAGAAGACTACCAACATAGTCAACAACGCAGATCAAAACACACAAGTTCCACCCCGCTGTACACCCTCATATTCCCTTGTCATCGACCAAGTCCGAAAGTGGTCGGTGAAGTTTGACGGTGTCCGTGACCCACTAGCCTTTACCGAACGCGTCGAGGATCTATCAGTGGTCTATGGAATTAACAAGGATTTACTTCCTCGTATGATGCCAGAACTGCTCAAAGATCGAGCTTTAACCTGTTACCGAAATAACAACGCTCAGTGAAAAACATGGGAAACCTTTAGGAACGACTTTTTGAAGTTCTTCCTCCCAACACGGTTCTTCCAAGAGAACAAGTCAACCCACGATCAGCATGTCGACGCTGTGGCCAACACGGGCATTTTTTTCGCGAATGTCGAAACCCCAAGGTGCTGTTTGGTTGGGAATGTGGTAAGCGAAATACGAGGAGCATCGACTGCTGCCGCCGACCGTCGGGAAATGTCAACGGGTCCCATCGAAGCCAGGGGATGATGGAACCCCAGAACGCCACTCCCCGAAACACATAGAATCACTACAGCAGGATGACGACCTTATAGCCGCGACGATAATCATGGGAGGAGAAGCAGTCACCGCCACTATCGAAACTGGAGCTACGCGGAGCTTCATCAGCGAAGCCTATGCATGCGAGGTACGACATACAGGGCAGGCAGTGAGGGCAGCAGTATCAGTAAGAATGGCAAATGGCACGACCAGACGAGTGGAACAGGCATTCGAAACCACGGTGCGATTTTGCAACAGCGGTTGCAACATGCAGCTACTTATTCTCCCGGAAGCCATCGACAAAGTCATCTTGGGGCTGGATTTCCTCGGCCGGGCAAAAGCAACAATTAGCATAGGTGGACATTAACTCACCCTCGGCAATAGTAGAGCCACGAAACAAACAGAAGAACCTCAGGTACGTGCAATACAAAGCCAGACCCCCAGTGACGACGAGAAGATAAGGTCCTTTCTGGACCAGGAACTAAGGGAATTTGAGGCGATGAGTGGCGTGTCCCACATCACTAGTCATAAAACCGTGATGCAGGACGACCGACCACTAAAACAGCGCTACTTCCCGAAGAATCCAGCCATGCAAAGCATTATAGACGAAGAAATCAATGACTTACTAGAAAAAGGGTGTATTGAACCGTCCAAGAGCCCCTTCAGTGCCCCAATTGTCTTGGTAAAGAAGAAGACCGGGAGATGGAGACTTTGTGTAGACTACCGGCAGCTTAACTCCAAGTCTGTTCCAGATGCATACCCGCTTCCGAGGATCCTAATTTGTCACCTGATGACACTAATATTGAGTTTAATTACTTATCAGACACAATAGACAAGATTTACAAATCATCACCAACATCAGAATTGGTAGTCTTGGGTGATTTTAATGTCCACAATGATTCATGGTTGACCTATTCGAATGGTAGAGATCGATCAGGTGAAACCGCAGAACTATTTTCAAATGTTAATCTTTTCACCCAACTCGTTGATAAGCCAACTAGGTATCCCGATACTACTGGTCAATCACCTAACCTTTTAGATTTATTTCTTACAACTATGCCTGATAAATATTCAATTGATGTATCTGCTCAATTAGGTCTTTCTGACCATGCTTTGATAGTTGCCAAATTTTCAATATCACCAGCCCTTATAGAGACTACAAGTAAAAGGCTACTCTGGCACTATAAAAATGCTAACTGGGAGCTCCTGAACCAATTTTATAGCTCATTTGATTGGTCAACCTGTTTTTCCAGCAATAATGCTAATGAAGCATCACAACTTATCACGTCAACCATTTTGCTAGGAATGAAAAATTGCATTCCTTCTTCATTTAAAAAGAAAAATACTCATAAAAATAAATGGTTTAACGAACATTGCAGGTCAGCAGTCGCGTGTAAAAAAGCAGCCCATTTGGACTACGTTAATTGCACTTCTGAAGAAAACCATGTAAAGTTTCGAATAGCTAGAAACAGATCAAACGCTATATTGAAAAGGTCCAAAATAATATATGACCTTAAGATTCGAGATAGCATGCGAAAAATATTGGATTCTGATTCAAACAGTCGAAGCTTTTGGTCGTTTGCTGCATTGGTTAAAAGAAACTTTGCAGACAATACTTCGTCTATTCCTTCTTTATTTCATAATGGTATTCATTATAGAACTAATATTGAGAAAGCTAATCTCTTAGCTTCTCATTTCGCTGGTGCGTCTACTCTTCCTTTAACTAATCAAAGCCCCCCAATTCTCCCGAATCTAGGCCCAGGTATGTCTAAAATCTGTTTTCGGAAACGGGTTGTTTCAAAGATTCTGAAAGAACTTGACCCCAATAAAGCGACTGGCCCCGACGGTATTCCGCCATTAGTATTGAAAAGTTGTCATCATACTTTGGCAAAACCGATTAGCAAATTGTTTCATCTCTCAATGAAGACAGGTGTTTTTCCATCATTTTGGAAAATATCAAATATTCAACCCGTTCCGAAAAAAGGTGATAAATTGGCACCTACGAACTACCGACCTATTGCTTTGTTGTCGGTTCTATCGAAGGTAATGGAATCTATCGTTAATTTCAGACTAATGAACTATCTGGATTCGAATGTTCTTTTATCCGATGTTCAGTATGGATTTCGTAAAAATCGATCTTCAGGCGAACTAATGACGTGCATGACTCATTGTTTGGAGCGAAGCATTGAAAGCCTAGGTGAATCAAGCGTTGTTTCCTTAGATATTGCTAAAGCTTTTGATAGAGTATGGCATGATTGTCTTATTAATAAGATTCGTGCGCTGAATTTACACTCCTTTCTCATTACATGGATTGAGAATTATTTATGGAACCGTAAAATAAAAGTTGTATTAAATGGTATATCTTCAGATTCACATGGGATCAATGCTGGCGTGCCTCAAGGATCATCCTTGTCTCCCACGCTCTTCTTGATATATATCAACGACCTATTGTCTTCTACAACCTGTGATATCCATTCATTTGCTGATGATACAACACTATCGGCCTCCATTGAGTTTGACAATCAAAAAGAATGCAATTCTCGCTTGAATGGTTCGCGTGAATTAATGAATTTGACTATTCTGTCTAATATTCAAATCATTCTTGATTGGGGCATTTCTAACAGAGTAGAATTTAACCCAAATAAATTCCAGTCTTGCCTTTTTTCTCAGAAGACAACTCAACATTATGTTCCTCCTGTTATTAATGGTACCTCTATTGCGAGATCTGATTCACTTAAGTTGTTAGGTTTAAAAGTATCAAGTGATCTTTCTTGGAAAGAACATATTTATGAAATTTCAAAAAGAGCTAGCCAATGTTTAGGCTTCATAAGACGTTGTAACTTCTACTTCACTCCTTCTGAAGTGTTAAGATTATATAAATCTTATGTTAGACTAATTTTAGAATTTAATTCATATGTGTGGGGTGGTGCTCCAAGATCGCATTTGGTTCATCTTGATGGTGTTCAGAATAGAGTTATCCGTTTGATAAACGATGTAACCATTACTTCGTCTCTTGATACTTTGGAGCACAGACGAAATGTAGGAGCTTTATCTGTTTTCTATAAATTTTACAACGGTAAATGTTCTTTAGAAACCCGTTCTCTAGTTCCTGGGCCTTTTCTCAGTAACGTAAACACTCGTTTAAGGTGCCATCAACATAGATTTGCCTTAAAACTGTTTTCATGTAGAACCCAACACTTTAAATCCTCCTTTTTTCCTAGAGTATCTTCGATGTGGAATCAATTGGTCGAGCACGTGTTTCCAGAATCTTATAATCTGCAGGCGTTCAAATTAGCCGTTAACAACTTCTTGAAGGATGATGGTTAAAGTATTCATAAGTTGTTTCTTAATATATAAAAAAAAAAAAAATTGTTTATCAGTATTTTTTAAATTATTTTTATAATTTGTAATATTTTCTTGGTCAAGGTTTTTTGTAGTTTTCCCTGACCATGATTCATTGATAAAAGTATTTGGACTCGCGTCGTTCTAAATTCGTGTTCGTTTTTCGTATTGCTTTTCCAATGAATCAGGGAGAATTCTGAGAAAATAAATTGAAACCGGCTACAAACGTGAGGAATGTGATATATTGTAAATCACATTCTTTCGATTTTTATTTTATTTTAAATTTAATAAAGGGCTTAGCCCAACTTATTGCCGTGACGTAAGTCATTCAGGGAGTCATCCCTTGGCAATAAGTCTCCATATAAAAAAAAAAAAAAAAAAAAAAAAAACATCTTAGACCGTCTCAGGAACGCGAAATACATAAGCAGCCTGGACCTCAAAAACGGGTACTGGCAAATTCCGATGGAAGAGAAGGCAGCAAAGGGTGCACAGCGTTCACGGTACCAGGCCGTGGGCTCTTCCAGTCATGCCTTTTGGTCTACATTCGGCTCCCGCAACGTTCCAGCGAGCATTAGACCAGGTAATCGGCCCAGACATGGAACCTCACGCTTTCGCCTATCTAGATGACATCGTAGTAACCGGTGAATCCCTGGGAGACCACATGATACATCTGAAGGAGGTACTGCGACGACTGCGTAAGGCAAACTTGAAAATCAACGTTGAGAAATGGGAGTTCTTTAAGAAAGAGATCAAATACCTGGGACACATGGTCAGCGAGCAAGGGATCCACACAGACCCGGAGAAAATCGAGGCCATACAAGAACTTCGCCTACTACGCTGTGGGAACTCCGCCGAAGTCTAGGAATCGCCTCGTGGTACAGGAGATTCGTACCCGAGTTCGTAAAGGTCGTCCAATCCCTAACTAGCCTCCTGAAAAAGGGGAAACATTGGAGGTGGAGCGACGCGCAGCAAGCCGCATTCGATCAACTAAAGGATCGCCTCACACAAGCACCCGTTCTCGCCTGCCCGGATTTCGAGAAGAAATTCACACTTCAGACAGATGCCAGCGACTACGGATTAGGAGTCGTACTCACGCAAGATATCGACGACCAAGAGAGGGTTACTGTCGTCATTTAAATCCAGCGGAACGTAACTACTCACCTATGGAAAAGGAATGTCTAGCCATAGTGTGGGGCGTCCGCAAGATGCGACCCTACCTGGAAGGATATCGATACGATCGTCACGGACCACCTCGCGCTGAAATGGCTCAACTCCATTGAGAGTCCGTCGGGACGAATCGCTCGTTGGGCCTTGGAGTTGCAGCAATTCACCTACGACATCCAGTATCGACGAGGGAAGTTGAACGTGGTCGCCGACGCACTCTCACGTCAGCCACGAGAAATCCTACGAACAGCAGCCGTGGAAAACGGCGATTCAAAAGGGTGCAGCTGGTTAGAGAGAAGAAAGGAAGAGGTCAAGGGAAATCCCGAGAAATTTCCAGATTACATAATCGAAGGCAACGAACTACATCGTCACATATCCCATCGGACCATAGACGAGGATTGCGCGCCCTGGAAATTGTGCGTCCCAAATTTCCTACGAACACGAGTATTGAAGGAAAACCACGACGAACCCACCGCCGGACATTTGGGGATTCGTAAGACGATCGCACGAGTCACCAACCGATACTACTGGCCGGGCATGTTCCGGGACATCAGCCGATATGTCCGCCGGTGCGAATCCTGCCAGAAATTTAAGTCGATCCAGCAGAAACCGGCCGGAGCCATGTTGTCTCTGATCGCAGACGGACCATGGGATATAGTGTGTGCAGACTTCGTTGGACCACTCCCCAGATCCAAGCACGGCAACACGGTAATGTTGGTCCTCTTCGATAAATTCTCGAAGTGGACAGAGATCGTTCCACTGCGGAAGGCCACGGCAGAATCACTGAAGAAAGCGTTTCGCGAAAGGATCCTGGCCAGATACGGCGTCCCGAAGACTTTCGTGAGCGACAATGGGGTCCAGTTCTCCAGTAACCTATTCAAAAAAATTTCTACGAGAATTGGGAGTCAAGCACCAATTTACCGCCCCATACACGCCCCAGGAGAACCCCACAGAGAGAACAAACCGGACAATAAAGACAATGGTCGCCCAATTCGTTGGCGAACAACACAAGGGGTGGGACGAACTCCTCCCCGAGATCTCATTGGCGATAAACTCCAGCATAGCAGAATCGACCGGCTTCAGCCCAGCATTTCTCACTCAGGGCCGAGAGCCACGCTTACCACAAACACTCTTCGACGAGAAGACAATCAGGACAGGACAGATAGTACAATCCCCAAAGGAAAAGGCCGAACACTTGAAGGAAGTTTTCCACATCGTGCGTCGAAACTTAGAGCAGGCAGCCCATAACCAAGCTAGGTACTACAACCTCCGCAGACGGTCATGGAAACCCACCATAGGACAGACGGTCCTTGTAAAACAACACCATCTATCCAAGGCGATCGACAATTTAGCGGCAAAACTCGCCCCCAGGTATGATGGACCCTACGAGGTCACCGGTTTCTTATCGCCAGTTATCGTACGACTCCGCATGAAAAATAAGACGCGCACCGCAAACATCAGCGACCTAAAGGACTTCAAAACGGAACACACTACGGTCTCACCAGACACGCCACAGTCGGATTTCCCAAGTAGAAAGCCTAATGAAACACTCACGATCCATCGGACGACCCACTTCCATGAGTCCAGGCATCAGCAATACCGAAGGGAGAAGGCGGTGATGCACAAACTCACGACAGCGGCCTCGAAACTCACAACAGCAGGAGCAAACTACAAAACAGCAACAGGAGTCAAGTTTTACGTTAAGGACGAAGGAGACAGCACAGCGAAGGACCCACTTGTTGAAGGGTCGAAGAAGACAATCGATAACAGTAAGGACGGAAGTTACACAAGCAAGAACGAAGGTAACATATGGCAGCAGGACCAACGTGCACAGCAAAAACAAAAGAGACAGCAGCAAGAACGAAGGAAACACACAACAGCAGAGGCAAAGTACGTAAGAAGAGCAAAAGAAACGGCAGCAAGTGCGAGGGAGACAGCGGTGGAAAAGCAAACGACAGTGGGATCGGAGGGGGAGCACGACAGCAGCAATACAACCAGCACGAAAAGAAATAGAATTTAAATTCTATTTAAATTTATTTATTTAGTTCACGAATGTCCCGTTAGCCTACAATAAATAGTGGGGCTGAGATCAAAGAACTCATCAGTAATCAAATGAATACCGCACTACGACGGTAATTAGAAGCAGCAAAGCAGCGGGCAAGGGAGCAGGCTGAACGGGTCCATCAGCAGCGTTCTCTGATGAAGCCACTGGATGACCAGTGGGAGGAGATCCACGACCCCCGAACTGGAAGGATACGGGTTAAACGTCGACAGCCCGACCCAATGGAAGAAGAAGAGGCTAAGGTATACTGATCCGACGCCATGGAAACCGAAGCTGAGGGACTTACCGCAACCATAACCCTATCCAGTGACGAGGAGGAGGCTACCCCATCAAACAATTTCTGTGTTTTCCCTCCCGGGCCGTGCGGGATCGTCCTCACCAAAGACGATTACGGCCAGCTGGCCATCGGCAGATTCTTAAACGACCGACTCACGGAATGTGTTTTTTTTTCTTTCGGTTCTTATATATATACAACTAGCTGTTCCCGGGCGCTTTGCTACCCGCCTACTGACGCCACGCTCACTTACACCCGCGTTTCCCGGCTGCCCCATCCAACTGACCCACGCCCACTGACCTCCCGCCCACTTACACCCCAATAACTAACCAACTCACCAATCCAGAAAACTATAGAATCGAGACTTAAACAGGCAAAAAGTGTACACTTGTTCGAATATTCTTTATATGAAGATTATATACAGGGAAAACTACATTTTCCACCCTGCGCCACCAAATTTTGTCAACAATTTTCTTTTTATTTAAGTATTATATGGTGTGAATTTTAACCAAATCGTTCCATAAATAAGAATTTTCGGAAAAAAAAAACGACACCAGCGCCACCTATCGGGTCCAAATTTTGTCAACGACTTTCTTTTTACTTAAATTTTATATGGTGTGAATTTGAGCCAAATCGTTCCATAAATAAGAATGAATTTTCGGAAAAAAACAACACCAGCGCCACCTATCGGGTCCAAATTTTGTCAACGACTTTCTTTTTATTTAATTATTTTAAGCATCCGAACAAACCACGATCCATTTTTATATATTTAGATAATCTAATAATAATGTAATGTAATAATAATCTAATAATGTTTTGGTATTTGTGGACAGGGCGGTAGTGACTTATAAAGCGGTAGTCGTCTTCGATGTTGAGCGGTGTGGTCGGTGCAGGAATTATTTTTCGAATTTCATCGCTGGTATTGGTTTTTGCAAACTCCAGAGCGGAAGTAATTTCTAGGATGATATTGGTCATCGGAGCGGTAGTACTTTCTGGAATGGTATCGGTGCTCGAGGTTGTAGTACTTTCTGGAACGGTATCGGTAATCGGGGTTGTAGTACTTTCTTGAACGGTATCGGTGATCGAGGTTGTAGTTCTTTCTGAAACGGTATCGGTAATCGCGGTGTTGTAGTACTTTCTGGAATGGTATCGGTGATAGAGGTTGTAGTACTTTCTGGAACGTGAATAACCTTTGGAGTAGGTAGATTCAAAGACAGCGACTTTTGTAGGGTAGTGATCAGCCGTGGTGATGGTTTATATGACAGCGGTATATGTCTTGGCGATTTTATTATAAAATGCGGATACGGTTTATTCGATAGCGGTATCTGTCGTGGCGGTTTTGTTATATAGTTCGGTATTCCCACGGCTGAGTCTACGTTGTGTTGTTGATCGGTGTGACATAAGAGTCGATTGTTCAGATCAGGGCAGGTACGGTGGGTGTGTCCAAGCTGTCCACACGTCCTACAACTTGTCGTATTTGTCGGTTTGACTGGTTGTAATGGGAAGTGAGATTGGAGACAAATTGCTGGTGATTCTGCTGGGCGTCTGGCTTCAAAGTATGTGTTGGTCATTCGGACGACGGGTAATCGCCAGCTTGGAATGTCTTGGTATTGTTGTTCGGTGCGACATGAGTGTCGATGGCTCTGAATAGGGAAGGTACTGTGGTTGTCTCCAAGCTGTCCGCACGTCCTACAACTTGTCATTTTTGTCGGTTTGACTGTTTGTAATGGGAAGTGCGGGTGGAGACAATTCTCTGGTTATTCTGCTGGCTGTCTGGCTTCAACGGAGGTGTTGACCATTTGGACGACGGATAATCGCCAGTTTGATGTCTGATCGGGCTGCTTGTTCAACTGGTCGGATGGATCGGACAGCTGATCTAGTCAGTTTATGATGTGGATATGTAATATTTCTGGTGTGTGACGGGTGCGAATATGTTGAATTTCTGGTAGAAATCTGGTGGGTGATGTTGCTGGTGGCGAACGGGTGTGGTTGTATTACATCGTTGGCCATTAGCTGCTATGAAGATGTCACATTTCTGGTGTGTGACTGGTGCGGATATGTTACATCGTTGGCCACGGGTTGATATGAAGATGTCACATTTTGGGTGTGTGACTGGTGTGGATATGTTACATTGTTGGCCAAGGGTTGTATGAAGATGTCATATTTCCGGTGTGTGACTGGTGCGGATATGTTACATCGTTGGTCAAGGGTTGATATAAAGATGTCATATTTCTGGTGTGTGACTGATGTGGATATGTTACATCGTTGGCCACTAGGTCTGGTGGCAAAATCGGTCGAGCGGATTGGACATGTGGTATGGCTATGGGTTGAGGTGCTGGTTGACTGTGTTGAGCTAGCGATACATTTGGTCGAAACGGTGGTGCGGTGTGTCAAAATGGTGGGACGGTAGCGCATAGCGGTAATGGTTTGTTAAGTGTTTGAGTGGCCCGTGATGGATGCTGTTCTGCCATTAGGCACTCAAAAGCCTCAATTAACGCGGTCAGTTCAGACAAGGTGGCAAACTCCTTTCGCTTCATGTAGTGTCGGTAGTCGGGGCGTAGGTTGTCGTAGATTCGACCAAGTTTCTCATCGGCTGTCATCAAGGTATGCCATCGCATCAGGGCTGGAATCGATGTTAGGTATTCTTTGCCCTTCTCTCGATTGTTCTGAGTGCGACTGCGGATGCGATCGAGTAGTTGCGTGTAGAACCGTGGTGGTAGAAAAAATCGCGTAATTCCTCGATAAATGCGTCCCAGGTACCTAGCAACACTTTGTTTTTGCTGGTCGGAGTTGGTGTACTCAGCTCTTCGCCTGGTTTAACTCTTTTTACTTCAGTGCTCAAACCATTAATGCGACGAAAGTGAGAGTCTAGCGTGAAGCTTTTGGACGTAATGGCAATGATATCTCTCTTAAACCATTAATGCGAGGAAACACTAAGCGAGTTGCTAGTAGTAGGAATTATAGGGAAGAAAAGAGACTGATTGTCGGAATTTCCTGCCATTTTATACGTTTTGAATCGGGTGGAAAAGTCCTGTTATCCCTGAACCGTGGGACGATCGATGTTGTTTGGCTCCCACGGTCGGTCCGAGATCCCGTTGTTGCTCTGCTCATTGTGTTTTGTGGTTCCGTTAAATCATCCGATTTTGTGTTGTTTTGTCCAGCTCTGTAAGTGTTTCTTTGTTGTTGTATTTCTGCATTGCAGCAACATAATTTGGTTTTTGCTTTGTTTGTCAGTGTACTGTTGTTTTGCTCATCGTGTTTTTTGTTGTTGTTGTGTCTTGGTACGAAAATGTTTTGCCATATGCAAATTCATTTAGTTTGGATTGTCTTGGCTCAGCTCTGTGTGTTGGTTTTGTTGTTGTTCGGCAGCGTTTTCGGGTTTTTGTTGCTATGTTGTAATAGGCATGCTCGTTCGGTTGGTGTTGCTCGGCTCGTCTATTATTGTGCTGTTCGGTATGTCGCTCTTTTGTTGTTGGTGCTTTTTATCAGCGTTTGATAGTGATAGGTTGATTTTTGGTGAACTCTGTCGGCTATACTTGTGGTGATCTGCTCTCTCTCACACTTGGGTGGTAGTGGTTGTCCGCATTTGCCACTATCTGTATGGTTTGCAAAACCTTCTCTATAGAAAGCCCAACTCTACGCATACTAATGCTGTAAACCAAGACCAAACGCATGTGTGTTTGTGGGATGTGAATACAGTGTACAAAAAATAAGAGCGAGAAACGTATGATGTGGTAGTGGGAAACAGAAAAATTTTATATGGATTTTGCTCTTTAGTTGATTACTAATACAAATACGTTTGGTCTTAATCTAAGCATGTATCTGTGTACGATCGGAACAGTTAGGCTTTCTACAGAGAAGGTTTTGATGGTTTGCCGACTTCTGTGACTTAGTTCTGACTCCTCCTAAACGTTCTGCTCCCCCATGCGTGTGCAGAGTCGGTAGTTCTCCGTCTCTCTCCCCTCCTCTTAATAGAAGTTTCGTACATTAAGAGTTTTGCGTGGTTGAAATGTTCGAAAGTTGCAAAACGAGGGGAAATACACAAACGTCGAAATCAAAATTGTTCTCCCTCTATTAGTGAGAGCTTGGCGGCAAGTGATCTTTCGCTAGTGACTAATAATAGTCACACTTGCGGCTACACTATTTGGTACAGGTTGTATAAAAAATGAAAAAAGTTTTAAATTTGTGTGGGAGGAATTCGTCCCACGCTTTGACGAATTTGTTCCTCACAGTATATGGGAAATCTGGTGTATATATTTATATGTAAAAATTCTGGTCGGACGGTGATGCGACTATTCTAGTCGTCTATATATATATATAGTACTCTCTTAATCTCAGCTTTGTGTTTTCTTAGCCTATAAGTGTATCTGATTATTTCTGTTTCTTAGGAATTTTATTGCCACCCGTGTGAAAAATAATAAATTTCTTCACATACTGACATTTAAGGAGATTTCTTAGTAACATATTATTAGCTTCTTATAGTTTTGTTTTTCTTTCGGGTGATTTATGTTTTTCGTAAGGCGAGTGTTTATACATATGGTTTGTGACATGGTCGATTTTACTCGACTTCGTTACAAAGTGTTGTCAACATATTATCATTAGATACAAAAAACATGTGGAAAAGTACCGTATTGTATTCAAAGAGTCATTATTCTATAAACAAAGGAAATGAACCGTATATAAAAGATTATTGTTATATAAAGAAAAAAAGATTTACGGTTAAAATTAATATTCTAAATAAATACGTATTAACCATTCCTCTTTTTTTATAACATAATAGTATTGTGTTTTTTTCTCTATCACAACAGCACTGTATAATTTTATGCAATGCTAAGAAAGCGAGCAAGACAGATCACCGATTTTCTGTATCATGACAGCACTGTATCAATTTATGCAATGCAATTATACGAACAGAGCAGAACACCGATTGAAGACGAAGAGAGTGTTAAAAAAAGCCGAAAGGGAACAAGCAGAGAAGCAACACAGAACCAATAGAAACTATACTGTCACTCATAACCTTCTCTCCAGAAAGCCCAACTGTACATGTTATTGACAATACAAGCTTAAAAACAAACAAGAGAGTTAAATCTTGCTCTTTTTCTTTTTACTACCGCCAGTTAGCGCGTTCACAAATGCGGCCGCCTTTGTTTTTTTAGAGCATGCGTACAGTTGGGCTTTCTGTACAGAAGGTTTTGCTACTACTGCACGTTTTTTTCGTTTTACTCATGCAGAAAGCTTGAAAGTATGTTTTGAGATTTTGTAATTTATAAATTACTACAGAAAAGCCGAAAAGAAGCAAGCAGAGAAGAGCAGAGGTTCTCTAATTCTATGTGATATGTTCGAAGAGTTATTAACTCCGTAGTATAGAAATGATAAATTACACAAAAAAAAGGGGAAGAAAATGTAATGTAATGGGCTGCAAGTTGCAACTGCAAGGTTTAGAGAACGAGAAAGCAGAGCACCGAAGGGTACTTTCGAGTTTCAATACAATTACTACTTATATTTGCCGTAGAGAGAGGTTTTTGGTTGTTTACACATGTTTTCAAGGGTGGTTAAGTTGTTGGGGGAGTGGATTAAAACAATTGCCTAAAACAAATTCAACACACCTCATTTGAGTGGGGTCGCAGATAAATAAAAAAACTCATTCCAAATGTACATACAATAAGTAGGTATAGTACTTTAAATTCCCGCACTAATTTTGGAGTTTACCCAAAAATTTTGTCCCAGCCAAAATTGTATCGCAGTAAACTAAACACGTCAATTTGTTAGTACAAAATATCACTTCATTTGAGAGTAGTTCATTTTATATAACACAGTCGGAACCATCAATGAGCGGCCTTCAAAGGAAGAAGACGATAAAAAAGTCTAAGAAGAAACAGCAGTCAGATTCGTCTTCCTCATCAGAACTTGATGACATTTCGTTTCACTCGGAATCCTCAACTGATTTTTTATCTACAGTTCAAACACGTGATCCTGACGGTGAGGCAGAGTTCGGTTATTGTTTGGGCTTGGTTACTGATGAAGGCTTTAGGAAGTGCGTTAAACGTTAATCGCAAGGTTCCACCAGTATTAGTCCTACATACCGAATTTCATACGATTCGCTTGAGAAATTGCTGGGTCCACAAAATTCCAGAACTTATTGGCAAGATCTCAGAATTTCCATAGGAACAATTCTTATAGTCGCATCTTAGTCCTACATTCCGAATTTCAATCGAATCGCTTGAGAAATTGCTTCGTTCCCGAAATTCCAGCCCATGATGATCATATTCCAGAATTTTCATAGGAACAAGTCCTGTATTCACATCTTAGTCCTACATACAGAATTTCATGCAAATCGCTTGAGAAATTTCTTTGTTCCTGAAATTCCAGACCATAATGATCATATTGCAGAATTTCCATAGGAACAAGTCTTATAGTCGCATCTTATCCCTACATACTGAATTTCATGCAAATCGCTTGAGAAATTACTTTGTTCCAGAAATTTTTAGACCATAATGATCATATTCCAGAATTTCCATAGGAAGAAGTCTTATAATCGCATCTTAGTCCTACATTCCGAATTTCATGCGAATCGCTTGAGATATTGCTTTGTTCCAGAAATTGCAGACCATAATGATCATATTCCAGAACTTCCATAGGAGCAAGTCTTATATTCGCATCTTAGTCCTACACACCGAATTTCATGCAAATCGCTTGAGAAATTGCTTTGTTCCCGAAATTCAAGCCCATGATGATCATATTCCAGAATTTCCTTAGGAACAGGTGTTATATTCGCATCTTAGTCCTACATACCTAATTTCATACGAATCGCTTGAGAAATTGATCGGTCCACAAAATTACAGACCCTATTGGCCAGATCCCAGAATTTCCATAATTAATTAATGTTACCAAAGAAGATAAATATCCCATCCCAAACATGGATTCAATATTAGATAAACTAGGACAAGTAGTATATTTTACAACATTAGATCAAATAGAAGTTGAGGCTTGAGGATGGAGAAAAAACAGCATTTAGTACATTAACTGGACACTAAATGCCATTCGGTTTAAAGAATGCACCCGCAACATTTCAAAGACTTATGAATGAAGTCTTGAAAGAAATGGTGTAAAACCAAACCTAAAGAAAATAGAAACTATAAAGAATTTTCCTATCCCAAAAACAGTAAAAGAAATCCAAAGCTTTCTAGGTTTAACAGGGTACTACAGAAAATTTAAAGATGACTATGCAAAAATAATTAAACCTTTAACTTTATGCCTAAAGAAAGATAGTTAAAATAATATAAACGATCAAGATTACACAGAATTCTTTCATTAATTAAAAACGTTAATAACAAAAAATGTTTAAAAGGATTTACACTAACAACTGATGCAAGCAATTTTTCTATTGGAGCAGTATTAAGTCAATCTCATGGTCCCCTTTGTTTCGCTTTACGCACATTAAACAAACATGAGTGCCAATATAGCACAATAGAAAAGGAATTATTAGCCATTGGCTGGGCTCAATTCCGACATTATTTGTACGGAAGAAAGTTCGTCATTAAGACTGACCGCAGGCCATTAGTATGGCTTAGCAATTTAAAAAAACCAAACAGCAAATTACAACGCTTGAAAATCAAACTCGAAAAGTACGATTTTGAGATACAATATATTCAAGGAAAAGAGAATAAAGTGGCTGACCTATCTCGAGTAAAAATAAATATGCTACAATAAGATGACTAGTGCATCACATCATATTTCTATTAGTGAAAACCGGTTAATTTATTTAATCGACAAATAATACTCGAAATCAATGAAAATGATCATCAAGAAATTTTGTATTTTTGTTGGAAAAAGAAGAATAATATTTAGTAAAAAAGAATACAAAGAGAAAGATTTTTTAGAAAAAATAAACGAAGTGGACACTACAATGATAAATTCCATATATGTCAAAGATGATGAAATATTTAACAACTTCCAATAAGCTTGGAAAAATGAAAATAAAGGTAAGAAAAATATTTTATATCGTAGCACAAAACTTTTAAATGACATTAACACAATCGAAGCCGATGAGCTTATCCACAATATACACAAAAAATAAATTCATATACCCAATCTAAAACTCATGATAAATAAAATTTTAAATAATTGTACAATATGCATGACCAAAGTTGATAAAAATCTTGTTAAACTGCCATTTGAGAAGACACCCACACCAACAGGACCCAGGCAGCATTATCACATTGGTATATGATTCTTAAACAACAAATAAAAAACAACCCATAAAACTTAAAATTGTTCATCTAAATTCTCTAATAGCAGAAATTGATATGGGAGCCCATCGATCCTGGGTCATTTTTTTTTATTGTAGAAGAAAATAATCGAAAGAGACATTTGACATCAGATGTAAAAATTGAAAATGCTCAGATCATTTTATTCTCAGCAATTAGAGCATGCTCATACTCTGAGCAAATAAGAAACACGAGCATTTTTCTTGAAAACTCTTTGACTGCTCTGAACTAATTTATGAAAACGCGAAATGAGAATATTGTGAAAACTTGTTGTTCCATCTGTAAGTTGATATCGACAACAAAAAACGACATAAATAAAAATACAATTCAGTAAATAATTAAGTAAGTTGAATTAAGCATAAAACATTTATGTCTCGTTTCATTTGCTGGGTTCATTGGTGCGTGAGCTAAGATTTCTCTCTCTCTCTCCACCACCCAAAACCAAGCAGCGCAGCCGACTGCGCAACACACACCGCACACAGTCATTAAAGTACGATGGTATCTGATGCTACTATATGATATTTAATTAAATGTATAAGGGCCTTGCGGCCGAACCCGGGGCCCGATCACTACCAAACTTTAAAAAAAGTAAAATTTGAAAAAAATCGAGTAATTTTTATTTTTAATTTGTATGGGAGCCCCACGAACCCGGGGCCCGATCACTTCTAAATTTTAAAAGTATTGTCACCGGAAATACACATGTGTACAAAATTTCAGGAAAATCGGGTTTTCAGGAAGTGCGTTAAAAATTGATAATTAAAAAAAAAATTTGTATGGGAGCTTCCCGACCCCGGGCCCGATCGCTTCAAAAATTTTACAAATAGTTTTGCCCATCGGACATACACATGCGTATAAAATTTGAAGAAAATCTGGAACTTTTTTCATAAAATTTGTGTATGTGCCCCCCCGACCCAGGGGCCCGATCACTTCCAAATTTTTACAGAAAGTGTTGTCTATCGGCCCGAGGGGCATCAAATAGAATGTGTTATCTCCGGAAATACACATGTGTGCAAAATTTCAATAAAATCGTGCCTTAGGAAGTGGGTTAAAAATTGATCGCAAGATTCCACGACGACCGACATCCGTGCCACGGGCAAGTGAAGTTAATATAGAGAATTTAAAAAAGAAATATGTTACATGTGTAGACAAATTTAGCAAATATGCGGCAGCTGTAAAGTAGGAGCAGGAGTCTTCTGTGACAAGCTGAAAGTAAGCATCTCTGTCCGTCTACCTACCTGATCGCTGCAGCGTATACCAGGCTGATGTGATAGTGATTGAAGAGGTAATGAGTTGGCTGAAGCATAATGTATTATCCTCAAAGAAGATTATCATTTAGGTGGACAGTCAGGCGGCCGTAAAATCGTTGTTGGCGGTCTCATTGAAATCTAAGGTGGCGTTGAGCTGTCACTTCTCTCTTAACGAGATAAGTGAGCAGTTCAATATAAGGATCATATGGGTCCCGGGCCACACGGATGTTGAGGGGAACTGCAGGGCGGACGAGTAGCTAGATGTGGTACGGCTCTCCAGCTGCTACCGGAAAGGGCGAAGGTAGGGAGTCCTATCGCGACACTGAAATTTGAGCTTCGGAAAGAGACAGAAACAATAACAAATGTAAGGTGGGAAAACACCGACACTTGCAATATTTCAAGCCAGGTCTGGCCGAAGCTGGATTTGAAGCGCTCAACTGCGCTTATTTCCCTACAAAGACATAAACTAAGAACGGTTGTAGGGATAATGACAGGACACTGCTTTCTAGGGAAACATGCGAGAAGGATGGGTGTCGAAAATAATGACTTCTGCAGAAGTTGTATGGACGAGGAGGAGGAAGAGACCACAGAACATCTTCTTTGCTCATGTCCGGCACTAATGCACAGAAGGCACAAACACTTGGGTAAGCGGATAATGAATAACCTATCAGATCTCGAAAACGGCAAAGTGCGAGATATACTTCGATTCATTAAGAGCTCTGAATGGATCTTCTGAAAAGGGGACAGGTATAAGATCCTGTGGTAACACAAAGGACCGCGAATGGTCTAAGTGAGCATTAGCTGCCACCGCAACCTAGCCTAACCTAGTATTATAAAATATAAAAAACTAATTTTATAGTTTCGTCGTCGTCCGACGACAGTGTTTGATAATTGATCTGACACAATATGGCAAATTACCGTGTCGTCCGATGATGGTAGTTTGCTATATTGGCAACAAAAAGGGAAATGAAAAAATGACACATACAACTTTCTATATTCCAATATTTCTGGTATTATATAACAGGTGGCTAAATGTAATAAATAACTAATTGTAATAAAAATATTTCTCATATTATAATTTTTATATAACATGTATTTAAGTAAGTATTTAAATAACGTATTTAGTTAACGCTAGTTCTTATATAACAGGTATTTAAGTAAATATTTAAATTACACATTTAGTTTATGATTATTATTATATAACAGGTATTTAATATTTTTAGTGTATATAAAAAAGTATGCTTCCTCTCGTTCGGTGTAGTCACTCTTTGTTTCTCTTATAGGTGGTATAGGACCTTTATTGCATAGTGCCATTAAACCGCACTTTTTTGTAAAAATTTGGAAGTGATCGGGCCGCTGGGTCGGGGGGCACCTATACAAATTTTATGAAAAAAGTTCCCGATTTTCTTCAAATTTTATACGCATGTGTATCTCCGATGAACAAAACTTTTTGTAAAATTTTTGAAGCGATCGGGCCCCGGGGTCGGGGGGCTCCCATACAAATTTTTTTTTTACTATCAATTTTTAACGCACTTCCTAAAGCCTAAAGAAATTTTGTACACATGTGTATTTCCAGTGACAATACTTTCGTTTAAAATTTGGAAGTGATCGGGCCCCGGGTTCGGCCGCAAGGCCCTTATACATTTTTTTTAAATATCATATACTGGCATCAGATATTCGTCGCACTTTATGGACTGTGTGCGGTGTGTGCTGCGCAGTCGGCTGCGCTGCATGTTTTTGGTGGTTGAGAGAGAGAGAAATCTTAGCTCACGCACAAATGAACCCAGCAAATGAAACGAGACATAAACGTTTTATGCTTAATACAACTTACATACTTATTTACTGAATTGTATTTTTATTGATGTCGTTTTTAAATTCTCTATATTAACTTCGCGTGCACGTGGCTGGCTGGTTGGCTGGCTGGTCAGATTTTCTGATCAATTTTTAGCCCACTTCCCATGGCCCGATTTTATTGAAATTTTGCACACATATATATTTCCGGTGACAATACTTTCTATTCTATTCTATTTGAGGCCCCTCGGACCTCGGGTTCGGAGGGCTCCCATACAAATATTTTACAAAATTTACCCAATTTTCTTTAAATTTTGTACACATGTGTGTCTTCGATGGAAAACACATTTTGTAAAAATTTGAAGCGATCGGCCACTTGGGGACCCCAATATGAAATTTTTAAATATCGCTATATCGCATCAGATCACGGCAAAGTCTGAGCTCTGTGCTTTGTAAGCAGCGCTGTTCGCTCCCGCTGCGTCATTTGGTGGATGATTTTGCCACAAGACGAGCACGCAGTGTGTGTGTGTGTGTGTGTGTATCCACGATTAGAGAATTAAGATGAAAAATTTTAATTTTTATGGGTTGTTTTTTTTTGTTCCGTTTTCTTTTTTTTTCATTTTATGTTTCATATTAGTAATAAGCCTAAGTCTATAAGAAATATATAAGGAAATACAGTGACGTACTTTCCAAGATTTTTTTTTTCATTTTTAATTTTTTTTAATTTTTTTTTTTTGTTTTTTTTCGGTTCTTATATAATTTTTTCTATCAGGAATGTGTTTTTTTTTCTTCGGTTCTTATATATATACAACTAGCTGTTCCCGGGCGCTTTGCTTCCCGCCTACTGACGCCACGCCCACTTACACCCGCGTTTCCCGGCTGCCCCATCCCACTGACCCACGCCTACTGACGTCCCGCCCACTTACACCCCAATAACTAACCAACTCACCAATCCAGAAAACTATAGAATCGAGACTTATAAAGGCAAAAAATGTACACTTGTTCGAATATTCCTTATATGAAGATTATATACAGAGAAAACTACATTTTCCACCCTGCGCCACCAAATTTTGTCAACGACTTTCTTTTTACTTAAATTTTATATGGTGTGAATTTGAGCCAAATAGTTCCATAAATAAGAATTTTCAGGGGCTGAACCAACTCAGAACCTTCGCGTAGCAATTACGAGCAAACTCGCAGAAGAAAGTATCCAATTTGGTCCAGCCGTTTTCAACTTTAAAGCATCCGAACAAACCACGATCCATTTTTATATATTTAGATAATCTAATAATAATGTAATGTAATAATAATCGAATAATGTTTTGGTATTTGTGGACAGGGCGGTAGTGACTTATAAAGCGGTAGTCGTCTTCGATGTTGAGCGGTGTGGTCGGTGCAGGTATTATATTTCGAATTTCATCGCTGGTATTGGTTTTTGCAAACTCCAGAGCGGAAGTAATTTCTAGGATGATATTGGTCATCGGAGCGGTAGTACTTTCTGGAATGGTATCGGTGCTCGAGGTTGTAGTACTTTCTGGAACGGTATCGGTAATCGGGGTTGTAGTACTTTCTTGAACGGTATCGGTGATCGAGGTTGTAGTTCTTTCTGAAACGGTATCGGTAATCGCGGTTGTAGTACTTTCTGGAATGGTATCGGTGATAGAGGTTGTAGTACTTTCTGGAACGTGAATAACCTTTGGAGTAGGTAGATTCAAAGACAGCGACTTTTGTAGGGTAGCGATCAGCCGTGGTGATGGTTTATATGACAGCGGTATATGTCTTGGCGATTTACAAAAATATCTAGTAGAGGTAATATATAATCCGATCAAAATAAAATACTTAATTGTTATAAAATACAAACGTTCTTTTAATTAACTCTCCGCCCAAGTAACTCTTCCCTTAGTTAAATAAGGAAGCACTGTTACTACGTTCGGCGTTAAAACATTTGGTGGCAGCGGTGGGATCTACGAAAGATCTCCTACCAGAAAAAAAATCATAAGCCAAAACAGAAGGCCGATCTTCTGATGCGTGCTGGGGCTATACACCAGCAAAATCAAATTAAAGTAAAGTAAAAGTGAAAGAAAAATAAATAAAAGTGAAAAAAAAAAGTGAAAAGTGACTACAAAATTTAGAAAGTCCTGATAACAGTAAGACCTTGCCAGCTTTAGAGCGTAGGCATTTGGCTAACATTCGGGCAGTGAAAGACCAGGCTGTAACTACATCTTTAGGGCGCGAAGCCTGCCTGGCAAAGACAACAGATACAGAAAACCAGCAACAGCAGCAGAAAACAACAACAGCAGCCGAAAATCAGCAACAGCAGCAGAAAACCAGCAACAGAAGCAGAAAATCAGCAACAGCAGCAGAAAACCAGCAGCAGCAGTAAAAAACATAACCGCAACCCCACAAAATTAACAAGGTAGAATAATCCTTCTATTTAAAAAAAAAAAAATATACATATCCTTTATTAATATATATTTTTTTTAACATATATTTTATTGAAATTTTTATATCATTTTGGTTCTATACCTTGTTGGAAAATTTTAAAATATTTTTGGGTTTATACCCTGTTGAAATTTTTTTTTGTGAATTTTGGGTACATTGTTGCAAACCTTTTTCTCCTCCCTCTCTTTAATCCGATATTTTTCGCGAAGTCTTGTATTACCTCGATATTTTCCGCGAATTTTTTGTGCTGTGAATATTGTTTTTTGATTTTTGTGCTGTTGGACTAGTACACTTCCAAAATAAGTAGACCGGTCCTAGGCAAATTAGTAGACAGGCAAAAGCGATTGCTGATACTAATTTGTCTTCAAACTTGAGTTTTTCGTCAGATTTAGAGGTTATTCCTGAAGAGGAACCGTCCAACATGGACATAAAAATAAGTATTTCCGATGTTTATAACATCATACCCCTTTTCGACGGGAAGCCAGCCGATTTGGCTAAATTCACGTCCTGCGGAGATATTCTCTTCACCTCGGTAAAAGAGAGTGATGAACCCACATTTCTGGCCATTGTTAAGACAAGGCTACAGGGTCCCGCATTCGAGTTGACACAATTCAACTCACTCACGACTTGGGCAGCTCTCAAGGAGAAGCTCGAGTCTGAATACAAGGAGGTAAAAACGCGTTCCTCTGCACACAACGAGCTGTTGACAACGCAACAGAGATTCAAAGAATCGGTCAAGGAGTTTGGCGAACGGGTTTGTACGGCCCTAAGCAATCTAAACTCTGCCACCTTCAACACAACTCGCGACGAGACAGTACGGGAATTCTTGGTGCAAGAAAACCGCCGTCTAGCGATCCAGGTGTTCGAAGACGGGCTAAAAAATGACCAGATTAGGCTTATAGCCAAGGCTTTCGGGGAGTTGACCTAAAAAAGGTTATAGCTCATGCTGAGGGACATGCTGCACGCATTGATCACACCCCACAAACTTTCCAAAATAAATTTGCTTCACACAGAAATCCGCAACACACTATATATTGTCAGACTTGCGGTAAGCCCGGTCACACGAGGGAAACGTGTTACCGGAGTAATCAATTTCCAACTTTTCAGAATAGGCCTCCTATTAAAAAGGAAGTGCAATTTATTACTTGCAATTACTGCAAGAGGAGGAACCATACCGAGGCAAACTGTAGGTTACGGTTGTCCAACCACAGGGCTCCACAAAATCCGTTTAGGAATAGCAATCCTACTCCTGGTTTCAGTGGAAACCATAAACCTGAATACCCCTCAAAACAGAAAGATAGCCGTGGTGTGAGGTATTCCAATGTTCTTGAATCGGGAAACGAAGCCATTCGGGAGGAAACAATCGGCAATTCCTCTCGAATGACTGCGACAGCCGAAGTGTACCATCCCAAGAACTGAATTTTAGATTTTTCGTTTCGTTTTTTCCCGAGTTTAAGGAACCAACGATACGATTAAAGTTCAGTCCTTCGGATAAAAAGTTTACTACGTTTTTGATCGATACGGGTGCCGACGTTAGTTTGGTAAAGGAAAATAGGTATAATAAAAATACGATACATGGTAACGATCTCTACACCATTACTACCATAGCCGGGGAATCGCTAAAACCCCTTGGTTTGGTGAATGGTACTTTAGAGTTCAAGTCATCCGAACATACCCTCTTGTTAGATCACCCTTTTCACATACTTGATAATCAAATTAATTTCCCATATGATGGAATTATTGGAAATGATTTTTTATCTAGATTCAAATGCGTAGTGGATTTTAAAAACGACACTCTAGAAATTCCATTTAAACGAAGCCAAACGGAGGAAAACAAACCTTTCCGTTCGACCTATGAAAAAAATCATGAAAACTTTAAGTCGCCATGCGAACTTCAATCTGATGATTCAAATTTCTGTAACAAATTCAATAAAAACTTAGTAGAGCGTAAAACCAAGCAAAAAGACTTAGAGACAAAAGATCCTAAGCAAAATAAAAAAGACTTAGAGACAATAGATCCTAAGCAAAATAAAAAAGACTTAGAGACAAAAGATCCTAAGCAAAGTAAAGAAGACTTAGAGACAATAGATCCTAAGCGAATACAAAAAGACTTAGAAAAAACTAAGCAATTTTTTAAATCAACAACAAACTTGGTAGACAGTAAAACTAAGAAAAATGAAGATAAATATTTGAGCCAAAAAGAGCAAATGGAATCACAGTATAAAGAAAAATTAATAAAGGGAAAGACTAAGGCAAAGAAAGTTGAGGTACAAGCGCAAAAATGTTTAATCCAACAAAGTGAGGTAATCGATGTTTCTGCAAGTAAGCCTTCTATATATAGCGGATCTGGGGAAGTAGCTCTTCCAAAACCAGAACGAATTTTTGATGGAGCAAAACAGAACATCATGAAAACCGAACAAAAATTTGTTGACCAGATTAACATACCTGCACGAAGTACCCTTTTTTCTAAAGTCGCTTGTAATTCAAGTGACAACTTTGCAAAAATCTTACTCCTGAATATTAATGAATACCCAGTGAAGCTAAATGCACACGATCTGAGTTTAGAATGGGATAATTTAGACGAGTTTAATTTTCTCTCAACAGATCCAGAAAACGATCCGGTATATATACGTTTAGAAAAACTGGAAAAGCTAGTGGACATAAACCACTGTAAGAAAGAAAGAAAGAAAGAAAGAAAGAAAGAAAGAAAGAAAGATAAAGGAAAAAAATTAATAAATAAATAAATAAATAAATAAATAAAGAAAGAAAGAAAGAAAGAAAGGGGCTCATTCTCATAAGTTCCTAGAATGAAAACAACAAAGTTTTATCTTCTACTTTCATGTCAGAATGGAGTCAATAGATTATCTGCCCAACACGTACTGGATTCTGTACAGCATAGTCTCAGACTACGAGATTCCTTTACGAAAGGGTTTCTCAAAAATCGGGAACGGCTATCCGAATTGTATATCCATTCCCACTGAACTCGTTTCAATTATACACGCTATAATCGAAATAGATGACTGTGAGGAAAATGTTACGGTGAAGGATTGCGAGGGCTCCAGTGGTACTTACGTCAACGGGGTGCAGCTTAGGCCTGGGGAAACCGCCGCGTTAAGAAACGGGGACATTCTGAGTCTGGGGATTCAAAGGAATATTTCAGCCTAAATTTATGCCCCGCATACGTCGTAAGACGGAGACGACCTTACTCTGAAGCAGGACTCCTACGAGGATGGGTTCGTGATCTACAGCTTCAGATGCTTGGACATGAGTCATAGTACGAATAATAAAAATAATTATATATATATATACATAAATTCATCTAAACAAGAATAAAATTTTAACCTTTAAACCACTGTTTCAATTCTTCACTTCTCTTCTGTCTTCTTACTCTTTGAAAAAAAAGAAGGTTTTTGTAAAGAACTTTGTTCTCTATCTCCCCTACGCAGAAAGATGAAAAGCGTTACAATTTGGTGTTTTATGTTCACCATGGCGCTTGGACATTTGAATTTCACGCCAATAAAACAAGGTTCTGGAATATATTTCGAGGAATTAGACCGGGTCAACTTATTTTCAAACGAATGGAAAATAATAACATACTACGATTTGGAAGGGTACTAACCACAACTAAACTTATGAGCCAATACACATCCGAAATAGCCAAATTATGCAACGGACTAAATAACGACACGCAAATATCACATTTGTGCAAAGGTACGGTGGTGGAGCTTAGTCATGTAATCGAGGACATTCTACAAAAATGCAGCCTCCTAAACTTGGAAGTAAACACGAAACCAAGGGCGAAAAGAGCATTATTAAATGCGGTAGGAATGATCAGCAAATCTCATTTCGGTACTTTGTCTGAAGACGATGCCACTTATTATGACAGACAAATTAATAAATTACAACACAACGAAGAGCATCTAAGGAACCTAATAAAAAATCAGAAATATATCATGGGGACAACTATCAACATCTTCAATAGAATGCATCAAGTTAGAGACAGTCAAATTAAAACGCTGAACACGAAATTCTCCTCAATAATAAAACTTCTAGACGATTGCACTAATAGTGTTCAAAACGAGCGGCTAAAAACGAACTAGAATCGTTAAAATCCTATTCGACCTTAGCCATTTTGCATCACCAAAGCTTATTGAATGAAATTATCGACTCAGTAACTGTGGTACGTCACGGCAAACCTCACCCGGCCATTATAACTCCAGAACAATTGGAAACCGTCCTTTCAGCCATGCTTAGAGAAATTCCTTGCAATACCAAACTTCCAATCCTAATACAGCACAAAGATATACTACCTCTTTATAAAATTAGTACAGTAACATCTTCGATCCAATCTAAAAGGATAATATATGAGATTAAATTACCGATTCCCTTCAAAGAAATCTACCAACTTTACAAAATTTTACCATTTCCCACCAATGACTTCCTCTATATCCAACCTAAAATGAAATACGTTATAGTAGACTTTGATAAAAAACATTTCTATGATCTTACAATCGAAGAAATAAGCAAATGCACTGCACAAACTGACTCCCTGCTATGTCCGATTACTCATCCTCTTTATGACTTCAATTCTAACCAGGATAATTGTGAAATACAATTATTACGAAGAGACACGCATCCTTCGGCTTGCCAAGTGAAGCAATCACCTTTATCCGTAGTTTGGATACAGCTCTCTCAACCTGGCAAATGGTTATTGTCCGCTAAAAACGAGTATATTATGGACGAAATTTGTGACCAAAAATTAACAACGCATAAATTTCTGGGAGCAGGAATCATAGAATTTACGGGCAAATGCTATTTACGTAGTAAAGATCTGACAATATATGGTAAAAATTTAGACAGTACTCTCTTAAGGAATTCTTTTATTCCGATGATAAACTTAACTCTCTTAAAATCCAAAATTAGCACAACTTCTACAAACATAAATCCTATTAAATTACTTAAATACGATGAAAATAATAATCTCGCGGAAATTTCTTACCAGGTAGACTTGTTAAAGAAAGAGGAAGGAAAAGGTTTGCAAAGTTTAGATAGGCACGATGTTCATCATTATACTGTAATATATAGTTTGGCTTTAGTGATATGTATAATCCTGTTGTATTTCTATAAATACCATTCTAAATTGAAAGCCATTATAACAGAATTTAAACAGCAACTAACAGAAAGTAAACCAAAAACCAATGAGGAAATTATCGATGAAGTTTTTGTTGACCAATCGATTGGACTAGGATTAGGATTAGGATAGGATAGTAACAATGACAACCCAAACCCAAGCCCAAGATTCACATTGTCGTCATAAGATTTACAGTAACATCATAGATATGCAAAAATTTATGTATCTAATTTAAGGAAGAACAAAAAAAACAATATAATCATTAAATTTTTTATAAATATTGAATAGAGACATAAAATCAATTAAAATAAGAAAAATTATTAATTTTTTAATAATCATGAAATAGAATCGTAAAAACAATTTTAATTAATGTTTAAAATAATTTTTTTTAGATTTATGAAATATAGAATAAGATCATTAATAATAATTTAAATAAGAAAAGTATTAATGAAATAAGAAGAAAAATTAGACTACTTTACCTATTAAAATTAATTATTTTCATAATTTTTGAACTAATATTATTTAAATAATAATCTAATAATTTTATACAAAAAAAAATATATTATCTATTTATTATGAATATTTTACAAACAAACTATGGCTTTTCAACAAATATGGTTCGAAAATTCCAACCGTGGAATTTCCTTCTTCTAAGGGTAGTGGGATGTAGTGATCGCACTACATGTCGCCTCTCAAAATCAACTCAACTCGAAATCAACTCTCCTAAATACGATTCTTCTTTCCCACGGCGTCACAATACCGAAAGTACGCCAAGCACGCTACAGCGCTCACTTTTCATGTCGAACATAAATTACAATGTTTATGAGCTCGTCACCCGATATCCGCTACATCCAATAGCATTTAAATATACATTCAATAGCAATACACATAATTCATGCGATCGCCCTGTCTTCAATGCTGTGTATAGCAATACACATAATTCATGCGATCGCTATGCCTTCAATGCTATGTGCATACAGCACTGCAGCTATAACAAATAGCAATGGCAATGCAATTCATGCGATCGTTGTATGCTGTGTATATACAGCACTGCAGCTATAGCATTCCCATTGTTCCATACCGAACGTAATGATGTACGACGGCGGATACACACAAAATCCAAAGTCAAGTACGTTTATGCATTGTAGGTATAGAGAGCAAGGGTGAATGGACATCGTCAATAGCAACAGATGGATGTATGAACTATATCCAGAGCCGTTGACGAATGTAATGCTGACACATTTATATTGCATTTTGTATTGTGTAATAATTTTCCGGCTTAATCGTTTAGCCTAATATTGTTGGGTAATAATTTAATTGCTTACTCAGTTAATAGTGCACGCACTATAACTGGAGCATAAATTAATTGATTTATGGATATTGGGAAATATCGCTGATGAGTGCATTTCCATGAACTGCGTTGGTTTGGGTACAAAGATCGTTCGGATTTGAGGGTATAAAAAGGAAGTGAAAACCGGTTGAAAAGTCAGAGTTAATCCGAAGTCTAACCACGAACTTTCTAGTAGAGGTCGCAGCCACGCTTAAGACAGCGGGCCTCCCTAGGATTGTAAAAAATTATAAAAATTATTAAAACTACAAAAATATCTAGTAGAGGTCGCAGCCAAGCATAAGACAGCGGGCCTCACTAGTAATATATAATCCGATCAAAATAAAATACTTAATTGTTATAAAATACAAACGTTCTTTTAATTAACTCTCCGCCCAAGTAACTCTTCCCTTAGTTAAATAAGGAAGCACGGTTACTACGTTCGGCGTTAAAGCAGTATACAGTCTGCCGCTTCCCCCCACCCGTGGTAAGGGGTTGCAGACTACTGATCTATTTCGCTCGTAGGGGGCAGGGACATAGTCTCTCCAGTTGTGATTTGGCTAGCTACGTCTTGTAGACTTTATATGGTCGTTACTTCCCCCCACCCGTGGTAGAGGTTACAAGTCCACAAATTTTATTTCACTTATAGGGGACAGGGACTTAGTCTCTCCAGTTTTCGATTGGACAGTTATCATACCTAGCACAAGTCTTATCAAGAAATGCACCTTGCGATGCCGTAACGTCAGCAACCAACGCAAAAATATAGTAAGCATATATCTATATCGTAATAAACCTTGTAATAACTCATTGAAAATAAATCTGTCAAGATAAAGCTAACGTAAATAAAGTAAATAAAATAAAAGCAACACGAAATGGTCTTTGTAATTTCTGTAACGAACCTCCTGGATCCGCTGAGCATACCCCAGCTATAAAACTTCGTTACAGTAGCGCCCGAGCAGGGACTATCATCACCGGAAAACATCACCAAATCACGACAACCATCATATCGAACATCACCAGATTACGACTGTCATCAGAAAAGGCCTAAGAATCATAAGATCACGACTATCAACAGGGAAACCCCCAAACTTGGCACAAGCATTGCATCGCAGAAGATCATACTCATTTCACTTCCACTTGCATATGTTGGAAGATCGCTAAAGAAGAACACGTTAATTTTACTACAGTGCACTACCATTTCGACGCTCACCTCATTGATCATTTCGGCCACAATTTCTTACCGTGTATCACCACAGACTGTCACCATACCCCAGCGCGCAAATTTGTCACATCGCCGCAGAAGAGCACGAATCGTATCGGTGAAAACAAACACCAACACGTACAGCAGCTAAAAATGAAGACTACGTGGATATACACACTACGGAAAGAGGAGCTTATAGCATACGCCAAAGAATTTGGGTTTGACGAAACAGGCACTGTGGAGGAACTCCGCAGACGCTTCGCCGCACTAGTTAACGAGGAGGAACTCAAGCCCGAAACAAAGGAGCGACTTCTCATCCTAGAAATGCAGCATACAAAGAGAGTTTCACCAATGCCCCCACCGATTGCCATTACAGGAAGTGCTCACTTAAGCCCAACGACACCGGTCCCACCACTCTACGCATCCATCCCCTCGTACTCAGCGGGCACCGAAGCCGCCAGTACCGTCGAAGAACTACACAAATTACAGGCTCGACTGCGCACCCTAGAAACACAACATTCGAGAAGCACCTCGCCGATACCACCGCAAGTTATCGTTCCACACAAGGACGAGAAGACTACCAACATAGTCAACAACGCAGATCAAAACACACAAGTTCCACCCCGCTGTACACCCTCATATTCCCTTGTCATCGACCAAGTCCGAAAGTGGTCGGTGAAGTTTGACGGTGTCCGTGACCCACTAGCCTTTACCGAACGCGTCGAGGAGCTATCAGTGGTCTATGGAATTAACAAGGATTTACTTCCTCGTATGATGCCAGAACTGCTCAAAGATCGAGCTTTAACCTGTTACCGAAATAACAACGCTCAGTGAAAAACATGGGAAACCTTTAGGAACGACTTTTTGAAGTTCTTCCTCCCAACACGGTTCTTCCAAGAGAACAAGTCAACCCACGATCAGCATGTCGACGCTGTGGCCAACACGGGCATTTTTTTCGCGAATGTCGAAACCCCAAGGTGCTGTTTGGTTGGGAATGTGGTAAGCGAAATACGAGGAGCATCGACTGCTGCCGCCGACCGTCGGGAAATGTCAACGGGTCCCATCGAAGCCAGGGGATGATGGAACCCCAGAACGCCACTCCCCGAAACACATAGAATCACTACAGCAGGATGACGACCTTATAGCCGCGACGATAATCATGGGAGGAGAAGCAGTCACCGCCACTATCGAAACTGGAGCTACGCGGAGCTTCATCAGCGAAGCCTATGCATGCGAGGTACGACATACAGGGCAGGCAGTGAGGGCAGCAGTATCAGTAAGAATGGCAAATGGCACGACCAGACGAGTGGAACAGGCATTCGAAACCACGGTGCGATTTTGCAACAGCGGTTGCAACATGCAGCTACTTATTCTCCCGGAAGCCATCGACAAAGTCATCTTGGGGCTGGATTTCCTCGGCCGGGCAAAAGCAACAATTAGCATAGGTGGACATTACCTCACCCTCGGCAATAGTAGAGCCACGAAACAAACAGAAGAACCTCAGGTACGTGCAATACAAAGCCAGACCCCCAGTGACGACGAGAAGATAAGGTCCTTTCTGGACCAGGAACTAAGGGAATTTGAGGCGATGAGTGGCGTGTCCCACATCACTAGTCATAAAATCGTGATGCAGGACGACCGACCACTAAAACAGCGCTACTTCCCGAAGAATCCAGCCATGCAAAGCATTATAGACGAAGAAATCAATGACTTACTAGAAAAAGGGTGTATTGAACCGTCCAAGAGCCCCTTCAGTGCCCCAATTGTCTTGGTAAAGAAGAAGACCGGGAGATGGAGACTTTGTGTAGACTACCGGCAGCTTAACTCCAAGTCTGTTCCAGATGCATACCCGCTTCCGAGGATCCTAATTTGTCACCTGATGACACTAATATTGAGTTTAATTACTTATCAGACACAATAGACAAGATTTACAAATCATCACCAACATCAGAATTGGTAGTCTTGGGTGATTTTAATGTCCACAATGATTCATGGTTGACCTATTCGAATGGTAGAGATCGATCAGGTGAAACCGCAGAACTATTTTCAAATGTTAATCTTTTCACCCAACTCGTTGATAAGCCAACTAGGTATCCCGATACTACTGGTCAATCACCTAACCTTTTAGATTTATTTCTTACAACTATGCCTGATAAATATTCAATTGATGTATCTGCTCAATTAGGTCTTTCTGACCATGCTTTGATAGTTGCCAAATTTTCAATATCACCAGCCCTTATAGAGACTACAAGTAAAAGGCTACTCTGGCACTATAAAAATGCTAACTGGGAGCTCCTGAACCAATTTTATAGCTCATTTGATTGGTCAACCTGTTTTTCCAGCAATAATGCTAATGAAGCATCACAACTTATCACGTCAACCATTTTGCTAGGAATGAAAAATTGCATTCCTTCTTCATTTAAAAAGAAAAATACTCATAAAAATAAATGGTTTAACGAACATTGCAGGTCAGCAGTCGCGTGTAAAAAAGCAGCCCATTTGGACTACGTTAATTGCACTTCTGAAGAAAACCATGTAAAGTTTCGAATAGCTAGAAACAGATCAAACGCTATATTGAAAAGGTCCAAAATAATATATGACCTTAAGATTCGAGATAGCATGCGAAAAATATTGGATTCTGATTCAAACAGTCGAAGCTTTTGGTCGTTTGCTGCATTGGTTAAAAGAAACTTTGCAGACAATACTTCGTCTATTCCTTCTTTATTTCATAATGGTATTCATTATAGAACTAATATTGAGAAAGCTAATCTCTTAGCTTCTCATTTCGCTGGTGCGTCTACTCTTCCTTTAACTAATCAAAGCCCCCCAATTCTCCCGAATCTAGGCCCAGGTATGTCTAAAATCTGTTTTCGGAAACGGGTTGTTTCAAAGATTCTGAAAGAACTTGACCCCAATAAAGCGACTGGCCCCGACGGTATTCCGCCATTAGTATTGAAAAGTTGTCATCATACTTTGGCAAAACCGATTAGCAAATTGTTTCATCTCTCAATGAAGACAGGTGTTTTTCCATCATTTTGGAAAATAGCAAATATTCAACCCGTTCCGAAAAAAGGTGATAAATCGGCACCTACGAACTACCGACCTATTGCTTTGTTGTCGGTTCTATCGAAGGTAATGGAATCTATCGTTAATTTCAGACTAATGAACTATCTGGATTCGAATGTTCTTTTATCCGATGTTCAGTATGGATTTCGTAAAAATCGATCTTCAGGCGAACTAATGACGTGCATGACTCATTGTTTGGAGCGAAGCATTGAAAGCCTAGGTGAATCAAGCGTTGTTTCCTTAGATATTGCTAAAGCTTTTGATAGAGTATGGCATGATTGTCTTATTAATAAGATTCGTGCGCTGAATTTACACTCCTTTCTCATTACATGGATTGAGAATTATTTATGGAACCGTAAAATAAAAGTTGTATTAAATGGTATATCTTCAGATTCACATGGGATCAATGCTGGCGTGCCTCAAGGATCATCCTTGTCTCCCACGCTCTTCTTGATATATATCAACGACCTATTGTCTTCTACAACCTGTGATATCCATTCATTTGCTGATGATACAACACTATCGGCCTCCATTGAGTTTGACAATCAAAAAGAATGCAATTCTCGCTTGAATGGTTCGCGTGAATTAATGAATTTGACTATTCTGTCTAATATTCAAATCATTCTTGATTGGGGCATTTCTAACAGAGTAGAATTTAACCCAAATAAATTCCAGTCTTGCCTTTTTTCTCAGAAGACAACTCAACATTATGTTCCTCCTGTTATTAATGGTACCTCTATTGCGAGATCTGATTCACTTAAGTTGTTAGGTTTAAAAGTATCAAGTGATCTTTCTTGGAAAGAACATATTTATGAAATTTCAAAAAGAGCTAGCCAATGTTTAGGCTTCATAAGACGTTGTAACTTCTACTTCACTCCTTCTGAAGTGTTAAGATTATATAAATCTTATGTTAGACTAATTTTAGAATTTAATTCATATGTGTGGGGTGGTGCTCCAAGATCGCATTTGGTTCATCTTGATGGTGTTCAGAATAGAGTTATCCGTTTGATAAACGATGTAACCATTACTTCGTCTCTTGATACTTTGGAGCACAGACGAAATGTAGGAGCTTTATCTGTTTTCTATAAATTTTACAACGGTAAATGTTCTTTAGAAACCCGTTCTCTAGTTCCTGGGCCTTTTCTCAGTAACGTAAACACTCGTTTAAGGTGCCATCAACATAGATTTGCCTTAAAACTGTTTTCATGTAGAACCCAACACTTTAAATCCTCCTTTTTTCCTAGAGTATCTTCGATGTGGAATCAATTGGTCGAGCACGTGTTTCCAGAATCTTATAATCTGCAGGCGTTCAAATTAGCCGTTAACAACTTCTTGAAGGATGATGGTTAAAGTATTCATAAGTTGTTTCTTAATATATAAAAAAAAAAAA
Organism: Nephrocerus scutellatus; assembly: GCA_947095585.1. NCBI lineage: Eukaryota > Metazoa > Arthropoda > Insecta > Diptera > Pipunculidae > Nephrocerus > Nephrocerus scutellatus. Next base: position 68,261,374 of record OX352763.1, read on the forward strand.
AAATTGTTTATCAGTATTTTTTAAATTATTTTTATAATTTGTAATATTTTCTTGGTCAAGGTTTTTTGTAGTTTTCCCTGACCATGATTCATTGATAAAAGTATTTGGACTCGCGTCGTTCTAAATTCGTGTTCGTTTTTCGTATTGCTTTTCCAATGAATCAGGGAGAATTCTGAGAAAATAAATTGAAACCGGCTACAAACGTGAGGAATGTGATATATTGTAAATCACATTCTTTCGATTTTTATTTTATTTTAAATTTAATAAAGGGCTTAGCCCAACTTATTGCCGTGACGTAAGTCATTCAGGGAGTCATCCCTTGGCAATAAGTCTCCATATAAAAAAAAAAAAAAAAAAAAAAAAACATCTTAGACCGTCTCAGGAACGCGAAATACATAAGCAGCCTGGACCTCAAAAACGGGTACTGGCAAATTCCGATGGAAGAGAAGGCAGCAAAGGGTGCACAGCGTTCACGGTACCAGGCCGTGGGCTCTTCCAATGGCGAGTCATGCCTTTTGGTCTACATTCGGCTCCCGCAACGTTCCAGCGAGCATTAGACCAGGTAATCGGCCCAGACATGGAACCTCACGCTTTCGCCTATCTAGATGACATCGTAGTAACCGGTGAATCCCTGGGAGACCACATGATACATCTGAAGGAGGTACTGCGACGACTGCGTAAGGCAAACTTGAAAATCAACGTTGAGAAATGGGAGTTCTTTAAGAAAGAGATCAAATACCTGGGACACATGGTCAGCGAGCAAGGGATCCACACAGACCCGGAGAAAATCGCGGCCATACAAGAACTTCGCCTACTACGCTGTGGGAACTCCGCCGAAGTCTAGGAATCGCCTCGTGGTACAGGAGATTCGTACCCGAGTTCGTAAAGGTCGTCCAATCCCTAACTAGCCTCCTGAAAAAGGGGAAACATTGGAGGTGGAGCGACGCGCAGCAAGCCGCATTCGATCAACTAAAGGATCGCCTCACACAAGCACCCGTTCTCGCCTGCCCGGATTTCGAGAAGAAATTCACACTTCAGACAGATGCCAGCGACTACGGATTAGGAGTCGTACTCACGCAAGATATCGACGACCAAGAGAGGGTTACTGTCGTCATTTAAATCCAGCGGAACGTAACTACTCACCTATGGAAAAGGAATGTCTAGCCATAGTGTGGGGCGTCCGCAAGATGCGACCCTACCTGGAAGGATATCGATACGATCGTCACGGACCACCTCGCGCTGAAATGGCTCAACTCCATTGAGAGTCCGTCGGGACGAATCGCTCGTTGGGCCTTGGAGTTGCAGCAATTCACCTACGACATCCAGTATCGACGAGGGAAGTTGAACGTGGTCGCCGACGCACTCTCACGTCAGCCACGAGAAATCCTACGAACAGCAGCCGTGGAAAACGGCGATTCAAAAGGGTGCAGCTGGTTAGAGAGAAGAAAGGAAGAGGTCAAGGGAAATCCCGAGAAATTTCCAGATTACATAATCGAAGGCAACGAACTACATCGTCACATATCCCATCGGACCATAGACGAGGATTGCGCGCCCTGGAAATTGTGCGTCCCAAATTTCCTACGAACACGAGTATTGAAGGAAAACCACGACGAACCCACCGCCGGACATTTGGGGATTCGTAAGACGATCGCACGAGTCACCAACCGATACTACTGGCCGGGCATGTTCCGGGACATCAGCCGATATGTCCGCCGGTGCGAATCCTGCCAGAAATTTAAGTCGATCCAGCAGAAACCGGCCGGAGCCATGTTGTCTCTGATCGCAGACGGACCATGGGATATAGTGTGTGCAGACTTCGTTGGACCACTCCCCAGATCCAAGCACGGCAACACGGTAATGTTGGTCCTCTTCGATAAATTCTCGAAGTGGACAGAGATCGTTCCACTGCGGAAGGCCACGGCAGAATCACTGAAGAAAGCGTTTCGCGAAAGGATCCTGGCCAGATACGGCGTCCCGAAGACTTTCGTGAGCGACAATGGGGTCCAGTTCTCCAGTAACCTATTCAAAAAAATTTCTACGAGAATTGGGAGTCAAGCACCAATTTACCGCCCCATACACGCCCCAGGAGAACCCCACAGAGAGAACAAACCGGACAATAAAGACAATGGTCGCCCAATTCGTTGGCGAACAACACAAGGGGTGGGACGAACTCCTCCCCGAGATCTCATTGGCGATAAACTCCAGCATAGCAGAATCGACCGGCTTCAGCCCAGCATTTCTCACTCAGGGCCGAGAGCCACGCTTACCACAAACACTCTTCGACGAGAAGACAATCAGGACAGGACAGATAGTACAATCCCCAAAGGAAAAGGCCGAACACTTGAAGGAAGTTTTCCACATCGTGCGTCGAAACTTAGAGCAGGCAGCCCATAACCAAGCTAGGTACTACAACCTCCGCAGACGGTCATGGAAACCCACCATAGGACAGACGGTCCTTGTAAAACAACACCATCTATCCAAGGCGATCGACAATTTAGCGGCAAAACTCGCCCCCAGGTATGATGGACCCTACGAGGTCACCGGTTTCTTATCGCCAGTTATCGTACGACTCCGCATGAAAAATAAGACGCGCACCGCAAACATCAGCGACCTAAAGGACTTCAAAACGGAACACACTACGGTCTCACCAGACACGCCACAGTCGGATTTCCCAAGTAGAAAGCCTAATGAAACACTCACGATCCATCGGACGACCCACTTCCATGAGTCCAGGCATCAGCAATACCGAAGGGAGAAGGCGGTGATGCACAAACTCACGACAGCGGCCTCGAAACTCACAACAGCAGGAGCAAACTACAAAACAGCAACAGGAGTCAAGTTTTACGTTAAGGACGAAGGAGACAGCACAGCGAAGGACCCACTTGTTGAAGGGTCGAAGAAGACAATCGATAACAGTAAGGACGGAAGTTACACAAGCAAGAACGAAGGTAACATATGGCAGCAGGACCAACGTGCACAGCAAAAACAAAAGAGACAGCAGCAAGAACGAAGGAAACACACAACAGCAGAGGCAAAGTACGTAAGAAGAGCAAAAGAAACGGCAGCAAGTGCGAGGGAGACAGCGGTGGAAAAGCAAACGACAGTGGGATCGGAGGGGGAGCACGACAGCAGCAATACAACCAGCACGAAAAGAAATAGAATTTAAATTCTATTTAAATTTATTTATTTAGTTCACGAATGTCCCGTTAGCCTACAATAAATAGTGGGGCTGAGATCAAAGAACTCATCAGTAATCAAATGAATACCGCACTACGACGGTAATTAGAAGCAGCAAAGCAGCGGGCAAGGGAGCAGGCTGAACGGGTCCATCAGCAGCGTTCTCTGATGAAGCCACTGGATGACCAGTGGGAGGAGATCCACGACCCCCGAACTGGAAGGATACGGGTTAAACGTCGACAGCCCGACCCAATGGAAGAAGAAGAGGCTAAGGTATACTGATCCGACGCCATGGAAACCGAAGCTGAGGGACTTACCGCAACCATAACCCTATCCAGTGACGAGGAGGAGGCTACCCCATCAAACAATTTCTGTGTTTTCCCTCCCGGGCCGTGCGGGATCGTCCTCACCAAAGACGATTACGGCCAGCTGGCCATCGGCAGATTCTTAAACGACCGACTCATCGAAGCGCAGTTACGTTGGATCCGGCAGAATGTCATGACCAGAGAGCAGCAAGACCGCACCTACATCGCCAGAACCTACTTCCTGCAGTGCCTCTACCAAGTCCAGGAGGAGAAGGACGAAACCCCACAGGGGCTTGCAGCCCGACGACATTCCGCTGTAGCAAGCTGGACCAAGGCCCTCAATATCCTTGGCATGGAAAACATCGTGGTCCCGGTAAATCAGAACCTACATTGGTTCCTAGTGGTGATCCGCTTGGCGCAGGACACGAAACTTCCCTACGTAGAAATCCTCATCTTCGATTCGCTGCCACGACTATCGACCGAGTACCCCACCGACATCCTGCGTCAGTACCTGACGTCTGAGGAGGCAGCCAAACACCACGGACCGGACCCCCCACGGCGATTTACAAGCATCACCCTCCCAGAGAAGAAGGTACGGGTCCCTAGGCAACGGAACACGACCGATTGCGGCCTCTTTTTGCTGCACTGCGCAGAGATCTTCAACAAGATCCCCCAGAGGCCCTGCGCTACCCTTCGACCCGTCACATTCCTCGGCCTGGCCTGGCATACTGAGCGGAGGCAGCGAAGTTCGGGAAGACCGCCAACATTCCCCGGCATGGCCTGGCACACTTAGCGGAGGCAGCGAAGTCCGGGAAGACCGTCAAAATCCCCCATGGCAGCTCAACGAAGGTGGCAACGCGAGCCAAGGAAGTTGGGACGACAGCCAACGATCCACAGGCCGACATGGTGAAGTCAACGACAACAACAACATCGACAGCAAAGTCAAATACCCGCACGGAACAAACGAGGACAACGGCAAGGACAACAAGCGTAAGGAAGACCCCGGTGCACCACACCAGGCCCACGAACAACCCCAACATTGGCCCCAAGAAGTCACCGATAGTGTGGCAAAGGCCAAAAAGGCACGGCGTAGGAACCAACGGAAAAATTTCATAATTACGACCACTGACGGGAGGTATCAAGTCCAAATTAAGCGGTCAGGCGAAGCCACAGTCACACTTTTCGGGGGAAGTAGACGGGGGGTGTAAGGACGATTTTGACCAAAACCAAAATCATCCTCACATTTTCAGCGGCTTAGCGGTCCAGAGGACCAAACATACTTTTTTATCTTTGTATATACTGAAATAAACACTTTGTTACTTAAATATTCTCCTTTGTACATACACTGAACTTTAGCGTAGTCACCCTGTATTTCTAAGAACATTTGTAACGGTGTTCTGCTTCAATAGCACTACACCGATAATGCATAGAAACACTCAGGGCAATACACAGTGTAAATCATATATTCACACGAGTGAATGCCGCCGAGTTACAAGACAAAACAAAAAAAAATTAACAACAGCAAGAATATAACATGAATGTACAACAACAAAATTATAAGAATATCATGTAAAGCATTTACAACAACAAAAATTATGTTGCCAGTGCATGAATTGTAAGAAAACAACAACAACACGGTCATTGGGACAGCATGCAGGCACTCGGCATAGGAAGGACTTATTGCACGCATGCTGGACCAAATGTACCGTTAACTTAGTATATAAGAAGGCTACTAACAGGTCAGCAGGGAAGTCGTTGGTGCATCGTTGCAAAGTGCACGTCTGGGTAAGACGAAAGTTTTCTGATTTTAATTTATATATAGCTTACAACTTCCCCCCACCCGTGGTAAGGGGTTGTAAGTACTATTTAGTTTATACTTAGTCTATACATAGCATATAGCTTCCGCCCACCCGCGGTAAGGGGTTATATGCTATTATCAATATCATTATCATAGTTCGTATACAGGTTGCAACTTTCCCCCACCCGTGGTAAGGGGTTGCAAACTATCATCTATTTCGCTCATAGGGGGCAGGGACTTAGTCTCTCCAGTTCTTTGTTTGGTTAGCTAAGTGTCAAGTTCGTATACAGTCTGCCGCTTCCCCCCACCCGTGGTAAGGGTGGGGGCAGGGACATAGTCTCTCCAGTTCTGGTTTGGATAGATATTTATACTCTTAGCATCCACTAGTTTAGACACAACTCACAGCTTCCCCCCACCCGTGGTAAGGTGCTGTTAGTTATTATCCTTAGCATTATACTTAGCCTATACATAGCATATAGCTTCCCCCCACCCGCGGTAAGGGGTTATATGCTATTATCGGTATCATTAACATAGTTGATATACAGGTTGCAACTTCCCCCCACCCGTGGTAAGGGGTTACAAGTCCACAGTACTATTCCGTTTAGAGGGGGCATGGACTTAGTCTCTCCAGTTCTGGTTTGGATAGATATTTATACTCTTAGCATCCAACTCTTAGGTTGCAACTTCCCCCCACCCGTGGTAAGGGGTTGCAAACTACCATCTATTTCGCTCATAGGGGGCAGGGACTTAGTCTCTCCAGTTCTTTGTTTGGTTAGCTAAGTGTCAAGCTCGTATACAGTCTGCCGCTTCCCCCCACCCGTGGTAAGGGGTTGCAGACTACTGATCTATTTCGCTCGTAGGGGCAGGGACATAGTCTCTCCAGTTGTGATTTGGCTAGCTACGTATTGTAGACTTTATATGGTCGTAACTTCCCCCCACCCGTGGTAAGGGGTTACAAGTCCACAAATTTTATTTCACTTATAGGGGGCAGGGACTTAGTCTCTCCAGTTTTCGATTGGACAGTTATCATACCTAGCACAAGTCTTATCAAGAAATGCACCTTGCGATGCCGTAACGTCGACTCAGCAACCAACGCAAAAATATAGTAAGCATATATCTATATCGTAATAAACCTTGAAATAACTCATTGAAAAGAAATCTGTCAAGATAAAGCTAACGTAAATAAAGTAAATAAAATAAAAGCAACACGAAATGGTCTATGTAATTTCTGTAACGAACCTCCTGGATCCGCTGAGCATACCCCAGCTATAAAACAAGCTCTTCGCCTGGTTTAACTCTTTTTACTTCAGTGCTCAAACCATTAATGCGACGAAAGTGAGAGTCTAGCGTGAAGCTTTTGGACGTAATGGCAATGATATCTCTCTTTAACCATTAATGCGAGGAAACACTAAGCGAGTTGCTAGTAGTAGGAATCACAGGGAAGAAAAGAGACTGATTGTCGGATTTTCCTGCCATTTTATACGTTTTGAATCGGGTGGAAAAGTCCTGTTATCCCTGAACCGTGAACCGTGTTTGGCTCCCACGGTCGGTCCGAGATCCCGTTGTTGCTCTGCTCATTGTGTTTTGTGGTTCCGTTTAATCATCCGATTTTGTGTTGTTTTGTCCAGCTCTGTAAGTGTTTCTTTGTTGTTGTATTTCTGCATTGCAGAAACATAATTTGGTTTTTGCTTTGTTTGTCAGTGTACTGTTGTTTTGCTCATCGTGGTGTTTGTTGTTGTTGTGTCTTTGTACGAAAATGTTTTGCCATATGCAAATTCATTTAGTTTGGATTGTCTTGGCTTGTGTCTTTGTCTTGTGTGTTGGTTTTGTTGTTGTTCGGCAGCGTTTTCGGGTTGTTGTTGCTATGTTGTTCGGTATGTTGTAATAGGCATGCTCGTTCGGTTGGTGTTGCTCGGCTCGTCTATTATTGTGCTGTTCGGTATGTCGCTCTTTTGTTGTTGGTGCTTTTTATCAGCGTTTGATAGTGATAGGTTGATTTTTGGTGAACTCTGTCGGCTATACTTGTGGTGATCTGCTCTCTCTCACACTTGGGTGGTAGTGGTTGTCCGCATTTGCCACTATCTGTATGGTTTGCAAAACCTTCTCTATAGAAAGCCAACTCTACGCATACTAATGCTGTAAACCAAGACCAAACGCATGTGTGTTTGTGGGATGTGAATACAGTGTACAAAAAATAAGTAGTCGCAAAGAGCGAGAAACGTATGATGTGGTAGTGGGAAACAGAAAAATTTTATATGGATTTTGCTCTTTAGTTGATTACTAATACAAATACGTTTGGTCTTAATCTAAGCATGTGTCTGTGTACGATCGGAACAGTTGGGCTTTCTATAGAGAAGGTTTTGATGGTTTGCCGACTTCTGTGACTTAGTTCTGACTCCTCCTAAACGTTCTGCTCCCCCATGCGTGTGCAGAGTCGGTAGTTCTCCGTCTCTCTCCCCTCCTCTTAATAGAAGTTTCGTACATTAAGATTTTTGCGTGGTTGAAATGTTCGAAAGTTGCAAAACGAGGGGAAATACACAAACGTCGAAATCAAAATTGTTCTCCCTCTATTAGTGAGAGCTTGGCGGCAAGTGATCTTTCGCTAGTGACTAATAATAGTCACACTTGCGGCTACACTATTTGGTACAGGTTGTATAAAAAATGAAAAAAGTTTTAAATTTGTGTGGAAGAAATTCGTCCCACGCTTTGACGAATTTGTTCCTCACAGTATATGGGAAATCTGGTGTATATATTTATATGTAAAAATTCTGGTCGGACGGTGATGCGACTATTCTAGTCGTCTATATAGGTAAATAAATTCTGGTCAGACGATAATGCGACTATTCTAGTCCTCTATATAGGTAAAAAAATTCTGGTCGGACGGTGATGCGACTATTCTAGTCGTCACTGCTCGGGCGCCAAATTTGTAACAGCGTTTGCTAGGGTGACGCTCGCTGGTCACCCAGGGTTCGTACTCCTTCTGCTCGTCGTTACAAATTAAAAGATTTTCTTGGTTTTGGTTTATTAAACATAATCGGTGATTTTTTATTTTCTGGTTTAAATCCTACTTACTTAATACTATTCGTCTTATACTTAACAATATTATATAGGTTCTTACATATAATCCTACCTACTATACTCTGGTCTGTACGCACTTAGTGCGGGGAAACCAGCGGGGTTCTGTTGCACTCTAGGCCAACACTGAGTGGTCCGACGACAGTATTTGCATAGATTGCGGAAGGGGTGATGGGCGACTTCTGCTCATAGGTTCGTTGCTACCATTAATGGAGCACATGAGCAGCGTTCGGGCGAACAGCGCAGCACGGTATGGCTGATGAAGTGTCGTCCGACGACGTTATTTTGCTATACTGTGGACAAAAATTGCGGGGGTTGCTACCGCTATGGGAGCATACGGACAGCCGGTGTATTACAAATCGATTATTAACCCTGGGTCGTCCGACGACAGTGTTTGATAATTGATCTGGCACAATATTGCAAATTACCGTGTCGTCCGACGATGGTATTTTGCTATATTGGCAACAACAATTGGAAATGAGTGCTGCGTAACAGCTACTCTATAGGTGAGTGTGATAGCTCAAGCACCAGTGCTTTATAGCTTAACTAGTTTTTTATAAGATTGTTCGTATAGAACGGTGGTCAGCGGGTGAGGAGATATTACTGCCTACCGCAGTACTCTCTTCCTCTCAGCTTTGTGTTTTCTTAGCCTATAAGTGTATCTGATTATTTCTGTTTCTTAGGAATTTTATTGCCACCCGTGTGAAAAATAATAAATTTCTTCACATACTGACATTTAAGGAGATTTCTTAGTAACATCTTATTAACTTCTTATAGTTTTGTTTTTCTTTCGGGTGATTTATGTTTTTCGTAAGGCGAGTATTTATACATATGGTTTGTGACATAGTCGATTTTACTCGACTTCGTTACAAAGTGTTGTCATCATATTATCATTAGATACAAAAGTGTACATTAGGAAAAGTACCGTATTGTATTCAAAGAGTCATTATTCTATAAACAAAGGAAATTAACCGTATATAAAAGATTATTGTTATATAAAGAAAAAAAGATTTACGGTTAAAATTAATATTCTAAATAAATACGTATGAACAACCATTCCTCTTTTTTTATAACATAATAGTATTGTGTTTTTTTCTTTATCACAACAGCACTGTATAATTTTATGCAATGTTAAGAAAGCGAGCAAGACAGATCACCGATTTTCTGTATCATGACAGCACTGTATCAATTTATGCAATGCAATTATACGAACCGAGCAGAACACCGATTGAAGACGAAGAGAGTGTTAAAAAAAACCGAAAGGGAACAAGCAGAGAAGCAACACAGAACCAATAGAAACTATACTGTCACTCATAACCTTCTCTACAGAAAGCCCAACTGTACATGTTATTGACAATACAAGCTTAAAAACAAACAAGAGAGGTAAATCTTGCTCTTTTTCTTTTTACTACCGCCAGTTAGCGCGTTCACAAATGCGGCCGCCTTTGTTTTTTTAGAGCATGCGTACAGTTGGGCTTTCTGTACAGAAGGTTTTGCTACTACTGCACGTTTTTTTCGTTTTACTCATGCAGAAAGCTTGAAAGTATGTTTTGAGATTTTGTAATTTATAAATCACTACAGAAAAGCCGAAAAGAAGCAAGCAGAGAGGAGCAGAGGTTCTCTAATTCTATGTGATATGTTCGAAGAGTTATTAACTCCGTAGTATAGAAATGATAAATTACACAAAAAAAAGGGGAGAAAATGTAATGTAATGGGCTGCAAGTTGCAACTGCAAGGTTTAGAGAACGAGAAAGCAGAGCACCGAAGGGTACTTTCGAGTTTCAATACAATTACTACTTATATTTGCCGTGGAGAGAGGTTTTTGGTTGTTTACACATGTTTGCAAGGGTGGTTAAGTTGTTGGTGAAGTGGATTAAAACAATTGCCTAAAACAAATTCAACACACCTCATTTGAGTGGGGTCGCTGATAAATAAAAAAACTCATTCCAAATGTACATACAATTAGTAGGTATAGTACTTTAAAATCCCGCACTAATTTTGGAGTTTACCCAAAAATTTTGTCCCAGCCAAAATTGTATCGCAGTAAACTAAACACAATGAGCGGCCTTCAAAGGAAGAAGACGATAAAAAAGTCTAAGAAGAAACAGCAGTCAGATTCGTCTTCCTCATCAGAACTTGATGACATTTCGTTTCACTCGGAATCCTCAACTGATTTTTTATCTACAGTTCAAACACGTGATCCTGACGGTGAAGCAGAGTTCGGTTATTGTTTGGGCTTGTTTACTGATGAAGGCTTTAGGAAGTGCGTTAAACGTTGATCGCAAGGTTCCACCAGTATTAGTCCTACATACCGAATTTCATACGATTCGCTTGAGAAATTGCTGGGTCCACAAAATTCCAGAACTTATTGGCAAGATCTCAGAATTTCCATAGGAACAATTCTTATAGTCGCATCTTAGCCCTACATTCCGAATTTCAATCGAATCGCTTGAGAAATTGCTTCGTTCCCGAAATTCCAGCCCATGATGATCATATTCCAGAATTTTCATAGGAACAAGTCCTGTATTCACATCTTAGTCCTACATACAGAATTTCATGCAAATCGCTTGAGAAATTTCTTTGTTCCTGAAATTCCAGACCATAATAATCATATTCCAGAATTTCCATAGGAACAAGTCTTATAGTCGCATCTTATACCTACATACTGAATTTCATGCAAATCGCTTGAGAAATTACTTTGTTCCAGAAATTCCATAGGAAGAAGTCTTATAATCGCATCTTAGTCCTACATTCCGAATTTCATGCGAATCGCTTGAGATATTTCTTTGTTCCAGAAATTGCAGACCATAATGATCATATTCCAGAACTTCCATAGGAGCAAGTCTTATATTCGCATCTTAGTCCTACACACCGACTTTCATGCAAATCGCTTGAGAAATTGCTTTGTTTCCGAAATTCAAGCCCATGATGATCATATTCCAGAATTTCCTTAGGAACAGGTGTTATATTCGCATCTTAGTCCTACATACCTAATTTCATACGAATCGCTTGAGAAATTGATTGGTCCACAAAATTACAGACCCTATTGGCCAGATCCCAGAATTTCCATAATTAATTAATGTTACCAAAGAAGATAAATATCCCATCCCAAACATGGATTCAATATTAGATAAACTAGGACAAGTAGTATATTTTACAACATTAGATCAAATAGAAGTTGAGGCTTGAGGATGGAGAAAAAACAGCATTTAGTACATTAACTGGACACTAAATGCCATTCGGTTTAAAGAATGCACCCGCAACATTTCAAAGACTTATGAATGAAGTCTTGAAAGAAATGGTGTAAAACCAAACCTAAAGAAAATAGAAACTATAAAGAATTTTCCTATCCCAAAAACAGTAAAAGAAATCCAAAGCTTTCTAGGTTTAACAGGGTACTACAGAAAATTTAAAGATGACTATGCAAAAATAATTAAACCTTTAACTTTATGCCTAAAGAAAGATAGTTAAAATAATATAAACGATCAAGATTACACAGAATTCTTTCATTAATTAAAAACGTTAATAACAAAAAATGTTTAAAAGGATTTACACTAACAACTGATGCAAGCAATTTTTCTATTGGAGCAGTATTAAGTCAATCTCATGGTCCCCTTTGTTTCGCTTTACGCACATTAAACAAACATGAGTGCCAATATAGCACAATAGAAAAGGAATTATTAGCCATTGGCTGGGCTCAATTCCGACATTATTTGTACGGAAGAAAGTTCGTCATTAAGACTGACCGCAGGCCATTAGTATGGCTTAGCAATTTAAAAAAACCAAACAGCAAATTACAACGCTTGAAAATCAAACTCGAAAAGTACGATTTTGAGATACAATATATTCAAGGAAAAGAGAATAAAGTGGCTGACCTATCTCGAGTAAAAATAAATATGCTACAATAAGATGACTAGTGCATCACATCATATTTCTATTAGTGAAAACCGGTTAATTTATTTAATCGACAAATAATACTCGAAATCAATGAAAATGATCATCAAGAAATTTTGTATTTTTGTTGGAAAAAGAAGAATAATATTTAGTAAAAAAGAATACAAAGAGAAAGATTTTTTAGAAAAAATAAACGAAGTGGACACTACAATGATAAATTCCATATATGTCAAAGATGATGAAATATTTAACAACTTCCAAAAAGCTTGGAAAAATGAAAATAAAGGTAAGAAAAATATTTTATATCGTAGCACAAAACTTTTAAATGACATTAACACAATCGAAGCCGATGAGCTTATCCACAATATACACAAAAAATAAATTCATATACCCAATCTAAAACTCATGATAAATAAAATTTTAAATAATTGTACAATATGCATGACCAAAGTTGATAAAAATCCTGTTTAACTGCCATTTTAGAAGACACCCACACCAACAGGACCCAGGCAGCATTACCGCATTGGTATATGATTCTTAAACAACAAATAAAAAACAACCCATAAAACTTAAAATTGTTCATCTAAATTCTCTAATCGCAGAAATTGATATGGGAGCCCCTCGACCCTGGGTAATTTTTTTTTTATTTTAGAAGAAAATAATCGAAAGAGACATTTGACATCAGATGTAAAAATTGAAAATGCTCAGATCATTTTATTCTGAGCAATTAGAGCATGCTCATACTCTGAGCAAATAAGAAACACGAGCATTTTTCTTGAAAACTCTTTGACTGCTCTGAACTAATTTATGAATATTGTGAAAACTTGTTGTTCCATCTGTAACTTGATATCGATAACAAAAAACGACATCAATAAAAATACAATTCAGTAAATAATTAAGTAAGTTGAATTAAGCATAAAACATTTATGTCTCGTTTCATTTGCTGGGTTGATTTGTGCGTGAACTAAGATTTCTATCTCTCTCCACCACCCAAAACCAAGCAGCGCAGCCGACTGCGCAGCACACACCGCACACAGTCATTAAAGTACGACGGTATCTGATGCTACTATATGATATTTAATTAAATGTATAAGGGCCTTGCGGCCGAACCCGGGGCCCGATCACTACCAAACTTTAAAAAAAGTAAAATTTGAAAAAAAAAAAAAACGAGTAATCGGGAGCCTCCCGACCCCGGGGCCCAATCGCTTCAAAAATTGTACAAATAGTTTTGCCCATCGGACATACACATGCGTATAAAATTTGAAGAAAATCTGGAATTTTTTCATAAAATTTGTGAGGGTGCCCCCCCGACCCAGGGGCCCGATCACTTCCAAATTTTTACAGAAAGTGTTGTCTATCAAAGATACAGATGCGTATAAAATTTGAAGAATATCGGGTACATTTTTCAAAAAATTTGTATGGGAGCCCCCCGAAACCGCGGCCCGAGGGGCATCAAATAGAATGTGTTGTCTCCGGAAATACACATGTGTGCAAAATTTCAATAAAATCGTGCCTTAGGAAGTGGGTTAAAAATTGATCGCAAGATTCCACGACGACCGACATCCGTGCCACGGGCAAGTGAAGTTAATATAGAGAATTTAAAAAAGAAATATGTTACATGTGTAGACAAATTTAGCAAATATGCCGCAGCGGTAAAGTAGGAGCAGGAGTCTTCTGTGACAAGCTGAAAGTAAGCATCTCTGTCCGTCTACCTACCTGATCGCTGCAGCGTATACCAGGCTGAGGTGATAGTGATTGAAGAGGTAATAAGTTGGCTGAAGCATAATGTATTATCCTCAAAGAAGATTATCATTTAGGTGGAAAGTCAGGCGGCCATAAAATCGTTGTTGGCGGTCTCATTGAAATCTAAGGTGGCGTTGAGCTGTCATTTCTCTTTTAACGAGATGAGTGAGCAGTTCAATATAAGGATCATATGGGTCCAGGGCCACACGGATGTTGAGGGGAACTGCAGGGCGGACGAGTAGCTAGACGTGGTACGGCTCTCCAGCTGCTACCGGAAAGGGCGAAGGTAGGGAGTCCTATCGCGACACTGAAATTTGAGCTTCGGAAAGAGACAGAAACAATAACAAATGTAAGGTGGAAAACACCGACACCTGCAATATTTCAAGACAGGTCTGGCCGAAGCTGGATTTGAAGCGCTCAACTGCGTTTATTTCCCTACAAAGACATGAACTAAGAACGATTGTAGGGATAATGACAGGACACTGCTTTCTAGGGAAACACGCGAGAAGGATGGGTGTCGAAAATAATGACTTCTGCAGAAGTTGCATGGACGAGGAGGAGGAAGAGACCACAGAACATCTTCTTTGCTCATGTCCGGCACTAATGCACAGAAGGCACAAACACTTGGGTAAGCGGATAATGAATAACCTATCAGATCTCGAAAACGGCAAAGTGCGAGATATACTTCGATTCATTAAGAGCTCTGAATGGATCTTCTGAAAAGGGGACAGGTATAAGATCCTGTGGTAACACAAAGGACCGCGAATGGTCTAAGTGAGCATTAACTGCCACCGCAACCTAGCCTAACCTAGTATTATAAAATATAAAAAACTAACTAATAGGGATTAAAATCTTCCATGTAAATTCTTTAACCTGAGGACATATCACTTCCATATTTTTATAGAAAGTTGTAACAGTGTTTTCTTGGGTGACGCTCGCCGGTCACCCAGTGTTCGTACATGATCGTGGTCACAAATTAAAAGATTTTAGAGGTTTTGGTTTATTACACATAATCGGTATTTTTTTATTTTCTGGTTTAAATCCTACTTACTTAATACTATTCGTCTTATACTTAACAATATTATATAATATTATATAGGTTCCTACATAAAATCCTACCTACTATACTATGGTCTGTACGCACTGAGTGCGGGAAAACCAGTGTTGTTCTGTTGCACTCTAGACCAACACTGTGTCGTCCGACGACAGTATTTGCATAGATTGCGGAAGGGGTGATGGGCGACTTCTGCTCTTAGGTTTGTTGCTACCATTAATCGAGCACATGAGCAGCGTTCGGGCGAACAGCGCAGCACGTTTTGGCTGATGACGTGCCGTCCGACGACGTTATTTTGCTACACTGTGGACAAAAAGTGGCGGGGCTCGCGGGGGTGTATTACAAATCGATTTATAACCCTGTGCCGTCCGACGACAATGTTTGATAATTGATCTTGCACAATATGGCAAATTACCGTGTCGTCCGATGATGGTAGTTTGCTATATTGGCAACAAAAAGGGAAATGAGTGCTGTGTAACAGCTACTCGATTTTATTCGACTTCGTTATATTCCCCTCCTAGTTCGGGGTGGGAAAAAATGACATATACAACACTCTATATTCCAATATTTCAGGTATTATATAACAGGTGGCTAAATGTAATAAATAACTTATTGTAATAAAAATATTTCTCATATTATAATTTTTATATAACATGTATTTAAGTAAGTATTTAAATAACGTATTTAGTTAACGCTAGTTCTTATATAACAGGTATTTAAGTAAATATTTAAATTACACATTTAGTTTATGATTATTCTTATATAACAGGTATTTAATATTTTTAGTGTATATAAAAAAGTATGCTTTTTCTTTCTCTCGTTCGGTGTAGTCACTCTTTGTTTCTCTTATAGGTGGTATAGGACCTTTATTGCATAGTGCCATTAAACGGCACTTTTTTGTAAAAATTTGGAAGTGATCGGGCCCCGGGTTCGGCCGCAAGGCACTTATACATTTTTTTTAAATATCATATACTGGCATCAGATATTCGTCGCACTTTATGGACTGTGTGCGGTGTGTGCTGCGCAGTCGGCTGCGCTGCATGGTTTTGGTGGTTGAGAGAGAGAGAAATCTTAGCTCACGCACAAATGAACCCAGCAAATGAAACGAGACATAAATGTTTTATGCATAATACAACTTACATACTTATTTACTAAATTGTATTTTTATTGATGTCGTTTTTAAATTCTCTATATTAACTTCGCGTGCACGTGGCTGGCTGGCTGGCTGGTCAGATTTTCTGATCAATTTTTAGCCCACTTCCCATGGCCCGATTTTATTGAAATTTTGCACACATATATATTTCCGGTGACAATACTTTCTATTCTATTCTATTTGAGGCCCCTCGGACCTCGGAATCGGGGGGCTCCCATACAAATATTTTACAAAATTTACCCAATTTTCTTTAAATTTTGTACACATGTGTGTCTTCGATGGAAAACACTTTTTGTAAAAATTTGAAGCGATCGGCCCCTTGGGGACCCCAATATAAAATTTTTAAATATCGCTATATCGCATCAGATCACGGCAAAGTCTGAGCTCTGTGCTTTGTGAGCAGCGCTGTTCGCTCCCGCTGCGTCATTTGGTGGATGATTTTGCCACAAGACGAGCACGTAGTGTGTGTGTGTGTGTGTGTGTATCCCCGATTAGAGAATTTAAATGAAAAATTTTAATTTTTATGGGTTCTTTTTTTTTGTTCCGTTTTCTTTTTTTTCATTTTATGTTTCGTATTAGTAATAAGCCTAAGTCTATAAGAAATATATAAAGAAATACAGTGACGTACTTTCCAAGATTTTTTTTTTCATTTTTAATTTTTTTTTGTGGTTTTTTTTCGGTTCTTATATTATTTTTTCTATCAGGAATGTGTTTTTTTTTCTTTCGGTTCTTATATATATACAACTAGCTTTGCTACCCGCCTACTGACGCCACGCCCACTTACACCCGCGTTTCCCGGCTGCCCCATCCCACTGACCCACGCCTACTGACCTCCCGCCCACTTACACCCCAATAACTAACCAACTCACCAATCCAGAAAACTATAGAATCGAGACTTATACAGGCAAAAAATGTACACTTGTTCGAATATTCCTTATATGAAGATTATATACAGAGAAAACTACATTTTCCACCCTGCGCCACCAAATTTTGTCAACGACTTTCTTTTTACTTAAATTTTATATGGTGTAAATTTGAGCCAAATCATTCCATAAATAAGAATGAATTTTCGGAAAAAAAAACGACACCAGCGCCACCTATCGGGTCAACGACTTTCTTTTTATTTAAATATAATATGGTGTAAATTTGAGCCAAATAGTTCCATAAATAAGAATTTTCAGGGGCTGAACCAACTCAGAACCTTCGCGTAGCAATTACGAGCAAACTCGCAGAAGAAAGTATCCAATTTGGTCCAGCCGTTTTCAACTTTAAAGCATCCGAACAAACCACGATCCATTTTTATATATTTAGATAATCTAATAATAATGTAATGTAATAATAATCTAATAATGTTTTGGTATTTGTGTACAGGGCGGTAGTGACTTATAAAGCGGTAGTCGTCTTCGATGTTGAGTGGTGTGGTCGGTGCAGGTATTATATTTCGAATTTCATCGCTGGTATTGGTTTTTGCAAACTCCAGAGCGGAAGTAATTTCTAGGATGATATTGGTCATCGGAGCGGTAGTACTTTCTGGAATGGTATCGGTGCTCGAGGTTGTAGTACTTTCTGGAACGGTATCGATAATCGGGGTTGTAGTACTTTCTTGAACGTCCTACAATTTGTCATTTTTGTCGGTTTGACTGTTTGTAATGGGAAGTGCGGGTGGACACAATTCTCTGGTTATTCTGCTGGCTGTCTGGCTTCAACGGAGGTGTTGACCATTTGGACGACGGATAATCGCCAGTTTGATGTCTGATCAGGCTGCTTGTTCAACTGGTCGGATGGATCGGACAGCTGATCTAGTCAGTTTATGATGTGGATATGTAATATTTCTGGTGTATGTTGAATTTCTGGTAGAAATCTGGTGGGTGATGTTGCTGGTGGCAAACGGGTGTGGTTGTATTACATCGTTGGCCATTAGCTGCTATGAAGATGTCACATTTCTGGTGTGTGACTGGTGCGGATATGTTACATCGTTGGCCACGGGTTGATATGAAGATGTCACATTTTGGGTGTGTGACTGGTGTGGATATGTTACATTGTTGGCAACGGGAGATGTCATATTTCTGGTGTGTGACTGGTGCGGGTATGTTACCTTGTTGACCACGGGCTGATATGAAGATGTCACATTTCTGGTGTGTGACTGGTGAGGGTATGTTATATCGTTGGCCACGGGCTGATTTGAAGATGTCACATTTCTGGTGTGTGACTGCTGCGGATATGTTACATTGTTGGCCATGGGCTGATATGAAGATGTCATATTTCTGGTGTGTGACTGATGCGGATATGTTACATCGTCGGCCAAGGGTTGTATGAAGATGTCATATTTCCGGTGTGTGACTGGTGCGGATATGTTACATCGTTGGTCAAGGGTGGATATAAAGATGTCATATTTCTGGTGTGTGACTGATGTGGATATGTTACATCGTTGGCCACTAGGTCTGGTGGCAAAATCGGTCGAGCGGATTGGGCATGTGGTACGGCTATGGGTTGAGGTGCTGGTTGACTGTGTTGAGCTAGCGATACATTTGGTCGAAACGGTGGTGCGGTGTGTCAAAATGGTGGGACGGTAGCGCATAGCGGTAATGGTTTGTTAAGTGTTTGAGTGGCCCGTGATGGATGCTGTTCTGCCATTAGGCACTCAAAAGCCTCAATTAACGCGGTCAGTTCAGACAAGGTGGCAAACTCCTTTCGCTTCATGTAGTGTCGGTAGTCGGGGCGTAGGTTGTCGAAGATTCGACCAAGTTTCTCATCGGCTGTCATCGAGGTATGCCATCGCATCAGGGCTTGAATCGATGTTAGGTATTCTTTGCCCTTCTCTCGATTGTTCTGAGTGCGACTGCGGATGCGATCGAGTAGTTGCGTGTAGAACCGTGGTGGTAGAAAAAATCGCGTAATTCCTCGATTAATGCGTCCCAGGTACCTAGCAACACTTTGTTTTTGCTGGTCGGAGTTGGTGTACTCAGCTCTTCGCCTGGTTTAACTCTTTTTACTTCAGTGCTCAAACCATTAATGCGACGAAAGTGAGAGTCTAGCGTGAAGCTTTTGGACGTAATGGCAATGATATCTCTCTTAAACCATTAATGCGAGGAAACACTAAGCGAGTTGCTAGAGGAATTATAGGGAAGAAAAGAGACTGATTGTCGGAATTTCCTGCCATTTTATACGTTTTGAATCGGGTGGAAAAGTCCTGTTATCCCTGAACCGTGGGACGATCGATGTTGTTTGGCTCCCACGGTCGGTCCGAGATCCCGTTGTTGCTCTGCTCATTGTGTTTTGTGGTTCCGTTAAATCATCCGATTTTGTGTTGTTTTGTCCAGCTCTGTAAGTGTTTCTTTGTTGTTGTATTTCTGCATTGCAGCAACATAATTTGGTTTTTGCTTTGTTTGTCAGTGTACTGTTGTTTTGCTCATCGTGTTTTTTGTTGTTGTTGTGTCTTGGTACGAAAATGTTTTGCCATATGCAAATTCATTTAGTTTGGATTGTCTTGGCTCAGCTCTGTGTGTTGGTTTTGTTGTTGTTCGGCAGCGTTTTCGGGTTTTTGTTGCTATGTTGTAATAGGCATGCTCGTTCGGTTGGTGTTGCTCGGCTCGTCTATTATTGTGCTGTTCGGTATGTCGCTCTTTTGTTGTTGGTGCTTTTTATCAGCGTTTGATAGTGATAGGTTGATTTTTGGTGAACTCTGTCGGCTATACTTGTGGTGATCTGCTCTCTCTCACACTTGGGTGGTAGTGGTTGTCCGCATTTGCCACTATCTGTATGGTTTGCAAAACCTTCTCTATAGAAAGCCAACTCTACGCATACTAATGCTGTAAACCAAGACCAAACGCATGTGTGTTTGTGGGATGTGAATACAGTGTACAAAAAATAAGTAGTCGCAAAGAGCGAGAAACGTATGATGTGGTAGTGGGAAACAGAAAAATTTTATATGGATTTTGCTCTTTAGTTGATTACTAATACAAATACGTTTGGTCTTAATCTAAGCATGTGTCTGTGTACGATCGGAACAGTTGGGCTTTCTAAAGAGAAGGTTTTGATGGTTTGCCGACTTCTGTGACTTAGTTCTGACTCCTCCTAAACGTTCTGCTCCCCCATGCGTGTGCAGAGTCGGTAGTTCTCCGTCTCTCTCCCCTCCTCTTAATAGAAGTTTCGTACATTAAGAGTTTTGCGTGGTTGAAATGTTCGAAAGTTGCAAAACGAGGGGAAATACACAAACGTCGAAATCAAAATTGTTCTCCCTCTATTAGTGAGAGCTTGGCGGCAAGTGATCTTTCGCTAGTGACTAATAATAGTCACACTTGCGGCTACACTATTTGGTACAGGTTGTATAAAAAATGAAAAAAGTTTTAAATTTGTGTGGGAGAAATTCGTCCCACGCTTTGACGAATTTGTTCCTCACAGTATATGGGAAATCTGGTGTATATATTTATATGTAAAAATTCTGGTCGGACGGTGATGCGACTATTCTAGTCGTCTATATAGGTAAATAAATTCTGGTCGGACGATAATGCGACTATTCTAGTCCTCTATATAGGTAAAAAAATTCTGGTCGGACGGTGATGCGACTATTCTAGTCGTCACTGCTCGGGCGCCAAATTTGTAACAGCGTTTGCTAGGGTGACGCTCGCTGGTCACCCAGGGTTCGTACTCCTTCTGCTCGTCGTTACAAATTAAAAGATTTTCTTGGTTTTGGTTTATTAAACATAATCGGTGATTTTTTATTTTCTGGTTTAAATCCTACTTACTTAATACTATTCGTCTTATACTTAACAATATTATATAGGTTCTTACATATAATCCTACCTACTATACTCTGGTCTGTACGCACTTAGTGCGGGGAAACCAGCGGGGTTCTGTTGCACTCTAGGCCAACACTGAGTCGTCCGACGACAGTATTTGCATAGATTGCGGAAGGGGTGATGGGCGACTTCTGCTCATAGGTTCGTTGCTACCATTAATGGAGCACATGAGCAGCGTTCGGGCGAACAGCGCAGCACGGTATGGCTGATGACGTGTCGTCCGACGACGTTATTTTGCTATACTGTGGACAAAAATTGCGGGGGTTGCTACCGCTATGGGAGCATACGGACAGCCGGTGTATTACAAATCGATTATTAACCCTGGGTCGTCCGACGACAGTGTTTGATAATTGATCTGGCACAATATTGCAAATTACCGTGTCGTCCGACGATGGTATTTTGCTATATTGGCAACAAAAATTGGAAATGAGTGCTGCGTAACAGCTACTCTATAGGTGAGTGTGATAGCTCAAGCACCAGTGCTTTATAGCTTAACTAGTTTTTTATAATATTGTTCGTATAGAACGGCGGTCAGCGGGTGAGGAGATATTACTGCCTACCGCAGTACTCTCTTCCTCTCAGCTTTGTGTTTTCTTAGCCTATAAGTGTATCTGATTATTTCTGTTTCTTAGGAATTTTATTGCCACCCGTGTGAAAAATAATAAATTTCTTCACATACTGACATTTAAGGAGATTTCTTAGTAACATATTATTAACTTCTTATAGTTTTGTTTTTCTTTCGGGTGATTTATGTTTTTCGTAAGGCGAGTGTTTATACATATGGTTTGTGACATAGTCGATTTTACTCGACTTCGTTACAAAGTGTTGTCATCATATTATCATTAGATACAAAAGTGTACACGTGGAAAAGTACCGTATTGTATTCAAAGAGTCATTATTCTATAAACAAAGGAAATGAACCGTATATAAAAGATTATTGTTCTATAAAGAAAAAAAGATTTACGGTTAAAATTAATATTCTAAATAAATACGTATGAACAACCATTCCTCTTTTTTTATAACATAATAGTATTGTGTTTTTTTCTCTATCACAACAGCACTGTATAATTTTATGCAATGTTAAGAAAGCGAGCAAGACAGATCACCGATTTTCTGTATCATGACAGCACTGTATCAATTTATGCCATGCAATTATACGAACAGAGCAGAACACCGATTGAAGACGAAGAGAGTGTTAAAAAAAGCCGAAAGGGAACAAGCAGAGAAGCAACACAGAACCAATAGAAACTATACTGTCACTCATAACCTTCTCTACAGAAAGCCCAACTGTACATGTTATTGACAATACAAGCTTAAAAACAAACAAGAGAGTTAAATCTTGCTCTTTTTCTTTTTACTACCGCCAGTTAGCGCGTTCACAAATGCTGCCGCCTTTGTTTTTTTAGAGCATGCGTACAGTTGGGCTTTCTGTACAGAAGGTTTTGCTACTACTGCACGTTTTTTTCGTTTTACTCATGCTGAAAGCTTGAAAGTATGTTTTGAGATTTTGTAATTTATAAATCACTACAGAAAAGCCGAAAAGAAGCAAGCAAAAAGAAGTTGCAACTGCAAGGTTTAGAGAACGAGAAAGCAGAGCACCGAAGGGTACTTTCGAGTTTCAATACAATTACTACTTATATTTGCCGTAGAGAGAGGTTTTTGGTTGTTTACACATGTTTGCAAGGGTGGTTAAGTTGTTGGTGAAGTGGATTAAAACAATTGCCTAAAACAAATTCAACACACCTCATTTGAGTGGGGTCGCTGATAAATAAAAAAACTCATTCCAAATGTACATACAATTAGTAGGTATAGTACTTTAAATTCCCGCACTAATTTTGGAGTTTACCCAAAAATTTTGTCCCAGCCAAAATTGTATCGCAGTAAACTAAACACGTCAATTTGTTAGTACAAAATATCACTTCATTTGAGACTAGTTCATTTTATATAAAACAGTCGGAACCATCAATGAGCGGCCTTCAAAGGAAGAAGACGATAAAAAAGTCTAAGAAGAAACAGCAGTCAGATTCGTCTTCCTCATCAGAACTTGATGACATTTCGTTTCACTCGGAATCCTCAACTGATTTTTTATCTACAGTTCAAACACGTGATCCTGACGGTGAAGCAGAGTTCGGTTATTGTTTGGGCTTGTTTACTGATGAAGGCTTTAGGAAGTGCGTTAAACGTTGATCGCAAGGTTCCACCAGTATTAGTCCTACATACCGAATTTCATACGATTCGCTTGAGAAATTGCTGGGTCCACAAAATTCCAGAACTTATTGGCAAGATCTCAGAATTTCCATAGGAACAATTCTTATAGTCGCATCTTAGCCCTACATTCCGAATTTCAATCGAATCGCTTGAGAAATTGCTTCGTTCCCGAAATTCCAGCCCATGATGATCATATTCCAGAATTTTCATAGGAACAAGTCCTGTATTCACATCTTAGTCCTACATACAGAATTTCATGCAAATCGCTTGAGAAATTTCTTTGTTCCTGAAATTCCAGACCATAATAATCATATTCCAGAATTTCCATAGGAACAAGTCTTATAGTCGCATCTTATCCCTACATACTGAATTTCATGCAAATCGCTTGAGAAATTACTTTGTTCCAGAAATTCCATAGGAAGAAGTCTTATAATCGCATCTTAGTCCTACATTCCGAATTTCATGCGAATCGCTTGAGATATTGCTTTGTTCCAGAAATTGCAGACCATAATGATCATATTCCAGAACTTCCATAGGAGCAAGTCTTATATTCGCATCTTAGTCCTACACACCGACTTTCATGCAAATCGCTTGAGAAATTGCTTTGTTTCCGAAATTCAAGCCCATGATGATCATATTCCAGAATTTCCTTAGGAACAGGTGTTATATTCGCATCTTATTCCTACATACCTAATTTCATACGAATCGCTTGAGAAATTGATTGGTCCACAAAATTACAGACCCTATTGGCCAGATCCCAGAATTTCCATAATTAATTAATGTTACCAAAGAAGATAAATATCCCATCCCAAACATGGATTCAATATTAGATAAACTAGGACAAGTAGTATATTTTACAACATTAGATCAAATAGAAGTTGAGGCTTGAGGATGGAGAAAAAACAGCATTTAGTACATTAACTGGACACTAAATGCCATTCGGTTTAAAGAATGCACCAGCAACATTTCAAAGACTTATGAATGAAGTCTTGAAAGAAATGGTGTAAAACCAAACCTAAAGAAAATAGAAACTATAAAGAATTTTCCTATCCCAAAAACAGTAAAAGAAATCCAAAGCTTTCTAGGTTTAACAGGGTACTACAGAAAATTTAAAGATGACTATGCAAAAATAATTAAACCTTTAACTTTATGCCTAAAGAAAGATAGTTAAAATAATATAAACGATCAAGATTACACAGAATTCTTTCATTAATTAAAAACGTTAATAACAAAAAATGTTTAAAAGGATTTACACTAACAACTGATGCAAGCAATTTTTCTATTGGAGCAGTATTAAGTCAATCTCATGGTCCCCTTTGTTTCGCTTTACGCACATTAAACAAACATGAGTGCCAATATAGCACAATAGAAAAGGAATTATTAGCCATTGGCTGGGCTCAATTCCGACATTATTTGTACGGAAGAAAATTCGTCATTAAGACTGACCGCAGGCCATTAGTATGGCTTAGCAATTTAAAAAAACCAAACAGCAAATTACAACGCTTGAAAATCAAACTCGAAAAGTACGATTTTGAGATACAATATATTCAAGGAAAAGAGAATAAAGTGGCTGACCTATCTCGAGTAAAAATAAATATGCTACAATAAGATGACTAGTGCATCACATCATATTTCTATTAGTGAAAACCGGTTAATTTATTTAATCGACAAATAATACTCGAAATCAATGAAAATGATCATCAAGAAATTTTGTATTTTTGTTGGAAAAAGAAGAATAATATTTAGTAAAAAAGAATACAAAGAGAAAGATTTTTTAGAAAAAATAAACGAAGTGGACACTACAATGATAAATTCCATATATGTCAAAGATGATGAAATATTTAACAACTTCCAAAAAGCTTGGAAAAATGAAAATAAAGGTAAGAAAAATATTTTATATCGTAGCACAAAACTTTTAAATGACATTAACACAATCGAAGCCGATGAGCTTATCCACAATATACACAAAAAATAAATTCATATACCCAATCTAAAACTCATGATAAATAAAATTTTAAATAATTGTACAATATGCATGACCAAAGTTGATAAAAATCCTGTTTAACTGCCATTTTAGAAGACACCCACACCAACAGGACCCAGGCAGCATTACCACATTGGTATATGATTCTTAAACAACAAATAAAAAACAACCCATAAAACTTAAAATTGTTCATCTAAATTCTCTAATAGCAGAAATTGATATGGGAGCCCATCGATCCTGGGTCATTTTTTTTTATTGTAGAAGAAAATAATCGAAAGAGACATTTGACATCAGATGTAAAAATTGAAAATGCTCAGATCATTTTATTCTAAGCAATTAGAGCATGCTCATACTCTGAGCAAATAAGAAACACGAGCATTTTTCTTGAAAACTCTTTGACTGCTCTGAACTAATTTATGAATATTGTGAAAACTTGTTGTTCCATCTGTAACTTGATATCGATAACAAAAAACGACATCAATAAAAATACAATTCAGTAAATAATTAAGTAAGTTGAATTAAGCATAAAACATTTATGTCTCGTTTCATTTGCTGGGTTGATTTGTGCGTGAACTAAGATTTCTATCTCTCTCCACCACCCAAAACCAAGCAGCGCAGCCGACTGCGCAGCACACACCGCACACAGTCATTAAAGTACGACGGTATCTGATGCTACTATATGATATTTAATTAAATGTATAAGGGCCTTGCGGCCGAACCCGGGGCCCGATCACTACCAAACTTTAAAAAAAGTAAAATTTGAAAAAAAAAAAAAACGAGTAATCGGGAGCCTCCCGACCCCGGGGCCCAATCGCTTCAAAAATTGTACAAATAGTTTTGCCCATCGGACATACACATGCGTATAAAATTTGAAGAAAATCTGGAATTTGTTCATAAAATTTGTGAGGGTGCCCCCCCGACCCAGGGGCCCGATCACTTCCAAATTTTTACAGAAAGTGTTGTCTATCAAAGATACAGATGCGTATAAAATTTAAAGAATATCGGGTACATTTTTCAAAAATTTTGTATGGGAGCCCCCCGACACCGCGGCCCGAGGGGCATCAAATAGAATGTGTTGTCTCCGGAAATACACATGTGTGCAAAATTTCAATAAAATCGTGCCTTAGGAAGTGGGTTAAAAATTGATCGCAAGATTCCACGACGACCGACATCCGTGCCACGGGCAAGTGAAGTTAATATAGAGAATTTAAAAAAGAAATATGTTACATGTGTAGACAAATTTAGCAAATATGCCGCAGCGGTAAAGTAGGAGCAGGAGTCTTCTGTGACAAGCTGAAAGTAAGCATCTCTGTCCGTCTACCTACCTGATCGCTGCAGCAGACCAGGCTGAGGTGATAGTGATTGAAGAGGTAATAAGTTGGCTGAAGCATAATGTATTATCCTCAAAGAAGATTATCATTTAGGTGGAAAGTCAGGCGGCCATAAAATCGTTGTTGGCGGTCTCATTGAAATCTAAGGTGGCGTTGAGCTGTCATTTCTCTTTTAACGAGATGAGTGAGCAGTTCAATATAAGGATCATATGGGTCCCGGGCCACACGGATGTTGAGGGGAACTGCAGGGCGGACGAGTAGCTAGACGTGGTACGGCTCTCCAGCTGCTACCGGAAAGGGCGAAGGTAGGGAGTCCTATCGCGACACTGAAATTTGAGCTTCGGAAAGAGACAGAAACAATAACAAATGTAAGGTGGGAAAACACCGACACCTGCAATATTTCAAGACAGGTCTGGCCGAAGCTGGATTTGAAGCGCTCAACTGCGTTTATTTCCCTACAAAGACATGAACTAAGAACGATTGTAGGGATAATGACAGGACACTGCTTTCTAGGGAAACACGCGAGAAGGATGGGTGTCGAAAATAATGACTTCTGCAGAAGTTGCATGGACGAGGAGGAGGAAGAGACCACAGAACATCTTCTTTGCTCATGTCCGGCACTAATGCACAGAAGGCACAAACACTTGGGTAAGCGGATAATGAATAACCTATCAGATCTCGAAAACGGCAAAGTGTGAGATATACTTCGATTCATTAAGAGCTCTGAATGGATCTTCTGAAAAGGGGACAGGTATAAGATCCTGTGGTAACACAAAGGACCGCGAATGGTCTAAGTGAGCATTAACTGCCACCGCAACCTAGCCTAACCTAGTATTATAAAATATAAAAAACTAACTAATAGGGATTAAAATCTTCCATGTAAATTCTTTAACCTGAGGACATATCACTTCCATATTTTTATAGAAAGTTGTAACAGTGTTTTCTTGGGTGACGCTCGCCGGTCACCCAGTGTTCGTACATGATCGTGGTCACAAATTAAAAGATTTTAGAGGTTTTGGTTTATTACACATAATCGGTATTTTTTTATTTTCTGGTTTAAATCCTACTTACTTAATACTATTCGTCTTATACTTAACAATATTATATAATATTATATAGGTTCCTACATAAAATCCTACCTACTATACTATGGTCTGTACGCACTGAGTGCGGGAAAACCAGTGTTGTTCTGTTGCACTCTAGACCAACACTGTGTCGTCCGACGACAGTATTTGCATAGATTGCGGAAGGGGTGATGGGCGACTTCTGCTCTTAGGTTTGTTGCTACCATTAATCGAGCACATGAGCAGCGTTCGGGCGAACAGCGCAGCACGTTTTGGCTGATGACGTGCCGTCCGACGACGTTATTTTGCTACACTGTGGACAAAAAGTGGCGGGGCTCGCGGGGGTGTATTACAAATCGATTTATAACCCTGTGCCGTCCGACGACAATGTTTGATAATTGATCTTGCACAATATGGCAAATTACCGTGTCGTCCGATGATGGTAGTTTGCTATATTGGCAACAAAAAGGGAAATGAGTGCTGTGTAACAGCTACTCGATTTTATTCGACTTCGTTATATTCCCCTCCTAGTTCGGGGTGGGAAAAAATGACATATACAACACTCTATATTCCAATATTTCTGGTATTATATAACAGGTGGCTAAATGTAATAAATAACTAATTGTAATAAAAATATTTCTCATATTATAATTTTTATATAACATGTATTTAAGTAAGTATTTAAATAACGTATTTAGTTAACGCTAGTTCTTATATAACAGGTATTTAAGTAAATATTTAAATTACACATTTAGTTTATGATTATTCTTATATAACAGGTATTTAATATTTTTAGTGTATATAAAAAAGTATGCTTTTTCTTTCTCTCGTTCGGTGTAGTCACTCTTTGTTTCTCTTATAGGTGGTATAGGACCTTTATTGCATAGTGCCATTAAACGGCACTTTTTTGTAAAAATTTGGAAGTGATCGGGCCCCGGGTTCGGCCGCAAGGCACTTATACATTTTTTTTAAATATCATATACTGGCATCAGATATTCGTCGCACTTTATGGACTGTGTGCGGTGTGTGCTGCGCAGTCGGCTGCGCTGCATGGTTTTGGTGGTTGAGAGAGAGAGAAATCTTAGCTCACGCACAAATGAACCCAGCAAATGAAACGAGACATAAATGTTTTATGCATAATACAACTTACATACTTATTTACTAAATTGTATTTTTATTGATGTCGTTTTTAAATTCTCTATATTAACTTCGCGTGCACGTGGCTGGCTGGCTGGCTGGTCAGATTTTCTGATCAATTTTAAGCCCACTTCCCATGGCCCGATTTTATTGAAATTTTGCACACATATATATTTCCGGTGACAATACTTTCTATTCTATTCTATTTGAGGCCCCTCGGACCTCGGAATCGGGGGGCTCCCATACAAATATTTTACAAAATTTACCCAATTTTTTTTAAATTTTGTACACATGTGTCTTCGATGGAAAACACTTTTTGTAAAAATTTGAAGCGATCGGCCCCTTGGGGACCCCAATATAAAATTTTTAAATATCGCTATATCGCATCAGATCACGGCAAAGTCTGAGCTCTGTGCTTTGTGAGCAGCGCTGTTCGCTCCCGCTGCGTCATTTGGTGGATGATTTTGCCACAAGACGAGCACGTAGTGTGTGTGTGTGTGTGTGTGTATCCCCGATTAGAGAATTTAAATGAAAAATTTTAATTTTTATGGGTTCTTTTTTTTTGTTCCGTTTTCTTTTTTTTCATTTTATGTTTCGTATTAGTAATAAGCCTAAGTCTATAAGAAATATATAAAGAAATACAGTGACGTACTTTCCAAGATTTTTTTTTTCATTTTTAATTTTTTTTTGTGGTTTTTTTTCGGTTCTTATATTATTTTTTCTATCAGGAATGTGTTTTTTTTTTCTTTCGGTTCTTATATATATACAACTAGCTTTGCTACCCGCCTACTGACGCCACGCCCACTTACACCCGCGTTTCCCGGCTGCCCCATCCCACTGACCCACGCCTACTGACCTCCCGCCCACTTACACCCCAATAACTAACCAACTCACCAATCCAGAAAACTATAGAATCGAGACTTATACAGGCAAAAAATGTACACTTGTTCGAATATTCCTTATATGAAGATTATATACAGAGAAAACTACATTTTCCACCCTGCGCCACCAAATTTTGTCAACGACTTTCTTTTTACTTAAATTTTATATGGTGTAAATTTGAGCCAAATAGTTCCATAAATAAGAATTTTCAGGGGCTGAACCAACTCAGAACCTTCGCGTAGCAATTACGAGCAAACTCGCAGAAGAAAGTATCCAATTTGGTCCAGCCGTTTTCAACTTTAAAGCATCCGAACAAACCACGATCCATTTTTATATATTTAGATAATCTAATAATAATGTAATGTAATAATAATCTAATAATGTTTTGGTATTTGTGTACAGGGCGGTAGTGACTTATAAAGCGGTAGTCGTCTTCGATGTTGAGTGGTGTGGTCGGTGCAGGTATTATATTTCGAATTTCATCGCTGGTATTGGTTTTTGCAAACTCCAGAGCGGAAGTAATTTCTAGGATGATATTGGTCATCGGAGCGGTAGTAATTTCTGGAATGGTATCGGTGCTCGAGGTTGTAGTACTTTCTGGAACGGTATCGATAATCGGGGTTGTAGTACTTTCTTGAACGGTATCGGTGATCGAGGTTGTAGTTCTTTCTGAAACGGTATCGGTAATCGCGGTTGTAGTACTTTCTGGAATGGTATCGGTGATAGAGGTTGTAGTACTTTCTGGAACGTGAATAATCTTTGGAGTAGGTAGATTCAAAGACAGCGACTTTTGTAGGGTAGTGATCAGCCGTGGTGATGGTTTATATGACAGCGGTATATGTCTTGGCGATTTTATTATAAAATGCGGATACGGTTTATTCGATAGCGGTATCTGTCGTGGCGGTTTTGTTATATAGTTCGGTATTCCCACGGCTGAGTCTACGTTGTGTTGTTCGTCGGTGCGACATAAGAGTCGATTGTTCAGATCAGGGCAGGTACGGTGGGTGTGTCCAAGCTGTCTACACGTCCTACAACTTGTCGTATTTGTCGGTTTGACTGGTTGTAATGGGAAGTGAGATTGGAGACAATTTGCTGGTGATTCTGCTGGGCGTCTGGCTTCAACGTATGTGTTGGTCATTCGGACGACGGGTAATCGCCAGCTTGGAATGTCTTGGTATTGTTGTTCGGTGCGACATGAGTGTCGATGGATCTGAATAGGGAAGGTACTGTGGTTGTCTCCAAGCTGTCCGCACGTCCTACAATTTGTCATTTTTGTCGGTTTGACTGTTTGTAATGGGAAGTGCGGGTGGACACAATTCTCTGGTTATTCTGCTGGCTGTCTGGCTTCAACGGAGGTGTTGACCATTTGGACGACGGATAATCGCCAGTTTGATGTCTGATCAGGCTGCTTGTTCAACTGGTCGGATGGATCGGACAGCTGATCTAGTCAGTTTATGATGTGGATATGTAATATTTCTGGTGTATGTTGAATTTCTGGTAGAAATCTGGTGGGTGATGTTGCTGGTGGCGAACGGGTGTGGTTGTATTACATCGTTGGCCATTAGCTGCTATGAAGATGTCACATTTCTGGTGTGTGACTGGTGCGGATATGTTACATCGTTGGCCACGGGTTGATATGAAGATGTCACATTTTGGGTGTGTGACTGGTGTGGATATGTTACATTGTTGGCAACGGGAGATGTCATATTTCTGGTGTGTGACTGGTGCGGGTATGTTACCTTGTTGACCACGGGCTGATATGAAGATGTCACATTTCTGGTGTGTGACTGGTGAGGGTATGTTATATCGTTGGCCACGGGCTGATTTGAAGATGTCACATTTCTGGTGTGTGACTGCTGCGGATATGTTACATTGTTGGCCATGGGCTGATATGAAGATGTCATATTTCTGGTGTGTGACTGATGCGGATATGTTACATCGTCGGCCAAGGGTTGTATGAAGATGTCATATTTCCGGTGTGTGACTGGTGCGGATATGTTACATCGTTGGTCAAGGGTGGATATAAAGATGTCATATTTCTGGTGTGTGACTGATGTGGATATGTTACATCGTTGGCCACTAGGTCTGGTGGCAAAATCGGTCGAGCGGATTGGACATGTGGTATGGCTATGGGTTGAGGTGCTGGTTGACTGTGTTGAGCTAGCGATACATTTGGTCGAAACGGTGGTGCGGTGTGTCAAAATGGTGGGACGGTAGCGCATAGCGGTAATGGTTTGTTAAGTGTTTGAGTGGCCCGTGATGGATGCTGTTCTGCCATTAGGCACTCAAAAGCCTCAATTAACGCGGTCAGTTCAGACAAGGTGGCAAACTCCTTCCGCTTCATGTAGTGTCGGTAGTCGGGGCGTAGGTTGTCGAAGATTCGACCAAGTTTCTCATCGGCTGTCATCGAGGTATGCCATCGCATCAGGGCTTGAATCGATGTTAGGTATTCTTTGCCCTTCTCTCGATTGTTCTGAGTGCGACTGCGGATGCGATCGAGTAGTTGCGTGTAGAACCGTGGTGGTAGAAAAAATCGCGTAATTCCTCGATTAATGCGTCCCAGGTACCTAGCAACACTTTGTTTTTGCTGGTCGGAGTTGGTGTACTCAGCTCTTCGCCTGGTTTAACTCTTTTTACTTCAGTGCTCAAACCATTAATGCGACGAAAGTGAGAGTCTAGCGTGAAGCTTTTGGACGTAATGGCAATGATATCTCTCTTAAACCATTAATGCGAGGAAACACTAAGCGAGTTGCTAGTAGCAGGAATTATAGGGAAGAAAAGAGACTGATTGTCGGAATTTCCTGCCATTTTATACGTTTTGAATCGGGTGGAAAAGTCCTGTTATCCCTGAACCGTGGGACGATCGATGTTGTTTGGCTCCCACGGTCGGTCCGAGATCCCGTTGTTGCTCTGCTCATTGTGTTTTGTGGTTCCGTTAAATCATCCGATTTTGTGTTGTTTTGTCCAGCTCTGTAAGTGTTTCTTTGTTGTTGTATTTCTGCATTGCAGCAACATAATTTGGTTTTTGCTTTGTTTGTCAGTGTACTGTTGTTTTGCTCATCGTGTTTTTTGTTGTTGTTGTGTCTTGGTACGAAAATGTTTTGCCATATGCAAATTCATTTAGTTTGGATTGTCTTGGCTCAGCTCTGTGTGTTGGTTTTGTTGTTGTTCGGCAGCGTTTTCGGGTTTTTGTTGCTATGTTGTAATAGGCATGCTCGTTCGGTTGGTGTTGCTCGGCTCGTCTATTATTGTGCTGTTCGGTATGTCGCTCTTTTGTTGTTGGTGCTTTTTATCAGCGTTTGATAGTGATAGGTTGATTTTTGGTGAACTCTGTCGGCTATACTTGTGGTGATCTGCTCTCTCTCACACTTGGGTGGTAGTGGTTGTCCGCATTTGCCACTATCTGTATGGTTTGCAAAACCTTCTCTATAGAAAGCCAACTCTACGCATACTAATGCTGTAAACCAAGACCAAACGCATGTGTGTTTGTGGGATGTGAATACAGTGTACAAAAAATAAGTAGTCGCAAAGAGCGAGAAACGTATGATGTGGTAGTGGGAAACAGAAAAATTTTATATGGATTTTGCTCTTTAGTTGATTACTAATACAAATACGTTTGGTCTTAATCTAAGCATGTATATGTGTACGATCGGAACAGTTGGGCTTTCTATAGAGAAGGTTTTGATGGTTTGCCGACTTCTGTGACTTAGTTCTGACTCCTCCTAAACGTTCTGCTCCCCCATGCGTGTGCAGAGTCGGTAGTTCTCCGTCTCTCTCCCCTCCTCTTAATAGAAGTTTCGTACATTAAGAGTTTTGCGTGGTTGAAATGTTCGAAAGTTGCAAAACGAGGGGAAATACACAAACGTCGAAATCAAAATTGTTCTCCCTCTATTAGTGAGAGCTTGGCGGCAAGTGATCTTTCGCTAGTGACTAATAATAGTCACACTTGCGGCTACACTATTTGGTACAGGTTGTATAAAAAATGAAAAAAGTTTTAAATTTGTGTGGGAGAAATTCGTCCCACGCTTTGACGAATTTGTTCCTCACAGTATATGGGAAATCTGGTGTATATATTTATATGTAAAATTTCTGGTCGGACGGTGATGCGACTATTCTAGTCGTCTATATAGGTAAATAAATTCTGGTCGGACGATAATGCGACTATTCTAGTCCTCTATATAGGTAAAAAAATTCTGGTCGGACGGTGATGCGACTATTCTAGTCGTCACTGCTCGGGCGCCAAATTTGTAACAGCGTTTGCTAGGGTGACGCTCGCTGGTCACCCAGGGTTCGTACTCCTTCTGCTCGTCGTTACAAATTAAAAGATTTTCTTGGTTTTGGTTTATTAAACATAATCGGTGATTTTTTATTTTCTGGTTTAAATCCTACTTACTTAATACTATTCGTCTTATACTTAACAATATTATATAGGTTCTTACATATAATCCTACCTACTATACTCTGGTCTGTACGCACTTAGTGCGGGGAAACCAGCGGGGTTCTGTTGCACTCTAGGCCAACACTGAGTCGTCCGACGACAGTATTTGCATAGATTGCGGAAGGGGTGATGGGCGACTTCTGCTCATAGGTTCGTTGCTACCATTAATGGAGCACATGAGCAGCGTTCGGGCGAACAGCGCAGCACGGTATGGCTGATGACGTGTCGTCCGACGACGTTATTTTGCTATACTGTGGACAAAAATTGCGGGGGTTGCTACCGCTATGGGAGCATACGGACAGCCGGTGTATTACAAATCGATTATTAACCCTGGGTCGTCCGACGACAGTGTTTGATAATTGATCTGGCACAATATTGCAAATTACCGTGTCGTCCGACGATGGTATTTTGCTATATTGGCAACAAAAATTGGAAATGAGTGCTGCGTAACAGCTACTCTATAGGTGAGTGTGATAGCTCAAGCACCAGTGCTTTATAGCTTAACTAGTTTTTTATAATATTGTTCGTATAGAACGGCGGTCAGCGGGTGAGGAGATATTACTGCCTACCGCAGTACTCTCTTCCTCTCAGCTTTGTGTTTTCTTAGCCTATAAGTGTATCTGATTATTTCTGTTTCTTAGGAATTTTATTGCCACCCGTGTGAAAAATAATAAATTTCTTCACATACTGACATTTAAGGAGATTTCTTAGTAACATATTATTAACTTCTTATAGTTTTGTTTTTCTTTCGGGTGATTTATGTTTTTCGTAAGGCGAGTGTTTATACATATGGTTTGTGACATAGTCGATTTTACTCGACTTCGTTACAAAGTGTTGTCATCATATTATCATTAGATACAAAAGTGTACATGTGGAAAAGTACCGTATTGTATTCAAAGAGTCATTATTCTATAAACAAAGGAAATGAACCGTATATAAAAGATTATTGTTCTATAAAGAAAAAAAGATTTACGGTTAAAATTAATATTCTAAATAAATACGTATGAACAACCATTCCTCTTTTTTTATAACATAATAGTATTGTGTTTTTTTCTCTATCACAACAGCACTGTATAATTTTATGCAATGTTAAGAAAGCGAGCAAGACAGATCACCGATTTTCTGTATCATGACAGCACTGTATCAATTTATGCCATGCAATTATACGAAC
The DNA here is from genome assembly GCA_947095585.1 of Nephrocerus scutellatus. Classification (NCBI taxonomy): domain Eukaryota; kingdom Metazoa; phylum Arthropoda; class Insecta; order Diptera; family Pipunculidae; genus Nephrocerus; species Nephrocerus scutellatus. The sequence continues at coordinate 68,296,587 of OX352763.1, forward strand.
AGAGCAGAACACCGATTGAAGACGAAGAGAGTGTTAAAAAAAGCCGAAAGGGAACAAGCAGAGAAGCAACACAGAACCAATAGAAACTATACTGTCACTCATAACCTTCTCTACAGAAAGCCCAACTGTACATGTTATTGACAATACAAGCTTAAAAACAAACAAGAGAGTTAAATCTTGCTCTTTTTCTTTTTACTACCGCCAGTTAGCGCGTTCACAAATGCTGCCGCCTTTGTTTTTTTAGAGCATGCGTACAGTTGGGCTTTCTGTACAGAAGGTTTTGCTACTACTGCACGTTTTTTTCGTTTTACTCATGCTGAAAGCTTGAAAGTATGTTTTGAGATTTTGTAATTTATAAATCACTACAGAAAAGCCGAAAAGAAGCAAGCAGAGAGGAGCAGAGGTTCTCTAATTCTATGTGATATGTTCGAAGAGTTATTAACTCCGTAGTATAGAAATGATAAATTACACAAAAAAAAGGGGAGAAAATGTAATGTAATGGGCTGCAAGTTGCAACTGCAAGGTTTAGAGAACGAGAAAGCAGAGCACCGAAGGGTACTTTCGAGTTTCAATACAATTACTACTTATATTTGCCGTAGAGAGAGGTTTTTGGTTGTTTACACATGTTTGCAAGGGTGGTTAAGTTGTTGGTGAAGTGGATTAAAACAATTGCCTAAAACAAATTCAACACACCTCATTTGAGTGGGGTCGCTGATAAATAAAAAAACTCATTCCAAATGTACATACAATTAGTAGGTATAGTACTTTAAATTCCCGCACTAATTTTGGAGTTTACCCAAAAATTTTGTCCCAGCCAAAATTGTATCGCAGTAAACTAAACACGTCAATTTGTTAGTACAAAATATCACTTCATTTGAGAGTAGTTCATTTTATATAAAACAGTCGGAACCATCAATGAGCGGCCTTCAAATGAAGAAGACGATAAAAAAGTCTAAGAAGAAACAGCAGTCAGATTCGTCTTCCTCATCAGAACTTGATGACATTTCGTTTCACTCGGAATCCTCAACTGATTTTTTATCTACAGTTCAAACACGTGATCCTGACGGTGAAGCAGAGTTCGGTTGTTGTTTGGGCTTGTTTACTGATGAAGGCTTTAGGAAGTGCGTTAAACGTTGATCGCAAGGTTCCACCAGTATTAGTCCTACATACCGAATTTCATACGATTCGCTTGAGAAATTGCTGGGTCCACAAAATTCCAGAACTTATTGGCAAGATCTCAGAATTTCCATAGGAACAATTCTTATAGTCGCTTGATGACATTTCGTTTCACTCGGAATCCTCAACTGATTTTTTATCTACAGTTCAAACACGTGATCCTGACGGTGAAGCAGAGTTCGGTTATTGTTTGGGCTTGTTTACTGATGAAGGCTTTAGGAAGTGCGTTAAACGTTGATCGCAAGGTTCCACCAGTATTAGTCCTACATACTGAATTTCATACGATTCGCTTGAGAAATTGCTGGGTCCACAAAATTCCAGAACTTATTGGCAAGATCTCAGAATTTCCATAGGAACAATTCTTATAGTCGCATCTTAGCCCTACATTCCGAATTTCAATCGAATTGCTTGAGAAATTGCTTCGTTCCCGAAATTCCAGCCCATGATGATCATATTCCAGAATTTTCATAGGAACAAGTCCTGTATTCACATCTTAGTCCTACATACAGAATTTCATGCAAATCGCTTGAGAAATTTCTTTGTTCCTGAAATTCCAGACCATAATGATCATATTCCAGAATTTCCATAGGAAGAAGTCTTATAGTCGCATCTTATCCCTACATACTAAATTTCATGCAAATCGCTTGAGAAATTACTTTGTTCCAGAAATTCCATAGGAAGAAGTCTTATAATCGCATCTTAGTCCTACATTCCGAATTTCATGCGAATCGCTTGAGATATTGCTTTGTTCCAGAAATTGCAGACCATAATGATCATATTCCAGAACTTCCATAGGAGCAAGTCTTATATTCACATCTTAGTCCTACACACCGAATTTCATGCAAATCGCTTGAGAAATTGCTTTGTTCCCGAAATTCAAGCCCATGATGATCATATTCCAGAATTTCCTTAGGAACAGGTGTTATATTCGCATCTTAGTCCTACATACCTAATTTCATACGAATCGCTTGAGAAATTGATCGGTCCACAAAATTACAGACCCTATTGGCCAGATCCCAGAATTTCCATAATTAATTAATGTTACCAAAGAAGATAAATATCCCATCCCAAACATGGATTCAATATTAGATAAACTAGGACAAGTAGTATATTTTACAACATTAGATCAAATAGAAGTTGAGGCTTGAGGATGGAGAAAAAACAGCATTTAGTACATTAACTGGACACTAAATGCCATTCGGTTTAAAGAATGCACCCGCAACCTTTCAAAGACTTATGAATGAAGTCTTGAAAGACTACATAAAAAAAACGTTTATTTCGATGATATCATCATATTTTCCTCTAGCCTACAAGAAGATATGGATTCACTCCATAAAATCTTATTGACACTTAAGAACGCAAATCTTAAAGTATCATTTAACAAATCTGAATTTCTACGTAAAGACACAGAGTTTTTAGGTTATGTAGTGACTCCAAATGGTGTAAAACCAAACCTAAAGAAAATAGAAAGTACTAGCTGTTCCCGGGCGCATTGCTACCTCCACACCTGAACCCCCGGGGTGATGGGAGTACTATAGCCTATAACCTTCACTCACCTGCCAATAATTTACGTTGGTTTTTTTTTAAAAAATACGTTTGTAAATCTCATGTTAAAATTTTACCTTTCTCCCCTTCCATACATACCTATAACTTTCCTTTACCTGCCAATAATATATCTTAAAAATTCTAAAAATACAGTTTAAAAATATGGCTGATATTAACATTTTACATTCCCTGTGTGTAAAATAAAGTAACTACTAATCAAACAAATGCCGTTTTCGTGACTCATGTGTATACAATTTGAAGAAAATCGGGTTTATTTTTTTTAAAACACCTGTATGCAATTTGTGAAATGGTGACCCCTTGACCCAGGAGTCAAACCACTTTCAAAGTATACCTATTTAGTGCCCATTATGGTATAAAACCCCTACGCAAAGTTTGAACGCGATTGCTTCATAAAAACATGCAATTTGTAGAAACAATAAAAAAAATTCTTATGGAGACCATTTGACTTATGAGTCTGACCACTTTCAAAATATGCCTATTATTTGCTCATTATGGTATAAAGCCCCTATGTAAAGTTTAAACGCGGTCGATTAATAACAACATGCAATTTGTAAAAACAATAAAAAAAATTCGTATGGTGACCCCTTGACCTAGGAGTCTAACCACTTTCAAAATATACCTATTTAGTGCCCATTATATTGTCCATTTGGTTTGGTTACGTGCCCATATACTACCGCTGAGTAAGGGAGTCTGGAGGCATCTGGAAATCCATGTAACAATAACTTGGTACTTGTATTAGTGTGTATATATCTTTCTATTTCGATCTGGTAGGTTATTTCTTAATCTTCGCCATTCTGATGCTAGATCAGAGGGTAATTGATCGTCCCAGTTTAGGTTTCTACTCCATAATGATTAGAAAATAAGTGGCTAAGTATGTCGCACTAGCTGTCCCGTAGGTGACGATTTGCAATTCGTATGTCGTTTGTTTGGTGAGTCTCGCCATATAATTGTTGGTACTTTTTATCATCTGCTGCAACGCGAATTTGGCGGTACATTTTTTCAATATCTGCGGTAAATGCTACCTTGTACAATCGGAATCGGTATAATATTTCGAGTAAGCTGGATTGAACTATAGGACCGACTGCAAGACAATCATTCAGGGATTTGCCTTCTGGCGGATCCATCAAAAACTACCCTTATCTAATCTTGTTGTGCTGCTGGACCTTTTGATTACACCGTGATGGGGTAGATAATAGAATTTAGCGTGCTTTTCATTGATTTCTTTCATATGGCCCAATTGAAGGTACTAGTAAACCTCTGGCTATATTATGTCATTGTCTTCTGAAATACTTGGTGATTCTAATACAACTGGTTGATCAGATTCAGATGATGATTGTGTTGGCTCATCAGACCCAAACAACCATGAAAAAAACTACCAAAAAATGATGCAACTAATGCTTATACTCTGATGCAAATTCTTTATCTCTTACGAACGTTTTTCCGTGTAGTGCATTCGTTGAACTGCACTTCAAAAAGAATCTCCTAATACATCCGGAGAAATCTTGAACGGATGACGTACTTCAAATCGGCCAGTTCTGTTTACCCTTTTGGTTTGATCGAAATATTTCTTGCATAATTCTTCTTCTTTCGTTAAATTGGTTGGTTTGGTTTGGATCGCTTCGTTGCCTAGTTCGTTATCTGGGGAAGTAGGTAGTTAGCATTAAGTGCAATTGACTGTTTAAACTTTGATTCATCAGACTTTCCTGCAACTACCCAACCTAATAAGGTATTCTGCATTATTAATTTGTCGATGATTACCTTTTCATTCGAAATTAGTTTAAAAATTATGTCTGCACCAATAAAATTTCTGCTGCTGCTTCGACCAACGTCCTGTTTTCTCTTTCGACACTGCCGTTTTGTTCAGGCGTATAAGGTACTGTCGTTTGATGACAAACACAATGTTTTTCAAGAAGAGATTTGACAGCATCATTCACAAATTCAAGGCCATTATCAGTACGTAGTGTCTGCACAGGAGGTCTGCCTTCACTCTTGGCTAAATGTAAAAACTTTTCAATCATCGAGCATATTTCTGATTTTTGCTTGACAAAGTAAACAGCTCTAAAATGAGAAAAGTGGTCTTTAAAAATCAGAAAATACCTGCACCCTCCAATTGATGGTTCCTCCATCGGACCGCATACATCTGCGTGCACAATCTCTCCAGTTCTAAGTGCTCGGAAATCACTTTTCGGAAATGGCAACCTGTGCTGCTTTCCAAAACAGCATGCACCACATAAGAAATCCTCACCTCTTTTGGAAACTATGTCTTCTTTGTTGAGGAATGAACGCACATGAGTCTGATTTTGATGGGCTATTCTTTCATGCCAAAGTTTCAGTTCATCTACTCGAGTCTCTGCTAAATTCGCCAAAGCCGTCTTATTGTTTACTACTTTGAAAAGCATGCGAAACAGTCGATTGTGCTGCTTTCCCACTGCCACAGTTTCTCGACTTTCCTTTTTAGCAAAAAAAACACTCTTCACTGTTTGACGTAAGAACCAAACCTTTGTCTAGTGCTCGACTTTGTGAGAATAAATTCACGGAGATTTGTGGAACAAATAAAACATTTGACAAGTATTTATTTTTCCAATTTTTCCCATTAAAGTCCAAATTTATTGCAAGCAAAACATTTTCCTGATTTAAAAACCCGTTTTTGCTGCTTTTGGTTTTTTTGTTTCGCAACTAAAGCAATTGTTTCTGAAACGTTATTTGAATGCAAATGCATACGTACCTCTTCTGTTACTAAGCGCGAAGTGAGATGCTAGTCTATTGGTGCCGACTCCCATGCAGAAAAGAAATGACTGAATGTTTCAGGAAGAGTCATTAGAATTTTTGTGATCACCATACTTTGTGATACTCTCCTACATCTCTAAGCTGTCGGACTATATTTTCTAGCTTTGAAATATGACTTGCAACATCATCGGCTGGATCCATAGCAAAGCTATAGAATTTTTGTTGCAACACATGCTTGTTCGATTTTGAGCTCTAAGTTTCGTCCACATTTGTTCAGCCGTGGTACAGTTTAGAACGTGTCATAGTGGTGTACCACCAATGCTGGTTACAATGATCTTTTGCGCCTTGCTGTCTGCCTTCATCCAATTATTCAGGCGAGTATCAAACACCACCTGATTATCACTTTCTGCCTTTACCGGCTGTGAATTTACACCATTTATGTGTTCAAACAGCCCTGACACCTTTAGCAAAATTTCTACTTGAAATTTCCAAACCGAATATTGCTCAGAATTTTGGAGCTTTTCTATTTTCAAGGATTCGGTTTCCATTTTAATACTGTTAACGCGCACAATATTATTTAATTTAAAAACAAACGAACTTGCGTACAAAAAAGGCTAACCAACAATCTAAAAAAAAATCAAATCACGTGTACTGGGCCAATAACCTGTTGAGCAAAACGAATCGAAGCCAAAATAAGAGATAACACCGTCTCCGAGCGTGATTGAAACAGAACCGAACTTTATTAAGAAAGAAATTACATGACAGTGTTTAGTGAGAGTAAATTTGTAAATGTTTTCATTGTGCAATTACAATATTATTCAAACCTTTTTTAACATTTTCCATATGAACTTTTATACTTGCCGATAACATTGATGTTTTCACTTAAATTCAAAATGCTCGAAGAATTATAAGCGAAGATTTTAGACATTTGGATATGGTGAATGTGATAAACAAGGCGTTACAAGCAGTAACTCAAAATGACTGAAACTATTACAACACAAATATGCTAATGAAATTGCCACAAGCAGTTGACAATAAAATGTAGTTTCATTTGATTTTGAAAAAGTTTTTTTAATTTTGAAAAAGCTTCATATGGATTTGGAAAAGTTTTGTTTGGTTTGGAAAAAGTTTTATTTGTTTTGGAAAAGGTTTCGTTTGCTTTCGAAAAAGTTTGCATTGAACTTTAAATGGTTTAATTTGAAATTGAAAACCTATATCCATTTACTGATGCTCCAATACCAGATATAGCAATCTTACCACTGCTTCTTTTCAGTTTTAATCTACTTACACAGCTTTCTGTGATAAATGACGCTTGCGATCCAGAGTCTAGTAATACTTTAAACAAATCCTTTCCTTGTAACCCATTTGCAATATAAACTAGGGCTGTGGACATTTGGGCAATAGCGAATTGTTTACGTAAATAGTGGTGGTATAGCTTGATGATTCAGCTTCTGTCGATTGAATAGTCGAGACTGCTGCACCGAATTCCGTAATTGGTAAACTATCATGTAATATACTGTAATGTTTTTTATTTGCAATGTTTGCATCGAATGATTTCCAAGTATAAACAATATGGTTGTTATGCTCCGCTGAAGCTTGTGAACATGCGCTATTGGTATCTTCATATAATTAGGTAACCATGATATATATAAGCCAGTGGTCTCTCAAGTCTGCGTCATTGCCTAAGGCTTTAAATCCCCGTATTATTTCATCCGATGTATCTAGCAATCGTCTTACATTTGTGCTATTTGGTACTGTGATTGTTGGCTGGAACATAACGTTTTTGGTGAACGTATAGATCGTATGTTTCCTCCAATCATAACGATCTCTCAGCTTTTCTAACGCCTCAGTGTAATTAGCGTCGGTTATGCTGAAATGTTTTAGCAGCCTCTCCTCTTCTCCCTTCAAATTGCCCTTAAGGTATTGCAATTTTTGCGATGGTGTCAATCGAGGGTTATCATGTATGGTGGAGCAAAATAGATCATGGAAGGATTTCCATTCGGTGTAATCTACTTCAATAATGGAATACAGATCTTTGGTAATCTTACGTCTACATGCACTCCTGCCATGGTTGCGTCTACCATTGTATCATTGGGTGAAACTGTTTGCTCCAATTTTAAGCGTAACGCCAAATTTAAGCCCGAATACTATCGTGTATTAGTTATCTTCGAATTCGACATCTAACTCTTCGTTATTGTCTCGTGTTACTATTTCAATTTCAATGAAATCGTTTCTAAGTCTTTCCACATTGAGTTACCTCACTTTTATGTCTTCCACGTTGGTGTTGCTGACTATACCATTTATGAAAATTAATGAAAATAATAAATAAACAGAGAAAATAAGGAACATCGATTAAGTAGCAATATTTAAAGCGTTTAGCAATAAAAGTAATAAATTTTCTGTTGCCACCTGCCTTTTTTAAATCCTTAGAATTGACGTCTAATGCAGCATTGCACCGATGGTATCTGAAAAGGAAGGAAAAACAAAAGTAGAATCTCAACTTCATTAAAATACATTTCACTTACCTATACAATGAGATAATCGTCAGCTGACGTCGACGTCGAATGCATGTGCCGAATACATGTGCCAAGAAAGTAGAACAAAAAAAATGGAATTAGCATTCTATTACGACAGATATTAAAACTGAGATGCGATATCTATTTCCCAAATAAATTTTCTTTTTGGAAAAGGCAGAAATCGCGCCTCTATTTACACTTACCTGTTGATTTTGCACAGCACATCACAGTGGAATTTGCCACTATTTCTGCATGCATGTAAGATGCATTGCATTTTCCATATCCGATTGATTTTAGGGCCAGGGGCTGGATATTCCCCCAGACCTATCGACACTATATTTCAAAATTTTCTATACCCGAATTAATAAAAACACCAAACAAACGAAATATAAACAAAAAAAACACAAAAGTCAACCCATCCGAGTTGACAACAAAAACAAATTACTGACTAATAACTGTCACTCGATATGTTGACATAAGTTATCTGTTCTAAATGGACTAGAGTGATTATAGAATGGCAAAGGTTGGGGAAGCATAGGGATTTCAAATAGATTATTTTACGAAAAATGGGTTTGAATGTTTGATGTGTGTATATATATCGTTATTCATGTTTAATGTTTATTAGTAATTGTAATTTTTAAGTTTAAAAAAAGGACAGAAGTAAGACATGGCTTACGCAATTTTTACGGACAAAAAAAAGGAGAATACAAAGGTAGGTGGATGATTTATGGCCAGCCGATAGAATAGCCTTTTTAGAAGAGTTAGTTGACCTTTGGCTATCAACAAAAAGCGTACTGCGGTATTAAAGGGTTGAAATCAAGTTTTTATAAAGTTAAATTGAATTTTTATTCAAAACAGTTTTTTAAAGTTTAATGAAATTATTCCAAAAAAAAAACAGTTTTCGTTCAAAGTTAAATTGAGTTATTTAAAAACAATTTTCTATAGTTGAAAGTAAAAGTGAAATGCGCAGAACTACACACCAAATTTTTATCTGGCAGAAGTGCTTAGTGCAGTGGGTTAGAGCCGCCATTTTTCACAAGTGTTTTAAGCCAAAGTTGAAAATTTATCATTGCCGACGATAGCGTTGAAGTTGAATAATTTTTGCTAAGAAAAAAGTTTTTTTAAAGTAAAAGAATATTCTTCCTTTAAGCTAAGGCCATAAAGGAACTTCAAAATTTTTCAAAATTTATTAGTGGAAACTGTGCAGCTAAATCATATTTGGAAACAGTACAATTTAAAGTGGAAAAGTACAAGTACGCACATCGAATTAAAAAAAAACAACCCATAAAAATTAAAATTTTTCATCTAAATTCTCTAACCGCAGAAATTGATATGGGAGCCCCTCGATCCTGGGCCATTTTTTTTTATTGTAGGAGAAAATCATCGAAACAGACATTTGACATCAGATGTTAAAATTGAAAATGCTCAGATCATTTTATTCTGAGCACTTAGAGCACGCTCATACTCTGAGCAAATAAGAAACACGAACATTTATCTTGAGAACTCTTTGACTGCTCTGAACTAATTTATGAAAACGCGATATGAAATAATATTGCGAAAACTTGTTGTTCTATCTGTAAGTTGATATCGACAACAAAAAACGACATCAATAAAAATAAAATTCAGTAAATAAAAATGTAAGTTGAATTAAGCATAAAACATTTATGTCTCGTTTCATTTTCTGGGTTCATTTGTGCGTGAGCTAAGATTTCTCTTTCTCTCTACCACCAAAACCATGCAGCGCAGCCAACTGAGCAGCACACACCGCACACAGTCCATAAAGGGCGACGAATATCTGATGCCAGTATAGATATTTAAAAAATGTGTAAGGGCCTTGGGGCCGAACCCGGGACCCGATCACTACCAAATTTTCGAAAAAGTATTGTTTATTGAGTATACACATGTGTGTATACAATGCAGCCCGAGGGGCCTCAAAATTTAATAGAAAGTGTTGTCTCCGGAAATACACATGTGTGCCAAATTTCAATAAAATTGGGCTGTAGGAAGTGGGTTAAAAATTGATCGCAAGAATCCATCACAAATCCACAAACCCACAAACACACGGGCAAGTGAAGTTAATATAGAGAATTTAAAAAAAGGGGGCGTGTTGAGAACCGACGTATTCCATCGTAAATCCCAAGATTCAAAATTATAATAGTTTTTTATGAAGCAATACATTCAGAGGTAAAATAAGTGCGAGTGCGCAAAATAGTGTTAGAAAACAAAGTATTTAACCAAGCAGAATTAAAATCTAAACAAAATTTTAAATTCAAAAAAAAAAAAAAAAAAAAAAAGCTGTGCACTAAACTGTTTAACAGGGCGACATACATAGAGTCGCAATAGTTCTTAAAACAATTTATACATATTTATAGCCATTTGCTATAAAGCTATTGAAGGAAATTTCACCATAGAAGAAAAGTACAAGTGTGCTGCATATACAAACGTCGATCTTCATGCCAGTGACGGAGCTTATTTCAATTCATCAAAGATAAGAACCTCCAAACTACTCCAAACAAGTATATTCATCAAAAAGGAGAGCCTCTCAAACCGCGAATTGAGTTTTTTTTGTTCCTGAAATTGAGTTTTATTAAATTTAAAAAGTTTTACCTTTTTGAGTTTTATTTAATTTAAAATCGAGTTTACCTTTTTGAGTTCTTATTTTGAATTGAATTTAATTAAAATTGAGTTTACCTTTTTGATTTTTTTTTTAATTAAATTTAATCAACATTGAGTTTTCACTATTTTGAGTTTTTTTAATTTTAACTTACATTTACATAATTTCGTTTAGTGTAAACTGCAATTAGTAGTTGCCAATTCAATTATTCTCATTAACCAACTTTGCTACAGGTAACTTCATCGAAATCATGCCGGCAGGATCTCCTTGAAAAAAAACTACCAAGTAGTGTCATTTACATTATTTTTTTTTATTTCCTTTTGCTACTAATGGCAGTATATAACAAATTTTACTTTTAAATTTTAAATTTTTGGAAAAGAAACAAGTTTTCAGTTATAAATATTTCTTTCTTTTATATATATTTCATTTTCATTAAATATTGTTACATTTCAATTGAATTTTTATTTTGAATACATTGGTAACTTTTGTTGGTAAACATATATACATTAAATATACCTTTTAATTTTAGTTTTACATACTTTATTTTAATTTGAAGTTTTTTTTAATAAAAAGTAACATCTTTTTCATCTAAATTCTCTAACCGCAGAAATTGATATGGGAGCCCCTCGATCCTGGGCCATTTTTTTTTATTGTAGGAGAAAATCATCGAAACAGACATTTGACATCAGATGTTAAAATTGAAAATGCTCAGATCATTTTATTCTGAGCACTTAGAGCACGCTCATACTCTGAGCAAATAAGAAACACGAACATTTATCTTGAGAACTCTTTGACTGCTCTGAACTAATTTATGAAAACGCGATATGAAATAATATTGCGAAAACTTGTTGTTCTATCTGTAAGTTGATATCGACAACAAAAAACGACATCAATAAAAATAAAATTCAGTAAATAAAAATGTAAGTTGAATTAAGCATAAAACATTTATGTCTCGTTTCATTTTCTGGGTTCATTTGTGCGTGAGCTAAGATTTCTCTTTCTCTCTACCACCAAAACCATGCAGCGCAGCCGACTGAGCAGCACACACCGCACACAGTCCATAAAGGGCGACGAATATCTGATGCCAGTATAGATATTTAAAAAATGTGTAAGGGCCTTGGGGCCGAACCCGGGACCCGATCACTACCAAATTTTCGAAAAAGTATTGTTTATTGAGTATACACATGTGTGTATACAATGCAGCCCGAGGGGCCTCAAAATTTAATAGAAAGTGTTGTCTCCGGAAATACACATGTGTGCCAAATTTCAATAAAATTGGGCTGTAGGAAGTGGGTTAAAAATTGATCGCAAGAATCCATCACAAATCCACAAACCCACAAACACACGGGCAAGTGAAGTTAATATAGAGAATTTAAAAAAAGGGGGCGTGTTGAGAACCGACGTATTCCATCGTAAATCCCAAGATTCAAAATTATAATAGTTTTTTATGAAGCAATACATTCAGAGGTAAAATAAGTGCGAGTGCGCAAAATAGTGTTAGAAAACAAAGTATTTAACCAAGCAGAATTAAAATCTAAACAAAATTTTAAATTCAAAAAAAAAAAAAAAAAAAAAAGCTGTGCACTAAACTGTTTAACAGGGCGACATACATAGAGTCGCAATAGTTCTTAAAACAATTTATACATATTTATAGCCATTTGCTATAAAGCTATTGAAGGAAATTTCACCATAGAAGAAAAGTACAAGTGTGCTGCATATACAAACGTCGATCTTCATGCCAGTGACGGAGCTTATTTCAATTCATCAAAGATAAGAACCTCCAAACTACTCCAAACAAGTATATTCATCAAAAAGGAGAGCCTCTCAAACCGCGAATTGAGTTTTTTTTGTTCCTGAAATTGAGTTTTATTAAATTTAAAAAGTTTTACCTTTTTGAGTTTTATTTAATTTAAAATCGAGTTTACCTTTTTGAGTTCTTATTTTGAATTGAATTTAATTAAAATTGAGTTTACCTTTTTGATTTTTTTTTTAATTAAATTTAATCAACATTGAGTTTTCACTATTTTGAGTTTTTTTAATTTTAACTTACATTTACATAATTTCGTTTAGTGTAAACTGCAATTAGTAGTTGCCAATTCAATTATTCTCATTAACCAACTTTGCTACAGGTAACTTCATCGAAATCATGCCGGCAGGATCTCCTTGAAAAAAAACTACCAAGTAGTGTCATTTACATTATTTTTTTTTATTTCCTTTTGCTACTAATGGCAGTATATAACAAATTTTACTTTTAAATTTTAAATTTTTGGAAAAGAAACAAGTTTTCAGTTATAAATATTTCTTTCTTTTATATATATTTCATTTTCATTAAATATTGTTACATTTCAATTGAATTTTTATTTTGAATACATTGGTAACTTTTGTTGGTAAACATATATACATTAAATATACCTTTTAATTTTAGTTTTACATACTTTATTTTAATTTGAAGTTTTTTTTAATAAAAAGTAACACATGTATTTGCAAATTGAAAATATAAAGACGTGACTTCTTATTGCCGTTGCCCATTGGGTGGGAGGCACATTCCTTTTTTTTATTATATTTTTTTTGTCCTCACCATGAGTGAATAGACAAGTCGGCTCTAGGTGTGTGGCTGCGGTTGTTGATCCCACGGTGATTTCTCTCAGCGCTTTTCAGATAAATAAGAAAAATAAAATAATTTAAACTTTCCTCTAAGAAAAGGAAAGTTTTCTTTTGTTAATTTTAGTATAATTTTAGTTTAGAATATTATAGTTATAAGTGTTTAGAATTTAAAAACAAAGGAATGACCTGGCTGCACCGGGACATTTTATTCAGATTTTCCTTTCCTTTTTTATTTTTCTATATAAGTCGACACGACAAATTTTATTTTGTTCATGACGAGGTGTCACTGGTAAGAGACAAGGACCGCCCGTTCGACGAGCTTAGCCGAGCAACCGCGAGCGTGTCGCGACGTCCTTGCCAGTGGCAGAACCCCTAGTGGGACCTCGCTACATAACAAGTGGCGCCCAACGTTTTTTTTTTTGGCTTTAGCCATCGTTTCTTAAAGGACAGGAATTTCTGAAAGGAAGTTCCTGGCCTTTGACAAGCGATGGCAGTACAGCTGTATCCTTTTTTTTTATCCTTTTTTAACGTAGCTTACCTAAATTTTACAATTTTCTTAATTCTTATATTTTTTTTTATTTTTAAAAAAATGCCCATTTAATAACCCTTTCACTTCCTTTTTTTTAAGTTTACTTTATCCCCATTTTAACTATCCATAATTCCTATCCTAATACTACCCTTTGAACAGGACAGGACAATGTAATGATATTATTTATCGTATGTACTAATTGTCTGTAGTGTGAATGTACGGTACTGAATGTCGTACTACTTATTTAGAGAAAAATACTGTATAAGTGTTGTTGAACTAATTATGGTGGTGTAGTTTTGCTAAGCAGTAAGCTTCAACCAGCGGCTTTGCAACCAGGATCAGAATCCTCAGCAATGTGTATGATTCATAGGGCGCCGGGTCGGGGTTTGCCGAACACGTGTGCTTTGTTTATTTTGTAATGTAATTTATTGTTTTGTGAATGTTACTGATTGTGTGCGGTGTTTGTATTGACATTTGGTTTGTGCATTGATGTCGTCATAAATTGGTATTCTTTATTGTGTTTACTTGGGTGGTGTGTATCAATTGTGGATATACACTACACCCTTAACCTTTGCGAAAAAAAAATTTTGTTTTGTATATAAAGAAAATTTTTTGTGTAGGATTTTTTTTTGTTTTTTTGTTTTTTTGTTTAAGTAATAGTGGAAAAATGCGTTAAATTTAATTATATAAATTGGTAGTTACCTTAATCTAGGTTTGTATAATTTTAATTGATTATTATGTAATACGGTTATTATGCCGTTTTGGTTTATACTAGTATTTACACCTTGTTTATCTACTACTGTATATGGTCCTTTGTATGGACTTTGGTTTTTTCTCCTATTTTCTACTTTTACTAATACTAGGTCTCCTATATTTATGTTTAATTTATTAGTATTACTGTCTAAAGTTCTTTTCATTTTTACTTTAGTAGTTAAATCTTTTGCACGGTTTAGTGCTGTATTAAGTCTTACTCTTAGCTCGTTTGAATAATCGTCTAAATTGTAGATTTTGTTATCGTTTTTGCATTTATCTGAGGGTAGTCTTGCTAGTTTACCGTAGATGAGTTCATATGGTGTGTAGCCTGTGTCTGTGTCTGGATTTGTGTTGTATGCGATGTAAAGTATGGTACCCATTTGTCCCATTCATTGTCGTTGACAAAAGTCAAAAGAAATTCGTTAAATACTCTGTGGTTACGTTCGAGTGCTCCTATTGTTTGGTGATGGTATGGTGTGGAAAATGTTTGTTTTATTTCTAGTAGTGAACAAATATTTCTTAGTAGTTCGTTAGTGAATTCTGTCCCGTTGTCTGATTTGAGTATCTTAAAATGTCCATATTTTAAAATAAATTGTTCGACTATTGTTTTTGCTGTTGATGTCGCGTCTTTAGAGGTCATTGGGTGTGCAACTACGAATTTTGTCAGTTCGCATTGCATTGTCAGAATGTATCTGAAATCATTTGAGATTCTCAATGGTCCTACTGTGTCTATTGATACTACTTCGAAACTAGTGTTAGGAGTGTTTGTTACTGTCAGTGGTTCTTTTGTATGCTTTGTCTGTTTGTTTCTAGCACAGAGATCGCAATTAGTTATGAATTTCTTAACCATTTGAGCTAAGTTTTTCCAGTTATATCTTTGTTATAGTTTGATGAGATGTCCGCCATGTGTTGAATTATGAAATTCGTCAATTAGTTTGTATTTTGGTAAATCGTCGTTTATTTGTTTGGGGGCGATATATATTAATATTTTTAGTTGAGGATTCCTGTTATTTATTTTTATATTTGCACATGCTTTCATTAGTTCTTCTTTTCTGTACACTTTAAATATATTATCATCGTATCCTAGCGCTAGGTTTTTAATATTTTCTTTTTCCATTCTTTGTGCAAGCTTTCTCAGAGTCGAATCTGGATTCGCTGATTTATCGCTGCAACTTACGTGTACATGGTTATTTTCAATATTTATTCTGCAGTTTTTTACATTTTTGTCGACATTAAATTTTAATTTCCTCATATTCTTTATTTCATTAATGGATGTGCATTCCCACATTTGAAGTTGATCAGGCTTTTGTTGAGAGCTGCATTTCTCCGTAATATCCTCTTTCTTATTATTTTTGGTCATTCCCCTTGTAATTATTAATGTTTTCTTGGCTTTTTCATCTATTTTATGCGGTATCATCTCCTTTAATATATCTGATACTAGTTGTATTCGCGATAATGCATCCGCGTTTGTGTTTAATTTTCCTTGTTTGTAGATTATTTCAAAATCATAGTCACATAAGTCTAATCGTATTCTTGTCATCTTTTAAGATGGATTGCTGTGGGTAAATAGGGACACTAGTGGTGTATGGTCCGTGACCACTGTGAATTTTCTTCCGTAGAGATAAGGTTTAAAAAAATTTATGCTCCAGTGTATTGCTAGGAGTTCTTTTTCTATGACTGGCTTGTTTAGATCGTGTTTTTGCAGTGATTTACTTGCGTATGATATTGGTAAATCTTTACCAATCTCACCTTGCGAGAGTACTGCACCTAAAGCGAAATTTGACGCGTCAGTCGTTAATATGAATGGTTTGTCAAAATCTTAATTATCTGCGAAGTTTGGTATGAATCGTCTGTAGTAGTTGCAGAATGCAACGAATCGTCTGACGTCGTCTGTGGTCTTTGGTGTCGGATAATCTTTAATCGTTTTAAATTTTGCAGGGTCAGTCTTAACTCCGTCTTTATTTATTAAATGTCCTAGATATACTACTTCTGGACGTAGGAAACAGCACTTTTCTGCATTGAGTTTCAGATTATAGTGTTTTAAACGGTCTAAAACTTTTGATTAGATTTTGGTTGTGGTGATTTAAACTACATCCGTAGATGATAATGTCATCTACGTTTAAAAATGCTTCAGTTTCAAGTCCAGCTAATGCTATGGTGAGCATTCTTTGGAAACTATTTGAGGATATTTTTAGTCCAAAAGGTAGACGTTTGAATTGATAATGTCCGTTTGGTGTCGAAAATGCTGTCAGTGGTCTTGAGTCTTTTTCTAATCCTATCTGGTTAAAAGAGCTTGTCATGTCGAGCGTTGAGAACCATTTAGCTCTCCCTAGCTTGTCTAAGATGTCGTCTAAACGTGTTAATGGAAATTTGTCATTAACGATTTTGTCGTTGAGTTTCCTATAGTCGACAACTACTCTCCATTTGTTTTTGTCCGTTGTATTCTTTTTTGGTACGAGTAATAGTGGAGCATTGTAAGGACTAACTGAGTGTTCTATTATATCGTGTTCGAACATTTTATTTACTAGGTGTTTTATGACTTCCATGTTTCCGTGTGGTAGTCTGTAGTTTTTTTATGTATACCGGTGTGTTGTCGTTTGTGGATATTTTTTGTGTGTAAAAATTGTTTGTTGTCAGATGGTCGTTTTCTAAATGAAATACTTTTTGGTATTGTTCTAAAATTTTTAGAAGTGCGTTTTTTGAATGTTCGTCTTTGCAGTCTATGTTTAAATGTTTTTTGACCTCTTTAAAACGTTTGTTGTCATGGGGTTTGTGTTCACTGAAGTTTAGTAAGTCGTAGTCTTTTAGTGGTTTGGTCTCTAATTTTATGTTTTTTAGTATTATTATTATTTACCTGAGTTGGTTGCGTTTAGAATTCTGATATGTGTCATACACGTTTTGGGTGCAATTGAGTTGCTTAAATAAACACCATCAGCTAATTCTTTGTTTAATATTACTCTGTCTTCGTTTATTTGTAGCTTAATTGGTTGTATTATTTGTGTCCGTGGTGGTACTGTTATTGTCAGAGTCCGCAATATTTTTGAATACATTGGTAGTGTTGTAATTGTTTCATTTACTATTATTGATATAGTAAACGTCTCATAGTCGATTTTGCAGAAAAATCTTTTGATAAAATCTCTACCAAGTATACCGTCTGTTTCAATTGGA
Source organism: Nephrocerus scutellatus (assembly GCA_947095585.1). Classification (NCBI taxonomy): domain Eukaryota; kingdom Metazoa; phylum Arthropoda; class Insecta; order Diptera; family Pipunculidae; genus Nephrocerus; species Nephrocerus scutellatus. Next base: position 68,314,240 of record OX352763.1, read on the forward strand.
AAATTGTTTTTTACCAATTGGAAATCATGATTACAGTACGTGTCGCCTATTAGCAGATCTAGTTCTATTACGCCTAAAGAAAATGTTTCCTCTTTTGTTATTCCTGTTAGTTTGCATTTTTCTTCCGGGTAGAATGGTTCATTTTCAACCTTGTTGGAAACCTTGAAAATTGATATGTCGGCGCCAGTGTCCATTAAAAATGACATTTCTTTGTCTTTGCTTTTTAGTGTGATGTAATTTGTATTGCAATCCGAGATTTTGAAAATTTTTATTGGTGGCCTTGTGGAGAAAACACGTGCTCCATGGCTTGCTCGTTTCCCTGATAGTTGTTCATATTGTCATTGTTTCCTTCAATGTGTAGTGTTCGTATGTAGTGATTAGGTCGTTCGTTGAAATTTGACCTTCTGCTTTGTTGAATTTGGTTATGATTATTATTTTGCCTGTATGTTTGTCTGTTATGGTTGAAGTTGTTGTGAGGCTGTCTATAGCCGTAATTATTTCGTACGTTTGGTTGCCTATAAGTGTTATTGTATCTGTTATTTTGTGGCGGAAAATAATTGTTTGGTGACCTTCGATTGTTGTCGTAGGTTCTGGTGTAGTTTTGTCTGTTTGGTTGTGTTGGTCTGTTTTTGATGAAATGCATAATGCTGTTCGTATGTTCTTTTTTGATTTCTAAAGCAAGGTTAATTGCTTCAGTGAATGTCTTTGGTTGAGCGGCAAATATGGTTGGTTTTAGCTCATCTTTCAACCCATTCTTGAATATATTTAAAGCATATATATCGTTCATTTTCGTTACTATTGACTTTTCGGTTTGATTTGTGGTACCGAGATCGTCAATTTGTAGTTTGTTTAGGTCTGTAATAAGGTTAGTTATTCTGTCTTTGTATGCTGTGACAGAAAAATTTCTTTGTGTAATTTGTGTTAGTGATGTATGTATATGGGGTATAGTTGTTGCTGATTTGTATTTATTCTTTAGTTCTGTGTTGAGTGCTGTTAGGTTTTCCGGTTGTGTGTGTATTGTAGTTTTTACATTCGCACTTAATTTTACGTGGAAGATAAATTCTAGCAAATCTTCCTTAGCGATATTATTTAGAGGTTTATCTACTAGTTTTATTATTTTTAAAAAACTATCTAATTCCCTATAATTTCCTGAAAAAATAGGAATGGCCTTCATTGCCGTTTCTAGATTGAATGCTGCCATGTTTGTGTTTTTTATTTCTATATTATCTTCTAAGTATAATTCGTTTAAATTTATAATGTCTTTACTTTCTAAATCTGTGTTTTCTAGAAATTTATTTAGTATTGCTCATATGTTTGTGTATTTTTCTTTGAATATTGTTTTTAGTTTGTTTATTTCAGTGTGTTTTTTTGTTTAAAGGGTTATTTGTGATTTCTATAAATCTATCTCTCATATTTTCTAGTTCTTCTATCTTTGTTTCTATTGTTTCTTTTCTATATCTCCTATTTGAGCATTTTTTGGCATTTGTATGTATTTTTTCTATTGTCGAAATTATTTCTTGTGCCTTTTCCATTCCCTAGAAACAAATTCTCGTATTTATAAAAAGTAGAAATACTAGTATAATAAAATTTTTTATTTGTTTTTATTTATTATTTTTTTTTATTTTATACATTTTGTGTCTTATTAATCTGTTTATGAATGTAATTTCTAAGGTGATTATTTAATTTTTTTAATAAGAATATTGTTAGTGCTATTATGATAATTACTGTTACTAATATTAATAATTCTAAGTTAATATTATTTATCGTAGGTTTCTCGATGCTGTTGTTGTTGTTGAATACCTTCTCCGTCTCTATGTTTGTTTCTTTTGAGAACCAATGTCCCATTATTTTGTTATTTGTGTTTTCTCTTGGAGTTTAGCGTCTTCTTTAAAATATCTATTTCCTCCCAGTATCTTGTTGCTAGGTTCCAGGGGATTGGATTTTCCGTATTTCTTACTTGTTTAAGTAAGCTTGCCAGTCTTCTTCTGTCTCTTGTCTGTTGTCCTCCTCTTTTCTTCCTTGTGATGGATGTATCTATTTGCGGTATTGCGGTTCTTATGTTGTCTGCAATTTTCTGTTGATTCTTTAGATATTGGTCCAGTGTCAACTTCTTTGGTCCCTGCTGCTTGTTGCTTGGTATGTAGGTCGGATGTTTTTCTTGTGTTGTTGTTGTAGGGATGTATTCTTCCATTTGATGATTGAGTTTAAAATTTTTGTTGAGTCCTTGCAGTCCTCTTTTGGAAAAAATTTTGTTTCTGTAGTTTGCAGGATCTTTAGTTTTTTAGGATTGTTGTTTTGTCTGTGGTGCGCGTGTTTGCAGGATCGCCATGTAATGATATTATTTATCGTATGTACTAATTGTCTGTAGTGTGAATGTACGGTACTGAATGTCGTACTACTTATTTAGAGAAAAATACTGTATAAGTGTTGTTGAACTAATTATGGTGGTGTAGTTTTGCTAAGCAGTAAGCTGCAACCAGCGGCTTTGCAACCAGGATCAGAATCCTCAGCAAGGCGTGTTTAAAGAAAAAGATACATTCCTTTTGGGTGTATGTTTAACTCTGATTTTATTTTGTAAAATCTGCTTCTTTTATAGTAATTCTAACAATGTAAATTTGTTATCTACTAATAGAAAATATGTATTTAATATCGTAGTGGATCGACATCGATGCACTTGAAATAGTTTTCGTTACATACAATGGTGTGCTCATTATTGATGCACTTGAAATGCTTATGCTATAGTAGGGCACGATGCAAATGCTCTACTTGTTGTATATGATTCATAGGGCGCCGTGTCGGTGTTTGCCGAACACGTGTGCTTTGTTTATTTTTTAATGTAATTTATTGTTTTGTGAATGTTACTGATTGTGTGCGGTGTTTGTATTGACATTTGGTTTGTGCATTGATGTCGTCATAAATTGGTATTCTTTATTGTGTTTACTTGGGTGGTGTGTATCAATTGTGGATATACACTACAACAAAAAAGAACAATTGGGAAATCGGCTGCTCTTCGGGCGAGTTGACAAGCCCAATTCGAAGATTTTTGTAAATCTGGAATTTGGTGGTGCCGGCTCGTTTGAGGACCAAAGCAGTCGATGTCGGTATTTGGCTGGGGCAGACGAATGAAGCCAGACTTCATTCGACTTGACCACCTTATAGACAAAGACGCGACATGGGTGCAGTGGACAGCCGTTACAAGTACAGTTAGTACAGGTAAACGTGGGTTCACTGCACCTTTTGTCAAAAGGGTAGAGGTTCTTCTCATTCTTGGCGGATTGGCCTCGCCACAAAGGTTCCTCACCAGTGCTTTGAGTTGCGGTCAGTCGGAATGAGACGAAACATCTACTGACGTTGACGGACCATCCATAGTATCATCAAGGAAACCGACTACGACTGGACTTACAAGACTAGGACCTACTTAGAATCTCAGCGTTGCCATTTCGATATTAAGAAGAATTCTGATATGTGTCATACCCGTGCAATTGAGTTGCTTAAATAAACACCATCAGCTAATTCTTTGTTTAATATTACTCTGTCTTCGTTTATTGGTTGTATTATTTGTGTCCGTGGTGGTACTGTTATTGTCAGAGTCCGCAATATTTTTGAATACATTGGTAGTGTTGTAATTGTTTCATTTACTATTATTGATATAGTAAACGTCTCATAGTCGATTTTGCAGAAAAATCTTTTGATAAAATCTCTACCAAGTATACCGTCTGTTTCAATTGGAAAATTGTTTTTTACCAATTGGAAATCATGATTACAGTACGTGTCGCCTATTAGCAGATCTAGTTCTATTATGCCTAAAGAAAATGTTTCCTCTTTTGTTATTCCTGTTAGTTTGCATTTTTCTTCCGGGTAGAATAGTTCATTTTCAACCTTGTTGGAAACCTTGAAAATTGATATGTCGGCGCCAGTGTCTATTAAAAATGACATTTCTTTGTCTTTGCTTTTTAATGTGATGTAATTTGTATTGCAATCCGAGATTTTGAAAATTTTTATTGGTGGCCTTGTGGAGAAAACACGTGCTCCGTGGCTTGCTCGTTTCCCTGATAGTTGTTCATATTGTCATTGTTTCCTTCAATGTGTAGTGTTCGTATGTAGTGATTAGGTCGTTCGTTGAAATTTGACCTTCTGCTTTGTTGAATTTGGTTATGATTATTATTTTGCCTGTATGTTTGTCTGTTATGGTTGAAGTTGTTGTGAGGCTGTCTATAGCCGTAATTATTTCGTACGTTTGGTTGCCTATAAGTGTTATTGTATCTGTTATTTTGTGGCGGAAAATAATTGTTTGGTGACCTTCGATTGTTGTCGTAGGTTCTGGTGTAGTTTTGTCTGTTTGGTTGTGTTGGTCTGTTTTTGATGAAATGCATAATGCTGTTCGTATGTTCTTTTTTGATTTCTAAAGCAAGGTTAATTGCTTCAGTGAATGTCTTTGGTTGAGCGGCAAATATGGTTGGTTTTAGCTCATCTTTCAACCCATTCTTGAATATATTTAAAGCATATATATCGTTCATTTTCGTTACTATTGACTTTTCGGTTTGATTTGTGGTACCGAGATCGTCAATTTGTAGTTTGTTTAGGTCTGTAATAAGGTTAGTTATTCTGTCTTTGTATGCTGTGACAGAAAAATTTCTTTGTGTAATTTGTGTTAGTGATGTATGTATATGGGGTATAGTTGTTGCTGATTTGTATTTATTCTTTAGTTCTGTGTTGAGTGCTGTTAGGTTTTCCGGTTGTGTGTGTATTGTAGTTTTTACATTCGCACTTAATTTTACGTGGAAGATAAATTCTAGCAAATCTTCCTTAGCGATATTATTTAGAGGTTTATCTACTAGTTTTATTATTTTTAAAAAACTATCTAATTCCCTATAATTTCCTGAAAAAATAGGAATGGCCTTCATTGCCGTTTCTAGATTGAATGCTGCCATGTTTGTGTTTTTTATTTCTATATTATCTTCTAAGTATAATTCGTTTAAATTTATAATGTCTTTACTTTCTAAATCTGTGTTTTCTAGAAATTTATTTAGTATTGCTCATATGTTTGTGTATTTTTCTTTGAATATTGTTTTTAGTTTGTTTATTTCAGTGTGTTTTTTTGTTTAAAGGGTTATTTGTGATTTCTATAAATCTATCTCTCATATTTTCTAGTTCTTCTATCTTTGTTTCTATTGTTTCTTTTCTATATCTCCTATTTGAGCATTTTTTGGCATTTGTATGTATTTTTTCTATTGTCGAAATTATTTCTTGTGCCTTTTCCATTCCCTAGAAACAAATTCTCGTATTTATAAAAAGTAGAAATACTAGTATAATAAAATTTTTTATTTGTTTTTATTTATTATTTTTTTTTATTTTATACATTTTGTGTCTTATTAATCTGTTTATGAATGTAATTTCTAAGGTGATTATTTAATTTTTTTAATAAGAATATTGTTAGTGCTATTATGATAATTACTGTTACTAATATTAATAATTCTAAGTTAATATTATTTATCGTAGGTTTCTCGATGCTGTTGTTGTTGTTGAATACCTTCTCCGTCTCTATGTTTGTTTCTTTTGAGAACCAATGTCCCATTATTTTGTTGTTTGTGTTTTCTCTTGGAGTTTAGCGTCTTCTTTAAAATATCTATTTCCTCCCAGTATCTTGTTGCTAGGTTCCAGGGGATTGGATTTTCCGTATTTCTTACTTGTTTAAGTAAGCTTGCCAGTCTTCTTCTGTCTCTTGTCTGTTGTCCTCCTCTTTTCTTCCTTGTGATGGATGTATCTATTTGCGGTATTGCGGTTCTTATGTTGTCTGCAATTTTCTGTTGATTCTTTAGATATTGGTCCAGTGTCAACTTCTTTGGTCCCTGCTGCTTGTTGCTTGGTATGTAGGTCGGATGTTTTTCTTGTGTTGTTGTTGTAGGGATGTATTCTTCCATTTGATGATTGAGTTTAAAATTTTTGTTGAGTCCTTGCAGTCCTCTTTTGGAAAAAATTTTGTTTCTGTAGTTTGCAGGATCTTTAGTTTTTTAGGATTGTTGTTTTGTCTGTGGTGCGCGTGTTTGCAGGATCGCCATGTAATGATATTATTTATCGTATGTACTAATTGTCTGTAGTGTGAATGTACGGTACTGAATGTCGTACTACTTATTTAGAGAAAAATACTGTATAAGTGTTGTTGAACTAATTATGGTGGTGTAGTTTTGCTAAGCAGTAAGCTGCAACCAGCGGCTTTGCAACCAGGATCAGAATCCTCAGCAAGGCGTGTTTAAAGAAAAAGATACATTCCTTTTGGGTGTATGTTTAACTCTGATTTTATTTTGTAAAATCTGCTTCTTTTATAGTAATTCTAACAATGTAAATTTGTTATCTACTAATAGAAAATATGTATTTAATATCGTAGTGGATCGACATCGATGCACTTGAAATAGTTTTCGTTACATACAATGGTGTGCTCATTATTGATGCACTTGAAATGCTTATGCTATAGTAGGGCACGATGCAAATGCTCTACTTGTTGTATATGATTCATAGGGCGCCGTGTCGGTGTTTGCCGAACACGTGTGCTTTGTTTATTTTGTAATGTAATTTATTGTTTTGTGAATGTTACTGATTGTGTGCGGTGTTTGTATTGACATTTGGTTTGTGCATTGATGTCGTCATAAATTGGTATTCTTTATTGTGTTTACTTGGGTGGTGTGTATCAATTGTGGATATACACTACAAAAAGACAGAACAATTGGGAAATCGGCTGCTCTTCGGGCGAGTTGACAAGCCCAATTCGAAGATTTTTGTAAATCTGGAATTTGGTGGTGCCGGCTCGTTTGAGGACCAAAGCAGTCGATGTCGGTATTTGGTTGGGGCAGACGAATGAAGCCAGACTTCATTCGACTTGACCACCTTATAGACAAAGACGCGACATGGGTGCAGTGGACAGCCGTTACAAGTACAGTTAGTACAGGTAAACGTGGGTTCACTGCACCTTTTGTCAAAAGGGTAGAGGTTCTTCTCATTCTTGGCGGATTGGCCTCGCCACAAAGGTTCCTCACCAGTGCTTTGAGTTGCGGTCCGTCGGAATGAGACGAACATCTACTGACGTTGACGGACCATCCATAGTATCATCAAGGAAACCGACTACGACTGGACTTACAAGACTAGGACCTACTTAGAATCTCAGCGTTGCCATTTCGATATTAAGAAGAATTCTGATATGTGTCATACCCGTGCAATTAAGTTGCTTAAATAAACACCATCAGCTAATTCTTTGTTTAATATTACTCTGTCTTCGTTTATTTGTAGCTTAATTGGTTGTATTATTTGTGTCCGTGGTGGTACTGTTATTGTCAGAGTCCGCAATATTTTTGAATACATTGGTAGTGTTGTAATTGTTTCATTTACTATTATTGATATAGTAAACGTCTCATAGTCGATTTTGCAGAAAAATCTTTTGATAAAATCTCTACCAAGTATACCGTCTGTTTCAATTGGAAAATTGTTTTTTACCAATTGGAAATCATGATTACAGTACGTGTCGCCTATTAGCAGATCTAGTTCTATTATGCCTAAAGAAAATGTTTCCTCTTTTGTTATTCCTGTTAGTTTGCATTTTTCTTCCGGGTAGAATGGTTCATTTTCAACCTTGTTGGAAACCTTGAAAATTGATATGTCGGCGCCAGTGTCTATTAAAAATGACATTTCTTTGTCTTTGCTTTTTAGTGTGATGTAATTTGTATTGCAATCCGAGATTTTGAAAATTTTTATTGGTGGCCTTGTGGAGAAAACACGTGCTCCGTGGCTTGCTCGTTTCCCTGATAGTTGTTCATATTGTCATTGTTTCCTTCAATGTGTAGTGTTCGTATGTAGTGATTAGGTCGTTCGTTGAAATTTGACCTTCTGCTTTGTTGAATTTGGTTATGATTATTATTTTGCCTGTATGTTTGTCTGTTATGGTTGAAGTTGTTGTGAGGCTGTCTATAGCCGTAATTATTTCGTACGTTTGGTTGCCTATAAGTGTTATTGTATCTGTTATTTTGTGGCGGAAAATAATTGTTTGGTGACCTTCGATTGTTGTCGTAGGTTCTGGTGTAGTTTTGTATGTTTGGTTGTGTTGGTCTGTTTTTGTTGAAATGCATAATGCTGTTCGTATGTTCTTTTTTGATTTCTAAAGCAAGGTTAATTGCTTCAGTGAATGTCTTTGGTTGAGCGGCAAATATGGTTGGTTTTAGCTCATCTTTCAACCCATTCTTGAATATATTTAAAGCATATATATCGTTCATTTTCGTTACTATTGACTTTTCGGTTTGATTTGTGGTACCGAGATCGTCAATTTGTAGTTTGTTTAGGTCTGTAATAAGGTTAGTTATTCTGTCTTTGTATGCTGTGACAGAAAAATTTCTTTGTGTAATTTGTGTTAGTGATGTATGTATATGGGGTATAGTTGTTGCTGATTTGTATTTATTCTTTAGTTCTGTGTTGAGTGCTGTTAGGTTTTCCGGTTGTGTGTGTATTGTAGTTTTTACATTCGCACTTAATTTTACGTGGAAGATAAATTCTAGCAAATCTTCCTTAGCGATATTATTTAGAGGTTTATCTACTAGTTTTATTATTTTTAAAAAACTATCTAATTCCCTATAATTTCCTGAAAAAATAGGAATGGCCTTCATTGCCGTTTCTAGATTGAATGCTGCCATGTTTGTGTTTTTTATTTCTATATTATCTTCTAAGTATAATTCGTTTAAATTTATTATGTCTTTACTTTCTAAATCTGTGTTTTCTAGAAATTTATTTAGTATTGCTCATATGTTTGTGTATTTTTCTTTGAATATTGTTTTTAGTTTGTTTATTTCAGTGTGTTTTTTTGTTTAAAGGGTTATTTGTGATTTCTATAAATCTATCTCTCATATTTTCTAGTTCTTCTATCTTTGTTTCTATTGTTTCTTTCCTATTTGAGCATTTTTTGGCATTTGTATGTATTTTTTCTATTGTCGAAATTATTTCTTGTGCCTTTTCCATTCCCTAGAAACAAATTCTCGTATATATAAAAAGTAGAAATACTAGTATAATACAATTTTTTTTTGTTTTTATTTATTATTTTTTTTTATTTTATACATTTTGTGTCTTATTAATCTGTTTATGAATGTAACTTCTAAGGTGATTATTTAATTTTTTTAATAAGAATATTGTTAGTGCTATTGTGATAATTACTGTTACTAATATTAATAATTCTAAGTTAATATTATTTATCGTAGGTTTCTCGATGCTGTTGTTGTTGTTGAATACCTTCTCCGCCTCTATGTTTGTTTCTTTTGAGAACCAATGTCCCATTATTTTGTTGTTTGTGTTTTCTCTTGGAGTTTAGCGTCTTCTTTAAAATATCTATTTCCTCCCAGTATCTTGTTGCTAGGTTCCAGGGGATTGGATTTTCCGTATTTCTTACTTGTTTAAGTAAGCTTGCCAGTCTTCTTCTGTCTCTTGTCTGTTGTCCTCCTCTTTTCTTCCTTGTGATGGATGTATCTATTTGCGGTATTGCGGTTCTTATGTTGTCTGCAATTTTCTGTTGATTCTTTAGATATTGGTCCAGTGTCAACTTCTTTGGTCCCTGCTGCTTGTTGCTTGGTATGTAGGTCGGATGTTTTTCTTGTGTTGTTGTTGTAGGGATGTATTCTTCCATTTGATGATTGAGTTTAAAATTTTTGTTGAGTCCTTGCAGTCCTCTTTTGGAAAAAATTTTGTTTCTGTAGTTTGCAGGATCTTTAGTTTTTTAGGATTGTTGTTTTGTCTGTGGTGCGCGTGTTTGCAGGATCGCCATGTAATGATATTATTTATCGTATGTACTAATTGTCTGTAGTGTGAATGTACGGTACTGAATGTCGTACTACTTATTTAGAGAAAAATACTGTATAAGTGTTGTTGAACTAATTATGGTGGTGTAGTTTTGCTAAGCAGTAAGCTGCAACCAGCGGCTTTGCAACCAGGATCAGAATCCTCAGCAAGGCGTGTTTAAAGAAAAAGATACATTCCTTTTGGGTGTATGTTTAACTCTGATTTTATTTTGTAAAATCTGCTTCTTTTATAGTAATTCTAACAATGTAAATTTCTTATCTACTAATAGAAAATATGTATTTAATATCGTAGTGGATCGACATCGATGCACTTGAAATAGTTTTCGTTACATACAATGGTGTGCTCATTATTTTAGATTAGATTAGATTAAGATATTTTTATTAAACATTAAAGTAATATACAATTTTGATTTACAACTAAACTTATAACTAATATTAATATGTGTCGGCTCAACAATAGGGGCCCGACGTATTTACATTGTCTTTTTTTGGTATTGTTTATTTTTAAACAATATTTTTTACTACTTAATCTACTACATGTTTATTTTTAAGGTAATTAAATTTTAAACAATAATTTTAAAATAAAATAAAAATGAAATATTAAGCGGCGTATAAACAGGGCGAACTTCAGCCTCTGTAATATTGGTTGCCCGCCTTCTCGTAGAAGGAGACGTCTTGATTGTTAAAGATGTCATCGAATCTAGCATCAGTGAATCCTCTTATGTGTATGTACCGGTGAGTTGGCTCGATTTCCTCGATTCGCAGTCCTTGCATCTCAGGACTTGGATGTGTTTCCAATGCGTCGACGAATTTCCTCGCCATTCGGAATAAGTGGTCAGTTATTGGCAGCAGACCTGCTGCTTCGTATAGTTTTGTAGTCGACACAAGCTTATAGCTGTTTGTCACCCTCCAGAGTCCTGTACAGATCCTTAGTACCTTCCTTTCAAATAGGGAGATCTTCTTCATCGTTGTTGGTGAGACGGTGAACCATATGGGGTAGCCATAGGTTATCACTGGCCTGATGAGTTGCTTGTAGATAAGCAGCCTGGTGTTGTTAGACAGACCGTTTCGTCTTTTAAGTAGCGGGTGCACCAAATGAAGAGCGTAGTTCGCTTTTTTCATTGTTTTGTCGATGTGAGAGTTAAACTTGAGCCTCTCAGTAAAGTTGATTCCCAGGTACTTAGTCTCTGACTTGGTGTTTATAATTGTGTTATCCGGAAGGGTGATTTTTAAGGCTCTGCACCGTGTGCTCATTATTGATGCACTTGAAATGCTTATGCTATAGTAGGGCACGATGCAAATGCTCTACTTGTTGTATATGATTCATAGGGCACCGTGTCGGTGTTTGCCGAACACGTGTGCTTTGTTTATTTTGTAATGTAATTTATTGTTTTGTGAATGTTACTGATTGTGTGCGGTGTTTGTATTGACATTTGGTTTGTGCATTGATGTCGTCATAAATTGGTATTCTTTATTGTGTTTACTTGGGTGGTGTGTATCAATTGTGGATATACACTACAACAAGACAGAACAATTGGGAAATCGGCTGCTCTTCGGGCGAGTTGACAAGCCCAATTCGAAGATTTTTGTAAATCTGGAATTTGGTGGTACCGGCTCGTTTGAGGACCAAAGCAGTCGATGTCGGTATTTGGTTGGGGCAGACGAATGAAGCCAGACTTCATTCGACTTGACCACCTTATAGACAAAGACGCGACATGGGTGCAGTGGACAGCCGTTACAAGTACAGTTAGTACAGGTAAACGTGGGTTCACTGCACCTTTTGTCAAAAGGGTAGAGGTTCTTCTCATTCTTGGCGGATTGGCCTCGCCACAAAGGTTCCTAACCAGTGCTTTGAGTTGCGGTCCGTCGGAATGAGACGAAACATCTACTGACGTTGACGGACCATCCATAGTATCATCAAGGAAACCGACTACGACTGGACTTACAAGACTAGGACCTACTTAGAATCTCAGCGTTGCCATTTCGATATTAAGAAGAATTCTGATATGTGTCATACCCGTGCAATTGAGTTGCTTAAATAAACACCATCAGCTAATTCTTTGTTTAATATTACTCTGTCTTCGTTTATTTGTTGCTTAATTGGTTGTATTATTTGTGTCCGTGGTGGCACTGTTATTGTCAGAGTCCGCAATATTTTTGAATACATTGGTAGTGTTGTAATTGTTTCATTTACTATTATTGATATAGAAAACGTCTCATAGTCGATTTTGCAGAAAAATCTTTTGATAAAATCTCTACCAAGTATACCGTCTGTTTCAATTGGAAAATTGTTTTTTACCAATTGGAAATCATGATTACAGTACGTGTCGCCTATTAGCAGATCTAGTTCTATTATGCCTAAAGAAAATGTTTCCTCTTTTGTTATTCCTGTTAGTTTGCATTTTTCTTCCGGGTAGAATGGTTCATTTTCAACCTTGTTGGAAACCTTGAAAATTGATATGTCGGCGCCAGTGTCTATTAAAAATGACATTTCTTTGTCTTTGCTTTTTAATGTGATGTAATTTGTATTGCAATCCGAGATTTTGAAATTTTTTATTGGTGGCCTTGTGGAGAAAACACGTGCTCCGTGGCTTGCTCGTTTCCCTGATAGTTGTTCATATTGTCATTGTTTCCTTCAATGTGTAGTGTTCGTATGTAGTGATTAGGTCGTTCGTTGAAATTTGACCTTCTGCTTTGTTGAATTTGGTTATGATTATTATTTTGCCTGTATGTTTGTCTGTTATGGTTGAAGTTGTTGTGAGGCTGTCTATAGCCGTAATTATTTCGTACGTTTGGTTGCCTATAAGTGTTATTGTATCTGTTATTTTGTGGCGGAAAATAATTGTTTGGTGACCTTCGATTGTTGTCGTAGGTTCTGGTGTAGTTTTGTCTGTTTGGTTGTGTTGGTCTGTTTTTGATGAAATGCATAATGCTGTTCGTATGTTCTTTTTTGATTTCTAAAGCAAGGTTAATTGCTTCAGTGAATGTCTTTGGTTGAGCGGCAAATATGGTTGGTTTTAGCTCATCTTTCAACCCATTCTTGAATATATTTAAAGCATATATATCGTTCATTTTCGTTACTATTGACTTTTCGGTTTGATTTGTGGTACCGAGATCGTCAATTTGTAGTTTGTTTAGGTCTGTAATAAGGTTAGTTATTCTGTCTTTGTATGCTGTGACAGAAAAATTTCTTTGTGTAATTTGTGTTAGTGATGTATGTATATGGGGTATAGTTGTTGCTGATTTGTATTTATTCTTTAGTTCTGTGTTGAGTGCTGTTAGGTTTTCCGGTTGTGTGTGTATTGTAGTTTTTACATTCGCACTTAATTTTACGTGGAAGATAAATTCTAGCAAATCTTCCTTAGCGATATTATTTAGAGGTTTATCTACTAGTTTTATTATTTTTAAAAAACTATCTAATTCCCTATAATTTCCTGAAAAAATAGGAATGGCCTTCATTGCCGTTTCTAGATTGAATGCTGCCATGTTTGTGTTTTTTATTTCTATATTATCTTCTAAGTATAATTCGTTTAAATTTATAATGTCTTTACTTTCTAAATCTGTGTTTTCTAGAAATTTATTTAGTATTGCTAATATGTTTGTGTATTTTTCTTTGAATATTGTTTTTAGTTTGTTTATTTCAGTGTGTTTTTTTGTTTAAAGGGTTATTTGTGATTTCTATAAATCTATCTCTCATATTTTCTAGTTCTTCTATCTTTGTTTCTATTGTTTCTTTTCTATATCTCCTATTTGAGCATTTTTTGGCATTTGTATGTATTTTTTCTATTGTCGAAATTATTTCTTGTGCCTTTTCCATTCCCTAGAAACAAATTCTCGTATATATAAAAAGTAGAAATACTAGTATAATACAATTTTTTTTTGTTTTTATTTATTATTTTTTTTTATTTTATACATTTTGTGTCTTATTAATCTGTTTATGAATGTAACTTCTAAGGTGATTATTTAATTTTTTTAATAAGAATATTGTTAGTGCTATTGTGATAATTACTGTTACTAATATTAATAATTCTAAGTTAATATTATTTATCGTAGGTTTCTCGATGCTGTTGTTGTTGTTGAATACCTTCTCCGTCTCTATGTTTGTTTCTTTTGAGAACCAATGTCCCATTATTTTGTTGTTTGTGTTTTCTCTTGGAGTTTAGCGTCTTCTTTAAAATATCTATTTCCTCCCAGTATCTTGTTGCTAGGTTCCAGGGGATTGGATTTTCCGTATTTCTTACTTGTTTAAGTAAGCTTGCCAGTCTTCTTCTGTCTCTTGTCTGTTGTCCTCCTCTTTTCTTCCTTGTGATGGATGTATCTATTTGCGGTATTGCGGTTCTTATGTTGTCTGCAATTTTCTGTTGATTCTTTAGATATTGGTCCAGTGTCAACTTCTTTGGTCCCTGCTGCTTGTTGCTTGGTATGTAGGTCGGATGTTTTTCTTGTGTTGTTGTTGTAGGGATGTATTCTTCCATTTGATGATTGAGTTTAAAATTTTTGTTGAGTCCTTGCAGTCCTCTTTTGGAAAAAATTTTGTTTCTGTAGTTTGCAGGATCTTTAGTTTTTTAGGATTGTTGTTTTGTCTGTGGTGCGCGTGTTTGCAGGATCGCCATGTAATGATATTATTTATCGTATGTACTAATTGTCTGTAGTGTGAATGTACGGTACTGAATGTCGTACTACTTATTTAGAGAAAAATACTGTATAAGTGTTGTTGAACTAATTATGGTGGTGTAGTTTTGCTAAGCAGTAAGCTGCAACCAGCGGCTTTGCAACCAGGATCAGAATCCTCAGCAAGGCGTGTTTAAAGAAAAAGATACAGTCCTTTTGGGTGTATGTTTAACTCTGATTTTATTTTGTAAAATCTGCTTCTTTTATAGTAATTCTAACAATGTAAATTTCTTATCTACTAATATGAAAATATGTATTTAATATCGTAGTGGATCGACATCGATGCACTTGAAATAGTTTTCGTTACATACAATGGTGTGCTCATTATTGATGCACTTGAAATGCTTATGCTATAGTAGGGCACGATGCAAATGCTCTACTTGTTGTATATGATTCATAGGGCGCCGTGTCGGTGTTTGCCGAACACGTGTGCTTTGTTTATTTTGTAATGTAATTTATTGTTTTGTGAATGTTACTGATTGTGTGCGGTGTTTGTATTGACATTTGGTTTGTGCATTGATGTCGTCATAAATTGGTATTCTTTATTGTGTTTACTTGGGTGGTGTGTATCAATTGTGGATATACACTACAACAAGACAGAACAATTGGAAAATCGGCTGCTCTTCGGGCGAGTTGACAAGCCCAATTCGAAGATTTTTGTAAATCTGGAATTTGGTGGTGCCGGCTCGTTTGAGGACCAAAGCAGTCGATGTCGGTATTTGGCTGGTGCAGACGAATGAAGCCAGACTTCATTCGACTTGACCACCTAATAGACAAAGACGCGACATGGGTGCAGTGGACAGCAGTTACCATAAGTACAGTTAGTACAGGTAAACGTGGGTTCACTGCACCTTTTGTCAAAAGGGTAGAGGTTCTTCTCATTCTTGGCGGATTGGCCTCGCCACAAAGGTTCCTCACCAGTGCTTTGAGTTGCGGTCCGTCGGAATGAGACGAAACCTCTACTGACGTTGACGGACCTTCCATAGTATTATCAAGGAAACCGACTAAGACTGGACTTACAAGACTAGGACCTACTTAGAATCTCAGCGTTGCCATTTCGATATTAAGAAGACACCTATTCAGTATATATATATTTAAAAGAAAGAAAAATCTTAAACTCAAAGGGAAGAAAGGGAATTTTTTTGGTAATGAGAGGCCAAAATAAGAAAACTGGCGCTATCCCCAAAAGGTTGGCAAATCTCGGATCAGGGATATCAACGAGGCAGTCAGCTCGAAGGGGGGGTCAGATGAAAGGAGATCAAGTAAACAATAACAGTAATGCGATAGGCATGCCAATCCATAGAGATTTCTGCTTTGGCAACTCCGGTTTGCTGAGCCCATTAGCATGAAGTGCTCAGTCGATCCTTCCGCAGGCGAACAGCCAAACTCCTCAATGACTTTGACCGGTCCATCGATTCATATAGAAACAGAAGATGTGGGTAATCACCAGGTACAAATTTTTTTTGGAAATATTAGAGGAAGTATGAATTTTGATGACGAATCAGAGTTAGCTATAGGCCAATTCCAAAGTGGATGTAACCAAAAACTAGAACTACTCAACCGTGGGGGGGGGGGTTAATTTTAGCCAGCCATTAGGCGGACAAGAGTTGACTCAGGTAATACAGGTCGCCATATCTGGGGCCTTAGAAAGGGAACAAGTTAGGTTTAGGGACCATTATACCCGCCAACTAGAAGGGATCACGAAAGGCCTGACTCAGCAACTATCGTTGCTGACATCCAAGGTCGTAGCGCTTGAGGTTCAGCAGCAAAGTTGTGAGAGGTCTTCTACTCCACAACCTCAGATAGACCAAGCAGCGCGATCAACTACCGGGCGTGGCTCAACACATATTCCACCACCCCCACGTGAACCATGTTACCAGTCCCGGAGCATAGATGTTACGCAGTCCAGACAAGTGCGAGGTCATGGAAATGCAAACATGCATAAATGGAATATAAAATATTATGGCTCGAAAAGGTCGATGTCAATGGAGAGTTTCCACTGAAGAGCTATTCACCTTTTAACAGGCGTTGCCGAAAGGTGGTACTGGCAATGGATGGAAGAGCACTCTAACGATGTCATGCTAAATTACTTCGACTTGAAGAGGGATCTACTTCGTCAATTCAGGATAGATAGCTCTGACCATGGGTTGCTCAGAGCAATCATGGACAAGAGACAGAAGCCAGGCGAGAATTTTGACGAGTTTTATTCCAGTGTGATGGCATTGGTTTTTCAGCTGAAGAACAAGCTGCCCGAGATGGAGCTTGTCAAAATTCTCCGCCAAAACGTCAATGGCAGAGTGGCAACACTTATTTTCGGCTGTACGTTGTTCTTAATAGCTGACCTCAGGTCCGCTTGTCGACGGGCAGAAAAGCACCTAGCTTCCAGAGAAAGCCGTCAAAGAGTTCGACACATAGACGAAGTCCAGCTAGAAGAAGCGATAGAAAGTCCTTTTGACGATAAAGGAGTACACGAAGATTTGTGTGCAATAATGACTAAGCATAACAAAGATAAAAGGTTGACAATAAATAAAAATAATAATACCGGTGGTGGCAATGTTCCTTGTGATGATGTCCGTAGACAGTGTTCGTCCCATTTTCATTCGCTAGTGTGCTTTCAATGTGGTGAACCGAATGTGCCTGTTTTGTTATGTCCAACATGTAAAGCGTGTCCGGAAAACTTGACGAAGGGCGATGCATCCGGGAGCCTTCGCCCAATAAGCAAGGTCCCGGAGAGCCAGAACCTGAAATAATTAAGATTTTACAACGATCAAAATTAGAAATTAAAGATGGTGAGAGCGCACAAGCAATACCAATAAGAAAAAGTCTCCACCAACGTATCATCAACTACGAAGAGGCGCGTAGAAGAATCTTCTTTGAAGATTCTGAACTAGAAGAAACAAAAGAGAAAATTTTTAGTATAATTAAGAGATTACGCGAAAAATTTAAAGCAAAAAGAAGTAGGTTTAAGAACTTGGAAGATACAGTTCTACAGACAGAAGATGACAACAGACCCTTCGCGAGGGTCAAATTACTAAACGATACGGTGTTAGGTCTTTTGGACATTGGCGCGTCTGTAAGTTGTCTAGGGAAAGGTGCAATAAAGTTTATTGAGGACAACGCATTACAGATCAAAAGAATTAATTCAAATAAAAGAACAGCGGACGGAAACAGACAAAATATCACAGGTGTAGTGATTATTCCCATAACATGGAAAAACAGGACAGAGGATTTGGAATTTTATGTTGTGCCGTTATTGCAGCAAGCACTCTATCTCGGAGTGAATTTTTGGAAAACCTTTAAAGTTGCTCCAGATATAATTTCCGAGATAGATATAATAGACACTACGACCACAGACCCGATGATGCGGGTTCTCTCGCCAGCACAAACGGAGGCACTACAGGCGGTGAAGGCTAAGTACCCGTCCTACGCGAAACTTGGCCTCGGCAAGACAAGCCTAGAGGAGCATGTGATCAAGACCGCCGAAGTGGAGCCGATCACACAGAGGCACTACCCAGTGTATCCGGCGATCCAGAAGCTCCTCTTCGACAAGCTCGATCGCATGATTTCTCTGCGAGTGTTTGAAGAGAGCCAGAGTGCGTGGAGTTCTCCGGTTGTGTTGGTAAGGAAACCTGGCAAAAACAGGCTGTGCCTAGACTCACGAAAAGTAAATGACGTAACAAAAAAAGACGCGTACCCGTTGCCCCACATTGAGGGGTTGTTGAGCCGGTTGCAGGACACTCGGTTCATTTCGGGTATCGATTTGAAGGACGCCTTCTGGAAAATCCCTTTAGAGAAGAAGTTCAGAGAGAAAACGGCCTTCACAGTCCCTGGGAGGCGACTGTATGCCAAAAAGAAATTAAATACCTTGGGTATATATAAATGACTGACGAGGCAAATAAATCATTTGAAGAGCTCCAACAACGCTTGATTTCAGCGCCGATTTTGACAAACCCGGACTTTACGAAACACTTTTATATCCAATGTGATGCGTCAACGACTGGCGAGCTTTTCCAAATCGACGGAGAGGGCAGAGAGAGGCCAATCGCATACATATCGCAAAAGCTAAATTCCGCGCAAAGGAATTATAGTGTCACCGAATTGGAATGCTATGCAGCTGTCCTCAGCGTTCAGAAGTTTCGGGCTTATGTTGAGCTCCTTCCGTTCACCATCATAACAGAACATGCCAGCCTGAAATGGCTGATGTCCCAAAAGGACTTGTATGGTCGTTTGGCCAGATGGAGCCTGAAGTTACAGGCGTTTAACTTCCCGATTGAACATAGGAAGGGCACACAAAACGTTGTTCCTGACGCTCTCTCCCGTGTGCATATGGAAGAAATCACATCAGACGTAGACCGACTTGATGTTGACCTTGGCTCCACGCAGTTTTCTTCGGAAGAACACGAGGAGCTAAGGAAAACAATAAAAGAAGGTCAAGATAAATTTCCCGACATATGCATCTCATCCATCATAAGGCATCCATAAGACGCTATATAAGTTAAGACAGAAATACTTTTGGCCGGGAATGACAATTGACGTTAACAATTTTATTAAGGACTGTGATACATGCAAGTGCAATAAGAACACAAATAGGACAAACAGACCTCCAATGGGTACACAGACTTTGACGGAAAGACCATTCCAAAGGTTATACATAGACTTTCTGGGACCCTATCCGAGAACGAAAAATGGCAATACGCAGATTTTCGTTGTACTCGACCACTTCAGCCAGTTCGTGTTCCTTAAACCTATAAGGAACGCAACTTCAGCTGCAGTGGTCCAGTACTTAGAGGAAGCCATTTTTCATGTGTTTGGGGTTCCAGAATACGTACATTCTGACAATGGAAAGCAATTCATTTCCGAATTATTTTTTAGCTTTTTAAAGCTACGGGGTTAAGCACGTGAGGACTGCGGTCTACTCGCCGCAGGCCAATGCCTATGAACGTGTAAACCGTAGCGTACCTTGGAAGCGACCAACGCGACTGGGATAAGCATGTTAGCTTTGCGGCATTTTCACTGCGAAGTGTTGCGCACGAAGCAACTAGCCTAGAGCCGTATTATGCTGTCTTCGGCTTTCAAATGGCACAGAACGGATCCACTTATGACATCATACGACGGTTAAATGACATTAAACAATCTGACATCAGAATTTTAGAGACAAAGGACAAACAACAAATTATAAGGGACGAAATATTTAGGAATTTAAGTAAGGCACATGACAAAGGAGTGGGCGCCGTGGCTCAGTGGTAATGCACATGGCTGCTGCGCAGGAGGTTCAGGTTCGAATCCCAGCAAAACCAAAAGTATTTTTCACGGTGTCCCACCTCTCGCGAATGGGTGACAAACGTTCCGAGAGTAATTAATACCTTGTCACGGAAAGCTTCTCAATTCGCCGTTCGGATCCGGCCTTAAATTGTAGGTCCCTTCCATTTGTGTCCAAAAAATTAACATGTGCAGCACAAATGGTCGCGAGAAGTTAGGCCTTGGACCGCAATGGTCTGTCGCGCCAAATATTATTACATGACAAAGGAGAAAGGACCTATAATTTGAGAAGTCGAGACATTAAAGTTGGACAGACTGTACATAGACGCAATTTCAGACAGAGTGACAAGACAGCAAGCAAGACAGACAGCCAAACTCGGACCGAAAGCTATTAAAAGTATTATATTAAAGACTATAGGAAATTCCCTGTATGAAGTAGGTAATGTGAGTGGAAAAAAATAGGCATATTTCATGACAAAGACCTCTTTGCCTCTTAGTTTAGGTACCCAGCTAACTGACGATATTTATTATTTATTATTTACAATTTATTATTTGTCATTTAATTATATATTTATACTTATTTCATGGACTGTATAATTTCTGTTATATTTAGGTTTAAGGCTTTAGGATTATGTGCAATATTTTATAGTAATTTAGTTTTATCTGTGATATCTTATGCAATATTTTATATTAGATTTAGATTTATCTGTGATATTTTCTTGCAATATTTATATGTATTATTTATTTATGGTTGAAAAAATATATACCTTACACATTAGCATAAGAAGTATAAGAAAATTTAGAGCATGATCTCAGGGAGTAGGCCCTTAACCCACGTTAAGTGATACGCTCGCGGGGACTATTCTGAACCATTAAACCATTAAAACCATCACTCTATTAGACAAAATAGTTGAGACTTACCACGGAAATTACCAAGATCAATTTCGCTGACTCGTTGGCAACAATACCACGCAAATTCCAGAGATTTAATTTTCATTGCTTAGTGTGCTACTTGTGTGTGATGACTTAATAAAAAAAACTCATTATGCATGACGCTCGCTCGTATAAGGCAGTGAAGTGCAGAGGCAGAGAAAATAAGGAACATCGATTAAGTAGCAATATTTAAAGCGTTTAGCAATAAAAGTAATAAATTTTCTGTTGCCACTTACCTTTTTTAAATCCTAAGAAATGACGTATAATGCAGCATTGCACCGATGGTATCTGAAAAGGAAGGAAAAACAAAAGCAGAATCTCAACTTCATTAAAATACATTTCACTTACCTGTACAATGAGATAATCCTCAGCTGACGTCGACGTCGAATGCATGTGCCGAATACACGTGTCAAGAAAGTAGAACAAAAAAAAAATGGAATTAGCATTCTATTACGACAAATATTAAAACTGAGACGCGATATCTATTTCCCAAATAAATTTTCTTTTTGGAAAAGGCAGAAATCGCGCCTCTATTTACACTTACCTGTTGATTTTGCACAGCACGGCACAGTGGAATTTGCCACTATTTCTGCATGCATGTAAGATGCATTGCATTTTCCATATCCGATTGATTTTAGGGCCAGGGGCTGGATATTCCCCCAGCCCTATCGACACTATATTTCAAAATTTTCTATACCCGAATTAATAAATAAAAATTAAAAAAAAAAAACACCAAACAAACAAAATATAAATTAAAATTTTTCATGTAAATTCTCTAATAGGAGATGGGTATGTGTTAAAATTTGAAGAAAATCGGGCTAATTTTTAAAAAATTTACATGGACACCACACGGGTCTCAGGGCCCTATCACTCCAAC
Source organism: Nephrocerus scutellatus (assembly GCA_947095585.1). Taxonomy (NCBI): domain Eukaryota; kingdom Metazoa; phylum Arthropoda; class Insecta; order Diptera; family Pipunculidae; genus Nephrocerus; species Nephrocerus scutellatus. Next base: position 68,335,804 of record OX352763.1, read on the forward strand.
AAATTTACAAAAAGTTATGTCCATCAGTGATACACATGTGTTAAAAAATTTAAGAAAATCGAGCTAATTTTTAAAAAATTTAAATGGGCACCCCTTGGGCCTCAGGGCACGTTGACTCCAAAAACAAAAACAAAAAGTGTTTTCATCGGAAATACTTACGTATATAAAATTTGAAATAAATCGGGTTATTTTTTGTTTAATTTTGGGGCCCCACGACCCCGGTGCCCGCGGCCTCCAAAATTTTTACAAAAAATATACATTCGTATATAAAATTTAAAGAAAATCGGGTTATTTTTTTAAAAAATTTTTATGGGGTCCCACGAAACCGGGGCCCGGGGTCTCCAAAATTATTACAAAAAGTGTTCGTATATAAAATTTGAAGGAAATCGGGTTATTTTTTTAAAAAAAATTTATGGGGCCCCACGAACCCGGCGCCCGGGGTCTCCAAAATTTTTAGAAGAAGTGTTGTCTATCGGAGATACATGTGTTTATAAAATTTGAAGAAAATCGGGTTATTTTTTTAAAAAAAATTTATTGGGCCTCCAAATTTTTCACAGAAAGTGTTGTCTATCAGCGATACATGCGTATATAAAATTTAAAGAAAATCGAGTAAAATTTTGTAAAAAAATTGTATGGGAGCCCCCCGACCCCGGGGCCCGAGAGTCCTCAAATTTTATTAAAAAGTGTTGTCTCCGGAAATACACATGTGTGCAAAATTTCAATAAAATCGGGCTTTGGGAAGTGGGTTAAAAATTGATCGCAAGATTCCACGACAGACGACCGACGACCGACCCACGGGCAAGTGAAGTTAATATAAAGAATTTAAAAAGGAAAGACCCCGGGCCCCAGGGTCATTGGGCCCCAAAAAATTTTTAAAAAAATTAACCCGATTTTTTTTTAAATTTTATACACGTGTGTATCTCCGATGGGCAACACTTTTGGAGACAGGGTTTGGAGGGTCATGGGGCCCCAAAATTTTTTTTAAAAAACCTATATATGTGTATCTCCGATGGACAACATTTTTTGTAAAGTTTTTGGAGCAAGGCCCTGAAGTCCGAGTTTGGTTATGGGTGCCCATATAAATTTTTTAAAAATTAGCTCGATTTTCTTCAAATTTTAACACATACCCATCTCCTATTAGAGAATTTACATGAAAAATTGTATTTTTATGGGTTGTTTTTTTTATGATTATATTATTGATTATATCCTCTAAGAAAAGGAAAGTTTTCTTTTGTTAATTTTAGTATAATTTTAGTTTAGAATATTATAGTTATAAGTGTTTATAATTTAAAAACAAAGGAATGACCTGGCTGCACCGGGACTGAGGGACGTTATCCTTTATTGCCTCCTTTATCCAGCCCCTTTTTATCCAGATTTTCCTTTCCTTTTTTATTTTTCTATATAAGTCGACACGACAAATTTTTTTTGTTCATGACGAGGTGTCACTGCTAAGAGACAAGGACCGCCCGTCCGACGAGCTTAGCCGATCAACCGCAAGCGTGTCGCGACGTCCTTGGCAGTGGCAGAACCCCTAGTGGGACCTCGCTACATAACAGCGTTCTTTAGCATTGCCAAATAAGACATTTTATTAGGATTGACTCTCACGCTTTACGCTTCCCAATTAAGTATTTTTGTTTCTGGATTAACCGAAGCTCAGCAAGATTATTAGGACTTTACGGGTTCTAATACGATCAAAAACGCAACGTGTATTTGTTTTTAAATAAACATTTACATTTATTGAGAAATAATCTATTTATATATTTTTGTTCAATACTGTGTTTATGGTTTAAAAATGTATATAATTAAGCTTTGTACTTACGGTTTCTAGGTTTTCAGGTTATGTTTTCCATGCGGTTTTCATCAAAGATTTTCAGGTATCCGGCTAGGGTTGTATGCGTCTAAATTGAATCACGGTTCTGGATTCGGTAAATTTAGATCACTGACATAGGTCTTCTGCCTCCATCCGGCTCAAGGACCAATGTTTTTTACCAAAAGTCGGGTTCCAACAAGCAAATGGCACTCTTGGCAAAAAAATGATGTTGGCGATCAACTAAAATGGTTGGCTGGTGACCGCACGAACTCACAAACAAAAAGGGCTGACACGACGTTCGCGCTATGAATTTACTATTTGATTTTATGATAAATAAAACACCACTAATGGTTTAACTTATTATTCCCAATTATTACAAAATATGAAAAATTGGCACAAATTCATATATACAAACGCACGTCTCCTTTCTTGCGAATTCTAAATTGAATGGGTGCTGTTGCTAGTGTACAAAAATATATTGTCAAAGTGAATAATTCAAACAGGGTGATACTATGAATTTACAATTATGTACATTTAAAATTCAAATTAAATATTATTTCAAATTATAAAGATATGGTATGGAAAGAAAAAGTATGAGTATACCACAATATAATAACTATTTCAAATTATAAATACATAATTAGCTGCTATCTGATGGTTGGAACAAGTTGTATTTGGTCTGATCAGTGTAAATATAGACACAACATTAAAACTACAATTGAAATGTTAGACGATGATATGATCTTATAAAAAAAAATGCTATAAAACAAACATAAAAAATTGTGATGACCGAAATCTACTATTGAATAAAAATTTCCTTTTAACCTTTAGTAACTGTAAATTAAAATTAGGGCAGAAATCCTTTCAGAATGACAAAATTATAATACATGATAAATACTTTTACCCAAATGAGGAAATTGATGTTACATATATTAAAAACTTTAAATCCAGCCTGTAGCGTATGGGATCAAGTCGATGACCCTGTAAACTGAGAGCTCTTTCAGGTCGTAGAAAAATGGTTTACATAAAATGCGGTGTCTTGACCCTGCTAGAGCCGGACAACTGCAGAGGAAGTGTATGAGAGTTTCTTTCTCATTTTCATCTTTGCAACTTCAGCAGAAGTTTCTGTGCGCCGGTATTATTATTATCATTATTAATTGTACTTTTGCTTTTAGGAAAAAACAGTGTGAAAATCACTAATAAACAAACAATTGGCGCAAGTAAAGATCTTGATCCAGAGGAGATTAAAGATAGATACGGAATCAAATAATAAAACAAATATATTGCACATATTAAAACGATTCAGGAAAATCTTAAAACAAGGGGTGGAGCAGTTGTATCAACGAAGCAATATCAATAATAAATAACTGATAAGATAATCCACAATCTGTTTTTACGACGAACGGAATGTGTATTTTGACACATTCCAGCCGTTGATATAATCATCTAAAATCTATTTTTATGAGGGATGGATTGTGTATTTTGACATCATCCATCCACTAATACGGTCGTCCAATATCTGTTTTTACGACGAACGGAATGTGTATTTTCACACGTGATGGATTGTGTATTTTGACACCAACCATCCACTGATACGATAATCCCTAATCTATTTTACTGAGGGACGTAGTGTTGCTGGATGTTGATATGTCTTCTCTATTCCACCCAACATAAAAGACAAAATATTTTATTTTAAGTGTTATCAATATTAATACTCTTTATTCCAAAATGTAATATATTAAAAAGACAAAGAAAACAATCTTCAAAAAAATAAATCGGCTTCCGCACTCTTAAACAGCTTCTCTACGACTTCGCTCAGCCACACCTTGTTTTTGAAGTTTTGCTAACATCAACGATTGACAACTCCAACTCGTTCCTTTTTCGACGTTACCAGATAGCAACATTTTTGCCAACATTCGGGCATCCTTAGCATACATTCGTCCTCGAATCATACTATATCTTAATATTAAATATTGTTCAATATTTAACAAATAACAAAATTTTCAATTTAAATATTTTTCAAATTCATTAGATGAAAGTGATCAAAAAAGAAGAATCATTATTTAAAATTAATTCATAAAAATAAATCAAAAGTCTCATACAAATTTTTGTTTAAATTACGAAATCTCTGTGCCGTAAGGGCGGATAAATATGTCTTTTCGGTCTTAAATATTTTGGTTGTCGTTCTAGCTCACCACCGTCGTCAATTGTAGTGGTTGGTTCTTCATGACCTTGTATCGGCTGAGTTCTAATTAAATTTTCTTGCTCATTAGAATTTACGATCACACATTCATCGTTATCTTCATCAGATGTTGGTTTCCACAACTTAAGTTGACTAACATTGGCGGTAGATGCATACCTTCGTCCGGTGGAGTCATTTCTCAAAGTGGCGACTCCATATGTATCACCTGGCAAAATTTTTGTAATGACTAGTGGTCCTCTGCTCCTTGGGTGTAACTTCGTTGAGTCTCCTGTAGTTTGAGGTGGTGCGGACATAAAAACTATATTCCCAATGTCGAACTGCACGTTAAGTAGTATTTTCTGATCATATCGACCTTGGAATTTTTGTTGTTCCTTCTTAATTCTCTCGATTGCCTTGGTTCGAATTAGTTCAGGATTTTCGTAGTTTACTGATTCCTCACGTACTGTCCTCTGTCTTGCAAGACCTTCATCGAATCTCGGTGTATAAAGTAAAGTAATTCCAGTGGTGTTTTCCCCGTAGTCTTGTTTTCTGAATTGTTCAAATCCCTCGCTACAGTCTTCAGCTTCCGGTCCCAGTCTCGTCCGTCTTTGTTATCATCTATTGTAGGCATAATTGTTAATAAAAGAGTTCGATTCACCCTCTCAACTTGACTGTTCGCTTGAGCATGTCTAGGAGAATTGAAATGTATGCATGATATGCCTATTACAAAACGTTTCGAATTTGGAAGACTTGAAACATGTCCCCCTGACGGATACCACTCGCTCAGGAGCTCCAAATTCGGATACGAAATCGTCCAATTTTCGAACAACATTGTCAGCGCTGGTATTTCGAACTGCTTCGAGTCTCACATACTTGGTTAGATTGTCCACGAGTACCAAAATATACTTATTCCCTTTTAAACTTGTTATAAAAGGACCTATGTGATCAAGATGAATGACCATAAATGGTTTCGATGCTGGAGGAATAGGATGTAACTGTCCCGCAGGTTTCTCGGTACGAGATTTCGGCAATAAACAATGTAGACAGGCTCCAATGTGTTGTTTGAGAAAAATTATAGCTTGACAGCCTGTTACGATTATGAATTCTATGTAAATTAGCAAAAATCGTAGTCTTTGTGTTGCCCACATAATGGCTAACAACTCTAGCTTACTTGAATGATACCATTTTTCAGGTTCTGCTGTTAATCGACTTATTGCATATACTAAATGCAATCTATCATCATCGCCTCGTTGGAATAACAGCGCATAATAAATTTTTAAGATCTATATCCTACAATTATTGATACATATATATGTACCATACAGAAATTGGTACCTATAGACCTATCTACTAAGTTTCTATTATTTTGGGCTACAATAATAAAAGCTTTCTCTGTTAACGCATTCCATATAAATGACTTATTTGTCTTAAGTAATTCATACAGAGGTGCTGCCCGTAATGAAAATTGCTTTACAAATCGCCGAAAGAATCCTGACAACCCCAGGAAACGTCTCACCTCATGCACATTCTTCGGTGTAGGAAAATCTTCTATAGCACGCAATTTTCAATCACCTGGTTCAATGCCTTTGTCAGAAATAAAGAAACCTAAATAGTTTACTCGTCGTCTTAAAAATTCGCACTTGCTGAGTCGTATTGTTAGACCACCTCCTCGTAATGCCTGGAGAACTAATATAAGTCTCTCTCCTAAATCTTTCCTGTGACGTCCGGGTATAAGTATATCATCTAAGTAAAAGAGTACTACTTACTACTCGTAGTTGTCCCAATACAAGTTGCATAATTTTTGTGAAATAAAATGGTGCGTTTGTTAAACCAAAAATCATACGAGTAAACTCACCCGTCTCCTCCGGTGTAATAAATGCTGTCTTATGACGGTCTTTCGGATGGATTGGAATCTGATGAAGATCTTGAGCCAAATCCAAGACAATGAACATCTTCGCACCAGCCAGTAATGCCACATGATTGCCAATGTTTGGTAGTGGAAAATTCACTTTAACCGTTTGATTGTTTAAACGTCGGTAATCCACGACTAGTCTTGAATCTCCCGTTTTTTGCGCACGAGTTTAACTGGACTGGAATATGCAGAATTTCCGTAAAAAAAAGTCTTATAGTCGCATCTAAGTCCTACATTCCGAATTTCATACTCCAGAATTTCCATAGGCAGAAGTCTTATAGTCGCATCTTAATCTTAGTCCTACATTCTGAATTTCATGCGAATCGCTTGAGAAATTGCTTTGTCAACAAAATTCCTGACCCTATTGGCCAGATCACAGAATTTCCATAGGAACAAGTCTTAGTTCCTCACGACCAAATCCCAGTGGCTATTAAAAGTCTGATATATCTGTTAAAAATTAACTTAACATCTGTTAAAAATCAACTTAACATCTGTTAAAAACGTTCCCTAACATCTGTTAAAAATGCAACATAACATCTGTTAAATAGTGACATTTAACATTTGAGTTTTTAAACATGTACCCCTTAAACCTTAGAGTGAGACGTTGTCACGTCAAAAGCAATTTCAAAATTCCTGCCTTAAATACAAAACACAATGTGATACACTTATCCAATGTCTTTGGCATTTTACTCAATTATATCCATTTTATACTTGAAGAGAAAACATTGCTGTATTAGATAATTAATACTTAATATATATATTCTACTAGCTGTTCCCGGGCGCTTTGCTACCCGCACACATGAACCCCCGGGGTGATAACCCCTATAACCTTCCCTCACCTGTCAATAATTTACGTTGACATTTTTTTAAAAATACGTTTGTAAATGTCATGTTAAAATTTTACTTTCTCCTCTTCCATCTATACCTATAACTTTCCCGTACCTGCCAACAATATATCTAGCGTAAATACCCGGCGTTTCCCGGCTGCCCCATCCCACTGACCCCCACCAATTTAACACCCGCCCACTGACCCACCGCCATCTGACCGCCAGCCCACGGACCTCTGACCTCAGATGACCATCCATTCACAGAACAACCCCACCCACCGAACTCACACCAACTGACTACCTCACCAGCCCAGAAAACTATAGAATAAGTTTGAACGCGATTGGTTCATAATAACATGCAATTTGTAGAAACAATAAAAAAAATTCTTATGGAGACTCTTTGACCCAGAAGTCTGACCACTTTCAAGATATGCCTATTATGTGCTCATTATGGTATAAAACCCCTATGCAAAGTTTGATCTATTTATAAAAACATGCAATTTGTAAAAACAATAAAAAAAATTCGTATGACCCCTTGACCTAGGAGTCTGACCACTTTCAAAATATGCCTATTAAGTACCTATTATGGTAGAAAACCCCTATGCAAAGTTTGAACGCGATCGATTCATAAAAACAATAAAAAAATCGTATGGTGACCCCTTGACCTCAGAGTCTGACCACTTTCAAAATATGCCTATTAAGTGGATTTTATGGTAGAAAACCCATATGCAAAGTTAGAACGCGATCGGTTGTCGGTATGTCTATACATACATACATACATACATACATACAAAGTTTCACTTTTATATATATAGATAGTTACTTTTAAATTCAATTCCATACTTTGCAAACATAGATTCAAGAATTTATCAAACCAAATTTATCGTGATTGTCAGTTCAGTGTACATTTTGCACAATGTAAATTGTTGTTAGACCAAAAAGGTTGTCATTTTTATTCTCTCCCCCTTTTCTTTGAGTTGAACACAACTCACGTAAGAATTAATAAAAATTGTGATAAAGTTAAAAAATGTTAATCCAAATAACCAATTAATACAGTCCATTACAAGAACTTATTTAAGCACGGCATTTATCTTACCCAGATTACCACATCTGACTGCTTTGGCCGTATTCAGAAGTCTCGCCTGATATTGGGAGTCCCAATTTGGGACTAAGTAGAAGTAATGTAAGAAGCATTACGGGTTTCCTAACAGGACATTGCATTCTAAAAAGGCATCTAAAGAAAAAATTAGTAGAGGATGGCAGCTGCAGACTCTGTGGGAAAGCGGAGGAGACCTCGTGGCATCTCAACGAATGCGGAGCAACTATCCGACAGAAAAGAGATTACATGGGAAATCACATATTCTTGGAGTCTGCGCGACAATTACTGAACCCGCTAAATATTATTAAGTTCTTAAGAGCCATTGGCATGGAAGGGACGCTATAGGGACGGGCATGCACTATCTCCGTAGCACAAGTCAGGGGGAAGCGCTATAGAGAATAGATACACATGGGTCGCACTGCTAATACACCCCATTTATCATGATCATCGTCATCATCAACGTGGTTTACAAACGAGAAAATAGCTGGTACAACACAATGGTCTGATTAGCATAGAGGCGACAGTAAATTGAAGGAGTGTTTATCTGGATAAGACGAAAGGAACAAGTCAAGGGTGTCTGCCTAATGATTTTCAATGCCAGGTATTTTTGTAGGCTCATTCACAAGCCAAGTAAGGTTATTAATATCAGCGATATAATATATAATATCTCAACACACCTTGCTGTGGGTGTTGTCTGGCCGGCATCGCGAAGCAGTCCAGAATTTTGTAGATTGAAATCGCCCAAAATAAGGATTTCAGTGTGAGGATATTGTGGGACAATTCTTGAAATTGAATCAGATAGTGCTTCGAACACGTTATACGTTGGCACTTCTATAAATAAAACAGTAGTGTATGTTTCGCTTTTGTACCATCACTTTGAGTCGTGTGAAATTAAAATTCCGCATTGGAACATTGGCAGTTGAAAAGCAACATCATTACGGACATAAATCATGAATCCGCATCGGGGGAAAAATAAGGGCACTCAGTTATACCCGACAGATTTAATTTCTATGTATCGGAATTCTCATATAACTGAGTTTCACCCAGTGCCAGAACTCTGAACATGGAGAGTGGCTTACACAGCGAAACTCGTTCTCAGCCTATGTATGTTGCTGAAGTCGACCCTGAAACTAAACATATCAACAAAAATAAACACACAAAACACAACTTACCGCTTTTTTTTTGTCGAACTGAAAGTCGATGGCTCACAGTGGGTTTTCAAAACAAATTGTTTGTGACTGGCCAAATCTTGTGATCAATTTGTTACCCACTTTGAAAACACGGATTTTATTCAAGCTTTGCATAAACACTTTCTATCGGGTCCAGAGCCGAGGGGCTACCATATATTTTTTTTAAAAATTAACCCGATCTTCTTCAAATTTTGTACATATGTGTATATCCAATGACCCGAGGGCCGAGTAGCTCTGATATACATTTTTTCAAAACTAACCCGATCTTATTCAAACTTTGCACAGTGTATCTCCGATTAGAGAATTTACATAAAAAACTGAAATTTTAATGTGTTTTTTCCGATTGCACTTATATTAATTTTATTTTTGTGGTTTTAATGTTGTGTTTTGTTTTTTTTTCTAGCACCTGTGCTAGAGTTTAGCACCATCCTGCACAAGAGCGATTGGAAGACAACTGATCTCTATTTGGCCAGCTTCTGCAATTGAATTTTCTTTGGAAAAAATCTCTTAGCGGTATATTTATTTAAATTTTAATGAAAAATTAGGCTCTAAGAATATTTAAATAAGAACAAAATATCCAAACATAGATTATAAAAATATCAAATGTATTTATCGTATATATGAGTGACACAAATTTATATTTAACCTTTTTTTTGTGTCTTTAAAAAACATTTTAAAATTGCGTCCTTCTTCATAAAAAGTATCAAAATTATTTTGGCATTTTTTCTTCTTCAATTACTTCTTTGGTTGGTAAGCAATTCCTTTCCCATGTCTCTGTGTGTTTTAATTTGGATGAATCGAAGTTTTCAATTCCCAAAATAAAGTTGTTCTTCTCCTTTTCTAATTCAATTGCTAATCATATAAACATTAATTATTCGTCCGGTTACAATTTGTATGTAAACAAAACATCAATTACCCGTTTTATCAGGAAGCGAATTTTTTTCTTGAGTTTCAGCGTGTTTTAATTTAGCTGGATTAAATGCTGCTATACCAGCAAACAAGCTTTGTTGCGTTTTGGTATTATTTATTTTTAAACAATATTTTTTACTACTTAATCTACTACAGGTTTATTTTTAAGGGAATTAAATTTTAAACAATAATTTTAAAATAAAATAAGAATGAAAAATATTAAGCGGCGTATAAACAGGGCGAACTTCAGCCTCTGTAATATTGGTTGGCCGCCTTCTCGTAGAAGGAGACGTCTTGAATGTTAAAGATGTCATCGAATCTAGCATCAGTGAATCCTCTTATGTTTATGTACCGGTGACTTGGCTCGATTTCCTCGATTCGCAGTCCTTGCATCTCAGGACTTGGATGTGTTTCCAATGCGTCGACGAATTTCCTCGCCATTCGGAACAAGTGGTCATTTATTGGCAGCAGACCTGCTGCTTCGTATAGTTTTGTAGTCGACACAAACTTATAGCTGTTTGTCACCTTCCAGAGTCCTGTACAGATCCTTAGTACCTTCCTTTCAAATAGGGAGATCTTCTTCATCGTTGTTGGTGAGACGGTGAACCATATGGGGTAGCCATAGGTTATCACTGGCCTGATGAGTTGCTTGTAGATAAGCAGCCTGGTGTTGTTGGACATACCGTTTCGTCTTTTAAGTAGCGGGTGCACCAAATGAAGAGCGTAGTTCGCTTTTTTCATTGTTTTGTCGATGGGAGAGTTAAACTTGAGCCTCTCAGTAAAGTTGATTCCCAGGTACTTAGTCTCTGACTTGGTGTTTATTGTTGTGTTATCCGGAGGGGTGATTTTTAAGGCTCTGCACCGGCTTGCGATTTTTCTTATCCTTGTTTCGGTTGCTGGTACTCGGAAGCAGATGAGTTCCGTTTTATTGGCGTTGAGATTTAATTATAAAGGGTATATCAGAATGCGTGGAAAATAATTCCAGGGCTCATTATGACTTTAAAGTTGTATGTGAAACGAGTCTAATTTGGCAGCCATAAATTCCCTTTTGCCGTAAAGTTTTCCAATTTTTTTCCGTAAAACTCTTGAATTTGTAAGAAATAGTTTATAAATTCACTATACATATTAACTTCGCGTACCCATGGATGGCTGGTTGGCGGACTGGCACACCAAATCTTGTGATCAATTACTAACCTACTTTTTTTCGCACGAGTTTAACTGGACTGGAATATGCAGAATTTCCGTAAAAAAAAGTCTTATAGTCGCATCTAAGTCCTACATTCCGAATTTTATGCGAATCGCTTGAGCTCCAGAAATTCCAGACCATATTGATCATATTCCAGAATTTCCATAGGCAGAAGTCTTATAGTCGCATCTTAATCTTAGTCCTACATTCCGAATTTCATGCGAATCGCTTGAAAAATTGCTTTTTTCCAGAAATTCCAGACCATAATGATATTCCAGTATTTCAAAGAAACAAGTCTTTTAGTCGTATATTAGTCCTACATACCGAATTTCATACGAATCTCTTGAGAAATTGCTTTGTCAACAAAATTCCAGACCCTATTGGCCAGATCACAGAATTTCCATAGGAACAAGTCTTAGTTCCTCATGACTTAACATCTTAACACTTAACATCTGTTAAAAATCAACTTAACATCTGTTGAAAACGTTCCCTAACATCTGTTAAAAACGCAACATAACGTCTGTTAAAGAGTGACATTTAACATTTGAGTTTTTAAACATGTACCCCTTAAACCTTGGAGTGAGACGTTGTCACGTCAAAAGCAATTTCAAAATTCCTGCCTTAAATACAAACCACAATGTGATACACATATCCATTGTCTTTGGCATTTTACTCAATTATATCCATTTTATACTTGAAGAGAAAACATTGCTGTATTAGATTAATAATATTTAATATATATATTCTACTAGCTGTTCCCGGGCGCTTTGCTACCCGCACACATGAACCCCCGGGGTGATAACCCCTTTAACCTTCCCTCACCAGTCAATAATTTACGTTGACATTTTTTTAAAAATACGTTTGTAAATGTCATGTTAAAATTTTACTTTCTCCTCTTCCATCTATACCTATAACTTTCCCGTACCTGCCAACAATATATCTAGCGTAAATACCCGGCGTTTCCCGGCTGCCCCATCCCACTGACCACCACCAATTTAACACCCGCCCACTGACCCACCGCCATCTGACCGCCAGCCCACGGACCTCTGACCTCAGATGACCATCCATTCACAGAACAACCCCACCCACCGAACTCACACCAACTGACCACCTCACTAGCCCAGAAAACTATAGAATAAGTTTAAACGCGATTGGTTCATAAAAACATGCAATTTGTAGAAACAATAAAAAAATTCTTATGGAGACTCTTTGACTCAGAAGTCTGACCACTTTTAAGATATGCCTATTATGTGCTCATTATGGTATAAAACCCCTGTGCAAAGTTTGATCTATTTATAAAAACATGCAATTTGTAAAAACAATAAAAAAAATTCGTATGGTGACCCCTTGACCTAGGAGTCTGACCACTTTCAAAATATGCCTATTAAGTACTATACATATTAACTTCGCGTACCCATGGATGGCTGGCTGGCGGACTGGCACACCAAATCTTGTGATCAATTACTAACCTACTTCCTTAAGCCCGATATTATACAAACTTTGCACACATGTGTATTTCCCATGACAACACTTTTTTTTAAAATTTAGGGCTTCGGGGTCGGGGGCTCCCATACAAATAATTTACAAAATTTACCCGATTTTCTTTAATTTTATACGCATGTGTATCTCCGATGTACAAAACTTTTTGCACAATTTTTGGATTGATGGGGCCCTGAGGCCCATATAAATTATTTAAAAATTAACCCGATTTTCTTCAAATTATAAACACATCAGTAATGGACAAAATTTTTTGTAATTTTTTTTGAGTGTTCGGGTCCAGAGGCCCGAGAGGTGCCCATGTAAATTAAAATTTTTTATGTAATTTCTCTAATAGATCTCCTATAAGAGAGGATAACCATCTAAATTTAAAAATATACCCGATTTTCTTTAAATTTTAAGCACATGCCTATCTCCGATGGACAACACTTTTTTGTACAAATTATGTAAAAAATGTCGATTTTCTTTCAATTTTGAATAAATGTGTTTCTCCAATATACAACACTTTAACTTTCTTTTAAACGTAAAAGGAAGTATAGTAATCATGAAAATTTTCGAACTCGGGAATTTAGCAGATTTACCGATTTCTGATCCCCTGAATTATAATAAAAAGCAAAAAAATCTCAGTCTGTTTGTCTGTCTGTCTGTGTCCACTCTACAGCCCAGACGGCTGAATTTATGGAGATGAAAATTCATATTTTTACGTAAACTGGGCGGTCCCAGTTGATTTTGGCGGAAATCGGCCTACCGGAAGTGGCAGTTTTCTTGTACAGTATATAAATTGTACATTATATTAAAAAGTATTTCATCTTTGAGAAATCTGTTAAGTGCAAAAGAAATTAAATAAAAAAATGTAATATACAATTACTGAATTTTTTAAAATGTAACCCGGTTTTATTCAAACTTTGCACACATGTGTATCTCCGATTAAAGAATTTACACGAAAAATTTAAATTTTTATGGGTTTTTTTGTTTGTTTTAAAGCCACATGAAAACACGACAATAAAATGACTCGTAAATTGAGTTCACATGTCTGCTGACATTCGCGTACGTAAGTTAGTACTTGATGGAATAATTTTTTGTTCTTCACTTTTGCTGTGGACGAGCTAGTGCGAACATCACCGTTTGCTATTCACGAAAATTTTAAGTTGTTAACTAATAGCTTTAAAGCTTGTAAATAAATTCAAGGTTGTAAAGTTTTTTGGCACATGCTTAAGGGGATAATAAACTAGCCAAGGACAGGGCGTAGGCACTAAGGTGTCCAGGAAGAAAAGAGGCGAATGATTAGAGAGAGTGAAATATTTATTAAACCGGTGCACCTGACCAGACATGACAGTCATGCTCATGTTTGCGGCGAATGATTAGAGGGAGTGAAATATTCACAGCAGAACGTTGAAGTGGTAATTCCAACGAAGTTTGTCGTTGATCACGGCTGGAGGTTAATTTTAATGACGCGTTAAATTCGACTTTATTCAGGTATATTATAAAAAATGAATATGGGAGCCCCTCGGCTCTGGGCCCGATCGCTACCAACATTTTTACAAAAAGTGTTGTCATCGGAGATACACATGTGTACAAAATACGAATAAAATCCGGTAATTTGTTAAAAAAAATGTATATGGGAGTCCATCGAACCCGGGTCTGATTGCTTCTAAATTTTAATAGAAAGTTTTTCGCCGGAGATACACATGTGTGCAAAGTTTAAATAAAATCGGTCTTAAGAAACTAGGTTAAAAATTGATCAAAAAATTCCACCAGCAAGCCAGCCATCAACGGGCGGCCGAAGTTATTAAAGAGAATTTAAAAACGTGGATTGAATGGTTTGAAAGATAATAAAGATTTTAATCCATTGAAGCAAGGGGTATCCAGGCCCAGTAAATTAAAATTTGTACGATTAAGGTGAAATTTGGTATTTTGGTATATTTTAGGTCCCAATTAAAAAAATTTTAAGGACTTCAAAATTCCCATTCGAATAAGGTTTAGATTTTTTTAACTGTTTTATTATTTTTTGTTTGGTATGAAAGTCTATGAAACAGTTCCTTTCCAAGAAATACATTTTCTTTCCAGGACTCGATGCCAAGACTTGACCCTGCAGAATCGAGTAGTGGTATCATTAATTGGCCAATGCTATCCACCGACCAATCTTTTGCTGCTTCCCGCCTAGGTGAGTACTGGATTTTCAGAGCGTTATGGTCTTCTTACTTCTCACTTTCTGAAGAATTAAGATCTGCCCGGGTTCTCTTTGGTAAGGAAAGAAGAGCATGAGCTATTTACAGTTTGAATGCTAGGAGGTCTCTGATCATCTTTTCTGGAAGTTATTAGCACTCTATCCATACTACGGCCAGGTCGATGATGAAGTACAACTTTTAAAAGACATGTGTCTCGTTAATGTGGCACCTTTTTTCTTTCCACCATCTTGAGACGGATCTTTCCGAATTTTTACCGAATGCTGTTGAGACTGACTTACTGTCTTCCATTTTATAATTGCAATTTTCTCATCGGAATCATGCATCGGTTTCCCCTCATCATTTTGTCTGCCTTCAACAAAACATTTCGAATTCGATTGTTTTGTTTACTTCCCCAGCCATTTATTGTCAAATTGCTCAATTGCTAAACGTAGAATTACGCTTGGACCTAAGCCGAAAGACTGATTGAAGAGTAATGTTTTTATTACCTTGGTACACCTCGAAATCCAAAAGCATTCCTGAGAAGTTTTGGAGTGTATTGCAATGCAACGAAAGCCATTCTGCAAATACATCCTTAATCGCGGTAATTTAATGCAACCGATACATATGCGCGTCATATGACTTCTTTACTTCGACTTTGTCAGTTTACAGTTCCATTCCAGTCAGTGGTAGCTAGGTTGTGTTACGTTAAGGTGGCTGTCAGTGAAACCGACACACTTAGACCAGTATTGGTCTATTGTGATACCACACGTATCGGGAAAAATTCCTTCCACCTACTTGATAAACCAATTAGAGCTTCATATGAAGTGTAGGATGAGATAGTTAGTGTCGTTGTAGAAGAAAGCTCCCATATGGAGTTTACGTTTTTGGGAGAGGGCTGAACAAGTACAGAGAAGATGGACGATGGTCCTCCTCATCCATGCAGTTTCTGCAGAATTCATTCGAGAAGACTCCAAGTCTTGCTGCATGCCTGCCAATGAGACAGTGTTCAGTAATGACACCTTCAATAACACCGATGTTCGATATATTTTGAGAGATCAAACACTACTTGGAGCGCTTCAGATTCAGCTTGGGCCAGATCTGCTTTGTCGCTATGCAAGTTGTACAGTTTGATCACCTACAGTTAGTTTTTACATTAGCATTCGCTTTAGCATGAGTTTGCATGTAGTGTTGGTATGCCTATGGAACCATATTCAGGTAAGAAGGGTAGTGTAGTTCCTTGCTTGGCAAGTTCGCAGCCATACAGTTAACCGAAATGTCTCTGTGCCCCGGGACCCAATACAGGTGGATATTTAACTGCTCCGCCATCTCCACGAGAGATGATTGGCAGTTAAGGAATAGAATTGAATTTTGTAAAGACTGATTCCAGGGATTTCAGTGCAGCTTGGCTATCCGAGAATATACGGGAATCATAATTGGATAACACGTTTTTCTTCTGCAAAGACAAGGCTTCACTGATCGCCTGGAAAACACTACGTGATTTGGTAGGCTAATATTTACCTTTTTTTAGAAAACACTTCCGCCGACTTCGTCATCAGTATTCTATGTTGTCTGGGAGCCTGACTAAATTCAGGATAGATTTCATTTCTAGTCCACCGGGAGAACTGACAGCTACTTGCCTGCTGTAAATGTCGAGTGGTGTAAGGTCGGACAGAATGTCCAATGCGGCGGAGGGGATTGTACGAAGTGCTCCGCTCATACATACACTAACTGATCAAGGTTTATTTTATTATTTAAGCAGTCCACCATACAGTCACACCATATAGAAGAGTATGTGTTACTACCACTGTATATAGCCAATGGATGGGGTTGAAGACCCGATCAGCTACCAATGGCTTTTTTTCATGAGAAGAGTGCCACTGTGGCTTAACGAACTCTTCCTTGTATGTTTGGTTTCCAGCTTAGCTTTCTGTCCAAAATAAGACCCAAATGCCTGGCTCTATCAGAGAATGTTAAGCTTATACCTTTTATAGCAGGAGGGTTAATAAGCGGGACTTTTTATTTCCTGGTAAATAGGACAAGCTCAGTTTTGTGAGGATTTACCCCTAAACACCACAGCCCAGCAATTTAGCTTGTTGAGAGCATTTCGCAGGAGTTCCTTAAGGTGTCCGTGTAATTTCCTGAAACGGATATAGCAACGTCATCCGCATACCAACAGCTCATTCACCGCTTAGTTCCATATAAGGGAGGGACAGGACTCCATATTCTGGGGTTCCTCTACAGATAGATCTTGTGCCAGACGATACGCCCAGCTTTCAATTAATAATCCTACTTGTGAGCAGAAGATTTATCAATTCGCCAAGCGAGTCATCCACCCTCAATGTCGACAGCGACTCCGTAATCGCAGATGTGTTAAAAGCCCCTTTAATGTCTAGGAACCACCACTGTGTACTCCTTGTGGTGAAGGGAATGTTCAATAGAACGTACAAGTGTGTGCAGAGCTGTCTCTACGGACTTGCCTTTACCAAACGTGTGATCTGTAGACAGGAGTCTTTGGTCAATGCGTGTGCGTATGTAGATATCGATTAGTCTTTCCAGTGTCTTTAACAGGAATGATGAAAGACTGGTTGGTCTGAGATCCTTTGTACTAACATGCGAGCATTTGCCGGCTTTGAGTATGAAAACCACGTTTACTTCTCTCCATAAAACAGGAATATGGACCAGATCGAGACAACTCTTTAGAATTGTTTCCAGCAAAGGAAGGATAATATCCGAAGTCCTTTAAAACTCGGCTGGAATTATGCCATCAGGTCCTGCAGATTTGTATGGTTTGAAGCTTTGTAGCGCCTAAAGCAGTTTGGCCTAAATCAGGACTCCTGATCATTGGAGATAGTTGTACGAGTGTCTGCGCTATCAAGGCTGACATTACTTAAGAGATGGGAGTTTCCCGCCATGTGGGTATCTAAAAGCAGATTGAGCGATTCTTCGCATGGAGTAGTCATCTGCCTTTTTCATGCAGCTCGGCATTATTGCGATTTTTCTTTACATAGATGCCTCGGAAGATTCTTCTATCTTATCACGGAGCAGTCTCCAAGAAAAGCGCTTGTCTGTCCTTAATTCTTTTTTATAGAGTTTGAGAGATGATTTGTAAGCATCCCAGTCAGCTTCTAGTCTAGTATCTTTGCCTACGTTGAATAGCTTCCTGCAGCTGCTCCTGAACTGCCCTAAATCCGAAGTTCATCTTCTTGCCTCTTGGACAAATGAGAGGGCAGGAGGCAGAAAGCGCTTTATTAAAAGCACATGTTAGTAACCTGACCTTGTTGGCAAGTTCATTAGTGCTAAGGGGGGAATTGTAAGATCAGAGTGTATGTTTTATTAGTGTTTGAACGTTACTCGGTATTTGAGCCTGTCAGTCTTCCTATGATTTCTCTAAGGTGATTGGCAAGCGGTTTTGTCATTTGAACTGAATTGTATGTACTGGTGATCGGAGAAAGAATGTTCAGCCGATACCTTCCGGTCTAGAATTATTATTTGGTTGAGAGAGTCGGTGACAACAGTAATATCTAAAACTTCTTGTAGGCTCCTGGTTACGAAGGTTATCACCAGTTAGGGAGTAAAAATACATTTAGATTACGTTTCACTAATATGCAGGATCTAGGTTTACCTTTATCTGCTACATATAGCGAGTAATAACCAGGACTCCTGAGTCCGCAAACCAGGTTTGTTAACAATCCATGGTTCTTGGATTCGGACGATGTTCTCTCCGCCATTAAGCAGACGGATTAGAAGGGAGGCCGAAGCCTTTTAAGAGATCTTCCTTTTCTGAAGACGAACTGAGAAGTACGTCCTCGTTGAAGAATTCTCCGAATGGTGAGTCCTCCGTCTCCATATCCATGCATAGAGGATCGGTCAGGGAGACAGACGACTGTGACAGGGTCACCGAAGTTTTTGGAGTATCTTTCATCAAGGGAATCGTGACAGATGCTCCAGGGTAAGGAATTAGTACCTACGAGTCTGAGGGATGGGTTTGCAGTTTACCTGCCTCCAGCTCATCCTTCTTGTAGACTCGAAGTGTAGTGTGTTTATTTGCCTACATGAACATTCCGAGCATTGTATCAGGTAACGAGTATGACTCGCTACCTGGTGCGACGCTGATGCAATGTGCATGTCCATGTAGTGTGTTTATTTGCCTACATGGACATTCCAGGCATTGTATCAGGTAACGAGTATTGCTCGCTACCTGATGCGAAGCTGATGCAATGTACAATTCAGCATACTACGTTCCCACGTTATGGATGACTCCACAAAATATGTTGTAGAGAAGGGACACTTAGATATAACTGAAATAAACTTATTCATTCGAAAGATAAAGAGCAAACTAACAACAAGTGTTTGGTCTTTTCATAAATAATAAATTAACAGCAAACTAACAACAAGTGTTTTGTTTTTTGATTTATTTAATCTCAATTAACACATATAACTACATGGCTACCGTGACAGATTTTGTGTCGATTTAGAGTTACAGCCATTCTTGAGAAAAAAAACAGTGACAGTTTTTGTGTAGATTTCTTGAAAAAAAAACCATATTTAAGTTCAAATATGGGTTTTTTTGTTGCGTTCTTATTTCGCATTAATACATTGCAAAGTGCATCCTGTTAAAATACTAAAATTTTTTCTGAGAATTGTTCCGCAACCATATGAAACAACAGCAACATCATAATAGAAATTATGAATTCCTTGAAATTCATTAAGAGAATGCGTGTTTGATTTTTCCTACAATAACAATAAATTTCAAATTACCAAAGTACTACAGAATATAAGAATCAGAAAAAAGGTGTATAATTTGCAAGATACATTGCGACATTCACATAGCAGTGTGCAGGAATACACGAGCTATCTTGTGGAAGTATTTAGATGCGCAGATAATCACGTCAACTTCCTCATCAGCATTATCAACAGCCAGAGTCCTCCATCGCCATCGGTGCATAAGATAATAAAAACAACAGAATGGAAAATACAAAATCAACAACAGTAGACAACACAGGGAAGGTCATCAATGATATCACAATTCAGCCAACATTGTTGGAAAATGCGGATATAATAACCCTAATATATGTAATGACCATTATTATGGTTTTAAATTTAATTTTTAAAATATATAAAATGTGGCATAAGAATTTGAAAAAAAGTTATCTGTCACACGCGGTTTCAAACTAGCTATATATATTTTCTATATATTTAATATAAATGTCTACTCATGATATTTCATATTTTTATCCAAATACTTAAATACATATAACTTTTCGAAAATCCAAACCAAATTCTTGAAAATTCAGTCGATTGTATAAGGAATTAAACCAGTTTATTGTGCTGAAATTGGACCGACATGCGGTCAAAAATAGAAGTTGTAAAGAAGTATTCAATAAATCGTATAAATGTCTAAATAAAAATATTGAAATTAAAAGCGACACTGTAGACAAACATACTACAGTACTAATAAAAAATTTCAATAAAATAAGAACAGTACTAAACGTAAAATATAATAATTTAACATAAAAACACAAAGCAGAAGCACAAAGATATCTTCTGAAGTTTTAGGGATAGATTACTTAAAATTTTCACTAAACGTAGAATTCATTTAAAAATCCCGCTTTCTCTAGAGACTGAATTGAACTCAAACAATATTACTGCCAATAGTAGTGACAGTGAGGAAGAAGAAGAAGAAGTAGGGCTAAAAGAAGCAACAGAACTAAACAAACAAATTAACTTGGTCAAAACGGATATAGATAACATCGACAAAATGTCGCAAACCAAAATTGAGTTTCTTAATACAGCGTCAAAATTAATACCAGACTTTGATGGTAAAATTGAAAATTTATAAATTTTTTTGGATTCATTAAATTTGGTAGATTCGATAAAAGAAACTCATGAACAAGTGGCGGTTGAGTTAGTAAAAACTAAGCTCAAGGGTTCTGCACGAAACCTTATCGCGAATGAGTCTTCTTTACAACAAATCATAGCAAACTAAAGAAAATCGATAAAAGGCGAGTCAATAGAAGTACTAGCGGCAAAACTTATGAGTGTAAAGCAAAATAACACGTCTGCTAACACTTACGTCAAAGAAATGGAAGACTTGACCAAATCTCTGAACAATGCTTATATTTCAGATGGATTGACCATCGCATTAGCAGAGAAGTACTCTACTCAAACAGCGGTACGTGCCATCACAAAGAATGTCACGAATGAGGAGATAAAAATTGTTATGGCCAATTCAATAACATGAATGAAGTGGTTGCCAAGTTCGTTAATAGCAGTACCGAAACCTCTAGTCAAAAAAAATCTGTTTTATATTATAGCAGAAATGGCAGGTATAACAACCAAACCAATTTTCATCATCTTGGTCGTAACCGTGCACGCGGCCAATATCACAACTTCAACCGTGGCCGAGGCCGTGGTCGTTGGCAAGGTAGTTTCCAAAATAATGGCCATTACCGCTAAAATGGTCGAAATACACAAAACCCGAACAGACCCCTAAATACTCAAAACAATTTATAAATATCACGAATAAAGTCCTCAATTTGAATCTCAGTCTCAGTAGTTTTATAACAATTAGAACAGATATAAATAATAAATATTCAACATTTCTAATAGATACAGGCGCGGATATTTCCCTAATAAAGGAGAACAAAATTACCAATAACGTGTTTGTTAATAAAAAAAAAAGCATACGAAAACTAAGTGGCATTGGCCAGGGAGTGATCAATACAATAGGTACAGTTAGAGCAGATTTAAAAGTTGAAAACATTCTAATACCCCAAATTTTTCAAGTGGTACAGTACAAGCAGATTTCCCTATACCCAGTGATGGTATACTTGGTCTTGACTTTATAAAAAATAAACAAGTGTGTTTTAGACTATGAGTATCGTCAAGACTGGTTAATCTTAAGACCAGATAATTTTCCAGAAAATGTTGCCATACCAATGCATACGTCGCATTATCCCAATTCATTTTCAATTCCCGCTAGATCAGAAGTTATAAGACTATTTCTATTAATACTGAAGAAGATGAGCTTTTGATACCAAACCAAGAGCTTAAAACGGGTATTTACATTGCCAGTACAATAATAAACGTTAGAAAACCATTAGTGCGTATAATCAATACAACAAATGATAATGTTACTTTAAGCAATCCCAATATAATAACAGAAAATCTTTCTAATTATAACATTTTTATAAATAACAATTTGGAAAACGGGCATAAAGAAAAAATTCTGGACAGGTTATCAAAAAACTTCCCTCAATTCGTTCAATCAAAGCTAACTGAACTATGTAATAAATTTAATGACGTTTTCGCATTAGAATCAGAAAAAATTTCGTGTAATAATTTTTATACACAAAAGCTCCGCCTAAAAGATGAATCACCTATACATATAAATAATTACAGGATTCCTTATTCACAAAAGGATGAAATTGGCAAACAGGTTGATAAATTAATTAAAGATGACATAGTTGAACCATCGACTTCGGAAAATAATAGTCCAATCTTACTGGTACCCAAGAAATCTTTACCAGGAAGTAATGAGAAACGGTGGATATTAGTAGTGGATTTTAGGAACGTAAATAAAAAATTAATTGCAGACAAATTCCCATTACCTAGAAGAGATGATATTCTGGACCAATTAGGTAGGGCAAAATATTTTTCGTGCCTTTAATATCTGGTTTCCACCAAATCGAGTTAGATGAAAAATCAAGAGACATAACATCATTCTCTACGGACAAAGGATCATTTCGATTCAAACGTCTCCCGTATGGCATCAAAATAGCACCAAACAATTCTTAGTTAAGAGTGATCAGAGACCACTTTCCTACCTTTCCTCAATAAAAAATCCGTCATCAAAACTAATACGCATGAGACTAGATTTAGAGGAATATGATTTCGTAATAGAGTATATTAGGGGAAAAGAAAACTATGCAGCAGATGCTTTGTCTCGTATTGATTTTTCTGAAATCAAACAAATACCAAACCTTTCCAGTAATATTTTGAAAGACACTACAAGACTTACATCAAAAAATAACTTAACTTCCATTGCCGTTTCTAGATTGAATGCTGCCATGTTTGTGTTTTTTATTTCTATATTATCTTCTAAGTATAATTCGTTTAAATTTATAATGTCTTTACTTTCTAAATCTCATATGTTTGTGTATTTTTCTTTGAATATTGTTTTTAGTTTGTTTATTTCAGTGTGTTTTTTTGTTTAAAGGGTTATTTGTGATTTCTATAAATCTTTCTCTCATATTTTCTAGTTCTTCTATCTTTTTTTCTATTGTTTCTTTTCTATATCTCCTATTTGAGCATTTTTTGGCATTTGTATGTATTTTTTCTATTGTCGAAATTATTTCTTGTGCCTTTTCCATTCCCTAGAAACAAATTCTCGTATTTATAAAAAGTAGAAATACTAGTATAATAAAATTTTTTATTTGTTTTTATTTATTATTTTTTTTTATTTTATACATTTTGTGTCTTATTAATCTGTTTATGAATGTAATTTCTAAGGTGATTATTTAATTTTTTTAATAAGAATATTGTTAGTGCTATTATGATAATTACTGTTACTAATATTAATAATTCTAAGTTAATATTATTTATCGTAGGTTTCTCGATGCTGTTGTTGTTGTTGAATACCTTCTCCGTCTCTATGTTTGTTTCTTTTGAGAACCAATGTCCCATTATTTTGTTGTTTGTGTTTTCTCTTGGAGTTTAGCGTCTTCTTTAAAATATCTATTTCCTCCCAGTATCTTGTTGCTAGGTTCCAGGGGATTGGATTTTCCGTATTTCTTACTTGTTTAAGTAAGCTTGCCAGTCTTCTTCTGTCTCTTGTCTGTTGTCCTCCTCTTTTCTTCCTTGTGATGGATGTATCTATTTGCGGTATTGCGGTTCTTCTGTTGTCTGCAATTTTCTGTTGATTCTTTAGATATTGGTCCAGTGTCAACTTCTTTGGTCCCTGCTGCTTGTTGCTTGGTATGTAGGTCGGATGTTTTTCTTGTGTTGTTGTTGTAGGGATGTATTCTTCCATTTGATGATTGAGTTTAAAATTTTTGTTGAGTCCTTGCAGTCCTCTTTTGGAAAAAATTTTGTTTCTGTAGTTTGCAGGATCTTTAGTTTTTTAGGATTGTTGTTTTGTCTGTGGTGCGCGTGTTTGCAGGATCGCCATGTAATGATATTATTTATCGTATGTACTAATTGTCTGTAGTGTGAATGTACGGTACTGAATGTCGTACTACTTATTTAGAGAAAAATACTGTATAAGTGTTGTTGAACTAATTATGGTGGTGTAGTTTTGCTAAGCAGTAAGCTGCAACCAGCGGCTTTGCAACCAGGATCAGAATCCTCAGCAAGGCGTGTTTAAAGAAAAAGATACATTCCTTTTGGGTGTATGTTTAACTCTGATTTTATTTTGTAAAATCTGCTTCTTTTATAGTAATTCTAACAATGTAAATTTGTTATCTACTAATAGAAAATATGTATTTAATATCGTAGTGGATCGACATCGATGCACTTCAAATAGTTTTCGTTACATACAATGGTGTGCTCATTATTGATGCACTTGAAATGCTTATGCTATAGTAGGGCACGATGCAAATGCTCTACTTGTTGTATATGATTCATAGGGCGCCGTGTCGGTGTTTGCCGAACACGTGTGCTTTGTTTATTTTGTAATGTAATTTATTGTTTTGTGAATGTTACTGATTGTGTGCGGTGTTTGTATTGACATTTGGTTTGTGCATTGATGTCGTCATAAATTGGTATTCTTTATTGTGTTTACTTGGGTGGTGTGTATCAATTGTGGATATACACTACAACAAGACAGAACAATTGGGAAATCGGCTGCTCTTCGGGCGAGTTGACAAGCCTAATTCGAAGATTTTTGTAAATCTGGAATTTGGTGGTGCCGGCTCGTTTGAGGACCAAAGCAGTCGATGTCGGTATTTGGTTGGGGCAGACGAATGAAGCCAGACTTCATTCGACTTGACCACCTTATAGACAAAGACGCGACATGGGTGCAGTGGACAGCCGTTACAAGTACAGTTAGTACAGGTAAACGTGGGTTCACTGCACCTTTTGTCAAAAGGGTAGAGGTTCTTCTCATTCTTGGCGGATTGGCCTCGCCACAAAGGTTCCTCACCAGTGCTTTGAGTTGCGGTCCGTCGGAATGAGACGAACATCTACTGACGTTGACGGACCATCCATAGTATCATCAAGGAAACCGACTACGACTGGACTTACAAGACTAGGACCTACTTAGAATCTCAGCGTTGCCATTTCGATATTAAGAAGAATTCTGATATGTGTCATACCCGTGCAATTGAGTTGCTTAAATAAACACCATCAGCTAATTCTTTGTTTAATATTACTCTGTCTTCGTTTATTTGTAGCTTAATTGGTTGTATTATTTGTGTCCGTGGTGGTACTGTTATTGTCAGAGTCCGCAATATTTTTGAATACATTGGTAGTGTTGTAATTGTTTCATTTACTATTATTGATATAGTAAACGTCTCATAGTCGATTTTGCAGAAAAATCTTTTGATAAAATCTCTACCAAGTATACCGTCTGTTTCAATTGGAAAATTGTTTTTTACCAATTGGAAATCATGATTACAGTACGGGTCGCCTATTAGCAGATCTAGTTCTATTATGCCTAAAGAAAATGTTTCCTCTTTTGTTATTCCTGTTAGTTTGCATTTTTCTTCCGGGTAGAATGGTTCATTTTCAACCTTGTTGGAAACCTTGAAAATTGATATGTCGGCGCCAGTGTCTATTAAAAATGACATTTCTTTGTCTTTGCTTTTTAGTGTGATGTAATTTGTATTGCAATCCGAGATTTTGAAAATTTTTATTGGTGGCCTTGTGGAGAAAACACGTGCTCCGTGGCTTGCTCGTTTCCCTGATAGTTGTTCATATTGTCATTGTTTCCTTCAATGTGTAGTGTTCGTATGTAGTGATTAGGTCGTTCGTTGAAATTTGACCTTCTGCTTTGTTGAATTTGGTTATGATTATTATTTTGCCTGTATGTTTGTCTGTTATGGTTGAAGTTGTTGTGAGGCTGTCTATAGCCGTAATTATTTCGTACGTTTGGTTGCCTATAAGTGTTATTGTATCTGTTATTTTGTGGCGGAAAATAATTGTTTGGTGACCTTCGATTGTTGTCGTAGGTTCTGGTGTAGTTTTGTATGTTTGGTTGTGTTGGTCTGTTTTTGTTGAAATGCATAATGCTGTTCGTATGTTCTTTTTTGATTTCTAAAGCAAGGTTAATTGCTTCAGTGAATGTCTTTGGTTGAGCGGCAAATATGGTTGGTTTTAGCTCATCTTTCAACCCATTCTTGAATATATTTAAAGCATATATATCGTTCATTTTCGTTACTATTGACTTTTCGGTTTGATTTGTGGTACCGAGATCGTCAATTTGTAGTTTGTTTAGGTCTGTAATAAGGTTAGTTATTCTGTCTTTGTATGCTGTGACAGAAAAATTTCTTTGTGTAATTTGTGTTAGTGATGTATGTATATGGGGTATAGTTGTTGCTGATTTGTATTTATTCTTTAGTTCTGTGTTGAGTGCTGTTAGGTTTTCCGGTTGTGTGTGTATTGTAGTTTTTACATTCGCACTTAATTTTACGTGGAAGATAAATTCTAGCAAATCTTCCTTAGCGATATTATTTAGAGGTTTATCTACTAGTTTTATTATTTTTAAAAAACTATCTAATTCCCTATAATTTCCTGAAAAAATAGGAATGGCCTTCATTGCCGTTTCTAGATTGAATGCTGCCATGTTTGTGTTTTTTATTTCTATATTATCTTCTAAGTATAATTCGTTTAAATTTATTATGTCTTTACTTTCTAAATCTGTGTTTTCTAGAAATTTATTTAGTATTGCTCATATGTTTGTGTATTTTTCTTTGAATATTGTTTTTAGTTTGTTTATTTCAGTGTGTTTTTTTGTTTAAAGGGTTATTTGTGATTTCTATAAATCTATCTCTCATATTTTCTAGTTCTTCTATCTTTGTTTCTATTGTTTCTTTTCTATATCTCCTATTTGAGCATTTTTTGGCATTTGTATGTATTTTTTCTATTGTCGAAATTATTTCTTGTGCCTTTTCCATTCCCTAGAAACAAATTCTCGTATATATAAAAAGTAGAAATACTAGTATAATACAATTTTTTTTTGTTTTTATTTATTATTTTTTTTTATTTTATACATTTTGTGTCTTATTAATCTGTTTATGAATGTAACTTCTAAGGTGATTATTTAATTTTTTTAATAAGAATATTGTTAGTGCTATTGTGATAATTACTGTTACTAATATTAATAATTCTAAGTTAATATTATTTATCGTAGGTTTCTCGATGCTGTTGTTGTTGTTGAATACCTTCTCCGTCTCTATGTTTGTTTCTTTTGAGAACCAATGTCCCATTATTTTGTTGTTTGTGTTTTCTCTTGGAGTTTAGCGTCTTCTTTAAAATATCTATTTCCTCCCAGTATCTTGTTGCTAGGTTCCAGGGGATTGGATTTTCCGTATTTCTTACTTGTTTAAGTAAGCTTGCCAGTCTTCTTCTGTCTCTTGTCTGTTGTCCTCCTCTTTTCTTCCTTGTGATGGATGTATCTATTTGCGGTATTGCGGTTCTTATGTTGTCTGCAATTTTCTGTTGATTCTTTAGATATTGGTCCAGTGTCAACTTCTTTGGTCCCTGCTGCTTGTTGCTTGGTATGTAGGTCGGATGTTTTTCTTGTGTTGTTGTTGTAGGGATGTATTCTTCCATTTGATGATTGAGTTTAAAATTTTTGTTGAGTCCTTGCAGTCCTCTTTTGGAAAAAATTTTGTTTCTGTAGTTTGCAGGATCTTTAGTTTTTTAGGATTGTTGTTTTGTCTGTGGTGCGCGTGTTTGCAGGATCGCCATGTAATGATATTATTTATCGTATGTACTAATTGTCTGTAGTGTGAATGTACGGTACTGAATGTCGTACTACTTATTTAGAGAAAAATACTGTATAAGTGTTGTTGAACTAATTATGGTGGTGTAGTTTTGCTAAGCAGTAAGCTGCAACCAGCGGCTTTGCAACCAGGATCAGAATCCTCAGCAAGGCGTGTTTAAAGAAAAAGATACATTCCTTTTGGGTGTATGTTTAACTCTGATTTTATTTTGTAAAATCTGCTTCTTTTATAGTAATTCTAACAATGTAAATTTCTTATCTACTAATAGAAAATATGTATTTAATATCGTAGTGGATCGACATCGATGCACTTGAAATAGTTTTCGTTACATACAATGGTGTGCTCATTATTGATGCACTTGAAATGCTTATGCTATAGTAGGGCACGATGCAAATGCTCTACTTGTTGTATATGATTCATAGGGCGCCGTGTCGGTGTTTGCCGAACACGTGTGCTTTGTTTATTTTGTAATGTAATTTATTGTTTTGTGAATGTTACTGATTGTGTGCGGTGTTTGTATTGACATTTGGCTTGTGCATTGATGTCGTCATAAATTGGTATTCTTTATTGTGTTTACTTGGGTGGTGTGTATCAATTGTGGATATACACTACAACAAGACAGAACAATTGGGAAATCGGCTGCTCTTCGGGCGAGTTGACAAGCCCAATTCGAAGATTTTTGTAAATCTGGAATTTGGTGGTACCGGCTCGTTTGAGGACCAAAGCAGTCGATGTCGGTATTTGGCTGGGGCAGACGAATGAAGCCAGACTTCATTCGACTTGACCACCTTATAGACAAAGACGCGACATGGGTGCAGTGGACAGCCGTTACAAGTACAGTTAGTACAGGTAAACGTGGGTTCACTGCACCTTTTGTCAAAAGGGTAGAGGTTCTTCTCATTCTTGGCGGATTGGCCTCGCCACAAAGGTTCCTCACCAGTGCTTTGAGTTGCGGTCCGTCGGAATGAGACGAAACATCTACTGACGTTGACGGACCATCCATAGTATCATCAAGGAAACCGACTACGACTGGACTTACAAGACTAGGACCTACTTAGAATCTCAGCGTTGCCATTTCGATATTAAGAAGAATTCTGATATGTGTCATACCCGTGCAATTGAGTTGCTTAAATAAACACCATCAGCTAATTCTTTGTTTAATATTACTCTGTCTTCGTTTATTTGTTGCTTAATTGGTTGTATTATTTGTGTCCGTGGTGGTACTGTTATTGTCAGAGTCCGCAATATTTTTGAATACATTGGTAGTGTTGTAATTGTTTCATTTACTATTATTGATATAGTAAACGTCTCATAGTCGATTTTGCAGAAAAATCTTTTGATAAAATCTCTACCAAGTATACCGTCTGTTTCAATTGGAAAATTGTTTTTTACCAATTGGAAATCATGATTACAGTACGTGTCGCCTATTAGCAGATCTAGTTCTATTATGCCTAAAGAAAATGTTTCCTCTTTTGTTATTCCTGTTAGTTTGCATTTTTCTTCCGGGTAGAATAGTTCATTTTCAACCTTGTTGGAAACCTTGAAAATTGATATGTCGGCGCCAGTGTCTATTAAAAATGACATTTCTTTGTCTTTGCTTTTTAATGTGATGTAATTTGTATTGCAATCCGAGATTTTGAAAATTTTTATTGGTGGCCTTGTGGAGAAAACACGTGCTCCGTGGCTTGCTCGTTTCCCTGATAGTTGTTCATATTGTCATTGTTTCCTTCAATGTGTAGTGTTCGTATGTAGTGATTAGGTTGTTCGTTGAAATTTGACCTTCTGCTTTGTTGAATTTGGTTATGATTATTATTTTGCCTGTATGTTTGTCTGTTATGGTTGAAGTTGTTGTGAGGCTGTCTATAGCCGTAATTATTTCGTACGTTTGGTTGCCTATAAGTGTTATTGTATCTGTTATTTTGTGGCGGAAAATAATTGTTTGGTGACCTTCGATTGTTGTCGTAGGTTCTGGTGTAGTTTTGTCTGTTTGGTTGTGTTGGTCTGTTTTTGATGAAATGCATAATGCTGTTCGTATGTTCTTTTTTGATTTCTAAAGCAAGGTTAATTGCTTCAGTGAATGTCTTTGGTTGAGCGGCAAATATGGTTGGTTTTAGCTCATCTTTCAACCCATTCTTGAATATATTTAAAGCATATATATCGTTCATTTTCGTTACTATTGACTTTTCGGTTTGATTTGTGGTACCGAGATCGTCAATTTGTAGTTTGTTTAGGTCTGTAATAAGGTTAGTTATTCTGTCTTTGTATGCTGTGACAGAAAAATTTCTTTGTGTAATTTGTGTTAGTGATGTATGTATATGGGGTATAGTTGTTGCTGATTTGTATTTATTCTTTAGTTCTGTGTTGAGTGCTGTTAGGTTTTCCGGTTGTGTGTGTATTGTAGTTTTTACATTCGCACTTAATTTTACGTGGAAGATAAATTCTAGCAAATCTTCCTTAGCGATATTATTTAGAGGTTTATCTACTAGTTTTATTATTTTTAAAAAACTATCTAATTCCCTATAATTTCCTGAAAAAATAGGAATGGCCTTCATTGCCGTTTCTAGATTGAATGCTGCCATGTTTGTGTTTTTTATTTCTATATTATCTTCTAAGTATAATTCGTTTAAATTTATAATGTCTTTACTTTCTAAATCTGTGTTTTCTAGAAATTTATTTAGTATTGCTCATATGTTTGTGTATTTTTCTTTGAATATTGTTTTTAGTTTGTTTATTTCAGTGTGTTTTTTTGTTTAAAGGGTTATTTGTGATTTCTATAAATCTATCTCTCATATTTTCTAGTTCTTCTATCTTTGTTTCTATTGTTTCTTTCCTATTTGAGCATTTTTTGGCATTTGTATGTATTTTTTCTATTGTCGAAATTATTTCTTGTGCCTTTTCCATTCCCTAGAAACAAATTCTCGTATTTATAAAAAGTAGAAATACTAGTATAATAAAATTTTTTATTTGTTTTTATTTATTATTTTTTTTTATTTTATACATTTTGTGTCTTATTAATCTGTTTATGAATGTAATTTCTAAGGTGATTATTTAATTTTTTTAATAAGAATATTGTTAGTGCTATTATGATAATTACTGTTACTAATATTAATAATTCTAAGTTAATATTATTTATCGTAGGTTTCTCGATGCTGTTGTTGTTGTTGAATACCTTCTCCGTCTCTATGTTTGTTTCTTTTGAGAACCAATGTCCCATTATTTTGTTGTTTGTGTTTTCTCTTGGAGTTTAGCGTCTTCTTTAAAATATCTATTTCCTCCCAGTATCTTGTTGCTAGGTTCCAGGGGATTGGATTTTCCGTATTTCTTACTTGTTTAAGTAAGCTTGCCAGTCTTCTTCTGTCTCTTGTCTGTTGTCCTCCTCTTTTCTTCCTTGTGATGGATGTATCTATTTGCGGTATTGCGGTTCTTATGTTGTCTGCAATTTTCTGTTGATTCTTTAGATATTGGTCCAGTGTCAACTTCTTTGGTCCCTGCTGCTTGTTGCTTGGTATGTAGGTCGGATGTTTTTCTTGTGTTGTTGTTGTAGGGATGTATTCTTCCATTTGATGATTGAGTTTAAAATTTTTGTTGAGTCCTTGCAGTCCTCTTTTGGAAAAAATTTTGTTTCTGTAGTTTGCAGGATCTTTAGTTTTTTAGGATTGTTGTTTTGTCTGTGGTGCGCGTGTTTGCAGGATCGCCATGTAATGATATTATTTATCGTATGTACTAATTGTCTGTAGTGTGAATGTACGGTACTGAATGTCGTACTACTTATTTAGAGAAAAATACTGTATAAGTGTTGTTGAACTAATTATGGTGGTGTAGTTTTGCTAAGCAGTAAGCTGCAACCAGCGGCTTTGCAACCAGGATCAGAATCCTCAGCAAGGCGTGTTTAAAGAAAAAGATACATTCCTTTTGGGTGTATGTTTAACTCTGATTTTATTTTGTAAAATCTGCTTCTTTTATAGTAATTCTAACAATGTAAATTTCTTATCTACTAATAGAAAATATGTATTTAATATCGTAGTGGATCGACATCGATGCACTTGAAATAGTTTTCGTTACATACAATGGTGTGCTCATTATTGATGCACTTGAAATGCTTATGCTATAGTAGGGCACGATGCAAATGCTCTACTTGTTGTATATGATTCATAGGGCGCCGTGTCGGTGTTTGCCGAACACGTGTGCTTTGTTTATTTTGTAATGTAATTTATTGTTTTGTGAATGTTACTGATTGTGTGCGGTGTTTGTATTGACATTTGGTTTGTGCATTGATGTCGTCATAAATTGGTATTCTTTATTGTGTTTACTTGGGTGGTGTGTATCAATTGTGGATATACACTACAACAAGACAGAACAATTGGGAAATCGGCTGCTCTTCGGGCGAGTTGACAAGCCCAATTCGAAGATTTTTGTAAATCTGGAATTTGGTGGTACCGGCTCGTTTGAGGACCAAAGCAGTCGATGTCGGTATTTGGCTGGGGCAGACGAATGAAGCCAGACTTCATTCGACTTGACCACCTTATAGACAAAGACGCGACATGGGTGCAGTGGACAGCCGTTACAAGTACAGTTAGTACAGGTAAACGTGGGTTCACTGCACCTTTTGTCAAAAGGGTAGAGGTTCTTCTCATTCTTGGCGGATTGGCCTCGCCACAAAGGTTCCTCACCAGTGCTTTGAGTTGCGGTCCGTCGGAATGAGACGAAACATCTACTGACGTTGACGGACCATCCATAGTATCATCAAGGAAACCGACTACGACTGGACTTACAAGACTAGGACCTACTTAGAATCTCAGCGTTGCCATTTCGATATTAAGAAGAATTCTGATATGTGTCATACCCGTGCAATTGAGTTGCTTAAATAAACACCATCAGCTAATTCTTTGTTTAATATTACTCTGTCTTCGTTTATTTGTTGCTTAATTGGTTGTATTATTTGTGTCCGTGGTGGTACTGTTATTGTCAGAGTCCGCAATATTTTTGAATACATTGGTAGTGTTGTAATTGTTTCATTTACTATTATTGATATAGTAAACGTCTCATAGTCGATTTTGCAGAAAAATCTTTTGATAAAATCTCTACCAAGTATACCGTCTGTTTCAATTGGAAAATTGTTTTTTACCAATTGGAAATCATGATTACAGTACGTGTCGCCTATTAGCAGATCTAGTTCTATTATGCCTAAAGAAAATGTTTCCTCTTTTGTTATTCCTGTTAGTTTGCATTTTTCTTCCGGGTAGAATAGTTCATTTTCAACCTTGTTGGAAACCTTGAAAATTGATATGTCGGCGCCAGTGTCTATTAAAAATGACATTTCTTTGTCTTTGCTTTTTAATGTGATGTAATTTGTATTGCAATCCGAGATTTTGAAAATTTTTATTGGTGGCCTTGTGGAGAAAACACGTGCTCCGTGGCTTGCTCGTTTCCCTGATAGTTGTTCATATTGTCATTGTTTCCTTCAATGTGTAGTGTTCGTATGTAGTGATTAGGTCGTTCGTTGAAATTTGACCTTCTGCTTTGTTGAATTTGGTTATGATTATTATTTTGCCTGTATGTTTGTCTGTTATGGTTGAAGTTGTTGTGAGGCTGTCTATAGCCGTAATTATTTCGTACGTTTGGTTGCCTATAAGTGTTATTGTATCTGTTATTTTGTGGCGGAAAATAATTGTTTGGTGACCTTCGATTGTTGTCGTAGGTTCTGGTGTAGTTTTGTCTGTTTGGTTGTGTTGGTCTGTTTTTGATGAAATGCATAATGCTGTTCGTATGTTCTTTTTTGATTTCTAAAGCAAGGTTAATTGCTTCAGTGAATGTCTTTGGTTGAGCGGCAAATATGGTTGGTTTTAGCTCATCTTTCAACCCATTCTTGAATATATTTAAAGCATATATATCGTTCATTTTCGTTACTATTGACTTTTCGGTTTGATTTGTGGTAACGAGATCGTCAATTTGTAGTTTGTTTAGGTCTGTAATAAGGTTAGTTATTCTGTCTTTGTATGCTGTGACAGAAAAATTTCTTTGTGTAATTTGTGTTAGTGATGTATGTATATGGGGTATAGTTGTTGCTGATTTGTATTTATTCTTTAGTTCTGTGTTGAGTGCTGTTAGGTTTTCCGGTTGTGTGTGTATTGTAGTTTTTACATTCGCACTTATTTTACGTGGAAGATAAATTCTAGCAAATCTTCCTTAGCGATATTATTTAGAGGTTTATCTACTAGTTTTATTATTTTTAAAAAACTATCTAATTCCCTATAATTTCCTGAAAAAATAGGAATGGCCTTCATTGCCGTTTCTAGATTGAATGCTGCCATGTTTGTGTTTTTTATTTCTATATTATCTTCTAAGTATAATTCGTTTAAATTTATAATGTCTTTACTTTCTAAATCTGTGTTTTCTAGAAATTTATTTAGTATTGCTCATATGTTTGTGTATTTTTCTTTGAATATTGTTTTTAGTTTGTTTATTTCAGTGTGTTTTTTTGTTTAAAGGGTTATTTGTGATTTCTATAAATCTATCTCTCATATTTTCTAGTTCTTCTATCTTTGTTTCTATTGTTTCTTTCCTATTTGAGCATTTTTTGGCATTTGTATGTATTTTTTCTATTGTCGAAATTATTTCTTGTGCCTTTTCCATTCCCTAGAAACAAATTCTCGTATTTATAAAAAGTAGAAATACTAGTATAATAAAATTTTTTATTTGTTTTTATTTATTATTTTTTTTTATTTTATACATTTTGTGTCTTATTAATCTGTTTATGAATGTAATTTCTAAGGTGATTATTTAATTTTTTTAATAAGAATATTGTTAGTGCTATTATGATAATTACTGTTACTAATATTAATAATTCTAAGTTAATATTATTTATCGTAGGTTTCTCGATGCTGTTGTTGTTGTTGAATACCTTCTCCGTCTCTATGTTTGTTTCTTTTGAGAACCAATGTCCCATTATTTTGTTGTTTGTGTTTTCTCTTGGAGTTTAGCGTCTTCTTTAAAATATCTATTTCCTCCCAGTATCTTGTTGCTAGGTTCCAGGGGATTGGATTTTCCGTATTTCTTACTTGTTTAAGTAAGCTTGCCAGTCTTCTTCTGTCTCTTGTCTGTTGTCCTCCTCTTTTCTTCCTTGTGATGGATGTATCTATTTGCGGTATTGCGGTTCTTATGTTGTCTGCAATTTTCTGTTGATTCTTTAGATATTGGTCCAGTGTCAACTTCTTTGGTCCCTGCTGCTTGTTGCTTGGTATGTAGGTCGGATGTTTTTCTTGTGTTGTTGTTGTAGGGATGTATTCTTCCATTTGATGATTGAGTTTAAAATTTTTGTTGAGTCCTTGCAGTCCTCTTTTGGAAAAAATTTTGTTTCTGTAGTTTGCAGGATCTTTAGTTTTTTAGGATTGTTGTTTTGTCTGTGGTGCGCGTGTTTGCAGGATCGCCATGTAATGATATTATTTATCGTATGTACTAATTGTCTGTAGTGTGAATGTACGGTACTGAATGTCGTACTACTTATTTAGAGAAAAATACTGTATAAGTGTTGTTGAACTAATTATGGTGGTGTAGTTTTGCTAAGCAGTAAGCTGCAACCAGCGGCTTTGCAACCAGGATCAGAATCCTCAGCAAGGCGTGTTTAAAGAAAAAGATACATTCCTTTTGGGTGTATGTTTAACTCTGATTTTATTTTGTAAAATCTGCTTCTTTTATAGTAATTCTAACAATGTAAATTTCTTATCTACTAATAGAAAATATGTATTTAATATCGTAGTGGATCGACATCGATGCACTTGAAATAGTTTTCGTTACATACAATGGTGTGCTCATTATTGATGCACTTGAAATGCTTATGCTATAGTAGGGCACGATGCAAATGCTCTACTTGTTGTATATGATTCATAGGGCGCCGTGTCGGTGTTTGCCGAACACGTGTGCTTTGTTTATTTTGTAATGTAATTTATTGTTTTGTGAATGTTACTGATTGTGTGCGGTGTTTGTATTGACATTTGGTTTGTGCATTGATGTCGTCATAAATTGGTATTCTTTATTGTGTTTACTTGGGTGGTGTGTATCAATTGTGGATATACACTACAACAAGACAGAACAATTGGGAAATCGGCTGCTCTTCGGGCGAGTTGACAAGCCCAATTCGAAGATTTTTGTAAATCTGGAATTTGGTGGTACCGGCTCGTTTGAGGACCAAAGCAGTCGATGTCGGTATTTGGCTGGGGCAGACGAATGAAGCCAGACTTCATTCGACTTGACCACCTTATAGACAAAGACGCGACATGGGTGCAGTGGACAGCCGTTACAAGTACAGTTAGTACAGGTAAACGTGGGTTCACTGCACCTTTTGTCAAAAGGGTAGAGGTTCTTCTCATTCTTGGCGGATTGGCCTCGCCACAAAGGTTCCTCACCAGTGCTTTGAGTTGCGGTCCGTCGGAATGAGACGAAACATCTACTGACGTTGACGGACCATCCATAGTATCATCAAGGAAACCGACTACGACTGGACTTACAAGACTAGGACCTACTTAGAATCTCAGCGTTGCCATTTCGATATTAAGAAGAATTCTGATATGTGTCATACCCGTGCAATTGAGTTGCTTAAATAAACACCATCAGCTAATTCTTTGTTTAATATTACTCTGTCTTCGTTTATTTGTTGCTTAATTGGTTGTATTATTTGTGTCCGTGGTGGTACTGTTATTGTCAGAGTCCGCAATATTTTTGAATACATTGGTAGTGTTGTAATTGTTTCATTTACTATTATTGATATAGTAAACGTCTCATAGTCGATTTTGCAGAAAAATCTTTTGATAAAATCTCTACCAAGTATACCGTCTGTTTTTTTTGTTTTTTACCAATTGGAAATCATGATTACAGTACGTGTCGCCTATTAGCAGATCTAGTTCTATTATGCCTAAAGAAAATGTTTCCTCTTTTGTTATTCCTGTTAGTTTGCATTTTTCTTCCGGGTAGAATAGTTCATTTTCAACCTTGTTGGAAACCTTGAAAATTGATATGTCGGCGCCAGTGTCTATTAAAAATGACATTTCTTTGTCTTTGCTTTTTAATGTGATGTAATTTGTATTGCAATCCGAGATTTTGAAAATTTTTATTGGTGGCCTTGTGGAGAAAACACGTGCTCCGTGGCTTGCTCGTTTCCCTGATAGTTGTTCATATTGTCATTGTTTCCTTCAATGTGTAGTGTTCGTATGTAGTGATTAGGTCGTTCGTTGAAATTTGACCTTCTGCTTTGTTGAATTTGGTTATGATTATTATTTTGCCTGTATGTTTGTCTGTTATGGTTGAAGTTGTTGTGAGGCTGTCTATAGCCGTAATTATTTCGTACGTTTGGTTGCCTATAAGTGTTATTGTATCTGTTATTTTGTGGCGGAAAATAATTGTTTGGTGACCTTCGATTGTTGTCGTAGGTTCTGGTGTAGTTTTGTCTGTTTGGTTGTGTTGGTCTGTTTTTGATGAAATGCATAATGCTGTTCGTATGTTCTTTTTTGATTTCTAAAGCAAGGTTAATTGCTTCAGTGAATGTCTTTGGTTGAGCGGCAAATATGGTTGGTTTTAGCTCATCTTTCAACCCATTCTTGAATATATTTAAAGCATATATATCGTTCATTTTCGTTACTATTGACTTTTCGGTTTGATTTGTGGTAACGAGATCGTCAATTTGTAGTTTGTTTAGGTCTGTAATAAGGTTAGTTATTCTGTCTTTGTATGCTGTGACAGAAAAATTTCTTTGTGTAATTTGTGTTAGTGATGTATGTATATGGGGTATAGTTGTTGCTGATTTGTATTTATTCTTTAGTTCTGTGTTGAGTGCTGTTAGGTTTTCCGGTTGTGTGTGTATTGTAGTTTTTACATTCGCACTTATTTTACGTGGAAGATAAATTCTAGCAAATCTTCCTTAGCGATATTATTTAGAGGTTTATCTACTAGTTTTATTATTTTTAAAAAACTATCTAATTCCCTATAATTTCCTGAAAAAATAGGAATGGCCTTCATTGCCGTTTCTAGATTGAATGCTGCCATGTTTGTGTTTTTTATTTCTATATTATCTTCTAAGTATAATTCGTTTAAATTTATAATGTCTTTACTTTCTAAATCTGTGTTTTCTAGAAATTTATTTAGTATTGCTCATATGTTTGTGTATTTTTCTTTGAATATTGTTTTTAGTTTGTTTATTTCAGTGTGTTTTTTTGTTTAAAGGGTTATTTGTGATTTCTATAAATCTATCTCTCATATTTTCTAGTTCTTCTATCTTTGTTTCTATTGTTTCTTTCCTATTTGAGCATTTTTTGGCATTTGTATGTATTTTTTCTATTGTCGAAATTATTTCTTGTGCCTTTTCCATTCCCTAGAAACAAATTCTCGTATTTATAAAAAGTAGAAATACTAGTATAATAAAATTTTTTATTTGTTTTTATTTATTATTTTTTTTTATTTTATACATTTTGTGTCTTATTAATCTGTTTATGAATGTAATTTCTAAGGTGATTATTTAATTTTTTTAATAAGAATATTGTTAGTGCTATTATGATAATTACTGTTACTAATATTAATAATTCTAAGTTAATATTATTTATCGTAGGTTTCTCGATGCTGTTGTTGTTGTTGAATACCTTCTCCGTCTCTATGTTTGTTTCTTTTGAGAACCAATGTCCCATTATTTTGTTGTTTGTGTTTTCTCTTGGAGTTTAGCGTCTTCTTTAAAATATCTATTTCCTCCCAGTATCTTGTTGCTAGGTTCCAGGGGATTGGATTTTCCGTATTTCTTACTTGTTTAAGTAAGCTTGCCAGTCTTCTTCTGTCTCTTGTCTGTTGTCCTCCTCTTTTCTTCCTTGTGATGGATGTATCTATTTGCGGTATTGCGGTTCTTATGTTGTCTGCAATTTTCTGTTGATTCTTTAGATATTGGTCCAGTGTCAACTTCTTTGGTCCCTGCTGCTTGTTGCTTGGTATGTAGGTCGGATGTTTTTCTTGTGTTGTTGTTGTAGGGATGTATTCTTCCATTTGATGATTGAGTTTAAAATTTTTGTTGAGTCCTTGCAGTCCTCTTTTGGAAAAAATTTTGTTTCTGTAGTTTGCAGGATCTTTAGTTTTTTAGGATTGTTGTTTTGTCTGTGGTGCGCGTGTTTGCAGGATCGCCATGTAATGATATTATTTATCGTATGTACTAATTGTCTGTAGTGTGAATGTACGGTACTGAATGTCGTACTACTTATTTAGAGAAAAATACTGTATAAGTGTTGTTGAACTAATTATGGTGGTGTAGTTTTGCTAAGCAGTAAGCTGCAACCAGCGGCTTTGCAACCAGGATCAGAATCCTCAGCAAGGCGTGTTTAAAGAAAAAGATACATTCCTTTTGGGTGTATGTTTAACTCTGATTTTATTTTGTAAAATCTGCTTCTTTTATAGTAATTCTAACAATGTAAATTTGTTATCTACTAATAGAAAATATGTATTTAATATCGTAGTGGATCGACATCGATGCACTTGAAATAGTTTTCGTTACATACAATGGTGTGCTCATTATTGATGCACTTGAAATGCTTATGCTATAGTAGGGCACGATGCAAATGCTCTACTTGTTGTATATGATTCATAGGGCGCCGTGTCGGTGTTTGCCGAACACGTGTGCTTTGTTTATTTTGTAATGTAATTTATTGTTTTGTGAATGTTACTGATTGTGTGCGGTGTTTGTATTGACATTTGGTTTGTGCATTGATGTCGTCATAAATTGGTATTCTTTATTGTGTTTACTTGGGTGGTGTGTATCAATTGTGGATATACACTACAACAAGACAGAACAATTGGGAAATCGGCTGCTCTTCGGGCGAGTTGACAAGCCCAATTCGAAGATTTTTGTAAATCTGGAATTTGGTGGTGCCGGCTCGTTTGAGGACCAAAGCAGTCGATGTCGGTATTTGGTTGGGGCAGACGAATGAAGCCAGACTTCATTCGACTTGACCACCTTATAGACAAAGACGCGACATGGGTGCAGTGGACAGCCGTTACAAGTACAGTTAGTACAGGTAAACGTGGGTTCACTGCACCTTTTGTCAAAAGGGTAGAGGTTCTTCTCATTCTTGGCGGATTGGCCTCGCCACAAAGGTTCCTCACCAGTGCTTTGAGTTGCGGTCCGTCGGAATGAGACGAACATCTACTGACGTTGACGGACCATCCATAGTATCATCAAGGAAACCGACTACGACTGGACTTACAAGACTAGGACCTACTTAGAATCTCAGCGTTGCCATTTCGATATTAAGAATAATTCTGATATGTGTCATACCCGTGCAATTGAGTTGCTTAAATAAACACCATCAGCTAATTCTTTGTTTAATATTACTCTGTCTTCGTTTATTTGTAGCTTAATTGGTTGTATTATTTGTGTCCGTGGTGGTACTGTTATTGTCAGAGTCCGCAATATTTTTGAATACATTGGTAGTGTTGTAATTGTTTCATTTACTATTATTGATATAGTAAACGTCTCATAGTCGATTTTGCAGAAAAATCTTTTGATAAAATCTCTACCAAGTATACCGTCTGTTTCAATTGGAAAATTGTTTTTTACCAATTGGAAATCATGATTACAGTACGTGTCGCCTATTAGCAGATCTAGTTCTATTATGCCTAAAGAAAATGTTTCCTCTTTTGTTATTCCTGTTAGTTTGCATTTTTCTTCCGGGTAGAATGGTTCATTTTCAACCTTGTTGGAAACCTTGAAAATTGATATGTCGGCGCCAGTGTCTATTAAAAATGACATTTCTTTGTCTTTGCTTTTTAGTGTGATGTAATTTGTATTGCAATCCGAGATTTTGAAAATTTTTATTGGTGGCCTTGTGGAGAAAACACGTGCTCCGTGGCTTGCTCGTTTCCCTGATAGTTGTTCATATTGTCATTGTTTCCTTCAATGTGTAGTGTTCGTATGTAGTGATTAGGTCGTTCGTTGAAATTTGACCTTCTGCTTTGTTGAATTTGGTTATGATTATTATTTTGCCTGTATGTTTGTCTGTTATGGTTGAAGTTGTTGTGAGGCTGTCTATAGCCGTAATTATTTCGTACGTTTGGTTGCCTATAAGTGTTATTGTATCTGTTATTTTGTGGCGGAAAATAATTGTTTGGTGACCTTCGATTGTTGTCGTAGGTTTTGGTGTAGTTTTGTATGTTTGGTTGTGTTGGTTTGTTTTTGTTGAAATGCATAATGCTGTTCGTATGTTCTTTTTTGATTTCTAAAGCAAGGTTAATTGCTTCAGTGAATGTCTTTGGTTGAGCGGCAAATATGGTTGGTTTTAGCTCATCTTTCAACCCATTCTTGAATATATTTAAAGCATATATATCGTTCATTTTCGTTACTATTGACTTTTCGGTTTGATTTGTGGTACCGAGATCGTCAATTTGTAGTTTGTTTAGGTCTGTAATAAGGTTAGTTATTCTGTCTTTGTATGCTGTGACAGAAAAATTTCTTTGTGTAATTTGTGTTAGTGATGTATGTATATGGGGTATAGTTGTTGCTGATTTGTATTTATTCTTTAGTTCTGTGTTGAGTGCTGTTAGGTTTTCCGGTTGTGTGTGTATTGTAGTTTTTACATTCGCACTTAATTTTACGTGGAAGATAAATTCTAGCAAATCTTCCTTAGCGATATTATTTAGAGGTTTATCTACTAGTTTTATTATTTTTAAAAAACTATCTAATTCCCTATAATTTCCTGAAAAAATAGGAATGGCCTTCATTGCCGTTTCTAGATTGAATGCTGCCATGTTTGTGTTTTTTATTTCTATATTATCTTCTAAGTATAATTCGTTTAAATTTATAATGTCTTTACTTTCTAAATCTGTGTTTTCTAGAAATTTATTTAGTATTGCTCATATGTTTGTGTATTTTTCTTTGAATATTGTTTTTAGTTTGTTTATTTCAGTGTGTTTTTTTGTTTAAAGGGTTATTTGTGATTTCTATAAATCTATCTCTCATATTTTCTAGTTCTTCTATCTTTGTTTCTATTGTTTCTTTTCTATATCTCCTATTTGAGCATTTTTTGGCATTTGTATGTATTTTTTCTATTGTCGAAATTATTTCTTGTGCCTTTTCCATTCCCTAGAAACAAATTCTCGTATTTATAAAAAGTAGAAATACTAGTATAATAAAATTTTTTATTTGTTTTTATTTATTATTTTTTTTTATTTTATACATTTTGTGTCTTATTAATCTGTTTATGAATGTAATTTCTAAGGTGATTATTTAATTTTTTTAATAAGAATATTGTTAGTGCTATTATGATAATTACTGTTACTAATATTAATAATTCTAAGTTAATATTATTTATCGTAGGTTTCTCGATGCTGTTGTTGTTGTTGAATACCTTCTCCGTCTCTATGTTTGTTTCTTTTGAGAACCAATGTCCCATTATTTTGTTGTTTGTGTTTTCTCTTGGAGTTTAGCGTCTTCTTTAAAATATCTATTTCCTCCCAGTATCTTGTTGCTAGGTTCCAGGGGGTTGGATTTTCCGTATTTCTTACTTGTTTAAGTAAGCTTGCCAGTCTTCTTCTGTCTCTTGTCTGTTGTCCTCCTCTTTTCTTCCTTGTGATGGATGTATCTATTTGCGGTATTGCGGTTCTTATGTTGTCTGCAATTTTCTGTTGATTCTTTAGATATTGGTCCAGTGTCAACTTCTTTGGTCCCTGCTGCTTGTTGCTTGGTATGTAGGTCGGATGTTTTTCTTGTGTTGTTGTTGTAGGGATGTATTCTTCCATTTGATGATTGAGTTTAAAATTTTTGTTGAGTCCTTGCAGTCCTCTTTTGGAAAAAATTTTGTTTCTGTAGTTTGCAGGATCTTTAGTTTTTTAGGATTGTTGTTTTGTCTGTGGTGCGCGTGTTTGCAGGATCGCCATGTAATGATATTATTTATCGTATGTACTAATTGTCTGTAGTGTGAATGTACGGTACTGAATGTCGTACTACTTATTTAGAGAAAAATACTGTATAGGTGTTGTTGAACTAATTATGGT
Source organism: Nephrocerus scutellatus (assembly GCA_947095585.1). Classification (NCBI taxonomy): domain Eukaryota; kingdom Metazoa; phylum Arthropoda; class Insecta; order Diptera; family Pipunculidae; genus Nephrocerus; species Nephrocerus scutellatus. Next base: position 68,378,540 of record OX352763.1, read on the forward strand.
GGTGTAGTTTTGCTAAGCAGTAAGCTGCAACCAGCGGCTTTGCAACCAGGATCAGAATCCTCAGCAAGGCGTGTTTAAAGAAAAAGATACATTCCTTTTGGGTGTATGTTTAACTCTGATTTTATTTTGTAAAATCTGCTTCTTTTATAGTAATTCTAACAATGTAAATTTGTTATCTACTAATAGAAAATATGTATTTAATATCGTAGTGGATCGACATCGATGCACTTGAAATAGTTTTCGTTACATACAATGGTGTGCTCATTATTGATGCACTTGAAATGCTTATGCTATAGTAGGGCACGATGCAAATGCTCTACTTGTTGTATATGATTCATAGGGCGCCGTGTCGGTGTTTGCCGAACACGTGTGCTTTGTTTATTTTGTAATGTAATTTATTGTTTTGTGAATGTTACTGATTGTGTGCGGTGTTTGTATTGACATTTGGTTTGTGCATTGATGTCGTCATAAATTGGTATTCTTTATTGTGTTTACTTGGGTGGTGTGTATCAATTGTGGATATACACTACAACAAGACAGAACAATTGGGAAATCGGCTGCTCTTCGGGCGAGTTGACAAGCCCAATTCGAAGATTTTTGTAAATCTGGAATTTGGTGGTGCCGGCTCGTTTGAGGACCAAAGCAGTCGATGTCGGTATTTGGTTGGGGCAGACGAATGAAGCCAGACTTCATTCGACTTGACCACCTTATAGACAAAGACGCGACATGGGTGCAGTGGACAGCCGTTACAAGTACAGTTAGTACAGGTAAACGTGGGTTCACTGCACCTTTTGTCAAAAGGGTAGAGGTTCTTCTCATTCTTGGCGGATTGGCCTCGCCACAAAGGTTCCTCACCAGTGCTTTGAGTTGCGGTCCGTCGGAATGAGACGAACATCTACTGACGTTGACGGACCATCCATAGTATCATCAAGGAAACCGACTACGACTGGACTTACAAGACTAGGACCTACTTAGAATCTCAGCGTTGCCATTTCGATATTAAGAAGAATTCTGATATGTGTCATACCCGTGCAATTAAGTTGCTTAAATAAACACCATCAGCTAATTCTTTGTTTAATATTACTCTGTCTTCGTTTATTTGTAGCTTAATTGGTTGTATTATTTGTGTCCGTGGTGGTACTGTTATTGTCAGAGTCCGCAATATTTTTGAATACATTGGTAGTGTTGTAATTGTTTCATTTACTATTATTGATATAGTAAACGTCTCATAGTCGATTTTGCAGAAAAATCTTTTGATAAAATCTCTACCAAGTATACCGTCTGTTTCAATTGGAAAATTGTTTTTTACCAATTGGAAATCATGATTACAGTACGTGTCGCCTATTAGCAGATCTAGTTCTATTATGCCTAAAGAAAATGTTTCCTCTTTTGTTATTCCTGTTAGTTTGCATTTTTCTTCCGGGTAGAATGGTTCATTTTCAACCTTGTTGGAAACCTTGAAAATTGATATGTCGGCGCCAGTGTCTATTAAAAATGACATTTCTTTGTCTTTGCTTTTTAGTGTGATGTAATTTGTATTGCAATCCGAGATTTTGAAAATTTTTATTGGTGGCCTTGTGGAGAAAACACGTGCTCCGTGGCTTGCTCGTTTCCCTGATAGTTGTTCATATTGTCATTGTTTCCTTCAATGTGTAGTGTTCGTATGTAGTGATTAGGTCGTTCGTTGAAATTTGACCTTCTGCTTTGTTGAATTTGGTTATGATTATTATTTTGCCTGTATGTTTGTCTGTTATGGTTGAAGTTGTTGTGAGGCTGTCTATAGCCGTAATTATTTCGTACGTTTGGTTGCCTATAAGTGTTATTGTATCTGTTATTTTGTGGCGGAAAATAATTGTTTGGTGACCTTCGATTGTTGTCGTAGGTTCTGGTGTAGTTTTGTATGTTTGGTTGTGTTGGTCTGTTTTTGTTGAAATGCATAATGCTGTTCGTATGTTCTTTTTTGATTTCTAAAGCAAGGTTAATTGCTTCAGTGAATGTCTTTGGTTGAGCGGCAAATATGGTTGGTTTTAGCTCATCTTTCAACCCATTCTTGAATATATTTAAAGCATATATATCGTTCATTTTCGTTACTATTGACTTTTCGGTTTGATTTGTGGTACCGAGATCGTCAATTTGTAGTTTGTTTAGGTCTGTAATAAGGTTAGTTATTCTGTCTTTGTATGCTGTGACAGAAAAATTTCTTTGTGTAATTTGTGTTAGTGATGTATGTATATGGGGTATAGTTGTTGCTGATTTGTATTTATTCTTTAGTTCTGTGTTGAGTGCTGTTAGGTTTTCCGGTTGTGTGTGTATTGTAGTTTTTACATTCGCACTTATTTTACGTGGAAGATAAATTCTAGCAAATCTTCCTTAGCGATATTATTTAGAGGTTTATCTACTAGTTTTATTATTTTTAAAAAACTATCTAATTCCCTATAATTTCCTGAAAAAATAGGAATGGCCTTCATTGCCGTTTCTAGATTGAATGCTGCCATGTTTGTGTTTTTTATTTCTATATTATCTTCTAAGTATAATTCGTTTAAATTTATAATGTCTTTACTTTCTAAATCTGTGTTTTCTAGAAATTTATTTAGTATTGCTCATATGTTTGTGTATTTTTCTTTGAATATTGTTTTTAGTTTGTTTATTTCAGTGTGTTTTTTTGTTTAAAGGGTTATTTGTGATTTCTATAAATCTATCTCTCATATTTTCTAGTTCTTCTATCTTTGTTTCTATTGTTTCTTTCCTATTTGAGCATTTTTTGGCATTTGTATGTATTTTTTCTATTGTCGAAATTATTTCTTGTGCCTTTTCCATTCCCTAGAAACAAATTCTCGTATTTATAAAAAGTAGAAATACTAGTATAATAAAATTTTTTATTTGTTTTTATTTATTATTTTTTTTTATTTTATACATTTTGTGTCTTATTAATCTGTTTATGAATGTAATTTCTAAGGTGATTATTTAATTTTTTTAATAAGAATATTGTTAGTGCTATTATGATAATTACTGTTACTAATATTAATAATTCTAAGTTAATATTATTTATCGTAGGTTTCTCGATGCTGTTGTTGTTGTTGAATACCTTCTCCGTCTCTATGTTTGTTTCTTTTGAGAACCAATGTCCCATTATTTTGTTGTTTGTGTTTTCTCTTGGAGTTTAGCGTCTTCTTTAAAATATCTATTTCCTCCCAGTATCTTGTTGCTAGGTTCCAGGGGATTGGATTTTCCGTATTTCTTACTTGTTTAAGTAAGCTTGCCAGTCTTCTTCTGTCTCTTGTCTGTTGTCCTCCTCTTTTCTTCCTTGTGATGGATGTATCTATTTGCGGTATTGCGGTTCTTATGTTGTCTGCAATTTTCTGTTGATTCTTTAGATATTGGTCCAGTGTCAACTTCTTTGGTCCCTGCTGCTTGTTGCTTGGTATGTAGGTCGGATGTTTTTCTTGTGTTGTTGTTGTAGGGATGTATTCTTCCATTTGATGATTGAGTTTAAAATTTTTGTTGAGTCCTTGCAGTCCTCTTTTGGAAAAAATTTTGTTTCTGTAGTTTGCAGGATCTTTAGTTTTTTAGGATTGTTGTTTTGTCTGTGGTGCGCGTGTTTGCAGGATCGCCATGTAATGATATTATTTATCGTATGTACTAATTGTCTGTAGTGTGAATGTACGGTACTGAATGTCGTACTACTTATTTAGAGAAAAATACTGTATAAGTGTTGTTGAACTAATTATGGTGGTGTAGTTTTGCTAAGCAGTAAGCTGCAACCAGCGGCTTTGCAACCAGGATCAGAATCCTCAGCAAGGCGTGTTTAAAGAAAAAGATACATTCCTTTTGGGTGTATGTTTAACTCTGATTTTATTTTGTAAAATCTGCTTCTTTTATAGTAATTCTAACAATGTAAATTTCTTATCTACTAATAGAAAATATGTATTTAATATCGTAGTGGATCGACATCGATGCACTTGAAATAGTTTTCGTTACATACAATGGTGTGCTCATTATTGATGCACTTGAAATGCTTATGCTATAGTAGGGCACGATGCAAATGCTCTACTTGTTGTATATGATTCATAGGGCGCCGTGTCGGTGTTTGCCGAACACGTGTGCTTTGTTTATTTTGTAATGTAATTTATTGTTTTGTGAATGTTACTGATTGTGTGCGGTGTTTGTATTGACATTTGGTTTGTGCATTGATGTCGTCATAAATTGGTATTCTTTATTGTGTTTACTTGGGTGGTGTGTATCAATTGTGGATATACACTACAACAAGACAGAACAATTGGGAAATCGGCTGCTCTTCGGGCGAGTTGACAAGCCCAATTCGAAGATTTTTGTAAATCTGGAATTTGGTGGTGCCGGCTCGTTTGAGGACCAAAGCAGTCGATGTCGGTATTTGGTTGGGGCAGACGAATGAAGCCAGACTTCATTCGACTTGACCACCTTATAGACAAAGACGCGACATGGGTGCAGTGGACAGCCGTTACAAGTACAGTTAGTACAGGTAAACGTGGGTTCACTGCACCTTTTGTCAAAAGGGTAGAGGTTCTTCTCATTCTTGGCGGATTGGCCTCGCCACAAAGGTTCCTCACCAGTGCTTTGAGTTGCGGTCCGTCGGAATGAGACGAACATCTACTGACGTTGACGGACCATCCATAGTATCATCAAGGAAACCGACTACGACTGGACTTACAAGACTAGGACCTACTTAGAATCTCAGCGTTGCCATTTCGATATTAAGAATAATTCTGATATGTGTCATACCCGTGCAATTGAGTTGCTTAAATAAACACCATCAGCTAATTCTTTGTTTAATATTACTCTGTCTTCGTTTATTTGTAGCTTAATTGGTTGTATTATTTGTGTCCGTGGTGGTACTGTTATTGTCAGAGTCCGCAATATTTTTGAATACATTGGTAGTGTTGTAATTGTTTCATTTACTATTATTGATATAGTAAACGTCTCATAGTCGATTTTGCAGAAAAATCTTTTGATAAAATCTCTACCAAGTATACCGTCTGTTTCAATTGGAAAATTGTTTTTTACCAATTGGAAATCATGATTACAGTACGTGTCGCCTATTAGCAGATCTAGTTCTATTATGCCTAAAGAAAATGTTTCCTCTTTTGTTATTCCTGTTAGTTTGCATTTTTCTTCCGGGTAGAATGGTTCATTTTCAACCTTGTTGGAAACCTTGAAAATTGATATGTCGGCGCCAGTGTCTATTAAAAATGACATTTCTTTGTCTTTGCTTTTTAGTGTGATGTAATTTGTATTGCAATCCGAGATTTTGAAAATTTTTATTGGTGGCCTTGTGGAGAAAACACGTGCTCCGTGGCTTGCTCGTTTCCCTGATAGTTGTTCATATTGTCATTGTTTCCTTCAATGTGTAGTGTTCGTATGTAGTGATTAGGTCGTTCGTTGAAATTTGACCTTCTGCTTTGTTGAATTTGGTTATGATTATTATTTTGCCTGTATGTTTGTCTGTTATGGTTGAAGTTGTTGTGAGGCTGTCTATAGCCGTAATTATTTCGTACGTTTGGTTGCCTATAAGTGTTATTGTATCTGTTATTTTGTGGCGGAAAATAATTGTTTGGTGACCTTCGATTGTTGTCGTAGGTTTTGGTGTAGTTTTGTATGTTTGGTTGTGTTGGTCTGTTTTTGTTGAAATGCATAATGCTGTTCGTATGTTCTTTTTTGATTTCTAAAGCAAGGTTAATTGCTTCAGTGAATGTCTTTGGTTGAGCGGCAAATATGGTTGGTTTTAGCTCATCTTTCAACCCATTCTTGAATATATTTAAAGCATATATATCGTTCATTTTCGTTACTATTGACTTTTCGGTTTGATTTGTGGTACCGAGATCGTCAATTTGTAGTTTGTTTAGGTCTGTAATAAGGTTAGTTATTCTGTCTGTATGCTGTATGCTGTGACAGAAAAATTTCTTTGTGTAATTTGTGTTAGTGATGTATGTATATGGGGTATAGTTGTTGCTGATTTGTATTTATTCTTTAGTTCTGTGTTGAGTGCTGTTAGGTTTTCCGGTTGTGTGTGTATTGTAGTTTTTACATTCGCACTTAATTTTACGTGGAAGATAAATTCTAGCAAATCTTCCTTAGCGATATTATTTAGAGGTTTATCTACTAGTTTTATTATTTTTAAAAAACTATCTAATTCCCTATAATTTCCTGAAAAAATAGGAATGGCCTTCATTGCCGTTTCTAGATTGAATGCTGCCATGTTTGTGTTTTTTATTTCTATATTATCTTCTAAGTATAATTCGTTTAAATTTATAATGTCTTTACTTTCTAAATCTGTGTTTTCTAGAAATTTATTTAGTATTGCTCATATGTTTGTGTATTTTTCTTTGAATATTGTTTTTAGTTTGTTTATTTCAGTGTGTTTTTTTGTTTAAAGGGTTATTTGTGATTTCTATAAATCTATCTCTCATATTTTCTAGTTCTTCTATCTTTGTTTCTATTGTTTCTTTCCTATTTGAGCATTTTTTGGCATTTGTATGTATTTTTTCTATTGTCGAAATTATTTCTTGTGCCTTTTCCATTCCCTAGAAACAAATTCTCGTATTTATAAAAAGTAGAAATACTAGTATAATAAAATTTTTTATTTGTTTTTATTTATTATTTTTTTTTATTTTATACATTTTGTGTCTTATTAATCTGTTTATGAATGTAATTTCTAAGGTGATTATTTAATTTTTTTAATAAGAATATTGTTAGTGCTATTATGATAATTACTGTTACTAATATTAATAATTCTAAGTTAATATTATTTATCGTAGGTTTCTCGATGCTGTTGTTGTTGTTGAATACCTTCTCCGTCTCTATGTTTGTTTCTTTTGAGAACCAATGTCCCATTATTTTGTTGTTTGTGTTTTCTCTTGGAGTTTAGCGTCTTCTTTAAAATATCTATTTCCTCCCAGTATCTTGTTGCTAGGTTCCAGGGGATTGGATTTTCCGTATTTCTTACTTGTTTAAGTAAGCTTGCCAGTCTTCTTCTGTCTCTTGTCTGTTGTCCTCCTCTTTTCTTCCTTGTGATGGATGTATCTATTTGCGGTATTGCGGTTCTTATGTTGTCTGCAATTTTCTGTTGATTCTTTAGATATTGGTCCAGTGTCAACTTCTTTGGTCCCTGCTGCTTGTTGCTTGGTATGTAGGTCGGATGTTTTTCTTGTGTTGTTGTTGTAGGGATGTATTCTTCCATTTGATGATTGAGTTTAAAATTTTTGTTGAGTCCTTGCAGTCCTCTTTTGGAAAAAATTTTGTTTCTGTAGTTTGCAGGATCTTTAGTTTTTTAGGATTGTTGTTTTGTCTGTGGTGCGCGTGTTTGCAGGATCGCCATGTAATGATATTATTTATCGTATGTACTAATTGTCTGTAGTGTGAATGTACGGTACTGAATGTCGTACTACTTATTTAGAGAAAAATACTGTATAAGTGTTGTTGAACTAATTATGGTGGTGTAGTTTTGCTAAGCAGTAAGCTGCAACCAGCGGCTTTGCAACCAGGATCAGAATCCTCAGCAAGGCGTGTTTAAAGAAAAAGATACATTCCTTTTGGGTGTATGTTTAACTCTGATTTTATTTTGTAAAATCTGCTTCTTTTATAGTAATTCTAACAATGTAAATTTCTTATCTACTAATAGAAAATATGTATTTAATATCGTAGTGGATCGACATCGATGCACTTGAAATAGTTTTCGTTACATACAATGGTGTGCTCATTATTGATGCACTTGAAATGCTTATGCTATAGTAGGGCACGATGCAAATGCTCTACTTGTTGTATATGATTCATAGGGCGCCGTGTCGGTGTTTGCCGAACACGTGTGCTTTGTTTATTTTGTAATGTAATTTATTGTTTTGTGAATGTTACTGATTGTGTGCGGTGTTTGTATTGACATTTGGTTTGTGCATTGATGTCGTCATAAATTGGTATTCTTTATTGTGTTTACTTGGGTGGTGTGTATCAATTGTGGATATACACTACAACAAGACAGAACAATTGGGAAATCGGCTGCTCTTCGGGCGAGTTGACAAGCCCAATTCGAAGATTTTTGTAAATCTGGAATTTGGTGGTGCCGGCTCGTTTGAGGACCAAAGCAGTCGATGTCGGTATTTGGTTGGGGCAGACGAATGAAGCCAGACTTCATTCGACTTGACCACCTTATAGACAAAGACGCGACATGGGTGCAGTGGACAGCCGTTACAAGTACAGTTAGTACAGGTAAACGTGGGTTCACTGCACCTTTTGTCAAAAGGGTAGAGGTTCTTCTCATTCTTGGCGGATTGGCCTCGCCACAAAGGTTCCTCACCAGTGCTTTGAGTTGCGGTCCGTCGGAATGAGACGAACATCTACTGACGTTGACGGACCATCCATAGTATCATCAAGGAAACCGACTACGACTGGACTTACAAGACTAGGACCTACTTAGAATCTCAGCGTTGCCATTTCGATATTAAGAATAATTCTGATATGTGTCATACCCGTGCAATTGAGTTGCTTAAATAAACACCATCAGCTAATTCTTTGTTTAATATTACTCTGTCTTCGTTTATTTGTAGCTTAATTGGTTGTATTATTTGTGTCCGTGGTGGTACTGTTATTGTCAGAGTCCGCAATATTTTTGAATACATTGGTAGTGTTGTAATTGTTTCATTTACTATTATTGATATAGTAAACGTCTCATAGTCGATTTTGCAGAAAAATCTTTTGATAAAATCTCTACCAAGTATACCGTCTGTTTCAATTGGAAAATTGTTTTTTACCAATTGGAAATCATGATTACAGTACGTGTCGCCTATTAGCAGATCTAGTTCTATTATGCCTAAAGAAAATGTTTCCTCTTTTGTTATTCCTGTTAGTTTGCATTTTTCTTCCGGGTAGAATGGTTCATTTTCAACCTTGTTGGAAACCTTGAAAATTGATATGTCGGCGCCAGTGTCTATTAAAAATGACATTTCTTTGTCTTTGCTTTTTAGTGTGATGTAATTTGTATTGCAATCCGAGATTTTGAAAATTTTTATTGGTGGCCTTGTGGAGAAAACACGTGCTCCGTGGCTTGCTCGTTTCCCTGATAGTTGTTCATATTGTCATTGTTTCCTTCAATGTGTAGTGTTCGTATGTAGTGATTAGGTCGTTCGTTGAAATTTGACCTTCTGCTTTGTTGAATTTGGTTATGATTATTATTTTGCCTGTATGTTTGTCTGTTATGGTTGAAGTTGTTGTGAGGCTGTCTATAGCCGTAATTATTTCGTACGTTTGGTTGCCTATAAGTGTTATTGTATCTGTTATTTTGTGGCGGAAAATAATTGTTTGGTGACCTTCGATTGTTGTCGTAGGTTTTGGTGTAGTTTTGTATGTTTGGTTGTGTTGGTCTGTTTTTGTTGAAATGCATAATGCTGTTCGTATGTTCTTTTTTGATTTCTAAAGCAAGGTTAATTGCTTCAGTGAATGTCTTTGGTTGAGCGGCAAATATGGTTGGTTTTAGCTCATCTTTCAACCCATTCTTGAATATATTTAAAGCATATATATCGTTCATTTTCGTTACTATTGACTTTTCGGTTTGATTTGTGGTACCGAGATCGTCAATTTGTAGTTTGTTTAGGTCTGTAATAAGGTTAGTTATTCTGTCTGTATGCTGTATGCTGTGACAGAAAAATTTCTTTGTGTAATTTGTGTTAGTGATGTATGTATATGGGGTATAGTTGTTGCTGATTTGTATTTATTCTTTAGTTCTGTGTTGAGTGCTGTTAGGTTTTCCGGTTGTGTGTGTATTGTAGTTTTTACATTCGCACTTAATTTTACGTGGAAGATAAATTCTAGCAAATCTTCCTTAGCGATATTATTTAGAGGTTTATCTACTAGTTTTATTATTTTTAAAAAACTATCTAATTCCCTATAATTTCCTGAAAAAATAGGAATGGCCTTCATTGCCGTTTCTAGATTGAATGCTGCCATGTTTGTGTTTTTTATTTCTATATTATCTTCTAAGTATAATTCGTTTAAATTTATAATGTCTTTACTTTCTAAATCTGTGTTTTCTAGAAATTTATTTAGTATTGCTAATATGATTGTGTATTTTTCTTTGAATATTGTTTTTAGTTTGTTTATTTCAGTGTGTTTTTTTGTTTAAAGGGTTATTTGTGATTTCTATAAATCTATCTCTCATATTTTCTAGTTCTTCTATCTTTGTTTCTATTGTTTCTTTTCTATATCTCCTATTTGAGCATTTTTTGGCATTTGTATGTATTTTTTCTATTGTCGAAATTATTTCTTGTGCCTTTTCCATTCCCTAGAAACAAATTCTCGTATATATAAAAAGTAGAAATACTAGTATAATACAATTTTTTTTTGTTTTTATTTATTATTTTTTTTTATTTTATACATTTTGTGTCTTATTAATCTGTTTATGAATGTAACTTCTAAGGTGATTATTTAATTTTTTTAATAAGAATATTGTTAGTGCTATTGTGATAATTACTGTTACTAATATTAATAATTCTAAGTTAATATTATTTATCGTAGGTTTCTCGATGCTGTTGTTGTTGTTGAATACCTTCTCCGTCTCTATGTTTGTTTCTTTTGAGAACCAATGTCCCATTATTTTGTTGTTTGTGTTTTCTCTTGGAGTTTAGCGTCTTCTTTAAAATATCTATTTCCTCCCAGTATCTTGTTGCTAGGTTCCAGGGGATTGGATTTTCCGTATTTCTTACTTGTTTAAGTAAGCTTGCCAGTCTTCTTCTGTCTCTTGTCTGTTGTCCTCCTCTTTTCTTCCTTGTGATGGATGTATCTATTTGCGGTATTGCGGTTCTTATGTTGTCTGCAATTTTCTGTTGATTTTTTAGATATTGGTCCAGTGTCAACTTCTTTGGTCCCTGCTGCTTGTTGCTTGGTATGTAGGTCGGATGTTTTTCTTGTGTTGTTGTTGTAGGGATGTATTCTTCCATTTGATGATTGAGTTTAAAATTTTTGTTGAGTCCTTGCAGTCCTCTTTTGGAAAAAATTTTGTTTCTGTAGTTTGCAGGATCTTTAGTTTTTTAGGATTGTTGTTTTGTCTGTGGTGCGCGTGTTTGCAGGATCGCCATGTAATGATATTATTTATCGTATGTACTAATTGTCTGTAGTGTGAATGTACGGTACTGAATGTCGTACTACTTATTTAGAGAAAAATACTGTATAAGTGTTGTTGAACTAATTATGGTGGTGTAGTTTTGCTAAGCAGTAAGCTGCAACCAGCGGCTTTGCAACCAGGATCAGAATCCTCAGCAAGGCGTGTTTAAAGAAAAAGATACATTCCTTTTGGGTGTATGTTTAACTCTGATTTTATTTTGTAAAATCTGCTTCTTTTATAGTAATTCTAACAATGTAAATTTCTTATCTACTAATAGAAAATATGTATTTAATATCGTAGTGGATCGACATCGATGCACTTGAAATAGTTTTCGTTACATACAATGGTGTGCTCATTATTGATGCACTTGAAATGCTTATGCTATAGTAGGGCACGATGCAAATGCTCTACTTGTTGTATATGATTCATAGGGCGCCGTGTCGGTGTTTGCCGAACACGTGTGCTTTGTTTATTTTGTAATGTAATTTATTGTTTTGTGAATGTTACTGATTGTGTGCGGTGTTTGTATTGACATTTGGTTTGTGCATTGATGTCGTCATAAATTGGTATTCTTTATTGTGTTTACTTGGGTGGTGTGTATCAATTGTGGATATACACTACAACAAGACAGAACAATTGGGAAATCGGCTGCTCTTCGGGCGAGTTGACAAGCCCAATTCGAAGATTTTTGTAAATCTGGAATTTGGTGGTGCCGGCTCGTTTGAGGACCAAAGCAGTCGATGTCGGTATTTGGTTGGGGCAGACGAATGAAGCCAGACTTCATTCGACTTGACCACCTTATAGACAAAGACGCGACATGGGTGCAGTGGACAGCCGTTACAAGTACAGTTAGTACAGGTAAACGTGGGTTCACTGCACCTTTTGTCAAAAGGGTAGAGGTTCTTCTCATTCTTGGCGGATTGGCCTCGCCACAAAGGTTCCTCACCAGTGCTTTGAGTTGCGGTCCGTCGGAATGAGACGAACATCTACTGACGTTGACGGACCATCCATAGTATCATCAAGGAAACCGACTACGACTGGACTTACAAGACTAGGACCTACTTAGAATCTCAGCGTTGCCATTTCGATATTAAGAATAATTCTGATATGTGTCATACCCGTGCAATTGAGTTGCTTAAATAAACACCATCAGCTAATTCTTTGTTTAATATTACTCTGTCTTCGTTTATTTGTAGCTTAATTGGTTGTATTATTTGTGTCCGTGGTGGTACTGTTATTGTCAGAGTCCGCAATATTTTTGAATACATTGGTAGTGTTGTAATTGTTTCATTTACTATTATTGATATAGTAAACGTCTCATAGTCGATTTTGCAGAAAAATCTTTTGATAAAATCTCTACCAAGTATACCGTCTGTTTCAATTGGAAAATTGTTTTTTACCAATTGGAAATCATGATTACAGTACGTGTCGCCTATTAGCAGATCTAGTTCTATTATGCCTAAAGAAAATGTTTCCTCTTTTGTTATTCCTGTTAGTTTGCATTTTTCTTCCGGGTAGAATGGTTCATTTTCAACCTTGTTGGAAACCTTGAAAATTGATATGTCGGCGCCAGTGTCTATTAAAAATGACATTTCTTTGTCTTTGCTTTTTAATGTGATGTAATTTGTATTGCAATCCGAGATTTTGAAATTTTTTATTGGTGGCCTTGTGGAGAAAACACGTGCTCCGTGGCTTGCTCGTTTCCCTGATAGTTGTTCATATTGTCATTGTTTCCTTCAATGTGTAGTGTTCGTATGTAGTGATTAGGTCGTTCGTTGAAATTTGACCTTCTGCTTTGTTGAATTTGGTTATGATTATTATTTTGCCTGTATGTTTGTCTGTTATGGTTGAAGTTGTTGTGAGGCTGTCTATAGCCGTAATTATTTCGTACGTTTGGTTGCCTATAAGTGTTATTGTATCTGTTATTTTGTGGCGGAAAATAATTGTTTGGTGACCTTCGATTGTTGTCGTAGGTTTTGGTGTAGTTTTGTATGTTTGGTTGTGTTGGTCTGTTTTTGTTGAAATGCATAATGCTGTTCGTATGTTCTTTTTTGATTTCTAAAGCAAGGTTAATTGCTTCAGTGAATGTCTTTGGTTGAGCGGCAAATATGGTTGGTTTTAGCTCATCTTTCAACCCATTCTTGAATATATTTAAAGCATATATATCGTTCATTTTCGTTACTATTGACTTTTCGGTTTGATTTGTGGTACCGAGATCGTCAATTTGTAGTTTGTTTAGGTCTGTAATAAGGTTAGTTATTCTGTCTTTGTATGCTGTGACAGAAAAATTTCTTTGTGTAATTTGTGTTAGTGATGTATGTATATGGGGTATAGTTGTTGCTGATTTGTATTTATTCTTTAGTTCTGTGTTGAGTGCTGTTAGGTTTTCCGGTTGTGTGTGTATTGTAGTTTTTACATTCGCACTTATTTTACGTGGAAGATAAATTCTAGCAAATCTTCCTTAGCGATATTATTTAGAGGTTTATCTACTAGTTTTATTATTTTTAAAAAACTATCTAATTCCCTATAATTTCCTGAAAAAATAGGAATGGCCTTCATTGCCGTTTCTAGATTGAATGCTGCCATGTTTGTGTTTTTTATTTCTATATTATCTTCTAAGTATAATTCGTTTAAATTTATAATGTCTTTACTTTCTAAATCTGTGTTTTCTAGAAATTTATTTAGTATTGCTCATATGTTTGTGTATTTTTCTTTGAATATTGTTTTTAGTTTGTTTATTTCAGTGTGTTTTTTTGTTTAAAGGGTTATTTGTGATTTCTATAAATCTATCTCTCATATTTTCTAGTTCTTCTATCTTTGTTTCTATTGTTTCTTTTCTATATCTCCTATTTGAGCATTTTTTGGCATTTGTATGTATTTTTTCTATTGTCGAAATTATTTCTTGTGCCTTTTCCATTCCCTAGAAACAAATTCTCGTATTTATAAAAAGTAGAAATACTAGTATAATAAAATTTTTTATTTGTTTTTATTTATTATTTTTTTTTATTTTATACATTTTGTGTCTTATTAATCTGTTTATGAATGTAATTTCTAAGGTGATTATTTAATTTTTTTAATAAGAATATTGTTAGTGCTATTATGATAATTACTGTTACTAATATTAATAATTCTAAGTTAATATTATTTATCGTAGGTTTCTCGATGCTGTTGTTGTTGTTGAATACCTTCTCCGTCTCTATGTTTGTTTCTTTTGAGAACCAATGTCCCATTATTTTGTTGTTTGTGTTTTCTCTTGGAGTTTAGCGTCTTCTTTAAAATATCTATTTCCTCCCAGTATCTTGTTGCTAGGTTCCAGGGGGTTGGATTTTCCGTATTTCTTACTTGTTTAAGTAAGCTTGCCAGTCTTCTTCTGTCTCTTGTCTGTTGTCCTCCTCTTTTCTTCCTTGTGATGGATGTATCTATTTGCGGTATTGCGGTTCTTATGTTGTCTGCAATTTTCTGTTGATTCTTTAGATATTGGTCCAGTGTCAACTTCTTTGGTCCCTGCTGCTTGTTGCTTGGTATGTAGGTCGGATGTTTTTCTTGTGTTGTTGTTGTAGGGATGTATTCTTCCATTTGATGATTGAGTTTAAAATTTTTGTTGAGTCCTTGCAGTCCTCTTTTGGAAAAAATTTTGTTTCTGTAGTTTGCAGGATCTTTAGTTTTTTAGGATTGTTGTTTTGTCTGTGGTGCGCGTGTTTGCAGGATCGCCATGTAATGATATTATTTATCGTATGTACTAATTGTCTGTAGTGTGAATGTACGGTACTGAATGTCGTACTACTTATTTAGAGAAAAATACTGTATAGGTGTTGTTGAACTAATTATGGTGGTGTAGTTTTGCTAAGCAGTAAGCTGCAACCAGCGGCTTTGCAACCAGGATCAGAATCCTCAGCAAGGCGTGTTTAAAGAAAAAGATACATTCCTTTTGGGTGTATGTTTAACTCTGATTTTATTTTGTAAAATCTGCTTCTTTTATAGTAATTCTAACAATGTAAATTTGTTATCTACTAATAGAAAATATGTATTTAATATCGTAGTGGATCGACATCGATGCACTTGAAATAGTTTTCGTTACATACAATGGTGTGCTCATTATTGATGCACTTGAAATGCTTATGCTATAGTAGGGCACGATGCAAATGCTCTACTTGTTGTATATGATTCATAGGGCGCCGTGTCGGTGTTTGCCGAACACGTGTGCTTTGTTTATTTTGTAATGTAATTTATTGTTTTGTGAATGTTACTGATTGTGTGCGGTGTTTGTATTGACATTTGGTTTGTGCATTGATGTCGTCATAAATTGGTATTCTTTATTGTGTTTACTTGGGTGGTGTGTATCAATTGTGGATATACACTACAACAAGACAGAACAATTGGGAAATCGGCTGCTCTTCGGGCGAGTTGACAAGCCCAATTCGAAGATTTTTGTAAATCTGGAATTTGGTGGTGCCGGCTCGTTTGAGGACCAAAGCAGTCGATGTCGGTATTTGGTTGGGGCAGACGAATGAAGCCAGACTTCATTCGACTTGACCACCTTATAGACAAAGACGCGACATGGGTGCAGTGGACAGCCGTTACAAGTACAGTTAGTACAGGTAAACGTGGGTTCACTGCACCTTTTGTCAAAAGGGTAGAGGTTCTTCTCATTCTTGGCGGATTGGCCTCGCCACAAAGGTTCCTCACCAGTGCTTTGAGTTGCGGTCCGTCGGAATGAGACGAACATCTACTGACGTTGACGGACCATCCATAGTATCATCAAGGAAACCGACTACGACTGGACTTACAAGACTAGGACCTACTTAGAATCTCAGCGTTGCCATTTCGATATTAAGAAGAATTCTGATATGTGTCATACCCGTGCAATTAAGTTGCTTAAATAAACACCATCAGCTAATTCTTTGTTTAATATTACTCTGTCTTCGTTTATTTGTAGCTTAATTGGTTGTATTATTTGTGTCCGTGGTGGTACTGTTATTGTCAGAGTCCGCAATATTTTTGAATACATTGGTAGTGTTGTAATTGTTTCATTTACTATTATTGATATAGTAAACGTCTCATAGTCGATTTTGCAGAAAAATCTTTTGATAAAATCTCTACCAAGTATACCGTCTGTTTCAATTGGAAAATTGTTTTTTACCAATTGGAAATCATGATTACAGTACGTGTCGCCTATTAGCAGATCTAGTTCTATTATGCCTAAAGAAAATGTTTCCTCTTTTGTTATTCCTGTTAGTTTGCATTTTTCTTCCGGGTAGAATGGTTCATTTTCAACCTTGTTGGAAACCTTGAAAATTGATATGTCGGCGCCAGTGTCTATTAAAAATGACATTTCTTTGTCTTTGCTTTTTAGTGTGATGTAATTTGTATTGCAATCCGAGATTTTGAAAATTTTTATTGGTGGCCTTGTGGAGAAAACACGTGCTCCGTGGCTTGCTCGTTTCCCTGATAGTTGTTCATATTGTCATTGTTTCCTTCAATGTGTAGTGTTCGTATGTAGTGATTAGGTCGTTCGTTGAAATTTGACCTTCTGCTTTGTTGAATTTGGTTATGATTATTATTTTGCCTGTATGTTTGTCTGTTATGGTTGAAGTTGTTGTGAGGCTGTCTATAGCCGTAATTATTTCGTACGTTTGGTTGCCTATAAGTGTTATTGTATCTGTTATTTTGTGGCGGAAAATAATTGTTTGGTGACCTTCGATTGTTGTCGTAGGTTCTGGTGTAGTTTTGTATGTTTGGTTGTGTTGGTCTGTTTTTGTTGAAATGCATAATGCTGTTCGTATGTTCTTTTTTGATTTCTAAAGCAAGGTTAATTGCTTCAGTGAATGTCTTTGGTTGAGCGGCAAATATGGTTGGTTTTAGCTCATCTTTCAACCCATTCTTGAATATATTTAAAGCATATATATCGTTCATTTTCGTTACTATTGACTTTTCGGTTTGATTTGTGGTACCGAGATCGTCAATTTGTAGTTTGTTTAGGTCTGTAATAAGGTTAGTTATTCTGTCTTTGTATGCTGTGACAGAAAAATTTCTTTGTGTAATTTGTGTTAGTGATGTATGTATATGGGGTATAGTTGTTGCTGATTTGTATTTATTCTTTAGTTCTGTGTTGAGTGCTGTTAGGTTTTCCGGTTGTGTGTGTATTGTAGTTTTTACATTCGCACTTAATTTTACGTGGAAGATAAATTCTAGCAAATCTTCCTTAGCGATATTATTTAGAGTTTATCTACTAGTTTTATTATTTTTAAAAAACTATCTAATTCCCTATAATTTCCTGAAAAAATAGGAATGGCCTTCATTGCCGTTTCTAGATTGAATGCTGCCATGTTTGCGTTTTTTATTTCTATATTATCTTCTAAGTATAATTCGTTTAAATTTATTATGTCTTTACTTTCTAAATCTGTGTTTTCTAGAAATTTATTTAGTATTGCTCATATGTTTGTGTATTTTTCTTTGAATATTGTTTTTAGTTTGTTTATTTCAGTGTGTTTTTTTGTTTAAAGGGTTATTTGTGATTTCTATAAATCTATCTCTCATATTTTCTAGTTCTTCTATCTTTGTTTCTATTGTTTCTTTTCTATATCTCCTATTTGAGCATTTTTTGGCATTTGTATGTATTTTTTCTATTGTCGAAATTATTTCTTGTGCCTTTTCCATTCCCTAGAAACAAATTCTCGTATATATAAAAAGTAGAAATACTAGTATAATACAATTTTTTTTGTTTTTATTTATTATTTTTTTTTATTTTATACATTTTGTGTCTTATTAATCTGTTTATGAATGTAACTTCTAAGGTGATTATTTAATTTTTTTAATAAGAATATTGTTAGTGCTATTGTGATAATTACTGTTACTAATATTAATAATTCTAAGTTAATATTATTTATCGTAGGTTTCTCGATGCTGTTGTTGTTGTTGAATACCTTCTCCGTCTCTATGTTTGTTTCTTTTGAGAACCAATGTCCCATTATTTTGTTGTTTGTGTTTTCTCTTGGAGTTTAGCGTCTTCTTTAAAATATCTATTTCCTCCCAGTATCTTGTTGCTAGGTTCCAGGGGATTGGATTTTCCGTATTTCTTACTTGTTTAAGTAAGCTTGCCAGTCTTCTTCTGTCTCTTGTCTGTTGTCCTCCTCTTTTCTTCCTTGTGATGGATGTATCTATTTGCGGTATTGCGGTTCTTATGTTGTCTGCAATTTTCTGTTGATTCTTTAGATATTGGTCCAGTGTCAACTTCTTTGGTCCCTGCTGCTTGTTGCTTGGTATGTAGGTCGGATGTTTTTCTTGTGTTGTTGTTGTAGGGATGTATTCTTCCATTTGATGATTGAGTTTAAAATTTTTGTTGAGTCCTTGCAGTCCTCTTTTGGAAAAAATTTTGTTTCTGTAGTTTGCAGGATCTTTAGTTTTTTAGGATTGTTGTTTTGTCTGTGGTGCGCGTGTTTGCAGGATCGCCATGTAATGATATTATTTATCGTATGTACTAATTGTCTGTAGTGTGAATGTACGGTACTGAATGTCGTACTACTTATTTAGAGAAAAATACTGTATAAGTGTTGTTGAACTAATTATGGTGGTGTAGTTTTGCTAAGCAGTAAGCTGCAACCAGCGGCTTTGCAACCAGGATCAGAATCCTCAGCAAGGCGTGTTTAAAGAAAAAGATACATTCCTTTTGGGTGTATGTTTAACTCTGATTTTATTTTGTAAAATCTGCTTCTTTTATAGTAATTCTAACAATGTAAATTTCTTATCTACTAATAGAAAATATGTATTTAATATCGTAGTGGATCGACATCGATGCACTTGAAATAGTTTTCGTTACATACAATGGTGTGCTCATTATTGATGCACTTGAAATGCTTATGCTATAGTAGGGCACGATGCAAATGCTCTACTTGTTGTATATGATTCATAGGGCGCCGTGTCGGTGTTTGCCGAACACGTGTGCTTTGTTTATTTTGTAATGTAATTTATTGTTTTGTGAATGTTACTGATTGTGTGCGGTGTTTGTATTGACATTTGGTTTGTGCATTGATGTCGTCATAAATTGGTATTCTTTATTGTGTTTACTTGGGTGGTGTGTATCAATTGTGGATATACACTACAACAAGACAGAACAATTGGGAAATCGGCTGCTCTTCGGGCGAGTTGACAAGCCCAATTCGAAGATTTTTGTAAATCTGGAATTTGGTGGTACCGGCTCGTTTGAGGACCAAAGCAGTCGATGTCGGTATTTGGCTGGGGCAGACGAATGAAGCCAGACTTCATTCGACTTGACCACCTTATAGACAAAGACGCGACATGGGTGCAGTGGACAGCCGTTACAAGTACAGTTAGTACAGGTAAACGTGGGTTCACTGCACCTTTTGTCAAAAGGGTAGAGGTTCTTCTCATTCTTGGCGGATTGGCCTCGCCACAAAGGTTCCTAACCAGTGCTTTGAGTTGCGGTCCGTCGGAATGAGACGAAACATCTACTGACGTTGACGGACCATCCATAGTATCATCAAGGAAACCGACTACGACTGGACTTACAAGACTAGGACCTACTTAGAATCTCAGCGTTGCCATTTCGATATTAAGAAGAATTCTGATATGTGTCATACCCGTGCAATTGAGTTGCTTAAATAAACACCATCAGCTAATTCTTTGTTTAATATTACTCTGTCTTCGTTTATTTGTTGCTTAATTGGTTGTATTATTTGTGTCCGTGGTGGTACTGTTATTGTCAGA
Source organism: Nephrocerus scutellatus (assembly GCA_947095585.1). NCBI lineage: Eukaryota > Metazoa > Arthropoda > Insecta > Diptera > Pipunculidae > Nephrocerus > Nephrocerus scutellatus. The sequence continues at coordinate 68,398,386 of OX352763.1, forward strand.
GTCCGCAATATTTTTGAATACATTGGTAGTGTTGTAATTGTTTCATTTACTATTATTGATATAGTAAACGTCTCATAGTCGATTTTGCAGAAAAATCTTTTGATAAAATCTCTACCAAGTATACCGTCTGTTTCAATAGGAAAATTGTTTTTTACCAATTGGAAATCATGATTACAGTACGTGTCGCCTATTAGCAGATCTAGTTCTATTATGCCTAAAGAAAATGTTTCCTCTTTTGTTATTCCTGTTAGTTTGCATTTTTCTTCCGGGTAGAATGGTTCATTTTCAACCTTGTTGGAAACCTTGAAAATTGATATGTCGGCGCCAGTGTCTATTAAAAATGACATTTCTTTGTCTTTGCTTTTTAATGTGATGTAATTTGTATTGCAATCCGAGATTTTGAAATTTTTTATTGGTGGCCTTGTGGAGAAAACACGTGCTCCGTGGCTTGCTCGTTTCCCTGATAGTTGTTCATATTGTCATTGTTTCCTTCAATGTGTAGTGTTCGTATGTAGTGATTAGGTCGTTCGTTGAAATTTGACCTTCTGCTTTGTTGAATTTGGTTATGATTATTATTTTGCCTGTATGTTTGTCTGTTATGGTTGAAGTTGTTGTGAGGCTGTCTATAGCCGTAATTATTTCGTACGTTTGGTTGCCTATAAGTGTTATTGTATCTGTTATTTTGTGGCGGAAAATAATTGTTTGGTGACCTTTGATTGTTGTCGTAGGTTCTGGTGTAGTTTTGTCTGTTTGGTTGTGTTGGTCTGTTTTTGATGAAATGCATAATGCTGTTCGTATGTTCTTTTTTGATTTCTAAAGCAAGGTTAATTGCTTCAGTGAATGTCTTTGGTTGAGCGGCAAATATGGTTGGTTTTAGCTCATCTTTCAACCCATTCTTGAATATATTTAAAGCATATATATCGTTCATTTTCGTTACTATTGACTTTTCGGTTTGATTTGTGGTACCGAGATCGTCAATTTGTAGTTTGTTTAGGTCTGTAATAAGGTTAGTTATTCTGTCTTTGTATGCTGTGACAGAAAAATTTCTTTGTGTAATTTGTGTTAGTGATGTATGTATATGGGGTATAGTTGTTGCTGATTTGTATTTATTCTTTAGTTCTGTGTTGAGTGCTGTTAGGTTTTCCGGTTGTGTGTGTATTGTAGTTTTTACATTCGCACTTAATTTTACGTGGAAGATAAATTCTAGCAAATCTTCCTTAGCGATATTATTTAGAGGTTTATCTACTAGTTTTATTATTTTTAAAAAACTATCTAATTCCCTATAATTTCCTGAAAAAATAGGAATGGCCTTCATTGCCGTTTCTAGATTGAATGCTGCCATGTTTGTGTTTTTTATTTCTATATTATCTTCTAAGTATAATTCGTTTAAATTTATAATGTCTTTACTTTCTAAATCTGTGTTTTCTAGAAATTTATTTAGTATTGCTAATATGATTGTGTATTTTTCTTTGAATATTGTTTTTAGTTTGTTTATTTCAGTGTGTTTTTTTGTTTAAAGGGTTATTTGTGATTTCTATAAATCTATCTCTCATATTTTCTAGTTCTTCTATCTTTGTTTCTATTGTTTCTTTTCTATATCTCCTATTTGAGCATTTTTTGGCATTTGTATGTATTTTTTCTATTGTCGAAATTATTTCTTGTGCCTTTTCCATTCCCTAGAAACAAATTCTCGTATATATAAAAAGTAGAAATACTAGTATAATAAAATTTTTTTTTATTTTATACATTTTGTGTCTTATTAATCTGTTTATGAATGTAATTTCTAAGGTGATTATTTAATTTTTTTTAATAAGAATATTGTTAGTGCTATTGTGATAATTACTGTTACTAATATTAATAATTCTAAGTTAATATTATTTATCGTAGGTTTCTCGATGCTGTTGTTGTTGTTGAATACCTTCTCCGCCTCTATGTTTGTTTCTTTTGAGAACCAATGTCCCATTATTTTGTTGTTTGTGTTTTCTCTTGGAGTTTAGCGTCTTCTTTAAAATATCTATTTCCTCCCAGTATCTTGTTGCTAGGTTCCAGGGGATTGGATTTTCCGTATTTCTTACTTGTTTAAGTAAGCTTGCCAGTCTTCTTCTGTCTCTTGTCTGTTGTCCTCCTCTTTTCTTCCTTGTGATGGATGTATCTATTTGCGGTATTGCGGTTCTTATGTTGTCTGCAATTTTCTGTTGATTCTTTAGATATTGGTCCAGTGTCAACTTCTTTGGTCCCTGCTGCTTGTTGCTTGGTATGTAGGTCGGATGTTTTTCTTGTGTTGTTGTTGTAGGGATGTATTCTTCCATTTGATGATTGAGTTTAAAATTTTTGTTGAGTCCTTGCAGTCCTCTTTTGGAAAAAATTTTGTTTCTGTAGTTTGCAGGATCTTTAGTTTTTTAGGATTGTTGTTTTGTCTGTGGTGCGCGTGTTTGCAGGATCGCCATGTAATGATATTATTTATCGTATGTACTAATTGTCTGTAGTGTGAATGTACGGTACTGAATGTCGTACTACTTATTTAGAGAAAAATACTGTATAAGTGTTGTTGAACTAATTATGGTGGTGTAGTTTTGCTAAGCAGTAAGCTGCAACCAGCGGCTTTGCAACCAGGATCAGAATCCTCAGCAAGGCGTGTTTAAAGAAAAAGATACATTCCTTTTGGGTGTATGTTTAACTCTGATTTTATTTTGTAAAATCTGCTTCTTTTATAGTAATTCTAACAATGTAAATTTCTTATCTACTAATAGAAAATATGTATTTAATATCGTAGTGGATCGACATCGATGCACTTGAAATAGTTTTCGTTACATACAATGGTGTGCTCATTATTGATGCACTTGAAATGCTTATGCTATAGTAGGGCAAGATGCAAATGCTCTACTTGTTGTATATGATTCATAGGGCGCCGTGTCGGTGTTTGCCGAACACGTGTGCTTTGTTTATTTTGTAATGTAATTTATTGTTTTGTGAATGTTACTGATTGTGTGCGGTGTTTGTATTGACATTTGGTTTGTGCATTGATGTCGTCATAAATTGGTATTCTTTATTGTGTTTACTTGGGTGGTGTGTATCAATTGTGGATATACACTACAACAAGACAGAACAATTGGGAAATCGGCTGCTCTTCGGGCGAGTTGACAAGCCCAATTCGAAGATTTTTGTAAATCTGGAATTTGGTGGTACCGGCTCGTTTGAGGACCAAAGCAGTCGATGTCGGTATTTGGCTGGGGCAGACGAATGAAGCCAGACTTCATTCGACTTGACCACCTTATAGACAAAGACGCGACATGGGTGCAGTGGACAGCCGTTACAAGTACAGTTAGTACAGGTAAACGTGGGTTCACTGCACCTTTTGTCAAAAGGGTAGAGGTTCTTCTCATTCTTGGCGGATTGGCCTCGCCACAAAGGTTCCTAACCAGTGCTTTGAGTTGCGGTCCGTCGGAATGAGACGAAACATCTACTGACGTTGACGGACCATCCATAGTATCATCAAGGAAACCGACTACGACTGGACTTACAAGACTAGGACCTACTTAGAATCTCAGCGTTGCCATTTCGATATTAAGAAGAATTCTGATATGTGTCATACCCGTGCAATTGAGTTGCTTAAATAAACACCATCAGCTAATTCTTTGTTTAATATTACTCTGTCTTCGTTTATTTGTTGCTTAATTGGTTGTATTATTTGTGTCCGTGGTGGTACTGTTATTGTCAGAGTCCGCAATATTTTTGAATACATTGGTAGTGTTGTAATTGTTTCATTTACTATTATTGATATAGTAAACGTCTCATAGTCGATTTTGCAGAAAAATCTTTTGATAAAATCTCTACCAAGTATACCGTCTGTTTCAATTGGAAAATTGTTTTTTACCAATTGGAAATCATGATTACAGTACGTGTCGCCTATTAGCAGATCTAGTTCTATTATGCCTAAAGAAAATGTTTCCTCTTTTGTTATTCCTGTTAGTTTGCATTTTTCTTCCGGGTAGAATGGTTCATTTTCAACCTTGTTGGAAACCTTGAAAATTGATATGTCGGCGCCAGTGTCTATTAAAAATGACATTTCTTTGTCTTTGCTTTTTAATGTGATGTAATTTGTATTGCAATCCGAGATTTTGAAATTTTTTATTGGTGGCCTTGTGGAGAAAACACGTGCTCCGTGGCTTGCTCGTTTCCCTGATAGTTGTTCATATTGTCATTGTTTCCTTCAATGTGTAGTGTTCGTATGTAGTGATTAGGTCGTTCGTTGAAATTTGACCTTCTGCTTTGTTGAATTTGGTTATGATTATTATTTTGCCTGTATGTTTGTCTGTTATGGTTGAAGTTGTTGTGAGGCTGTCTATAGCCGTAATTATTTCGTACGTTTGGTTGCCTATAAGTGTTATTGTATCTGTTATTTTGTGGCGGAAAATAATTGTTTGGTGACCTTCGATTGTTGTCGTAGGTTCTGGTGTAGTTTTGTCTGTTTGGTTGTGTTGGTCTGTTTTTGATGAAATGCATAATGCTGTTCGTATGTTCTTTTTTGATTTCTAAAGCAAGGTTAATTGCTTCAGTGAATGTCTTTGGTTGAGCGGCAAATATGGTTGGTTTTAGCTCATCTTTCAACCCATTCTTGAATATATTTAAAGCATATATATCGTTCATTTTCGTTACTATTGACTTTTCGGTTTGATTTGTGGTACCGAGATCGTCAATTTGTAGTTTGTTTAGGTCTGTAATAAGGTTAGTTATTCTGTCTTTGTATGCTGTGACAGAAAAATTTCTTTGTGTAATTTGTGTTAGTGATGTATGTATATGGGGTATAGTTGTTGCTGATTTGTATTTATTCTTTAGTTCTGTGTTGAGTGCTGTTAGGTTTTCCGGTTGTGTGTGTATTGTAGTTTTTACATTCGCACTTAATTTTACGTGGAAGATAAATTCTAGCAAATCTTCCTTAGCGATATTATTTAGAGGTTTATCTACTAGTTTTATTATTTTTAAAAAACTATCTAATTCCCTATAATTTCCTGAAAAAATAGGAATGGCCTTCATTGCCGTTTCTAGATTGAATGCTGCCATGTTTGTGTTTTTTATTTCTATATTATCTTCTAAGTATAATTCGTTTAAATTTATAATGTCTTTACTTTCTAAATCTGTGTTTTCTAGAAATTTATTTAGTATTGCTAATATGTTTGTGTATTTTTCTTTGAATATTGTTTTTAGTTTGTTTATTTCAGTGTGTTTTTTTGTTTAAAGGGTTATTTGTGATTTCTATAAATCTATCTCTCATATTTTCTAGTTCTTCTATCTTTGTTTCTATTGTTTCTTTTCTATATCTCCTATTTGAGCATTTTTTGGCATTTGTATGTATTTTTTCTATTGTCGAAATTATTTCTTGTGCCTTTTCCATTCCCTAGAAACAAATTCTCGTATATATAAAAAGTAGAAATACTAGTATAATAAAATTTTTTTTTATTTTATACATTTTGTGTCTTATTAATCTGTTTATGAATGTAATTTCTAAGGTGATTATTTAATTTTTTTAATAAGAATATTGTTAGTGCTATTGTGATAATTACTGTTACTAATATTAATAATTCTAAGTTAATATTATTTATCGTAGGTTTCTCGATGCTGTTGTTGTTGTTGAATACCTTCTCCGCCTCTATGTTTGTTTCTTTTGAGAACCAATGTCCCATTATTTTGTTGTTTGTGTTTTCTCTTGGAGTTTAGCGTCTTCTTTAAAATATCTATTTCCTCCCAGTATCTTGTTGCTAGGTTCCAGGGGATTGGATTTTCCGTATTTCTTACTTGTTTAAGTAAGCTTGCCAGTCTTCTTCTGTCTCTTGTCTGTTGTCCTCCTCTTTTCTTCCTTGTGATGGATGTATCTATTTGCGGTATTGCGGTTCTTATGTTGTCTGCAATTTTCTGTTGATTCTTTAGATATTGGTCCAGTGTCAACTTCTTTGGTCCCTGCTGCTTGTTGCTTGGTATGTAGGTCGGATGTTTTTCTTGTGTTGTTGTTGTAGGGATGTATTCTTCCATTTGATGATTGAGTTTAAAATTTTTGTTGAGTCCTTGCAGTCCTCTTTTGGAAAAAATTTTGTTTCTGTAGTTTGCAGGATCTTTAGTTTTTTAGGATTGTTGTTTTGTCTGTGGTGCGCGTGTTTGCAGGATCGCCATGTAATGATATTATTTATCGTATGTACTAATTGTCTGTAGTGTGAATGTACGGTACTGAATGTCGTACTACTTATTTAGAGAAAAATACTGTATAAGTGTTGTTGAACTAATTATGGTGGTGTAGTTTTGCTAAGCAGTAAGCTGCAACCAGCGGCTTTGCAACCAGGATCAGAATCCTCAGCAAGGCGTGTTTAAAGAAAAAGATACATTCCTTTTAGGTGTATGTTTAACTCTGATTTTATTTTGTAAAATCTGCTTCTTTTATAGTAATTCTAACAATGTAAATTTCTTATCTACTAATAGAAAATATGTATTTAATATCGTAGTGGATCGACATCGATGCACTTGAAATAGTTTTCGTTACATACAATGGTGTGCTCATTATTGATGCACTTGAAATGCTTATGCTATAGTAGGGCAAGATGCAAATGCTCTACTTGTTGTATATGATTCATAGGGCGCCGTGTCGGTGTTTGCCGAACACGTGTGCTTTGTTTATTTTGTAATGTAATTTATTGTTTTGTGAATGTTACTGATTGTGTGCGGTGTTTGTATTGACATTTGGTTTGTGCATTGATGTCGTCATAAATTGGTATTCTTTATTGTGTTTACTTGGGTGGTGTGTATCAATTGTGGATATACACTACAACAAGACAGAACAATTGGGAAATCGGCTGCTCTTCGGGCGAGTTGACAAGCCCAATTCGAAGATTTTTGTAAATCTGGAATTTGGTGGTACCGTCTCGTTTGAGGACCAAAGCAGTCGATGTCGGTATTTGGCTGGGGCAGACGAATGAAGCCAGACTTCATTCGACTTGACCACCTTATAGACAAAGACGCGACATGGGTGCAGTGGACAGCCGTTACAAGTACAGTTAGTACAGGTAAACGTGGGTTCACTGCACCTTTTGTCAAAAGGGTAGAGGTTCTTCTCATTCTTGGCGGATTGGCCTCGCCACAAAGGTTCCTAACCAGTGCTTTGAGTTGCGGTCCGTCGGAATGAGACGAAACATCTACTGACGTTGACGGACCATCCATAGTATCATCAAGGAAACCGACTACGACTGGACTTACAAGACTAGGACCTACTTAGAATCTCAGCGTTGCCATTTCGATATTAAGAAGAATTCTGATATGTGTCATACCCGTGCAATTGAGTTGCTTAAATAAACACCATCAGCTAATTCTTTGTTTAATATTACTCTGTCTTCGTTTATTTGTTGCTTAATTGGTTGTATTATTTGTGTCCGTGGTGGTACTGTTATTGTCAGAGTCCGCAATATTTTTGAATACATTGGTAGTGTTGTAATTGTTTCATTTACTATTATTGATATAGTAAACGTCTCATAGTCGATTTTGCAGAAAAATCTTTTGATAAAATCTCTACCAAGTATACCGTCTGTTTCAATTGGAAAATTGTTTTTTACCAATTGGAAATCATGATTACAGTACGTGTCGCCTATTAGCAGATCTAGTTCTATTATGCCTAAAGAAAATGTTTCCTCTTTTGTTATTCCTGTTAGTTTGCATTTTTCTTCCGGGTAGAATGGTTCATTTTCAACCTTGTTGGAAACCTTGAAAATTGATATGTCGGCGCCAGTGTCTATTAAAAATGACATTTCTTTGTCTTTGCTTTTTAATGTGATGTAATTTGTATTGCAATCCGAGATTTTGAAATTTTTTATTGGTGGCCTTGTGGAGAAAACACGTGCTCCGTGGCTTGCTCGTTTCCCTGATAGTTGTTCATATTGTCATTGTTTCCTTCAATGTGTAGTGTTCGTATGTAGTGATTAGGTCGTTCGTTGAAATTTGACCTTCTGCTTTGTTGAATTTGGTTATGATTATTATTTTGCCTGTATGTTTGTCTGTTATGGTTGAAGTTGTTGTGAGGCTGTCTATAGCCGTAATTATTTCGTACGTTTGGTTGCCTATAAGTGTTATTGTATCTGTTATTTTGTGGCGGAAAATAATTGTTTGGTGACCTTCGATTGTTGTCGTAGGTTCTGGTGTAGTTTTGTCTGTTTGGTTGTGTTGGTCTGTTTTTGATGAAATGCATAATGCTGTTCGTATGTTCTTTTTTGATTTCTAAAGCAAGGTTAATTGCTTCAGTGAATGTCTTTGGTTGAGCGGCAAATATGGTTGGTTTTAGCTCATCTTTCAACCCATTCTTGAATATATTTAAAGCATATATATCGTTCATTTTCGTTACTATTGACTTTTCGGTTTGATTTGTGGTACCGAGATCGTCAATTTGTAGTTTGTTTAGGTCTGTAATAAGGTTAGTTATTCTGTCTTTGTATGCTGTGACAGAAAAATTTCTTTGTGTAATTTGTGTTAGTGATGTATGTATATGGGGTATAGTTGTTGCTGATTTGTATTTATTCTTTAGTTCTGTGTTGAGTGCTGTTAGGTTTTCCGGTTGTGTGTGTATTGTAGTTTTTACATTCGCACTTAATTTTACGTGGAAGATAAATTCTAGCAAATCTTCCTTAGCGATATTATTTAGAGGTTTATCTACTAGTTTTATTATTTTTAAAAAACTATCTAATTCCCTATAATTTCCTGAAAAAATAGGAATGGCCTTCATTGCCGTTTCTAGATTGAATGCTGCCATGTTTGTGTTTTTTATTTCTATATTATCTTCTAAGTATAATTCGTTTAAATTTATAATGTCTTTACTTTCTAAATCTGTGTTTTCTAGAAATTTATTTAGTATTGCTAATATGTTTGTGTATTTTTCTTTGAATATTGTTTTTAGTTTGTTTATTTCAGTGTGTTTTTTTGTTTAAAGGGTTATTTGTGATTTCTATAAATCTATCTCTCATATTTTCTAGTTCTTCTATCTTTGTTTCTATTGTTTCTTTTCTATATCTCCTATTTGAGCATTTTTTGGCATTTGTATGTATTTTTTCTATTGTCGAAATTATTTCTTGTGCCTTTTCCATTCCCTAGAAACAAATTCTCGTATATATAAAAAGTAGAAATACTAGTATAATAAAATTTTTTTTTATTTTATACATTTTGTGTCTTATTAATCTGTTTATGAATGTAATTTCTAAGGTGATTATTTAATTTTTTTAATAAGAATATTGTTAGTGTTATTGTGATAATTACTGTTACTAATATTAATAATTCTAAGTTAATATTATTTATCGTAGGTTTCTCGATGCTGTTGTTGTTGTTGAATACCTTCTCCGCCTCTATGTTTGTTTCTTTTGAGAACCAATGTCCCATTATTTTGTTGTTTGTGTTTTCTCTTGGAGTTTAGCGTCTTCTTTAAAATATCTATTTCCTCCCAGTATCTTGTTGCTAGGTTCCAGGGGATTGGATTTTCCGTATTTCTTACTTGTTTAAGTAAGCTTGCCAGTCTTCTTCTGTCTCTTGTCTGTTGTCCTCCTCTTTTCTTCCTTGTGATGGATGTATCTATTTGCGGTATTGCGGTTCTTATGTTGTCTGCAATTTTCTGTTGATTCTTTAGATATTGGTCCAGTGTCAACTTCTTTGGTCCCTGCTGCTTGTTGCTTGGTATGTAGGTCGGATGTTTTTCTTGTGTTGTTGTTGTAGGGATGTATTCTTCCATTTGATGATTGAGTTTAAAATTTTTGTTGAGTCCTTGCAGTCCTCTTTTGGAAAAAATTTTGTTTCTGTAGTTTGCAGGATCTTTAGTTTTTTAGGATTGTTGTTTTGCCTGTGGTGCGCGTGTTTGCAGGATCGCCATGTAATGATATTATTTATCGTATGTACTAATTGTCTGTAGTGTGAATGTACGGTACTGAATGTCGTACTACTTATTTAGAGAAAAATACTGTATAAGTGTTGTTGAACTAATTATGGTGGTGTAGTTTTGCTAAGCAGTAAGCTGCAACCAGCGGCTTTGCAACCAGGATCAGAATCCTCAGCAAGGCGTGTTTAAAGAAAAAGATACATTCCTTTTGGGTGTATGTTTAACTCTGATTTTATTTTGTAAAATCTGCTTCTTTTATAGTAATTCTAACAATGTAAATTTCTTATCTACTAATAGAAAATATGTATTTAATATCGTAGTGGATCGACATCGATGCACTTGAAATAGTTTTCGTTACATACAATGGTGTGCTCATTATTGATGCACTTGAAATGCTTATGCTATAGTAGGGCACGATGCAAATGCTCTACTTGTTGTATATGATTCATAGGGCGCCGTGTCGGTGTTTGCCGAACACGTGTGCTTTGTTTATTTTGTAATGTAATTTATTGTTTTGTGAATGTTACTGATTGTGTGCGGTGTTTGTATTGACATTTGGTTTGTGCATTGATGTCGTCATAAATTGGTATTCTTTATTGTGTTTACTTGGGTGGTGTGTATCAATTGTGGATATACACTACAACAAGACAGAACAATTGGGAAATCGGCTGCTCTTCGGGCGAGTTGACAAGCCCAATTCGAAGATTTTTGTAAATCTGGAATTTGGTGGTACCGGCTCGTTTGAGGACCAAAGCAGTCGATGTCGGTATTTGGCTGGGGCAGACGAATGAAGCCAGACTTCATTCGACTTGACCACCTTATAGACAAAGACGCGACATGGGTGCAGTGGACAGCCGTTACAAGTACAGTTAGTACAGGTAAACGTGGGTTCACTGCACCTTTTGTCAAAAGGGTAGAGGTTCTTCTCATTCTTGGCGGATTGGCCTCGCCACAAAGGTTCCTAACCAGTGCTTTGAGTTGCGGTCCGTCGGAATGAGACGAAACATCTACTGACGTTGACGGACCATCCATAGTATCATCAAGGAAACCGACTACGACTGGACTTACAAGACTAGGACCTACTTAGAATCTCAGCGTTGCCATTTCGATATTGAGAAGAATTCTGATATGTGTCATACCCGTGCAATTGAGTTGCTTAAATAAACACCATCAGCTAATTCTTTGTTTAATATTACTCTGTCTTCGTTTATTTGTTGCTTAATTGGTTGTATTATTTGTGTCCGTGGTGGTACTGTTATTGTCAGAGTCCGCAATATTTTTGAATACATTGGTAGTGTTGTAATTGTTTCATTTACTATTATTGATATAGTAAACGTCTCATAGTCGATTTTGCAGAAAAATCTTTTGATAAAATCTCTACCAAGTATACCGTCTGTTTCAATTGGAAAATTGTTTTTTACCAATTGGAAATCATGATTACAGTACGTGTCGCCTATTAGCAGATCTAGTTCTATTATGCCTAAAGAAAATGTTTCCTCTTTTGTTATTCCTGTTAGTTTGCATTTTTCTTCCGGGTAGAATGGTTCATTTTCAACCTTGTTGGAAACCTTGAAAATTGATATGTCGGCGCCAGTGTCTATTAAAAATGACATTTCTTTGTCTTTGCTTTTTAATGTGATGTAATTTGTATTGCAATCCGAGATTTTGAAATTTTTTATTGGTGGCCTTGTGGAGAAAACACGTGCTCCGTGGCTTGCTCGTTTCCCTGATAGTTGTTCATATTGTCATTGTTTCCTTCAATGTGTAGTGTTCGTATGTAGTGATTAGGTCGTTCGTTGAAATTTGACCTTCTGCTTTGTTGAATTTGGTTATGATTATTATTTTGCCTGTATGTTTGTCTGTTATGGTTGAAGTTGTTGTGAGGCTGTCTATAGCCGTAATTATTTCGTACGTTTGGTTGCCTATAAGTGTTATTGTATCTGTTATTTTGTGGCGGAAAATAATTGTTTGGTGACCTTCGATTGTTGTCGTAGGTTCTGGTGTAGTTTTGTCTGTTTGGTTGTGTTGATGTTTTTGATGAAATGCATAATGCTGTTCGTATGTTCTTTTTTGATTTCTAAAGCAAGGTTAATTGCTTCAGTGAATGTCTTTGGTTGAGCGGCAAATATGGTTGGTTTTAGCTCATCTTTCAACCCATTCTTGAATATATTTAAAGCATATATATCGTTCATTTTCGTTACTATTGACTTTTCGGTTTGATTTGTGGTACCGAGATCGTCAATTTGTAGTTTGTTTAGGTCTGTAATAAGGTTAGTTATTCTGTCTTTGTATGCTGTGACAGAAAAATTTCTTTGTGTAATTTGTGTTAGTGATGTATGTATATGGGGTATAGTTGTTGCTGATTTGTATTTATTCTTTAGTTCTGTGTTGAGTGCTGTTAGGTTTTCCGGTTGTGTGTGTATTGTAGTTTTTACATTCGCACTTAATTTTACGTGGAAGATAAATTCTAGCAAATCTTCCTTAGCGATATTATTTAGAGGTTTATCTACTAGTTTTATTATTTTTAAAAAACTATCTAATTCCCTATAATTTCCTGAAAAAATAGGAATGGCCTTCATTGCCGTTTCTAGATTGAATGCTGCCATGTTTGTGTTTTTTATTTCTATATTATCTTCTAAGTATAATTCGTTTAAATTTATAATGTCTTTACTTTCTAAATCTGTGTTTTCTAGAAATTTATTTAGTATTGCTAATATGTTTGTGTATTTTTCTTTGAATATTGTTTTTAGTTTGTTTATTTCAGTGTGTTTTTTTGTTTAAAGGGTTATTTGTGATTTCTATAAATCTATCTCTCATATTTTCTAGTTCTTCTATCTTTGTTTCTATTGTTTCTTTTCTATATCTCCTATTTGAGCATTTTTTGGCATTTGTATGTATTTTTTCTATTGTCGAAATTATTTCTTGTGCCTTTTCCATTCCCTAGAAACAAATTCTCGTATATATAAAAAGTAGAAATACTAGTATAATAAAATTTTTTTTTATTTTATACATTTTGTGTCTTATTAATCTGTTTATGAATGTAATTTCTAAGGTGATTATTTAATTTTTTTAATAAGAATATTGTTAGTGCTATTGTGATAATTACTGTTACTAATATTAATAATTCTAAGTTAATATTATTTATCGTAGGTTTCTCGATGCTGTTGTTGTTGTTGAATACCTTCTCCGCCTCTATGTTTGTTTCTTTTGAGAACCAATGTCCCATTATTTTGTTGTTTGTGTTTTCTCTTGGAGTTTAGCGTCTTCTTTAAAATATCTATTTCCTCCCAGTATCTTGTTGCTAGGTTCCAGGGGATTGGATTTTCCGTATTTCTTACTTGTTTAAGTAAGCTTGCCAGTCTTCTTCTGTCTCTTGTCTGTTGTCCTCCTCTTTTCTTCCTTGTGATGGATGTATCTATTTGCGGTATTGCGGTTCTTATGTTGTCTGCAATTTTCTGTTGATTCTTTAGATATTGGTCCAGTGTCAACTTCTTTGGTCCCTGCTGCTTGTTGCTTGGTATGTAGGTCGGATGTTTTTCTTGTGTTGTTGTTGTAGGGATGTATTCTTCCATTTGATGATTGAGTTTAAAATTTTTGTTGAGTCCTTGCAGTCCTCTTTTGGAAAAAATTTTGTTTCTGTAGTTTGCAGGATCTTTAGTTTTTTAGGATTGTTGTTTTGTCTGTGGTGCGCGTGTTTGCAGGATCGCCATGTAATGATATTATTTATCGTATGTACTAATTGTCTGTAGTGTGAATGTACGGTACTGAATGTCGTACTACTTATTTAGAGAAAAATACTGTATAAGTGTTGTTGAACTAATTATGGTGGTGTAGTTTTGCTAAGCAGTAAGCTGCAACCAGCGGCTTTGCAACCAGGATCAGAATCCTCAGCAAGGCGTGTTTAAAGAAAAAGATACATTCCTTTTGGGTGTATGTTTAACTCTGATTTTATTTTGTAAAATCTGCTTCTTTTATAGTAATTCTAACAATGTAAATTTCTTATCTACTAATAGAAAATATGTATTTAATATCGTAGTGGATCGACATCGATGCACTTGAAATAGTTTTCGTTACATACAATGGTGTGCTCATTATTGATGCACTTGAAATGCTTATGCTATAGTAGGGCACGATGCAAATGCTCTACTTGTTGTATATGATTCATAGGGCGCCGTGTCGGTGTTTGCCGAACACGTGTGCTTTGTTTATTTTGTAATGTAATTTATTGTTTTGTGAATGTTACTGATTGTGTGCGGTGTTTGTATTGACATTTGGTTTGTGCATTGATGTCGTCATAAATTGGTATTCTTAATTGTGTTTACTTGGGTGGTGTGTATCAATTGTGGATATACACTACAACAAGACAGAACAATTGGGAAATCGGCTGCTCTTCGGGCGAGTTGACAAGCCCAATTCGAAGATTTTTGTAAATCTGGAATTTGGTGGTACCGGCTCGTTTGAGGACCAAAGCAGTCGATGTCGGTATTTGGCTGGGGCAGACGAATGAAGCCAGACTTCATTCGACTTGACCACCTTATAGACAAAGACGCGACATGGGTGCAGTGGACAGCCGTTACAAGTACAGTTAGTACAGGTAAACGTGGGTTCACTGCACCTTTTGTCAAAAGGGTAGAGGTTCTTCTCATTCTTGGCGGATTGGCCTCGCCACAAAGGTTCCTAACCAGTGCTTTGAGTTGCGGTCCGTCGGAATGAGACGAAACATCTACTGACGTTGACGGACCATCCATAGTATCATCAAGGAAACCGACTACGACTGGACTTACAAGACTAGGACCTACTTAGAATCTCAGCGTTGCCATTTCGATATTAAGAAGAATTCTGATATGTGTCATACCCGTGCAATTGAGTTGCTTAAATAAACACCATCAGCTAATTCTTTGTTTAATATTACTCTGTCTTCGTTTATTTGTTGCTTAATTGGTTGTATTATTTGTGTCCGTGGTGGTACTGTTATTGTCAGAGTCCGCAATATTTTTGATTACATTGGTAGTGTTGTAATTGTTTCATTTACTATTATTGATATAGTAAACGTCTCATAGTCGATTTTGCAGAAAAATCTTTTGATAAAATCTCTACCAAGTATACCGTCTGTTTCAATTGGAAAATTGTTTTTTACCAATTGGAAATCATGATTACAGTACGTGTCGCCTATTAGCAGATCTAGTTCTATTATGCCTAAAGAAAATGTTTCCTCTTTTGTTATTCCTGTTAGTTTGCATTTTTCTTCCGGGTAGAATGGTTCATTTTCAACCTTGTTGGAAACCTTGAAAATTGATATGTCGGCGCCAGTGTCTATTAAAAATGACATTTCTTTGTCTTTGCTTTTTAATGTGATGTAATTTGTATTGCAATCCGAGATTTTGAAATTTTTTATTGGTGGCCTTGTGGAGAAAACACGTGCTCCGTGGCTTGCTCGTTTCCCTGATAGTTGTTCATATTGTCATTGTTTCCTTCAATGTGTAGTGTTCGTATGTAGTGATTAGGTCGTTCGTTGAAATTTGACCTTCTGCTTTGTTGAATTTGGTTATGATTATTATTTTGCCTGTATGTTTGTCTGTTATGGTTGAAGTTGTTGTGAGGCTGTCTATAGCCGTAATTATTTCGTACGTTTGGTTGCCTATAAGTGTTATTGTATCTGTTATTTTGTGGCGGAAAATAATTGTTTGGTGACCTTCGATTGTTGTCGTAGGTTCTGGTGTAGTTTTGTCTGTTTGGTTGTGTTGGTCTGTTTTTGATGAAATGCATAATGCTGTTCGTATGTTCTTTTTTGATTTCTAAAGCAAGGTTAATTGCTTCAGTGAATGTCTTTGGTTGAGCGGCAAATATGGTTGGTTTTAGCTCATCTTTCAACCCATTCTTGAATATATTTAAAGCATATATATCGTTCATTTTCGTTACTATTGACTTTTCGGTTTGATTTGTGGTACCGAGATCGTCAATTTGTAGTTTGTTTAGGTCTGTAATAAGGTTAGTTATTCTGTCTTTGTATGCTGTGACAGAAAAATTTCTTTGTGTAATTTGTGTTAGTGATGTATGTATATGGGGTATAGTTGTTGCTGATTTGTATTTATTCTTTAGTTCTGTGTTGAGTGCTGTTAGGTTTTCCGGTTGTGTGTGTATTGTAGTTTTTACATTCGCACTTAATTTTACGTGGAAGATAAATTCTAGCAAATCTTCCTTAGCGATATTATTTAGAGGTTTATCTACTAGTTTTATTATTTTTAAAAAACTATCTAATTCCCTATAATTTCCTGAAAAAATAGGAATGGCCTTCATTGCCGTTTCTAGATTGAATGCTGCCATGTTTGTGTTTTTTATTTCTATATTATCTTCTAAGTATAATTCGTTTAAATTTATAATGTCTTTACTTTCTAAATCTGTGTTTTCTAGAAATTTATTTAGTATTGCTAATATGTTTGTGTATTTTTCTTTGAATATTGTTTTTAGTTTGTTTATTTCAGTGTGTTTTTTTGTTTAAAGGGTTATTTGTGATTTCTATAAATCTATCTCTCATATTTTCTAGTTCTTCTATCTTTGTTTCTATTGTTTCTTTTCTATATCTCCTATTTGAGCATTTTTTGGCATTTGTATGTATTTTTTCTATTGTCGAAATTATTTCTTGTGCCTTTTCCATTCCCTAGAAACAAATTCTCGTATATATAAAAAGTAGAAATACTAGTATAATAAAATTTTTTTTTATTTTATACATTTTGTGTCTTATTAATCTGTTTATGAATGTAATTTCTAAGGTGATTATTTAATTTTTTTAATAAGAATATTGTTAGTGCTATTGTGATAATTACTGTTACTAATATTAATAATTCTAAGTTAATATTATTTATCGTAGGTTTCTCGATGCTGTTGTTGTTGTTGAATACCTTCTCCGCCTCTATGTTTGTTTCTTTTGAGAACCAATGTCCCATTATTTTGTTGTTTGTGTTTTCTCTTGGAGTTTAGCGTCTTCTTTAAAATATCTATTTCCTCCCAGTATCTTGTTGCTGGACGACTGGACTTACAAGACTAGGACCTACTTAGAATCTCAGCGTTGCCATTTCGATATTAAGAAGAATTCTGATATGTGTCATACCCGTGCAATTGAGTTGCTTAAATAAACACCATCAGCTAATTCTTTGTTTAATATTACTCTGTCTTCGTTTATTTGTTGCTTAATTGGTTGTATTATTTGTGTCCGTGGTGGTACTGTTATTGTCAGAGTCCGCAATATTTTTGAATACATTGGTAGTGTTGTAATTGTTTCATTTACTATTATTGATATAGTAAACGTCTCATAGTCGATTTTGCAGAAAAATCTTTTGATAAAATCTCTACCAAGTATACCGTCTGTTTCAATTGGAAAATTGTTTTTTACCAATTGGAAATCATGATTACAGTACGTGTCGCCTATTAGCAGATCTAGTTCTATTATGCCTAAAGAAAATGTTTCCTCTTTTGTTATTCCTGTTAGTTTGCATTTTTCTTCCGGGTAGAATGGTTCATTTTCAACCTTGTTGGAAACCTTGAAAATTGATATGTCGGCGCCAGTGTCTATTAAAAATGACATTTCTTTGTCTTTGCTTTTTAATGTGATGTAATTTGTATTGCAATCCGAGATTTTGAAATTTTTTATTGGTGGCCTTGTGGAGAAAACACGTGCTCCGTGGCTTGCTCGTTTCCCTGATAGTTGTTCATATTGTCATTGTTTCCTTCAATGTGTAGTGTTCGTATGTAGTGATTAGGTCGTTCGTTGAAATTTGACCTTCTGCTTTGTTGAATTTGGTTATGATTATTATTTTGCCTGTATGTTTGTCTGTTATGGTTGAAGTTGTTGTGAGGCTGTCTATAGCCGTAATTATTTCGTACGTTTGGTTGCCTATAAGTGTTATTGTATCTGTTATTTTGTGGCGGAAAATAATTGTTTGGTGACCTTCGATTGTTGTCGTAGGTTCTGGTGTAGTTTTGTCTGTTTGGTTGTGTTGGTCTGTTTTTGATGAAATGCATAATGCTGTTCGTATGTTCTTTTTTGATTTCTAAAGCAAGGTTAATTGCTTCAGTGAATGTCTTTGGTTGAGCGGCAAATATGGTTGGTTTTAGCTCATCTTTCAACCCATTCTTGAATATATTTAAAGCATATATATCGTTCATTTTCGTTACTATTGACTTTTCGGTTTGATTTGTGGTACCGAGATCGTCAATTTGTAGTTTGTTTAGGTCTGTAATAAGGTTAGTTATTCTGTCTTTGTATGCTGTGACAGAAAAATTTCTTTGTGTAATTTGTGTTAGTGATGTATGTATATGGGGTATAGTTGTTGCTGATTTGTATTTATTCTTTAGTTCTGTGTTGAGTGCTGTTAGGTTTTCCGGTTGTGTGTGTATTGTAGTTTTTACATTCGCACTTAATTTTACGTGGAAGATAAATTCTAGCAAATCTTCCTTAGCGATATTATTTAGAGGTTTATCTACTAGTTTTATTATTTTTAAAAAACTATCTAATTCCCTATAATTTCCTGAAAAAATAGGAATGGCCTTCATTGCCGTTTCTAGATTGAATGCTGCCATGTTTGTGTTTTTTATTTCTATATTATCTTCTAAGTATAATTCGTTTAAATTTATAATGTCTTTACTTTCTAAATCTGTGTTTTCTAGAAATTTATTTAGTATTGCTAATATGTTTGTGTATTTTTCTTTGAATATTGTTTTTAGTTTGTTTATTTCAGTGTGTTTTTTTGTTTAAAGGGTTATTTGTGATTTCTATAAATCTATCTCTCATATTTTCTAGTTCTTCTATCTTTGTTTCTATTGTTTCTTTTCTATATCTCCTATTTGAGCATTTTTTGGCATTTGTATGTATTTTTTCTATTGTCGAAATTATTTCTTGTGCCTTTTCCATTCCCTAGAAACAAATTCTCGTATATATAAAAAGTAGAAATACTAGTATAATAAAATTTTTTTTTATTTTATACATTTTGTGTCTTATTAATCTGTTTATGAATGTAATTTCTAAGGTGATTATTTAATTTTTTTAATAAGAATATTGTTAGTGCTATTGTGATAATTACTGTTACTAATATTAATAATTCTAAGTTAATATTATTTATCGTAGGTTTCTCGATGCTGTTGTTGTTGTTGAATACCTTCTCCGCCTCTATGTTTGTTTCTTTTGAGAACCAATGTCCCATTATTTTGTTGTTTGTGTTTTCTCTTGGAGTTTAGCGTCTTCTTTAAAATATCTATTTCCTCCCAGTATCTTGTTGCTAGGTTCCAGGGGATTGGATTTTCCGTATTTCTTACTTGTTTAAGTAAGCTTGCCAGTCTTCTTCTGTCTCTTGTCTGTTGTCCTCCTCTTTTCTTCCTTGTGATGGATGTATCTATTTGCGGTATTGCGGTTCTTATGTTGTCTGCAATTTTCTGTTGATTCTTTAGATATTGGTCCAGTGTCAACTTCTTTGGTCCCTGCTGCTTGTTGCTTGGTATGTAGGTCGGATGTTTTTCTTGTGTTGTTGTTGTAGGGATGTATTCTTCCATTTGATGATTGAGTTTAAAATTTTTGTTGAGTCCTTGCAGTCCTCTTTTGGAAAAAATTTTGTTTCTGTAGTTTGCAGGATCTTTAGTTTTTTAGGATTGTTGTTTTGTCTGTGGTGCGCGTGTTTGCAGGATCGCCATGTAATGATATTATTTATCGTATGTACTAATTGTCTGTAGTGTGAATGTACGGTACTGAATGTCGTACTACTTATTTAGAGAAAAATACTGTATAAGTGTTGTTGAACTAATTATGGTGGTGTAGTTTTGCTAAGCAGTAAGCTGCAACCAGCGGCTTTGCAACCAGGATCAGAATCCTCAGCAAGGCGTGTTTAAAGAAAAAGATACATTCCTTTTGGGTGTATGTTTAACTCTGATTTTATTTTGTAAAATCTGCTTCTTTTATAGTAATTCTAACAATGTAAATTTCTTATCTACTAATAGAAAATATGTATTTAATATCGTAGTGGATCGACATCGATGCACTTGAAATAGTTTTCGTTACATACAATGGTGTGCTCATTATTGATGCACTTGAAATGCTTATGCTATAGTAGGGCACGATGCAAATGCTCTACTTGTTGTATATGATTCATAGGGCGCCGTGTCGGTGTTTGCCGAACACGTGTGCTTTGTTTATTTTGTAATGTAATTTATTGTTTTGTGAATGTTACTGATTGTGTGCGGTGTTTGTATTGACATTTGGTTTGTGCATTGATGTCGTCATAAATTGGTATTCTTTATTGTGTTTACTTGGGTGGTGTGTATCAATTGTGGATATACACTACAACAAGACAGAACAATTGGGAAATCGGCTGCTCTTCGGGCGAGTTGACAAGCCCAATTCGAAGATTTTTGTAAATCTGGAATTTGGTGGTACCGGCTCGTTTGAGGACCAAAGCAGTCGATGTCGGTATTTGGCTGGGGCAGACGAATGAAGCCAGACTTCATTCGACTTGACCACCTTATAGACAAAGACGCGACATGGGTGCAGTGGACAGCCGTTACAAGTACAGTTAGTACAGGTAAACGTGGGTTCACTGCACCTTTTGTCAAAAGGGTAGAGGTTCTTCTCATTCTTGGCGGATTGGCCTCGCCACAAAGGTTCCTAACCAGTGCTTTGAGTTGCGGTCCGTCGGAATGAGACGAAACATCTACTGACGTTGACGGACCATCCATAGTATCATCAAGGAAACCGACTACGACTGGACTTACAAGACTAGGACCTACTTAGAATCTCAGCGTTGCCATTTCGATATTAAGAAGAATTCTGATATGTGTCATACCCGTGCAATTGAGTTGCTTAAATAAACACCATCAGCTAATTCTTTGTTTAATATTACTCTGTCTTCGTTTATTTGTTGCTTAATTGGTTGTATTATTTGTGTCCGTGGTGGTACTGTTATTGTCAGAGTCCGCAATATTTTTGAATACATTGGTAGTGTTGTAATTGTTTCATTTACTATTATTGATATAGTAAACGTCTCATAGTCGATTTTGCAGAAAAATCTTTTGATAAAATCTCTACCAAGTATACCGTCTGTTTCAATTGGAAAATTGTTTTTTACCAATTGGAAATCATGATTACAGTACGTGTCGCCTATTAGCAGATCTAGTTCTATTATGCCTAAAGAAAATGTTTCCTCTTTTGTTATTCCTGTTAGTTTGCATTTTTCTTCCGGGTAGAATGGTTCATTTTCAACCTTGTTGGAAACCTTGAAAATTGATATGTCGGCGCCAGTGTCTATTAATAATGACATTTCTTTGTCTTTGCTTTTTAATGTGATGTAATTTGTATTGCAATCCGAGATTTTGAAATTTTTTATTGGTGGCCTTGTGGAGAAAACACGTGCTCCGTGGCTTGCTCGTTTCCCTGATAGTTGTTCATATTGTCATTGTTTCCTTCAATGTGTAGTGTTCGTATGTAGTGATTAGGTCGTTCGTTGAAATTTGACCTTCTGCTTTGTTGAATTTGGTTATGATTATTATTTTGCCTGTATGTTTGTCTGTTATGGTTGAAGTTGTTGTGAGGCTGTCTATAGCCGTAATTATTTCGTACGTTTGGTTGCCTATAAGTGTTATTGTATCTGTTATTTTGTGGCGGAAAATAATTGTTTGGTGATCTTCGATTGTTGTCGTAGGTTCTGGTGTAGTTTTGTCTGTTTGGTTGTGTTGGTCTGTTTTTGATGAAATGCATAATGCTGTTCGTATGTTCTTTTTTGATTTCTAAAGCAAGGTTAATTGCTTCAGTGAATGTCTTTGGTTGAGCGGCAAATATGGTTGGTTTTAGCTCATCTTTCAACCCATTCTTGAATATATTTAAAGCATATATATCGTTCATTTTCGTTACTATTGACTTTTCGGTTTGATTTGTGGTACCGAGATCGTCAATTTGTAGTTTGTTTAGGTCTGTAATAAGGTTAGTTATTCTGTCTTTGTATGCTGTGACAGAAAAATTTCTTTGTGTAATTTGTGTTAGTGATGTATGTATATGGGGTATAGTTGTTGCTGATTTGTATTTATTCTTTAGTTCTGTGTTGAGTGCTGTTAGGTTTTCCGGTTGTGTGTGTATTGTAGTTTTTACATTCGCACTTAATTTTACGTGGAAGATAAATTCTAGCAAATCTTCCTTAGCGATATTATTTAGAGGTTTATCTACTAGTTTTATTATTTTTAAAAAACTATCTAATTCCCTATAATTTCCTGAAAAAATAGGAATGGCCTTCATTGCCGTTTCTAGATTGAATGCTGCCATGTTTGTGTTTTTTATTTCTATATTATCTTCTAAGTATAATTCGTTTAAATTTATAATGTCTTTACTTTCTAAATCTGTGTTTTCTAGAAATTTATTTAGTATTGCTAATATGTTTGTGTATTTTTCTTTGAATATTGTTTTTAGTTTGTTTATTTCAGTGTGTTTTTTTGTTTAAAGGGTTATTTGTGATTTCTATAAATCTATCTCTCATATTTTCTAGTTCTTCTATCTTTGTTTCTATTGTTTCTTTTCTATATCTCCTATTTGAGCATTTTTTGGCATTTGTATGTATTTTTTCTATTGTCGAAATTATTTCTTGTGCCTTTTCCATTCCCTAGAAACAAATTCTCGTATATATAAAAAGTAGAAATACTAGTATAATAAAATTTTTTTTTATTTTATACATTTTGTGTCTTATTAATCTGTTTATGAATGTAATTTCTAAGGTGATTATTTAATTTTTTTAATAAGAATATTGTTAGTGCTATTGTGATAATTACTGTTTCTAATATTAATAATTCTAAGTTAATATTATTTATCGTAGGTTTCTCGATGCTGTTGTTGTTGTTGAATACCTTCTCTCCGCCTCTATGTTTGTTTCTTTTGAGAACCAATGTCCCATTATTTTGTTGTTTGTGTTTTCTCTTGGAGTTTAGCGTCTTCTTTAAAATATCTATTTCCTCCCAGTATCTTGTTGCTAGGTTCCAGGGGATTGGATTTTCCGTATTTCTTACTTGTTTAAGTAAGCTTGCCAGTCTTCTTCTGTCTCTTGTCTGTTGTCCTCCTCTTTTCTTCCTTGTGATGGATGTATCTATTTGCGGTATTGCGGTTCTTATGTTGTCTGCAATTTTCTGTTGATTCTTTAGATATTGGTCCAGTGTCAACTTCTTTGGTCCCTGCTGCTTGTTGCTTGGTATGTAGGTCGGATGTTTTTCTTGTGTTGTTGTTGTAGGGATGTATTCTTCCATTTGATGATTGAGTTTAAAATTTTTGTTGAGTCCTTGCAGTCCTCTTTTGGAAAAAATTTTGTTTCTGTAGTTTGCAGGATCTTTAGTTTTTTAGGATTGTTGTTTTGTCTGTGGTGCGCGTGTTTGCAGGATCGCCATGTAATGATATTATTTATCGTATGTACTAATTGTCTGTAGTGTGAATGTACGGTACTGAATGTCGTACTACTTATTTAGAGAAAAATACTGTATAAGTGTTGTTGAACTAATTATGGTGGTGTAGTTTTGCTAAGCAGTAAGCTGCAACCAGCGGCTTTGCAACCAGGATCAGAATCCTCAGCAAGGCGTGTTTAAAGAAAAAGATACATTCCTTTTGGGTGTATGTTTAACTCTGATTTTATTTTGTAAAATCTGCTTCTTTTATAGTAATTCTAACAATGTAAATTTCTTATCTACTAATAGAAAATATGTATTTAATATCGTAGTGGATCGACATCGATGCACTTGAAATAGTTTTCGTTACATACAATGGTGTGCTCATTATTGATGCACTTGAAATGCTTATGCTATAGTAGGGCACGATGCAAATGCTCTACTTGTTGTATATGATTCATAGGGCGCCGTGTCGGTGTTTGCCGAACACGTGTGCTTTGTTTATTTTGTAATGTAATTTATTGTTTTGTGAATGTTACTGATTGTGTGCGGTGTTTGTATTGACATTTGGTTTGTGCATTGATGTCGTCATAAATTGGTATTCTTTATTGTGTTTACTTGGGTGGTGTGTATCAATTGTGGATATACACTACAACAAGACAGAACAATTGGGAAATCGGCTGCTCTTCGGGCGAGTTGACAAGCCCAATTCGAAGATTTTTGTAAATCTGGAATTTGGTGGTACCGGCTCGTTTGAGGACCAAAGCAGTCGATGTCGGTATTTGGCTGGGGCAGACGAATGAAGCCAGACTTCATTCGACTTGACCACCTTATAGACAAAGACGCGACATGGGTGCAGTGGACAGCCGTTACAAGTACAGTTAGTACAGGTAAACGTGGGTTCACTGCACCTTTTGTCAAAAGGGTAGAGGTTCTTCTCATTCTTGGCGGATTGGCCTCGCCACAAAGGTTCCTAACCAGTGCTTTGAGTTGCGGTCCGTCGGAATGAGACGAAACATCTACTGACGTTGACGGACCATCCATAGTATCATCAAGGAAACCGACTACGACTGGACTTACAAGACTAGGACCTACTTAGAATCTCAGCGTTGCCATTTCGATATTAAGAAGAATTCTGATATGTGTCATACCCGTGCAATTGAGTTGCTTAAATAAACACCATCAGCTAATTCTTTGTTTAATATTACTCTGTCTTCGTTTATTTGTTGCTTAATTGGTTGTATTATTTGTGTCCGTGGTGGTACTGTTATTGTCAGAGTCCGCAATATTTTTGAATACATTGGTAGTGTTGTAATTGTTTCATTTACTATTATTGATATAGTAAACGTCTCATAGTCGATTTTGCAGAAAAATCTTTTGATAAAATCTCTACCAAGTATACCGTCTGTTTCAATTGGAAAATTGTTTTTTACCAATTGGAAATCATGATTACAGTACGTGTCGCCTATTAGCAGATCTAGTTCTATTATGCCTAAAGAAAATGTTTCCTCTTTTGTTATTCCTGTTAGTTTGCATTTTTCTTCCGGGTAGAATGGTTCATTTTCAACCTTGTTGGAAACCTTGAAAATTGATATGTCGGCGCCAGTGTCTATTAAAAATGACATTTCTTTGTCTTTGCTTTTTAATGTGATGTAATTTGTATTGCAATCCGAGATTTTGAAATTTTTTATTGGTGGCCTTGTGGAGAAAACACGTGCTCCGTGGCTTGCTCGTTTCCCTGATAGTTGTTCATATTGTCATTGTTTCCTTCAATGTGTAGTGTTCGTATGTAGTGATTAGGTCGTTCGTTGAAATTTGACCTTCTGCTTTGTTGAATTTGGTTATGATTATTATTTTGCCTGTATGTTTGTCTGTTATGGTTGAAGTTGTTGTAAGGCTGTCTATAGCCGTAATTATTTCGTACGTTTGGTTGCCTATAAGTGTTATTGTATCTGTTATTTTGTGGCGGAAAATAATTGTTTGGTGACCTTCGATTGTTGTCGTAGGTTCTGGTGTAGTTTTGTCTGTTTGGTTGTGTTGGTCTGTTTTTGATGAAATGCATAATGCTGTTCGTATGTTCTTTTTTGATTTCTAAAGCAAGGTTAATTGCTTCAGTGAATGTCTTTGGTTGAGCGGCAAATATGGTTGGTTTTAGCTCATCTTTCAACCCATTCTTGAATATATTTAAAGCATATATATCGTTCATTTTCGTTACTATTGACTTTTCGGTTTGATTTGTGGTACCGAGATCGTCAATTTGTAGTTTGTTTAGGTCTGTAATAAGGTTAGTTATTCTGTCTTTGTATGCTGTGACAGAAAAATTTCTTTGTGTAATTTGTGTTAGTGATGTATGTATATGGGGTATAGTTGTTGCTGATTTGTATTTATTCTTTAGTTCTGTGTTGAGTGCTGTTAGGTTTTCCGGTTGTGTGTGTATTGTAGTTTTTACATTCGCACTTAATTTTACGTGGAAGATAAATTCTAGCAAATCTTCCTTAGCGATATTATTTAGAGGTTTATCTACTAGTTTTATTATTTTTAAAAAACTATCTAATTCCCTATAATTTCCTGAAAAAATAGGAATGGCCTTCATTGCCGTTTCTAGATTGAATGCTGCCATGTTTGTGTTTTTTATTTCTATATTATCTTCTAAGTATAATTCGTTTAAATTTATAATGTCTTTACTTTCTAAATCTGTGTTTTCTAGAAATTTATTTAGTATTGCTAATATGTTTGTGTATTTTTCTATTAGAGAAAAATACTGTATAAGTGTTGTTGAACTAATTATGGTGGTGTAGTTTTGCTAAGCAGTAAGCTGCAACCAGCGGCTTTGCAACCAGGATCAGAATCCTCAGCAAGGCGTGTTTAAAGAAAAAGATACATTCCTTTTGGGTGTATGTTTAACTCTGATTTTATTTTGTAAAATCTGCTTCTTTTATAGTAATTCTAACAATGTAAATTTCTTATCTACTAATAGAAAATATGTATTTAATATCGTAGTGGATCGACATCGATGCACTTGAAATAGTTTTCGTTACATACAATGGTGTGCTCATTATTGATGCACTTGAAATGCTTATGCTATAGTAGGGCACGATGCAAATGCTCTACTTGTTGTATATGATTCATAGGGCGCCGTGTCGGTGTTTGCCGAACACGTGTGCTTTGTTTATTTTGTAATGTAATTTATTGTTTTGTGAATGTTACTGATTGTGTGCGGTGTTTGTATTGACATTTGGTTTGTGCATTGATGTCGTCATAAATTGGTATTCTTTATTGTGTTTACTTGGGTGGTGTGTATCAATTGTGGATATACACTACAACAAGACAGAACAATTGGGAAATCGGCTGCTCTTCGGGCGAGTTGACAAGCCCAATTCGAAGATTTTTGTAAATCTGGAATTTGGTGGTACCGGCTCGTTTGAGGACCAAAGCAGTCGATGTCGGTATTTGGCTGGGGCAGACGAATGAAGCCAGACTTCATTCGACTTGACCACCTTATAGACAAAGACGCGACATGGGTGCAGTGGACAGCCGTTACAAGTACAGTTAGTACAGGTAAACGTGGGTTCACTGCACCTTTTGTCAAAAGGGTAGAGGTTCTTCTCATTCTTGGCGGATTGGCCTCGCCACAAAGGTTCCTAACCAGTGCTTTGAGTTGCGGTCCGTCGGAATGAGACGAAACATCTACTGACGTTGACGGACCATCCATAGTATCATCAAGGAAACCGACTACGACTGGACTTACAAGACTAGGACCTACTTAGAATCTCAGCGTTGCCATTTCGATATTAAGAAGAATTCTGATATGTGTCATACCCGTGCAATTGAGTTGCTTAAATAAACACCATCAGCTAATTCTTTGTTTAATATTACTCTGTCTTCGTTTATTTGTAGCTTAATTGGTTGTATTATTTGTGTCCGTGGTGGTACTGTTATTGTCAGAGTCCGCAATATTTTTGAATACATTGGTAGTGTTGTAATTGTTTCATTTACTATTATTGATATAGTAAACGTCTCATAGTCGATTTTGCAGAAAAATCTTTTGATAAAATCTCTACCAAGTATACCGTCTGTTTCAATTGGAAAATTGTTTTTTACCAATTGGAAATCATGATTACAGTACGGGTCGCCTATTAGCAGATCTAGTTCTATTATGCCTAAAGAAAATGTTTCCTCTTTTGTTATTCCTGTTAGTTTGCATTTTTCTTCCGGGTAGAATGGTTCATTTTCAACCTTGTTGGAAACCTTGAAAATTGATATGTCGGCGCCAGTGTCTATTAAAAATGACATTTCTTTGTCTTTGCTTTTTAGTGTGATGTAATTTGTATTGCAATCCGAGATTTTGAAAATTTTTATTGGTGGCCTTGTGGAGAAAACACGTGCTCCGTGGCTTGCTCGTTTCCCTGATAGTTGTTCATATTGTCATTGTTTCCTTCAATGTGTAGTGTTCGTATGTAGTGATTAGGTCGTTCGTTGAAATTTGACCTTCTGCTTTGTTGAATTTGGTTATGATTATTATTTTGCCTGTATGTTTGTCTGTTATGGTTGAAGTTGTTGTGAGGCTGTCTATAGCCGTAATTATTTCGTACGTTTGGTTGCCTATAAGTGTTATTGTATCTGTTATTTTGTGGCGGAAAATAATTGTTTGGTGACCTTCGATTGTTGTCGTAGGTTCTGGTGTAGTTTTGTATGTTTGGTTGTGTTGGTCTGTTTTTGTTGAAATGCATAATGCTGTTCGTATGTTCTTTTTTGATTTCTAAAGCAAGGTTAATTGCTTCAGTGAATGTCTTTGGTTGAGCGGCAAATATGGTTGGTTTTAGCTCATCTTTCAACCCATTCTTGAATATATTTAAAGCATATATATCGTTCATTTTCGTTACTATTGACTTTTCGGTTTGATTTGTGGTACCGAGATCGTCAATTTGTAGTTTGTTTAGGTCTGTAATAAGGTTAGTTATTCTGTCTTTGTATGCTGTGACAGAAAAATTTCTTTGTGTAATTTGTGTTAGTGATGTATGTATATGGGGTATAGTTGTTGCTGATTTGTATTTATTCTTTAGTTCTGTGTTGAGTGCTGTTAGGTTTTCCGGTTGTGTGTGTATTGTAGTTTTTACATTCGCACTTAATTTTACGTGGAAGATAAATTCTAGCAAATCTTCCTTAGCGATATTATTTAGAGGTTTATCTACTAGTTTTATTATTTTTAAAAAACTATCTAATTCCCTATAATTTCCTGAAAAAATAGGAATGGCCTTCATTGCCGTTTCTAGATTGAATGCTGCCATGTTTGTGTTTTTTATTTCTATATTATCTTCTAAGTATAATTCGTTTAAATTTATTATGTCTTTACTTTCTAAATCTGTGTTTTCTAGAAATTTATTTAGTATTGCTCATATGTTTGTGTATTTTTCTATTAGAGAAAAATACTGTATAAGTGTTGTTGAACTAATTATGGTGGTGTAGTTTTGCTAAGCAGTAAGCTGCAACCAGCGGCTTTGCAACCAGGATCAGAATCCTCAGCAAGGCGTGTTTAAAGAAAAAGATACATTCCTTTTGGGTGTATGTTTAACTCTGATTTTATTTTGTAAAATCTGCTTCTTTTATAGTAATTCTAACAATGTAAATTTCTTATCTACTAATAGAAAATATGTATTTAATATCGTAGTGGATCGACATCGATGCACTTGAAATAGTTTTCGTTACATACAATGGTGTGCTCATTATTGATGCACTTGAAATGCTTATGCTATAGTAGGGCACGATGCAAATGCTCTACTTGTTGTATATGATTCATAGGGCGCCGTGTCGGTGTTTGCCGAACACGTGTGCTTTGTTTATTTTGTAATGTAATTTATTGTTTTGTGAATGTTACTGATTGTGTGCGGTGTTTGTATTGACATTTGGTTTGTGCATTGATGTCGTCATAAATTGGTATTCTTTATTGTGTTTACTTGGGTGGTGTGTATCAATTGTGGATATACACTACAACAAGACAGAACAATTGGGAAATCGGCTGCTCTTCGGGCGAGTTGACAAGCCCAATTCGAAGATTTTTGTAAATCTGGAATTTGATGGTACCGGCTCGTTTGAGGACCAAAGCAGTCGATGTCGGTATTTGGCTGGGGCAGACGAATGAAGCCAGACTTCATTCGACTTGACCACCTTATAGACAAAGACGCGACATGGGTGCAGTGGACAGCCGTTACAAGTACAGTTAGTACAGGTAAACGTGGGTTCACTGCACCTTTTGTCAAAAGGGTAGAGGTTCTTCTCATTCTTGGTGGATTGGCCTCGCCACAAAGGTTCCTAACCAGTGCTTTGAGTTGCGGTCCGTCGGAATGAGACGAAACATCTACTGACGTTGACGGACCATCCATAGTATCATCAAGGAAACCGACTACGACTGGACTTACAAGACTAGGACCTACTTAGAATCTCAGCGTTGCCATTTCGATATTAAGAAGAATTCTGATATGTGTCATACCCGTGCAATTGAGTTGCTTAAATAAACACCATCAGCTAATTCTTTGTTTAATATTACTCTGTCTTCGTTTATTTGTTGCTTAATTGGTTGTATTATTTGTGTCCGTGGTGGTACTGTTATTGTCAGAGTCCGCAATATTTTTGAATACATTGGTAGTGTTGTAATTGTTTCATTTACTATTATTGATATAGTAAACGTCTCATAGTCGATTTTGCAGAAAAATCTTTTGATAAAATCTCTACCAAGTATACCGTCTGTTTCAATTGGAAAATTGTTTTTTACCAATTGGAAATCATGATTACAGTACGTGTCGCCTATTAGCAGATCTAGTTCTATTATGCCTAAAGAAAATGTTTCCTCTTTTGTTATTCCTGTTAGTTTGCATTTTTCTTCCGGGTAGAATGGTTCATTTTCAACCTTGTTGGAAACCTTGAAAATTGATATGTCGGCGCCAGTGTCTATTAAAAATGACATTTCTTTGTCTTTGCTTTTTAATGTGATGTAATTTGTATTGCAATCCGAGATT
The DNA here is from genome assembly GCA_947095585.1 of Nephrocerus scutellatus. Classification (NCBI taxonomy): domain Eukaryota; kingdom Metazoa; phylum Arthropoda; class Insecta; order Diptera; family Pipunculidae; genus Nephrocerus; species Nephrocerus scutellatus. The sequence continues at coordinate 68,428,683 of OX352763.1, forward strand.
TTGAAATTTTTTATTGGTGGCCTTGTGGAGAAAACACGTGCTCCGTGGCTTGCTCGTTTCCCTGATAGTTGTTCATATTGTCATTGTTTCCTTCAATGTGTAGTGTTCGTATGTAGTGATTAGGTCGTTCGTTGAAATTTGACCTTCTGCTTTGTTGAATTTGGTTATGATTATTATTTTGCCTGTATGTTTGTCTGTTATGGTTGAAGTTGTTGTGAGGCTGTCTATAGCCGTAATTATTTCGTACGTTTGGTTGCCTATAAGTGTTATTGTATCTGTTATTTTGTGGCGGAAAATAATTGTTTGGTGACCTTCGATTGTTGTCGTAGGTTCTGGTGTAGTTTTGTCTGTTTGGTTGTGTTGGTCTGTTTTTGATGAAATGCATAATGCTGTTCGTATGTTCTTTTTTGATTTCTAAAGCAAGGTTAATTGCTTCAGTGAATGTCTTTGGTTGAGCGGCAAATATGGTTGGTTTTAGCTCATCTTTCAACCCATTCTTGAATATATTTAAAGCATATATATCGTTCATTTTCGTTACTATTGACTTTTCGGTTTGATTTGTGGTACCGAGATCGTCAATTTGTAGTTTGTTTAGGTCTGTAATAAGGTTAGTTATTCTGTCTTTGTATGCTGTGACAGAAAAATTTCTTTGTGTAATTTGTGTTAGTGATGTATGTATATGGGGTATAGTTGTTGCTGATTTGTATTTATTCTTTAGTTCTGTGTTGAGTGCTGTTAGGTTTTCCGGTTGTGTGTGTATTGTAGTTTTTACATTCGCACTTAATTTTACGTGGAAGATAAATTCTAGCAAATCTTCCTTAGCGATATTATTTAGAGGTTTATCTACTAGTTTTATTATTTTTAAAAAACTATCTAATTCCCTATAATTTCCTGAAAAAATAGGAATGGCCTTCATTGCCGTTTCTAGATTGAATGCTGCCATGTTTGTGTTTTTTATTTCTATATTATCTTCTAAGTATAATTCGTTTAAATTTATAATGTCTTTACTTTCTAAATCTGTGTTTTCTAGAAATTTATTTAGTATTGCTAATATGTTTGTGTATTTTTCTTTGAATATTGTTTTTAGTTTGTTTATTTCAGTGTGTTTTTTTGTTTAAAGGGTTATTTGTGATTTCTATAAATCTATCTCTCATATTTTCTAGTTCTTCTATCTTTGTTTCTATTGTTTCTTTTCTATATCTCCTATTTGAGCATTTTTTGGCATTTGTATGTATTTTTTCTATTGTCGAAATTATTTCTTGTGCCTTTTCCATTCCCTAGAAACAAATTCTCGTATATATAAAAAGTAGAAATACTAGTATAATAAAATTTTTTTTTATTTTATACATTTTGTGTCTTATTAATCTGTTTATGAATGTAATTTCTAAGGTGATTATTTAATTTTTTAATAAGAATATTGTTAGTGCTATTGTGATAATTACTGTTACTAATATTAATAATTCTAAGTTAATATTATTTATCGTAGGTTTCTCGATGCTGTTGTTGTTGTTGAATACCTTCTCCGCCTCTATGTTTGTTTCTTTTGAGAACCAATGTCCCATTATTTTGTTGTTTGTGTTTTCTCTTGGAGTTTAGCGTCTTCTTTAAAATATCTATTTCCTCCCAGTATCTTGTTGCTAGGTTCCAGGGGATTGGATTTTCCGTATTTCTTACTTGTTTAAGTAAGCTTGCCAGTCTTCTTCTGTCTCTTGTCTGTTGTCCTCCTCTTTTCTTCCTTGTGATGGATGTATCTATTTGCGGTATTGCGGTTCTTATGTTGTCTGCAATTTTCTGTTGATTTTTTAGATATTGGTCCAGTGTCAACTTCTTTGGTCCCTGCTGCTTGTTGCTTGGTATGTAGGTCGGATGTTTTTCTTGTGTTGTTGTTGTAGGGATGTATTCTTCCATTTGATGATTGAGTTTAAAATTTTTGTTGAGTCCTTGCAGTCCTCTTTTGGAAAAAATTTTGTTTCTGTAGTTTGCAGGATCTTTAGTTTTTTAGGATTGTTGTTTTGTCTGTGGTGCGCGTGTTTGCAGGATCGCCATGTAATGATATTATTTATCGTATGTACTAATTGTCTGTAGTGTGAATGTACGGTACTGAATGTCGTACTACTTATTTAGAGAAAAATACTGTATAAGTGTTGTTGAACTAATTATGGTGGTGTAGTTTTGCTAAGCAGTAAGCTGCAACCAGCGGCTTTGCAACCAGGATCAGAATCCTCAGCAAGGCGTGTTTAAAGAAAAAGATACATTCCTTTTGGGTGTATGTTTAACTCTGATTTTATTTTGTAAAATCTGCTTCTTTTATAGTAATTCTAACAATGTAAATTTCTTATCTACTAATAGAAAATATGTATTTAATATCGTAGTGGATCGACATCGATGCACTTGAAATAGTTTTCGTTACATACAATGGTGTGCTCATTATTGATGCACTTGAAATGCTTATGCTATAGTAGGGCACGATGCAAATGCTCTACTTGTTGTATATGATTCATAGGGCGCCGTGTCGGTGTTTGCCGAACACGTGTGCTTTGTTTATTTTGTAATGTAATTTATTGTTTTGTGAATGTTACTGATTGTGTGCGGTGTTTGTATTGACATTTGGTTTGTGCATTGATGTCGTCATAAATTGGTATTCTTTATTGTGTTTACTTGGGTGGTGTGTATCAATTGTGGATATACACTACAACAAGACAGAACAATTGGGAAATCGGCTGCTCTTCGGGCGAGTTGACAAGCCCAATTCGAAGATTTTTGTAAATCTGGAATTTGGTGGTACCGGCTCGTTTGAGGACCAAAGCAGTCGATGTCGGTATTTGGCTGGGGCAGACGAATGAAGCCAGACTTCATTCGACTTGACCACCTTATAGACAAAGACGCGACATGGGTGCAGTGGACAGCCGTTACAAGTACAGTTAGTACAGGTAAACGTGGGTTCACTGCACCTTTTGTCAAAAGGGTAGAGGTTCTTCTCATTCTTGGCGGATTGGCCTCGCCACAAAGGTTCCTAACCAGTGCTTTGAGTTGCGGTCCGTCGGAATGAGACGAAACATCTACTGACGTTGACGGACCATCCATAGTATCATCAAGGAAACCGACTACGACTGGACTTACAAGACTAGGACCTACTTAGAATCTCAGCGTTGCCATTTCGATATTAAGAAGAATTCTGATATGTGTCATACCCGTGCAATTGAGTTGCTTAAATAAACACCATCAGCTAATTCTTTGTTTAATATTACTCTGTCTTCGTTTATTTGTTGCTTAATTGGTTGTATTATTTGTGTCCGTGGTGGTACTGTTATTGTCAGAGTCCGCAATATTTTTGAATACATTGGTAGTGTTGTAATTGTTTCATTTACTATTATTGATATAGTAAACGTCTCATAGTCGATTTTGCAGAAAAATCTTTTGATAAAATCTCTACCAAGTATACCGTCTGTTTCAATTGGAAAATTGTTTTTTACCAATTGGAAATCATGATTACAGTACGTGTCGCCTATTAGCAGATCTAGTTCTATTATGCCTAAAGAAAATGTTTCCTCTTTTGTTATTCCTGTTAGTTTGCATTTTTCTTCCGGGTAGAATGGTTCATTTTCAACCTTGTTGGAAACCTTGAAAATTGATATGTCGGCGCCAGTGTCTATTAAAAATGACATTTCTTTGTCTTTGCTTTTTAATGTGATGTAATTTGTATTGCAATCCGAGATTTTGAAATTTTTTATTGGTGGCCTTGTGGAGAAAACACGTGCTCCGTGGCTTGCTCGTTTCCCTGATAGTTGTTCATATTGTCATTGTTTCCTTCAATGTGTAGTGTTCGTATGTAGTGATTAGGTCGTTCGTTGAAATTTGACCTTCTGCTTTGTTGAATTTGGTTATGATTATTATTTTGCCTGTATGTTTGTCTGTTATGGTTGAAGTTGTTGTGAGGCTGTCTATAGCCGTAATTATTTCGTACGTTTGGTTGCCTATAAGTGTTATTGTATCTGTTATTTTGTGGCGGAAAATAATTGTTTGGTGACCTTCGATTGTTGTCGTAGGTTCTGGTGTAGTTTTGTCTGTTTGGTTGTGTTGGTCTGTTTTTGATGAAATGCATAATGCTGTTCGTATGTTCTTTTTTGATTTCTAAAGCAAGGTTAATTGCTTCAGTGAATGTCTTTGGTTGAGCGGCAAATATGGTTGGTTTTAGCTCATCTTTCAACCCATTCTTGAATATATTTAAAGCATATATATCGTTCATTTTCGTTACTATTGACTTTTCGGTTTGATTTGTGGTACCGAGATCGTCAATTTGTAGTTTGTTTAGGTCTGTAATAAGGTTAGTTATTCTGTCTTTGTATGCTGTGACAGAAAAATTTCTTTGTGTAATTTGTGTTAGTGATGTATGTATATGGGGTATAGTTGTTGCTGATTTGTATTTATTCTTTAGTTCTGTGTTGAGTGCTGTTAGGTTTTCCGGTTGTGTGTGTATTGTAGTTTTTACATTCGCACTTAATTTTACGTGGAAGATAAATTCTAGCAAATCTTCCTTAGCGATATTATTTAGAGGTTTATCTACTAGTTTTATTATTTTTAAAAAACTATCTAATTCCCTATAATTTCCTGAAAAAATAGGAATGGCCTTCATTGCCGTTTCTAGATTGAATGCTGCCATGTTTGTGTTTTTTATTTCTATATTATCTTCTAAGTATAATTCGTTTAAATTTATAATGTCTTTACTTTCTAAATCTGTGTTTTCTAGAAATTTATTTAGTATTGCTAATATGTTTGTGTATTTTTCTTTGAATATTGTTTTTAGTTTGTTTATTTCAGTGTGTTTTTTTGTTTAAAGGGTTATTTGTGATTTCTATAAATCTATCTCTCATATTTTCTAGTTCTTCTATCTTTGTTTCTATTGTTTCTTTTCTATATCTCCTATTTGAGCATTTTTTGGCATTTGTATGTATTTTTTCTATTGTCGAAATTATTTCTTGTGCCTTTTCCATTCCCTAGAAACAAATTCTCGTATATATAAAAAGTAGAAATACTAGTATAATAAAATTTTTTTTTATTTTATACATTTTGTGTCTTATTAATCTGTTTATGAATGTAATTTCTAAGGTGATTATTTAATTTTTTTAATAAGAATATTGTTAGTGCTATTGTGATAATTACTGTTACTAATATTAATAATTCTAAGTTAATATTATTTATCGTAGGTTTCTCGATGCTGTTGTTGTTGTTGAATACCTTCTCCGCCTCTATGTTTGTTTCTTTTGAGAACCAATGTCCCATTATTTTGTTGTTTGTGTTTTCTCTTGGAGTTTAGCGTCTTCTTTAAAATATCTATTTCCTCCCAGTATCTTGTTGCTAGGTTCCAGGGGATTGGATTTTCCGTATTTCTTACTTGTTTAAGTAAGCTTGCCAGTCTTCTTCTGTCTCTTGTCTGTTGTCCTCCTCTTTTCTTCCTTGTGATGGATGTATCTATTTGCGGTATTGCGGTTCTTATGTTGTCTGCAATTTTCTGTTGATTTTTTAGATATTGGTCCAGTGTCAACTTCTTTGGTCCCTGCTGCTTGTTGCTTGGTATGTAGGTCGGATGTTTTTCTTGTGTTGTTGTTGTAGGGATGTATTCTTCCATTTGATGATTGAGTTTAAAATTTTTGTTGAGTCCTTGCAGTCCTCTTTTGGAAAAAATTTTGTTTCTGTAGTTTGCAGGATCTTTAGTTTTTTAGGATTGTTGTTTTGTCTGTGGTGCGCGTGTTTGCAGGATCGCCATGTAATGATATTATTTATCGTATGTACTAATTGTCTGTAGTGTGAATGTACGGTACTGAATGTCGTACTACTTATTTAGAGAAAAATACTGTATAAGTGTTGTTGAACTAATTATGGTGGTGTAGTTTTGCTAAGCAGTAAGCTGCAACCAGCGGCTTTGCAACCAGGATCAGAATCCTCAGCAAGGCGTGTTTAAAGAAAAAGATACATTCCTTTTGGGTGTATGTTTAACTCTGATTTTATTTTGTAAAATCTGCTTCTTTTATAGTAATTCTAACAATGTAAATTTCTTATCTACTAATAGAAAATATGTATTTAATATCGTAGTGGATCGACATCGATGCACTTGAAATAGTTTTCGTTACATACAATGGTGTGCTCATTATTGATGCACTTGAAATGCTTATGCTATAGTAGGGCACGATGCAAATGCTCTACTTGTTGTATATGATTCATAGGGCGCCGTGTCGGTGTTTGCCGAACACGTGTGCTTTGTTTATTTTGTAATGTAATTTATTGTTTTGTGAATGTTACTGATTGTGTGCGGTGTTTGTATTGACATTTGGTTTGTGCATTGATGTCGTCATAAATTGGTATTCTTTATTGTGTTTACTTGGGTGGTGTGTATCAATTGTGGATATACACTACAACAAGACAGAACAATTGGGAAATCGGCTGCTCTTCGGTCGAGTTGACAAGCCCAATTCGAAGATTTTTGTAAATCTGGAATTTGGTGGTACCGGCTCGTTTGAGGACCAAAGCAGTCGATGTCGGTATTTGGATGGGGCAGACGAATGAAGCCAGACTTCATTCGACTTGACCACCTTATAGACAAAGACGCGACATGGGTGCAGTGGACAGCCGTTACAAGTACAGTTAGTACAGGTAAACGTGGGTTCACTGCACCTTTTGTCAAAAGGGTAGAGGTTCTTCTCATTCTTGGCGGATTGGCCTCGCCACAAAGGTTCCTAACCAGTGCTTTGAGTTGCGGTCCGTCGGAATGAGACGAAACATCTACTGACGTTGACGGACCATCCATAGTATCATCAAGGAAACCGACTACGACTGGACTTACAAGACTAGGACCTACTTAGAATCTCAGCGTTGCCATTTCGATATTAAGAAGAATTCTGATATGTGTCATACCCGTGCAATTGAGTTGCTTAAATAAACACCATCAGCTAATTCTTTGTTTAATATTACTCTGTCTTCGTTTATTTGTTGCTTAATTGGTTGTATTATTTGTGTCCGTGGTGGTACTGTTATTGTCAGAGTCCGCAATATTTTTGAATACATTGGTAGTGTTGTAATTGTTTCATTTACTATTATTGATATAGTAAACGTCTCATAGTCGATTTTGCAGAAAAATCTTTTGATAAAATCTCTACCAAGTATACCGTCTGTTTCAATTGGAAAATTGTTTTTTACCAATTGGAAATCATGATTACAGTACGTGTCGCCTATTAGCAGATCTAGTTCTATTATGCCTAAAGAAAATGTTTCCTCTTTTGTTATTCCTGTTAGTTTGCATTTTTCTTCCGGGTAGAATGGTTCATTTTCAACCTTGTTGGAAACCTTGAAAATTGATATGTCGGCGCCAGTGTCTATTAAAAATGACATTTCTTTGTCTTTGCTTTTTAATGTGATGTAATTTGTATTGCAATCCGAGATTTTGAAATTTTTTATTGGTGGCCTTGTGGAGAAAACACGTGCTCCGTGGCTTGCTCGTTTCCCTGATAGTTGTTCATATTGTCATTGTTTCCTTCAATGTGTAGTGTTCGTATGTAGTGATTAGGTCGTTCGTTGAAATTTGACCTTCTGCTTTGTTGAATTTGGTTATGATTATTATTTTGCCTGTATGTTTGTCTGTTATGGTTGAAGTTGTTGTGAGGCTGTCTATAGCCGTAATTATTTCGTACGTTTGGTTGCCTATAAGTGTTATTGTATCTGTTATTTTGTGGCGGAAAATAATTGTTTGGTGACCTTCGATTGTTGTCGTAGGTTCTGGTGTAGTTTTGTCTGTTTGGTTGTGTTGGTCTGTTTTTGATGAAATGCATAATGCTGTTCGTATGTTCTTTTTTGATTTCTAAAGCAAGGTTAATTGCTTCAGTGAATGTCTTTGGTTGAGCGGCAAATATGGTTGGTTTTAGCTCATCTTTCAACCCATTCTTGAATATATTTAAAGCATATATATCGTTCATTTTCGTTACTATTGACTTTTCGGTTTGATTTGTGGTACCGAGATCGTCAATTTGTAGTTTGTTTAGGTCTGTAATAAGGTTAGTTATTCTGTCTTTGTATGCTGTGACAGAAAAATTTCTTTGTGTAATTTGTGTTAGTGATGTATGTATATGGGGTATAGTTGTTGCTGATTTGTATTTATTCTTTAGTTCTGTGTTGAGTGCTGTTAGGTTTTCCGGTTGTGTGTGTATTGTAGTTTTTACATTCGCACTTAATTTTACGTGGAAGATAAATTCTAGCAAATCTTCCTTAGCGATATTATTTAGAGGTTTATCTACTAGTTTTATTATTTTTAAAAAACTATCTAATTCCCTATAATTTCCTGAAAAAATAGGAATGGCCTTCATTGCCGTTTCTAGATTGAATGCTGCCATGTTTGTGTTTTTTATTTCTATATTATCTTCTAAGTATAATTCGTTTAAATTTATAATGTCTTTACTTTCTAAATCTGTGTTTTCTAGAAATTTATTTAGTATTGCTAATATGTTTGTGTATTTTTCTTTGAATATTGTTTTTAGTTTGTTTATTTCAGTGTGTTTTTTTGTTTAAAGGGTTATTTGTGATTTCTATAAATCTATCTCTCATATTTTCTAGTTCTTCTATCTTTGTTTCTATTGTTTCTTTTCTATATCTCCTATTTGAGCATTTTTTGGCATTTGTATGTATTTTTTCTATTGTCGAAATTATTTCTTGTGCCTTTTCCATTCCCTAGAAACAAATTCTCGTATATATAAAAAGTAGAAATACTAGTATAATAAAATTTTTTTTTATTTTATACATTTTGTGTCTTATTAATCTGTTTATGAATGTAATTTCTAAGGTGATTATTTAATTTTTTTAATAAGAATATTGTTAGTGCTATTGTGATAATTACTGTTACTAATATTAATAATTCTAAGTTAATATTATTTATCGTAGGTTTCTCGATGCTGTTGTTGTTGTTGAATACCTTCTCCGCCTCTATGTTTGTTTCTTTTGAGAACCAATGTCCCATTATTTTGTTGTTTGTGTTTTCTCTTGGAGTTTAGCGTCTTCTTTAAAATATCTATTTCCTCCCAGTATCTTGTTGCTAGGTTCCAGGGGATTGGATTTTCCGTATTTCTTACTTGTTTAAGTAAGCTTGCCAGTCTTCTTCTGTCTCTTGTCTGTTGTCCTCCTCTTTTCTTCCTTGTGATGGATGTATCTATTTGCGGTATTGCGGTTCTTATGTTGTCTGCAATTTTCTGTTGATTTTTTAGATATTGGTCCAGTGTCAACTTCTTTGGTCCCTGCTGCTTGTTGCTTGGTATGTAGGTCGGATGTTTTTCTTGTGTTGTTGTTGTAGGGATGTATTCTTCCATTTGATGATTGAGTTTAAAATTTTTGTTGAGTCCTTGCAGTCCTCTTTTGGAAAAAATTTTGTTTCTGTAGTTTGCAGGATCTTTAGTTTTTTAGGATTGTTGTTTTGTCTGTGGTGCGCGTGTTTGCAGGATCGCCATGTAATGATATTATTTATCGTATGTACTAATTGTCTGTAGTGTGAATGTACGGTACTGAATGTCGTACTACTTATTTAGAGAAAAATACTGTATAAGTGTTGTTGAACTAATTATGGTGGTGTAGTTTTGCTAAGCAGTAAGCTGCAACCAGCGGCTTTGCAACCAGGATCAGAATCCTCAGCAAGGCGTGTTTAAAGAAAAAGATACATTCCTTTTGGGTGTATGTTTAACTCTGATTTTATTTTGTAAAATCGGCTTCTTTTATAGTAATTCTAACAATGTAAATTTCTTATCTACTAATAGAAAATATGTATTTAATATCGTAGTGGATCGACATCGATGCACTTGAAATAGTTTTCGTTACATACAATGGTGTGCTCATTATTGATGCACTTGAAATGCTTATGCTATAGTAGGGCACGATGCAAATGCTCTACTTGTTGTATATGATTCATAGGGCGCCGTGTCGGTGTTTGCCGAACACGTGTGCTTTGTTTATTTTGTAATGTAATTTATTGTTTTGTGAATGTTACTGATTGTGTGCGGTGTTTGTATTGACATTTGGTTTGTGCATTGATGTCGTCATAAATTGGTATTCTTTATTGTGTTTACTTGGGTGGTGTGTATCAATTGTGGATATACACTACAACAAGACAGAACAATTGGGAAATCGGCTGCTCTTCGGGCGAGTTGACAAGCCCAATTCGAAGATTTTTGTAAATCTGGAATTTGGTGGTACCGGCTCGTTTGAGGACCAAAGCAGTCGATGTCGGTATTTGGCTGGGGCAGACGAATGAAGCCAGACTTCATTCGACTTGACCACCTTATAGACAAAGACGCGACATGGGTGCAGTGGACAGCCGTTACAAGTACAGTTAGTACAGGTAAACGTGGGTTCACTGCACCTTTTGTCAAAAGGGTAGAGGTTCTTCTCATTCTTGGCGGATTGGCCTCGCCACAAAGGTTCCTAACCAGTGCTTTGAGTTGCGGTCCGTCGGAATGAGACGAAACATCTACTGACGTTGACGGACCATCCATAGTATCATCAAGGAAACCGACTACGACTGGACTTACAAGACTAGGACCTACTTAGAATCTCAGCGTTGCCATTTCGATATTAAGAAGAATTCTGATATGTGTCATACCCGTGCAATTGAGTTGCTTAAATAAACACCATCAGCTAATTCTTTGTTTAATATTACTCTGTCTTCGTTTATTTGTTGCTTAATTGGTTGTATTATTTGTGTCCGTGGTGGTACTGTTATTGTCAGAGTCCGCAATATTTTTGAATACATTGGTAGTGTTGTAATTGTTTCATTTACTATTATTGATATAGTAAACGTCTCATAGTCGATTTTGCAGAAAAATCTTTTGATAAAATCTCTACCAAGTATACCTGTGGCAGCACCGGCGTGCCCCCTGACGGTCGGGTCGTTGAGACAAACGAAATGCTACGCTTTCTCACCGCTAGCAAGCGACACTCGTCGCCTCACGAAAAAAGGAAACAAAAACGAACGAGCGCGCACTTCACTTGATTTGGAGGATCAAAAAAGGCCAGGCAAAATCGCGACACCATTTTTTTAGTTCTACGTACTTCAAATTATTTTTTCTCAACATTTTTCACTAGTAAATAAGCGTATCTTTAAGCCATATAAGTTGTTCCTTAAATTTTATTCATTGGAGAAATAAAATAAGTTGGTGACTCGAATTGGATATCTTGGCGGTATTCTTCCTCTTTTTCTGGGGATTTACTCTAGTGCTTTAGGGCACGCTAAAATTGTGGAGCAGTGTTCTATCGTTGTACAACACGTCAAAAACACATAAGCCCCACAAATTGGTGACCCCGACGAAAGAAAAAAACAAATCAAGAAACTCGCCAGTCTCGACACATCGGCAAACAAAAAACTACAGCCGCCATTCACACCGGCGACCGTGAAGTAGCTACAGCTACATCATCCACAATTTAAAGCGGCATCACAACCAACATCCTCTATTCCAACTAATAACGGCAACCGCAACAGTGGTTACGAATAGAGGATTGCAATATTGCGACGGATCACATGTTACACATGCAACTCTTGCAATTAACCTCACTTTCAAGTCTTGTGGAAGTCCTAAGATTTTCGGTTACCCACAGCTGAACGGTGAAACAAGCTTACCACTACATCCAAGTCGCAAACACGCAGGCCCTGCAAACAGCAAATCCAATCTTCATGCATAACGCCCAAGTTTAACATCAAGTCAAGAACCTATAAAGAATTAGTTCAATCGACAGCCACAGCAACAGCAAATACATCCAGCATTTACCAGCAGCAGGAGCAATCACCCAACAGCAGCAGCAGCAGCAGCAACACCAACAAAGATTTCCGGATTACAAATTAAAGCAACAAACAAGGAAATTTTAGTTCTAAATCAAATTACAACTTGTAAGGTAAGCGATTTTCCTGTTCCTTTATTGCACTGTAACGCAAAAATCTACCTATCCATTCGTTTTTGTTTCCATCGGGTAATGAGCGACAACTATTAAAGCAAAACCATTCATTCATTTTTATTTATAACCATTCATACATATATATAACAATAAATTTATATCCAAAGTTTACCAAATTCATTTCGATCGGCTCCGCGAGTCGCAGGCACGGTTACGCTCCTGCCACTTTTCATTTCATTCTCTTTTGCACAAAGAAAAATAAACAAACAAAATGACAACAGAAGACGATAAAAGCAAAATTGACGAAAGTCATACGACAAACCTATATAAAGTCTCGGTAAAATATTCCGCTTTTAACAGAGACGATCCCGAGATTTGGTTTAAACAGCTAGAGGCCCAGTTCGAATTGAGCGGGGTGTCTGCTGATAAAACCAAATACGGACATTTAGTAGCTGCTCTCGATGCAGAAACAATAAAATGCGTGCGCGAATTAATATTAAAACCTGCGGAAACCCATAAATATACCTCTTTAAAAACTGCAATTATCGAAAGGCTTTGTGACTCGGCCAGAATAAAATTAAATCGTTTGCTTTCGGGCCTGCAACTCGGCGATAAAAAACCTTCGCAGTTACTACGCGAAATGCAAGCACTCTCAGTAAACCAGATCAATGAGCCGGTTTTACGAAATTTGTGGTTGCAGCGACTGCCCACAAATATCCAAGAGATTTTATCCTGCATGGAAGAAAACGAGTTGACCAAAGTAGCCGCGTGCGCAGATAAGATTATAGAAATTCACAGCCCCGTAGGCATTTATAACATTTCCAAACCTGCTCAACCTACAGTAAGTGATTCCAACCACTTATTATTGGCGCGCATCGACACTTTAACAAAGCGTTTCGATAATTGGTCCAACGAAAGAAAATCTCGAGCCGCACATCGATCGCAAATTAACGAGAGTCGGCAATGGCGCAGCAAATCTCGATCTGATTCACAGGTCAAAACCTTTCCAAATTGCTGGTACCACTTCAAATTCGGAGCCAACGCTAAAAACTGTTCCAAGCCGTGCATGTTCGATCAGAATCGAACATCGGCCAGACCGGAAAACCAATAGGCTCATCACTCTTCGCGGCAAGTGATAGAAGCCACTCAAATTGCCGCCTAGTTGTATTCGAACTTACCACAAAACAGCAATTCCTTATCGACACCGGAGCTGACATCTCGGTCATAACTCCAATGTCAAGGGACAAATACATAAAATCAAACTTAAAACTATTCGCGGCAAATTCAACATCGATTGAAACATTCGGCACAAAAAGCCTTACATTGAATTTAGGTTTAAGGCGCCCATTCGAATGGAAATTTACGATCGCTAACGTTGACCGATGCATAATCGGAGCCGATTTTCTTCTACATTACGGTCTGTTAGTCGACGTGAAAAATAAGAAATTGATTGACCCACTGACGTCAATGTCAAAAAGTGGAACCTCAATTTTCTTGCCATCATACCAACTAACAACAATAAAATTGGATACATGCAATCCACACATACGCAATCTACTGCAAAACTTCAAACAAATCACTCACGAAACGCCGACGTTCAATACGATTAAACATAACGTGGTTCATAAAATCGAAACAGAGGGCCAGCCGTGTTCAGCGAAAGTTCGACGACTCAATACACAAAAAATGAACATAGCCAAAAAAGAAATAGACCTCTGGTTAAAACAAGGCGTATGTCGACTATCCAAAAGCAATTGGGCTAGTCCTCTTCACATCACAAAGAAAAAGGACGGTAGCTGGAGGCTCTGCGGAGACTATCGCGGTCTTAACCAAAAAACAAAACCCGACCGATACCCAATACCGTTCGTAACGGACTTTAGCCATCAATTGGACGGCTGCCACGTTTTCTCGAAGATAGACCTCGTCCGAGCATATCACCAGATTCCAATTGATGAGGCTGATATCGAAAAAACAGCCATATGCACCCCGTTCGGTTTGTTTGAGTTCCCTCGTATGACATTCGGTCTACGAAACGCGGCTCAAACATTCCAGCGCTTAATTCATTCGATTTTGCGTGACGTCAAATTCGCTTTTCCCTACATCGATGATGTTTTAGTGGCATCGTCCAACATTGACCAGCACATCGAGCACCTGAAAATCATATTTCAGCGATTGCAGGATGCTGGTCTGGTAATCAATTTGAGCAAATGCACATTCGGTGAGAAACAAATTAGCTTCCTAGGATTCGACATTTCAGCCACTGGTATTAGGCCGGCTCAATCTCGAATCGAAGCAATAGCAAATTTCGCTCGTCCAACTACAACTAAAGGCATTCAAAGATTTTTGGGTATGCTTAATTATTACCGCATCTTTCTGCCAAACGCAGCTCAACACCAAGCTAAATTGTATGAATTTCTTAAAGGGCGAAAAAAGAACGACAACAGCAAGGTCATGTGGTGCGATCAATCGAACCAAGCTTTCGAACGTTGCAAAAATCAATTAGCAAAAGCTACTCAGCTATCTCATCCGTTGCCAAACCCAAAAATGGCAATCATGGTTGACGCGTCAAACCAATCAATCGGAGCTGTGGTGCAACAATTCACGACAGAAGGGTGGCAACCACTGAGCTTCTTTTCTCGAAAACTTTCGGCTACAGAGCAAAGATACAGTACGTACGACAGAGAACTGCTAGCGGCATACGCTGCAATCAAACACTTCAAACATTTTGTCGACGGTCGAGATTTCATTCTTTATACGGACCACAAACCTCTCACGTACGCACTATATCAAAACTTAGAAAAAGCTTCACCCCGTCAGCGCAGGCATCTCGATCTGGTTGCTCAATACACAACCGATATTCAGCACGTTTCCGGAAAGGATAACGTCGTGGCCGATGCCCTTTCTCGAATTGATGCACTAACGATCCCGAGTAACATAGATTACTCAATTATGGCGGACGAACAAATCAACGATGATGAGCTAAAAACTTTAATCAAAAACAACGACAGTCTTAAACTTGACAAAATGCCGGTTTTTGGAACAAACAAACTCTTATATTGCGATGTGTCAACGGGCACACCAAGACCATATGTCCCCAAAAAATGTCGACGACAAGTTTTCGAAAAATTTCACAACGTATCACACCCAGGAATACGTAACTCGGCCAAGCTAATTCGTACCAAATTCGTCTGGCCAGCACTTAACAAAGACGTAAGATTGTGGGCAAAAAGCTGCACCAACTGCCAAAAATGCAAAGTCACAAAACACGTTCAAAGTCCATGTGGTAACTACCCTGTTGTCAGTGACCGATTCTCCGAGATTCATATCGACATAGTAGGCCCTTTACAACCATCCGAAAACAATAGTTATTGTTTGACGATCATAGACCGTTTCACGCGATGGCCTGAAGCCGCGCCGATGCCGGATATTAAAGCCGAAACAGTCGCAGACACTCTATTAAAAACATGGATCAGTCGCTTCGGTGTCCCATGCATAATCGTCTCCGACAGAGGGGCTCAATTCGAATCCGAATTATTTACCAGTCTAGCCAATCTAATTGGATTTCAACGCAGGCGAACCACAGCCTATAATCCGGCATGCAACGGCATGATCGAACGATGGCACCGCAGCTTGAAAGCTTCAATCATGTGTAGTAATAATCCCCAATGGACCAAATCCTTACCCATCGTACTACTGGGCTTAAGAACCGCTTTCAGAAACGATTTTAAAGCTTCCTCAGCAGAGCTCGTATACGGAGAAAAGTTACGCCTTCCAGGGGATATGATTCAACCGTCATCATTCGCGACGCAAAACCAAGTCATTGCTAAAATTAAAAATTATTTCAAGCTAGTACAACCAACCCAGCCATCACGACACGTCAACGGGTCAACAATTTTCGTCTTTAAGGATCTCAAGACGTGCTCACACGTTCTGGTCCGTACAGACGCAGTGCGCAAGGCGTTGCAACCTCCATACCAGGGCCCTTACCGTGTAGTGCGCCGCTCCGAAAAATACTACACTATCTTAGTAAAAGGTGCCGAATCAAATGTGTCTATTAACCGGTTAAAACCATGCTTCATAGAAAGCAACGAATCAGACACCAGAGACGACCGCGACCTGCAGCCCAACGATACACCAACGGTCGATATCTCTAATAACCTTCACAAAGCTTCCGACGAACCAGTTTCACAGCTGATCCCAAAAGTGGAAGACGGTATACAAGTTAAAAAAAAACAGGTAACATTCAACGTAGATAAGGCACAGTCGCAAACAACATCACGATCCGGGCGCGTTATCAAACGACCTTCCCGGTTCAGCTAATCGTTCCTAACGTTCACTAGGCGCGGGGTAGTGTGGCAGCACCGGCGTGCCCCCTGACGGTCGGGTCGTTGAGACAAACGAAATGCTACGCTTTCTCACCGCTAGCAAGCGACACTCGTCGCCTCACGAAAAAAGGAAACAAAAACGAACGAGCGCGCACTTCACTTGATTTGGAGGATCAAAAAAGGCCAGGCAAAATCGCGACACCATTTTTTTAGTTCTACGTACTTCCAATTATTTTTTCTCAACATTTTTCACTAGTAAATAAGCGTATCTTTAAGCCATATAAGTTGTTCCTTAAATTTTATTCATTGGAGAAATAAAATAAGTTGGTGACTCGAATTGGATATCTTGGCGGTATTCTTCCTCTTTTTCTGGGGATTTACTCTAGTGCTTTAGGGCACGCTAAAATTGTGGAGCAGTGTTCTATCGTTGTACAACACGTCAAAAACACATAAGCCCCACATACCGTCTGTTTCAATTGGAAAATTGTTTTTTACCAATTGGAAATCATGATTACAGTACGTGTCGCCTATTAGCAGATCTAGTTCTATTATGCCTAAAGAAAATGTTTCCTCTTTTGTTATTCCTGTTAGTTTGCATTTTTCTTCCGGGTAGAATGGTTCATTTTCAACCTTGTTGGAAACCTTGAAAATTGATATGTCGGCGCCAGTGTCTATTAAAAATGACATTTCTTTGTCTTTGCTTTTTAATGTGATGTAATTTGTATTGCAATCCGAGATTTTGAAATTTTTTATTGGTGGCCTTGTGGAGAAAACACGTGCTCCGTGGCTTGCTCGTTTCCCTGATAGTTGTTCATATTGTCATTGTTTCCTTCAATGTGTAGTGTTCGTATGTAGTGATTAGGTCGTTCGTTGAAATTTGACCTTCTGCTTTGTTGAATTTGGTTATGATTATTATTTTGCCTGTATGTTTGTCTGTTATGGTTGAAGTTGTTGTGAGGCTGTCTATAGCCGTAATTATTTCGTACGTTTGGTTGCCTATAAGTGTTATTGTATCTGTTATTTTGTGGCGGAAAATAATTGTTTGGTGACCTTCGATTGTTGTCGTAGGTTCTGGTGTAGTTTTGTCTGTTTGGTTGTGTTGGTCTGTTTTTGATGAAATGCATAATGCTGTTCGTATGTTCTTTTTTGATTTCTAAAGCAAGGTTAATTGCTTCAGTGAATGTCTTTGGTTGAGCGGCAAATATGGTTGGTTTTAGCTCATCTTTCAACCCATTCTTGAATATATTTAAAGCATATATATCGTTCATTTTCGTTACTATTGACTTTTCGGTTTGATTTGTGGTACCGAGATCGTCAATTTGTAGTTTGTTTAGGTCTGTAATAAGGTTAGTTATTCTGTCTTTGTATGCTGTGACAGAAAAATTTCTTTGTGTAATTTGTGTTAGTGATGTATGTATATGGGGTATAGTTGTTGCTGATTTGTATTTATTCTTTAGTTCTGTGTTGAGTGCTGTTAGGTTTTCCGGTTGTGTGTGTATTGTAGTTTTTACATTCGCACTTAATTTTACGTGGAAGATAAATTCTAGCAAATCTTCCTTAGCGATATTATTTAGAGGTTTATCTACTAGTTTTATTATTTTTAAAAAACTATCTAATTCCCTATAATTTCCTGAAAAAATAGGAATGGCCTTCATTGCCGTTTCTAGATTGAATGCTGCCATGTTTGTGTTTTTTATTTCTATATTATCTTCTAAGTATAATTCGTTTAAATTTATAATGTCTTTACTTTCTAAATCTGTGTTTTCTAGAAATTTATTTAGTATTGCTAATATGTTTGTGTATTTTTTTGTTTAAAGGGTTATTTGTGATTTCTATAAATCTATCTCTCATATTTTCTAGTTCTTCTATCTTTGTTTCTATTGTTTCTTTTCTATATCTCCTATTTGAGCATTTTTTGGCATTTGTATGTATTTTTTCTATTGTCGAAATTATTTCTTGTGCCTTTTCCATTCCCTAGAAACAAATTCTCGTATATATAAAAAGTAGAAATACTAGTATAATAAAATTTTTTTTTATTTTATACATTTTGTGTCTTATTAATCTGTTTATGAATGTAATTTCTAAGGTGATTATTTAATTTTTTTAATAAGAATATTGTTAGTGCTATTGTGATAATTACTGTTACTAATATTAATAATTCTAAGTTAATATTATTTATCGTAGGTTTCTCGATGCTGTTGTTGTTGTTGAATACCTTCTCCGCCTCTATGTTTGTTTCTTTTGAGAACCAATGTCCCATTATTTTGTTGTTTGTGTTTTCTCTTGGAGTTTAGCGTCTTCTTTAAAATATCTATTTCCTCCCAGTATCTTGTTGCTAGGTTCCAGGGGATTGGATTTTCCGTATTTCTTACTTGTTTAAGTAAGCTTGCCAGTCTTCTTCTGTCTCTTGTCTGTTGTCCTCCTCTTTTCTTCCTTGTGATGGATGTATCTATTTGCGGTATTGCGGTTCTTATGTTGTCTGCAATTTTCTGTTGATTTTTTAGATATTGGTCCAGTGTCAACTTCTTTGGTCCCTGCTGCTTGTTGCTTGGTATGTAGGTCGGATGTTTTTCTTGTGTTGTTGTTGTAGGGATGTATTCTTCCATTTGATGATTGAGTTTAAAATTTTTGTTGAGTCCTTGCAGTCCTCTTTTGGAAAAAATTTTGTTTCTGTAGTTTGCAGGATCTTTAGTTTTTTAGGATTGTTGTTTTGTCTGTGGTGCGCGTGTTTGCAGGATCGCCATGTAATGATATTATTTATCGTATGTACTAATTGTCTGTAGTGTGAATGTACGGTACTGAATGTCGTACTACTTATTTAGAGAAAAATACTGTATAAGTGTTGTTGAACTAATTATGGTGGTGTAGTTTTGCTAAGCAGTAAGCTGCAACCAGCGGCTTTGCAACCAGGATCAGAATCCTCAGCAAGGCGTGTTTAAAGAAAAAGATACATTCCTTTTGGGTGTATGTTTAACTCTGATTTTATTTTGTAAAATCTGCTTCTTTTATAGTAATTCTAACAATGTAAATTTCTTATCTACTAATAGAAAATATGTATTTAATATCGTAGTGGATCGACATCGATGCACTTGAAATAGTTTTCGTTACATACAATGGTGTGCTCATTATTGATGCACTTGAAATGCTTATGCTATAGTAGGGCACGATGCAAATGCTCTACTTGTTGTATATGATTCATAGGGCGCCGTGTCGGTGTTTGCCGAACACGTGTGCTTTGTTTATTTTGTAATGTAATTTATTGTTTTGTGAATGTTACTGATTGTGTGCGGTGTTTGTATTGACATTTGGTTTGTGCATTGATGTCGTCATAAATTGGTATTCTTTATTGTGTTTACTTGGGTGGTGTGTATCAATTGTGGATATACACTACAACAAGACAGAACAATTGGGAAATCGGCTGCTCTTCGGGCGAGTTGACAAGCCCAATTCGAAGATTTTTGTAAATCTGGAATTTGGTGGTACCGGCTCGTTTGAGGACCAAAGCAGTCGATGTCGGTATTTGGCTGGGGCAGACGAATGAAGCCAGACTTCATTCGACTTGACCACCTTATAGACACAGACGCGACATGGGTGCAGTGGACAGCCGTTACAAGTACAGTTAGTACAGGTAAACGTGGGTTCACTGCACCTTTTGTCAAAAGGGTAGAGGTTCTTCTCATTCTTGGCGGATTGGCCTCGCCACAAAGGTTCCTAACCAGTGCTTTGAGTTGCGGTCCGTCGGAATGAGACGAAACATCTACTGACGTTGACGGACCATCCATAGTATCATCAAGGAAACCGACTACGACTGGACTTACAAGACTAGGACCTACTTAGAATCTCAGCGTTGCCATTTCGATATTAAGAAGAATTCTGATATGTGTCATACCCGTGCAATTGAGTTGCTTAAATAAACACCATCAGCTAATTCTTTGTTTAATATTACTCTGTCTTCGTTTATTTGTTGCTTAATTGGTTGTATTATTTGTGTCCGTGGTGGTACTGTTATTGTCAGAGTCCGCAATATTTTTGAATACATTGGTAGTGTTGTAATTGTTTCATTTACTATTATTGATATAGTAAACGTCTCATAGTCGATTTTGCAGAAAAATCTTTTGATAAAATCTCTACCAAGTATACCGTCTGTTTCAATTGGAAAATTGTTTTTTACCAATTGGAAATCATGATTACAGTACGTGTCGCCTATTAGCAGATCTAGTTCTATTATGCCTAAAGAAAATGTTTCCTCTTTTGTTATTCCTGTTAGTTTGCATTTTTCTTCCGGGTAGAATGGTTCATTTTCAACCTTGTTGGAAACCTTGAAAATTGATATGTCGGCGCCAGTGTCTATTAAAAATGACATTTCTTTGTCTTTGCTTTTTAATGTGATGTAATTTGTATTGCAATCCGAGATTTTGAAATTTTTTATTGGTGGCCTTGTGGAGAAAACACGTGCTCCGTGGCTTGCTCGTTTCCCTGATAGTTGTTCATATTGTCATTGTTTCCTTCAATGTGTAGTGTTCGTATGTAGTGATTAGGTCGTTCGTTGAAATTTGACCTTCTGCTTTGTTGAATTTGGTTATGATTATTATTTTGCCTGTATGTTTGTCTGTTATGGTTGAAGTTGTTGTGAGGCTGTCTATAGCCGTAATTATTTCGTACGTTTGGTTGCCTATAAGTGTTATTGTATCTGTTATTTTGTGGCGGAAAATAATTGTTTGGTGACCTTCGATTGTTGTCGTAGGTTCTGGTGTAGTTTTGTCTGTTTGGTTGTGTTGGTCTGTTTTTGATGAAATGCATAATGCTGTTCGTATGTTCTTTTTTGATTTCTAAAGCAAGGTTAATTGCTTCAGTGAATGTCTTTGGTTGAGCGGCAAATATGGTTGGTTTTAGCTCATCTTTCAACCCATTCTTGAATATATTTAAAGCATATATATCGTTCATTTTCGTTACTATTGACTTTTCGGTTTGATTTGTGGTACCGAGATCGTCAATTTGTAGTTTGTTTAGGTCTGTAATAAGGTTAGTTATTCTGTCTTTGTATGCTGTGACAGAAAAATTTCTTTGTGTAATTTGTGTTAGTGATGTATGTATATGGGGTATAGTTGTTGCTGATTTGTATTTATTCTTTAGTTCTGTGTTGAGTGCTGTTAGGTTTTCCGGTTGTGTGTGTATTGTAGTTTTTACATTCGCACTTAATTTTACGTGGAAGATAAATTCTAGCAAATCTTCCTTAGCGATATTATTTAGAGGTTTATCTACTAGTTTTATTATTTTTAAAAAACTATCTAATTCCCTATAATTTCCTGAAAAAATAGGAATGGCCTTCATTGCCGTTTCTAGATTGAATGCTGCCATGTTTGTGTTTTTTATTTCTATATTATCTTCTAAGTATAATTCGTTTAAATTTATAATGTCTTTACTTTCTAAATCTGTGTTTTCTAGAAATTTATTTAGTATTGCTAATATGTTTGTGTATTTTTCTTTGAATATTGTTTTTAGTTTGTTTATTTCAGTGTGTTTTTTTGTTTAAAGGGTTATTTGTGATTTCTATAAATCTATCTCTCATATTTTCTAGTTCTTCTATCTTTGTTTCTATTGTTTCTTTTCTATATCTCCTATTTGAGCATTTTTTGGCATTTGTATGTATTTTTTCTATTGTCGAAATTATTTCTTGTGCCTTTTCCATTCCCTAGAAACAAATTCTCGTATATATAAAAAGTAGAAATACTAGTATAATAAAATTTTTTTTTATTTTATACATTTTGTGTCTTATTAATCTGTTTATGAATGTAATTTCTAAGGTGATTATTTAATTTTTTTAATAAGAATATTGTTAGTGCTATTGTGATAATTACTGTTACTAATATTAATAATTCTAAGTTAATATTATTTATCGTAGGTTTCTCGATGCTGTTGTTGTTGTTGAATACCTTCTCCGCCTCTATGTTTGTTTCTTTTGAGAACCAATGTCCCATTATTTTGTTGTTTGTGTTTTCTCTTGGAGTTTAGCGTCTTCTTTAAAATATCTATTTCCTCCCAGTATCTTGTTGCTAGGTTCCAGGGGATTGGATTTTCCGTATTTCTTACTTGTTTAAGTAAGCTTGCCAGTCTTCTTCTGTCTCTTGTCTGTTGTCCTCCTCTTTTCTTCCTTGTGATGGATGTATCTATTTGCGGTATTGCGGTTCTTATGTTGTCTGCAATTTTCTGTTGATTTTTTAGATATTGGTCCAGTGTCAACTTCTTTGGTCCCTGCTGCTTGTTGCTTGGTATGTAGGTCGGATGTTTTTCTTGTGTTGTTGTTGTAGGGATGTATTCTTCCATTTGATGATTGAGTTTAAAATTTTTGTTGAGTCCTTGCAGTCCTCTTTTGGAAAAAATTTTGTTTCTGTAGTTTGCAGGATCTTTAGTTTTTTAGGATTGTTGTTTTGTCTGTGGTGCGCGTGTTTGCAGGATCGCCATGTAATGATATTATTTATCGTATGTACTAATTGTCTGTAGTGTGAATGTACGGTACTGAATGTCGTACTACTTATTTAGAGAAAAATACTGTATAAGTGTTGTTGAACTAATTATGGTGGTGTAGTTTTGCTAAGCAGTAAGCTGCAACCAGCGGCTTTGCAACCAGGATCAGAATCCTCAGCAAGGCGTGTTTAAAGAAAAAGATACATTCCTTTTGGGTGTATGTTTAACTCTGATTTTATTTTGTAAAATCTGCTTCTTTTATAGTAATTCTAACAATGTAAATTTCTTATCTACTAATAGAAAATATGTATTTAATATCGTAGTGGATCGACATCGATGCACTTGAAATAGTTTTCGTTACATACAATGGTGTGCTCATTATTGATGCACTTGAAATGCTTATGCTATAGTAGGGCACGATGCAAATGCTCTACTTGTTGTATATGATTCATAGGGCGCCGTGTCGGTGTTTGCCGAACACGTGTGCTTTGTTTATTTTGTAATGTAATTTATTGTTTTGTGAATGTTACTGATTGTGTGCGGTGTTTGTATTGACATTTGGTTTGTGCATTGATGTCGTCATAAATTGGTATTCTTTATTGTGTTTACTTGGGTGGTGTGTATCAATTGTGGATATACACTACAACAAGACAGAACAATTGGGAAATCGGCTGCTCTTCGGGCGAGTTGACAAGCCCAATTCGAAGATTTTTGTAAATCTGGAATTTGGTGGTACCGGCTCGTTTGAGGACCAAAGCAGTCGATGTCGGTATTTGGCTGGGGCAGACGAATGAAGCCAGACTTCATTCGACTTGACCACCTTATAGACAAAGACGCGACATGGGTGCAGTGGACAGCCGTTACAAGTACAGTTAGTACAGGTAAACGTGGGTTCACTGCACCTTTTGTCAAAAGGGTAGAGGTTCTTCTCATTCTTGGCGGATTGGCCTCGCCACAAAGGTTCCTAACCAGTGCTTTGAGTTGCGGTCCGTCGGAATGAGACGAAACATCTACTGACGTTGACGGACCATCCATAGTATCATCAAGGAAACCGACTACGACTGGACTTACAAGACTAGGACCTACTTAGAATCTCAGCGTTGCCATTTCGATATTAAGAAGAATTCTGATATGTGTCATACCCGTGCAATTGAGTTGCTTAAATAAACACCATCAGCTAATTCTTTGTTTAATATTACTCTGTCTTCGTTTATTTGTTGCTTAATTGGTTGTATTATTTGTGTCCGTGGTGGTACTGTTATTGTCAGAGTCCGCAATATTTTTGAATACATTGGTAGTGTTGTAATTGTTTCATTTACTATTATTGATATAGTAAACGTCTCATAGTCGATTTTGCAGAAAAATCTTTTGATAAAATCTCTACCAAGTATACCGTCTGTTTCAATTGGAAAATTGTTTTTTACCAATTGGAAATCATGATTACAGTACGTGTCGCCTATTAGCAGATCTAGTTCTATTATGCCTAAAGAAAATGTTTCCTCTTTTGTTATTCCTGTTAGTTTGCATTTTTCTTCCGGGTAGAATGGTTCATTTTCAACCTTGTTGGAAACCTTGAAAATTGATATGTCGGCGCCAGTGTCTATTAAAAATGACATTTCTTTGTCTTTGCTTTTTAATGTGATGTAATTTGTATTGCAATCCGAGATTTTGAAATTTTTTATTGGTGGCCTTGTGGAGAAAACACGTGCTCCGTGGCTTGCTCGTTTCCCTGATAGTTGTTCATATTGTCATTGTTTCCTTCAATGTGTAGTGTTCGTATGTAGTGATTAGGTCGTTCGTTGAAATTTGACCTTCTGCTTTGTTGAATTTGGTTATGATTATTATTTTGCCTGTATGTTTGTCTGTTATGGTTGAAGTTGTTGTGAGGCTGTCTATAGCCGTAATTATTTCGTACGTTTGGTTGCCTATAAGTGTTATTGTATCTGTTATTTTGTGGCGGAAAATAATTGTTTGGTGACCTTCGATTGTTGTCGTAGGTTCTGGTGTAGTTTTGTCTGTTTGGTTGTGTTGGTCTGTTTTTGATGAAATGCATAATGCTGTTCGTATGTTCTTTTTTGATTTCTAAAGCAAGGTTAATTGCTTCAGTGAATGTCTTTGGTTGAGCGGCAAATATGGTTGGTTTTAGCTCATCTTTCAACCCATTCTTGAATATATTTAAAGCATATATATCGTTCATTTTCGTTACTATTGACTTTTCGGTTTGATTTGTGGTACCGAGATCGTCAATTTGTAGTTTGTTTAGGTCTGTAATAAGGTTAGTTATTCTGTCTTTGTATGCTGTGACAGAAAAATTTCTTTGTGTAATTTGTGTTAGTGATGTATGTATATGGGGTATAGTTGTTGCTGATTTGTATTTATTCTTTAGTTCTGTGTTGAGTGCTGTTAGGTTTTCCGGTTGTGTGTGTATTGTAGTTTTTACATTCGCACTTAATTTTACGTGGAAGATAAATTCTAGCAAATCTTCCTTAGCGATATTATTTAGAGGTTTATCTACTAGTTTTATTATTTTTAAAAAACTATCTAATTCCCTATAATTTCCTGAAAAAATAGGAATGGCCTTCATTGCCGTTTCTAGATTGAATGCTGCCATGTTTGTGTTTTTTATTTCTATATTATCTTCTAAGTATAATTCGTTTAAATTTATAATGTCTTTACTTTCTAAATCTGTGTTTTCTAGAAATTTATTTAGTATTGCTAATATGTTTGTGTATTTTTCTTTGAATATTGTTTTTAGTTTGTTTATTTCAGTGTGTTTTTTTGTTTAAAGGGTTATTTGTGATTTCTATAAATCTATCTCTCATATTTTCTAGTTCTTCTATCTTTGTTTCTATTGTTTCTTTTCTATATCTCCTATTTGAGCATTTTTTGGCATTTGTATGTATTTTTTCTATTGTCGAAATTATTTCTTGTGCCTTTTCCATTCCCTAGAAACAAATTCTCGTATATATAAAAAGTAGAAATACTAGTATAATAAAATTTTTTTTTATTTTATACATTTTGTGTCTTATTAATCTGTTTATGAATGTAATTTCTAAGGTGATTATTTAATTTTTTTAATAAGAATATTGTTAGTGCTATTGTGATAATTACTGTTACTAATATTAATAATTCTAAGTTAATATTATTTATCGTAGGTTTCTCGATGCTGTTGTTGTTGTTGAATACCTTCTCCGCCTCTATGTTTGTTTCTTTTGAGAACCAATGTCCCATTATTTTGTTGTTTGTGTTTTCTCTTGGAGTTTAGCGTCTTCTTTAAAATATCTATTTCCTCCCAGTATCTTGTTGCTAGGTTCCAGGGGATTGGATTTTCCGTATTTCTTACTTGTTTAAGTAAGCTTGCCAGTCTTCTTCTGTCTCTTGTCTGTTGTCCTCCTCTTTTCTTCCTTGTGATGGATGTATCTATTTGCGGTATTGCGGTTCTTATGTTGTCTGCAATTTTCTGTTGATTTTTTAGATATTGGTCCAGTGTCAACTTCTTTGGTCCCTGCTGCTTGTTGCTTGGTATGTAGGTCGGATGTTTTTCTTGTGTTGTTGTTGTAGGGATGTATTCTTCCATTTGATGATTGAGTTTAAAATTTTTGTTGAGTCCTTGCAGTCCTCTTTTGGAAAAAATTTTGTTTCTGTAGTTTGCAGGATCTTTAGTTTTTTAGGATTGTTGTTTTGTCTGTGGTGCGCGTGTTTGCAGGATCGCCATGTAATGATATTATTTATCGTATGTACTAATTGTCTGTAGTGTGAATGTACGGTACTGAATGTCGTACTACTTATTTAGAGAAAAATACTGTATAAGTGTTGTTGAACTAATTATGGTGGTGTAGTTTTGCTAAGCAGTAAGCTGCAACCAGCGGCTTTGCAACCAGGATCAGAATCCTCAGCAAGGCGTGTTTAAAGAAAAAGATACATTCCTTTTGGGTGTATGTTTAACTCTGATTTTATTTTGTAAAATCTGCTTCTTTTATAGTAATTCTAACAATGTAAATTTCTTATCTACTAATAGAAAATATGTATTTAATATCGTAGTGGATCGACATCGATGCACTTGAAATAGTTTTCGTTACATACAATGGTGTGCTCATTATTGATGCACTTGAAATGCTTATGCTATAGTAGGGCACGATGCAAATGCTCTACTTGTTGTATATGATTCATAGGGCGCCGTGTCGGTGTTTGCCGAACACGTGTGCTTTGTTTATTTTGTAATGTAATTTATTGTTTTGTGAATGTTACTGATTGTGTGCGGTGTTTGTATTGACATTTGGTTTGTGCATTGATGTCGTCATAAATTGGTATTCTTTATTGTGTTTACTTGGGTGGTGTGTATCAATTGTGGATATACACTACAACAAGACAGAACAATTGGGAAATCGGCTGCTCTTCGGGCGAGTTGACAAGCCCAATTCGAAGATTTTTGTAAATCTGGAATTTGGTGGTACCGGCTCGTTTGAGGACCAAAGCAGTCGATGTCGGTATTTGGCTGGGGCAGACGAATGAAGCCAGACTTCATTCGACTTGACCACCTTATAGACAAAGACGCGACATGGGTGCAGTGGACAGCCGTTACAAGTACAGTTAGTACAGGTAAACGTGGGTTCACTGCACCTTTTGTCAAAAGGGTAGAGGTTCTTCTCATTCTTGGCGGATTGGCCTCGCCACAAAGGTTCCTAACCAGTGCTTTGAGTTGCGGTCCGTCGGAATGAGACGAAACATCTACTGACGTTGACGGACCATCCATAGTATCATCAAGGAAACCGACTACGACTGGACTTACAAGACTAGGACCTACTTAGAATCTCAGCGTTGCCATTTCGATATTAAGAAGAATTCTGATATGTGTCATACCCGTGCAATTGAGTTGCTTAAATAAACACCATCAGCTAATTCTTTGTTTAATATTACTCTGTCTTCGTTTATTTGTTGCTTAATTGGTTGTATTATTTGTGTCCGTGGTGGTACTGTTATTGTCAGAGTCCGCAATATTTTTGAATACATTGGTAGTGTTGTAATTGTTTCATTTACTATTATTGATATAGTAAACGTCTCATAGTCGATTTTGCAGAAAAATCTTTTGATAAAATCTCTACCAAGTATACCGTCTGTTTCAATTGGAAAATTGTTTTTTACCAATTGGAAATCATGATTACAGTACGTGTCGCCTATTAGCAGATCTAGTTCTATTATGCCTAAAGAAAATGTTTCCTCTTTTGTTATTCCTGTTAGTTTGCATTTTTCTTCCGGGTAGAATGGTTCATTTTCAACCTTGTTGGAAACCTTGAAAATTGATATGTCGGCGCCAGTGTCTATTAAAAATGACATTTCTTTGTCTTTGCTTTTTAATGTGATGTAATTTGTATTGCAATCCGAGATTTTGAAATTTTTTATTGGTGGCCTTGTGGAGAAAACACGTGCTCCGTGGCTTGCTCGTTTCCCTGATAGTTGTTCATATTGTCATTGTTTCCTTCAATGTGTAGTGTTCGTATGTAGTGATTAGGTCGTTCGTTGAAATTTGACCTTCTGCTTTGTTGAATTTGGTTATGATTATTATTTTGCCTGTATGTTTGTCTGTTATGGTTGAAGTTGTTGTGAGGCTGTCTATAGCCGTAATTATTTCGTACGTTTGGTTGCCTATAAGTGTTATTGTATCTGTTATTTTGTGGCGGAAAATAATTGTTTGGTGATCTTCGATTGTTGTCGTAGGTTCTGGTGTAGTTTTGTCTGTTTGGTTGTGTTGGTCTGTTTTTGATGAAATGCATAATGCTGTTCGTATGTTCTTTTTTGATTTCTAAAGCAAGGTTAATTGCTTCAGTGAATGTCTTTGGTTGAGCGGCAAATATGGTTGGTTTTAGCTCATCTTTCAACCCATTCTTGAATATATTTAAAGCATATATATCGTTCATTTTCGTTACTATTGACTTTTCGGTTTGATTTGTGGTACCGAGATCGTCAATTTGTAGTTTGTTTAGGTCTGTAATAAGGTTAGTTATTCTGTCTTTGTATGCTGTGACAGAAAAATTTCTTTGTGTAATTTGTGTTAGTGATGTATGTATATGGGGTATAGTTGTTGCTGATTTGTATTTATTCTTTAGTTCTGTGTTGAGTGCTGTTAGGTTTTCCGGTTGTGTGTGTATTGTAGTTTTTACATTCGCACTTAATTTTACGTGGAAGATAAATTCTAGCAAATCTTCCTTAGCGATATTATTTAGAGGTTTATCTACTAGTTTTATTATTTTTAAAAAACTATCTAATTCCCTATAATTTCCTGAAAAAATAGGAATGGCCTTCATTGCCGTTTCTAGATTGAATGCTGCCATGTTTGTGTTTTTTATTTCTATATTATCTTCTAAGTATAATTCGTTTAAATTTATAATGTCTTTACTTTCTAAATCTGTGTTTTCTAGAAATTTATTTAGTATTGCTAATATGTTTGTGTATTTTTCTTTGAATATTGTTTTTAGTTTGTTTATTTCAGTGTGTTTTTTTGTTTAAAGGGTTATTTGTGATTTCTATAAATCTATCTCTCATATTTTCTAGTTCTTCTATCTTTGTTTCTATTGTTTCTTTTCTATATCTCCTATTTGAGCATTTTTTGGCATTTGTATGTATTTTTTCTATTGTCGAAATTATTTCTTGTGCCTTTTCCATTCCCTAGAAACAAATTCTCGTATATATAAAAAGTAGAAATACTAGTATAATAAAATTTTTTTTTATTTTATACATTTTGTGTCTTATTAATCTGTTTATGAATGTAATTTCTAAGGTGATTATTTAATTTTTTTAATAAGAATATTGTTAGTGCTATTGTGATAATTACTGTTACTAATATTAATAATTCTAAGTTAATATTATTTATCGTAGGTTTCTCGATGCTGTTGTTGTTGTTGAATACCTTCTCCGCCTCTATGTTTGTTTCTTTTGAGAACCAATGTCCCATTATTTTGTTGTTTGTGTTTTCTCTTGGAGTTTAGCGTCTTCTTTAAAATATCTATTTCCTCCCAGTATCTTGTTGCTAGGTTCCAGGGGATTGGATTTTCCGTATTTCTTACTTGTTTAAGTAAGCTTGCCAGTCTTCTTCTGTCTCTTGTCTGTTGTCCTCCTCTTTTCTTCCTTGTGATGGATGTATCTATTTGCGGTATTGCGGTTCTTATGTTGTCTGCAATTTTCTGTTGATTTTTTAGATATTGGTCCAGTGTCAACTTCTTTGGTCCCTGCTGCTTGTTGCTTGGTATGTAGGTCGGATGTTTTTCTTGTGTTGTTGTTGTAGGGATGTATTCTTCCATTTGATGATTGAGTTTAAAATTTTTGTTGAGTCCTTGCAGTCCTCTTTTGGAAAAAATTTTGTTTCTGTAGTTTGCAGGATCTTTAGTTTTTTAGGATTGTTGTTTTGTCTGTGGTGCGCGTGTTTGCAGGATCGCCATGTAATGATATTATTTATCGTATGTACTAATTGTCTGTAGTGTGAATGTACGGTACTGAATGTCGTACTACTTATTTAGAGAAAAATACTGTATAAGTGTTGTTGAACTAATTATGGTGGTGTAGTTTTGCTAAGCAGTAAGCTGCAACCAGCGGCTTTGCAACCAGGATCAGAATCCTCAGCAAGGCGTGTTTAAAGAAAAAGATACATTCCTTTTGGGTGTATGTTTAACTCTGATTTTATTTTGTAAAATCTGCTTCTTTTATAGTAATTCTAACAATGTAAATTTCTTATCTACTAATAGAAAATATATATTTAATATCGTAGTGGATCGACATCGATGCACTTGAAATAGTTTTCGTTACATACAATGGTGTGCTCATTATTGATGCACTTGAAATGCTTATGCTATAGTAGGGCACGATGCAAATGCTCTACTTGTTGTATATGATTCATAGGGCGCCGTGTCGGTGTTTGCCGAACACGTGTGCTTTGTTTATTTTGTAATGTAATTTATTGTTTTGTGAATGTTACTGATTGTGTGCGGTGTTTGTATTGACATTTGGTTTGTGCATTGATGTCGTCATAAATTGGTATTCTTTATTGTGTTTACTTGGGTGGTGTGTATCAATTGTGGATATACACTACAACAAGACAGAACAATTGGGAAATCGGCTGCTCTTCGGGCGAGTTGACAAGCCCAATTCGAAGATTTTTGTAAATCTGGAATTTGGTGGTACCGGCTCGTTTGAGGACCAAAGCAGTCGATGTCGGTATTTGGCTGGGGCAGACGAATGAAGCCAGACTTCATTCGACTTGACCACCTTATAGACAAAGACGCGACATGGGTGCAGTGGACAGCCGTTACAAGTACAGTTAGTACAGGTAAACGTGGGTTCACTGCACCTTTTGTCAAAAGGGTAGAGGTTCTTCTCATTCTTGGCGGATTGGCCTCGCCACAAAGGTTCCTAACCAGTGCTTTGAGTTGCGGTCCGTCGGAATGAGACGAAACATCTACTGACGTTGACGGACCATCCATAGTATCATCAAGGAAACCGACTACGACTGGACTTACAAGACTAGGACCTACTTAGAATCTCAGCGTTGCCATTTCGATATTAAGAAGAATTCTGATATGTGTCATACCCGTGCAATTGAGTTGCTTAAATAAACACCATCAGCTAATTCTTTGTTTAATATTACTCTGTCTTCGTTTATTTGTTGCTTAATTGGTTGTATTATTTGTGTCCGTGGTGGTACTGTTATTGTCAGAGTCCGCAATATTTTTGAATACATTGGTAGTGTTGTAATTGTTTCATTTACTATTATTGATATAGTAAACGTCTCATAGTCGATTTTGCAGAAAAATCTTTTGATAAAATCTCTACCAAGTATACCGTCTGTTTCAATTGGAAAATTGTTTTTTACCAATTGGAAATCATGATTACAGTACGTGTCGCCTATTAGCAGATCTAGTTCTATTATGCCTAAAGAAAATGTTTCCTCTTTTGTTATTCCTGTTAGTTTGCATTTTTCTTCCGGGTAGAATGGTTCATTTTCAACCTTGTTGGAAACCTTGAAAATTGATATGTCGGCGCCAGTGTCTATTAAAAATGACATTTCTTTGTCTTTGCTTTTTAATGTGATGTAATTTGTATTGCAATCCGAGATTTTGAAATTTTTTATTGGTGGCCTTGTGGAGAAAACACGTGCTCCGTGGGGCTTGCTCGTTTCCCTGATAGTTGTTCATATTGTCATTGTTTCCTTCAATGTGTAGTGTTCGTATGTAGTGATTAGGTCGTTCGTTGAAATTTGACCTTCTGCTTTGTTGAATTTGGTTATGATTATTATTTTGCCTGTATGTTTGTCTGTTATGGTTGAAGTTGTTGTGAGGCTGTCTATAGCCGTAATTATTTCGTACGTTTGGTTGCCTATAAGTGTTATTGTATCTGTTATTTTGTGGCGGAAAATAATTGTTTGGTGACCTTCGATTGTTGTCGTAGGTTCTGGTGTAGTTTTGTCTGTTTGGTTGTGTTGGTCTGTTTTTGATGAAATGCATAATGCTGTTCGTATGTTCTTTTTTGATTTCTAAAGCAAGGTTAATTGCTTCAGTGAATGTCTTTGGTTGAGCGGCAAATATGGTTGGTTTAAGCTCATCTTTCAACCCATTCTTGAATATATTTAAAGCATATATATCGTTCATTTTCGTTACTATTGACTTTTCGGTTTGATTTGTGGTACCGAGATCGTCAATTTGTAGTTTGTTTAGGTCTGTAATAAGGTTAGTTATTCTGTCTTTGTATGCTGTGACAGAAAAATTTCTTTGTGTAATTTGTGTTAGTGATGTATGTATATGGGGTATAGTTGTTGCTGATTTTTATTTATTCTTTAGTTCTGTGTTGAGTGCTGTTAGGTTTTCCGGTTGTGTGTGTATTGTAGTTTTTACATTCGCACTTAATTTTACGTGGAAGATAAATTCTAGCAAATCTTCCTTAGCGATATTATTTAGAGGTTTATCTACTAGTTTTATTATTTTTAAAAAACTATCTAATTCCCTATAATTTCCTGAAAAAATAGGAATGGCCTTCATTGCCGTTTCTAGATTGAATGCTGCCATGTTTGTGTTTTTTATTTCTATATTATCTTCTAAGTATAATTCGTTTAAATTTATAATGTCTTTACTTTCTAAATCTGTGTTTTCTAGAAATTTATTTAGTATTGCTAATATGTTTGTGTATTTTTCTTTGAATATTGTTTTTAGTTTGTTTATTTCAGTGTGTTTTTTTGTTTAAAGGGTTATTTGTGATTTCTATAAATCTATCTCTCATATTTTCTAGTTCTTCTATCTTTGTTTCTATTGTTTCTTTTCTATATCTCCTATTTGAGCATTTTTTGGCATTTGTATGTATTTTTTCTATTGTCGAAATTATTTCTTGTGCCTTTTCCATTCCCTAGAAACAAATTCTCGTATATATAAAAATTAGAAATACTAGTATAATAAAATTTTTTTTTATTTTATACATTTTGTGTCTTATTAATCTGTTTATGAATGTAATTTCTAAGGTGATTATTTAATTTTTTTAATAAGAATATTGTTAGTGCTATTGTGATAATTACTGTTACTAATATTAATAATTCTAAGTTAATATTATTTATCGTAGGTTTCTCGATGCTGTTGTTGTTGTTGAATACCTTCTCCGTCTCTATGTTTGTTTCTTTTGAGAACCAATGTCCCATTATTTTGTTGTTTGTGTTTTCTCTTGGAGTTTAGCGTCTTCTTTAAAATATCTATTTCCTCCCAGTATCTTGTTGCTAGGTTCCAGGGGATTGGATTTTCCGTATTTCTTACTTGTTTAAGTAAGCTTGCCAGTCTTCTTCTGTCTCTTGTCTGTTGTCCTCCTCTTTTCTTCCTTGTGATGGATGTATCTATTTGCGGTATTGCGGTTCTTATGTTGTCTGCAATTTTCTGTTGATTCTTTAGATATTGGTCCAGTGTCATCTTCTTTGGTCCCTGCTGTTTGTTGCTTGGTATGTAGGTCGGATGTTTTTCTTGTGTTGTTGTTGTAGGGATGTATTCTTCCATTTGATGATTGAGTTTAAAATTTTTGTTGAGTCCTTGCAGTCCTCTTTTGGAAAAAATTTTGTTTCTGTAGTTTGCAGGATCTTTAGTTTTTTAGGATTGTTGTTTTGTCTGTGGTGCGCGTGTTTGCAGGATCGCCATGTAATGATATTATTTATCGTATGTACTAATTGTCTGTAGTGTGAATGTACGGTACTGAATGTCGTACTACTTATTTAGAGAAAAATACTGTATAAGTGTTGTTGAACTAATTATGGTGGTGTAGTTTTGCTAAGCAGTAAGCTACAACCAGCGGCTTTGCAACCAGGATCAGAATCCTCAGCAAGGCGTGTTTAAAGAAAAAGATACATTCCTTTTGGGTGTATGTTTAACTCTGATTTTATTTTGTAAAATCTGCTTCTTTTATAGTAATTCTAACAATGTAAATTTCTTATCTACTAATATGAAAATATGTATTTAATATCGTAGTGGATCGACATCGATGCACTTGAAATAGTTTTCGTTACATACAATGGTGTGCTCATTATTGATGCACTTGAAATGCTTATGCTATAGTAGGGCACGATGCAAATGCTCTACTTGTTGTATATGATTCATAGGGCGCCGTGTCGGTGTTTGCCGAACACGTGTGCTTTGTTTATTTTGTAATGTAATTTATTGTTTTGTGAATGTTACTGATTGTGTGCGGTGTTTGTATTGACATTTGGTTTGTGCATTGATGTCGTCATAAATTGGTATTCTTTATTGTGTTTACTTGGGTGGTGTGTATCAATTGTGGATATACACTACATCAAGACAGAACAATTGGAAAATCGGCTGTTCTTCGGGCGAGTTGACAAGCCCAATTCGAAGATTTTTGTAAATCTGGAATTTGGTGGTGCCGGCTCGTTTGAGGACCAAAGCAGTCGATGTCGGTATTTGGCTGGTGCAGACGAATGAAGCCAGACTTCATTCGACTTGACCACCTAATAGACAAAGACGCGACATGGGTGCAGTGGACAGCAGTTACCATAAGTACAGTTAGTACAGGTAAACGTGGGTTCACTGCACCTTTTGTCAAAAGGGTAGAGGTTCTTCTCATTCTTGGCGGATTGGCCTCGCCACAAAGGTTCCTCACCAGTGCTTTGAGTTGCGGTCCGTCGGAATGAGACGAAACCTCTACTGACGTTGACGGACCTTCCATAGTATTATCAAGGAAACCGACTAAGACTGGACTTACAAGACTAGGACCTACTTAGAATCTCAGCGTTGCCATTTCGATATTAAGAAGACACCTATTCAGTATATATATATTTAAAAGAAAGAAAAATCTTAAACTCAAAGGGAAGAAAGGGAATTTTTTTGGTAATGAGAGGCCAAAATAAGAAAACTGGCGCTATCCCCAAAAGGTTGGCAAATCTCGGATCAGGGATATCAACGAGGCAGTCAGCTCGAAGGGGGGGTCAGATGAAAGGAGATCAAGTAAACAATAACAGTAATGCGATAGGCATGCCAATCCATAGAGATTTCTGCTTTGGCAACTCCGGTTTGCTGAGCCCATTAGCATGAAGTGCTCAGTCGATCCTTCCGCAGGCGAACAGCCAAACTCCTCAATGACTTTGACCGGTCCATCGATTCATATAGAAACAGAAGATGTGGGTAATCACCAGGTACAAATTTTTTTTGGAAATATTAGAGGAAGTATGAATTTTGATGACGAATCAGAGTTAGCTATAGGCCAATTCCAAAGTGGATGTAACCAAAAACTAGAACTACTCAACCGTGGGGGGGGGGGTTAATTTTAGCCAGCCATTAGGCGGACAAGAGTTGACTCAGGTAATACAGGTCGCCATATCTGGGGCCTTAGAAAGGGAACAAGTTAGGTTTAGGGACCATTATACCCGCCAACTAGAAGGGATCACGAAAGGCCTGACTCAGCAACTATCGTTGCTGACATCCAAGGTCGTAGCGCTTGAGGTTCAGCAGCAAAGTTGTGAGAGGTCTTCTACTCCACAACCTCAGATAGACCAAGCAGCGCGATCAACTACCGGGCGTGGCTCAACACATATTCCACCACCCCCACGTGAACCATGTTACCAGTCCCGGAGCATAGATGTTACGCAGTCCAGACAAGTGCGAGGTCATGGAAATGCAAACATGCATAAATGGAATATAAAATATGATGGCTCGAAAAGGTCGATGTCAATGGAGAGTTTCCACTGAAGAGCTATTCACCTTTTAACAGGCGTTGCCGAAAGGTGGTACTGGCAATGGATGGAAGAGCACTCTAACGATGTCATGCTAAATTACTTCGACTTGAAGAGGGATCTACTTCGTCAATTCAGGATAGATAGCTCTGACCATGGGTTGCTCAGAGCAATCATGGACAAGAGACAGAAGCCAGGCGAGAATTTTGACGAGTTTTATTCCAGTGTGATGGCATTGGTTTTTTAGCTGAAGAACAAGCTGCCCGAGATGGAGCTTGTCAAAATTCTCCGCCAAAACGTCAATGGCAGAGTGGCAACACTTATTTTCGGCTGTACGTTGTTCTTAATAGCTGACCTCAGGTCCGCTAGTCGACGGGCAGAAAAGCACCTAGCTTCCAGAGAAAGCCGTCAAAGAGTTCGACACATAGACGAAGTCCAGCTAGAAGAAGCGATAGAGTCCTTTTGACGATAAAGGAGTACACGAAGATTTGTGTGCAATAATGACTAAGCATAACAAAGATAAAAGGTTGACAATAAATAAAAATAATAATACCGGTGGTGGCAATGTTCCTTGTGATGATGTCCGTAGACAGTGTTCGTCCCATTTTCATTCGCTAGTGTGCTTTCAATGTGGTGAACCGAATGTGCCTGTTTTGTTATGTCCAACATGTAAAGCGTGTCCGGAAAACTTGACGAAGGGCGATGCATCCGGGAGCCTTCGCCCAATAAGCAAGGTCCCGGAGAGCCAGAACCTGAAATAATTAAGATTTTACAACGATCAAAATTAGAAATTAAAGATGGTGAGAGCGCACAAGCAATACCAATAAGAAAAAGTCTCCACCAACGTATCATCAACTACGAAGAGGCGCGTAGAAGAATCTTCTTTGAAGATTCTGAACTAGAAGAAACAAAAGAGAAAATTTTTAGTATAATTAAGAGATTACGCGAAAAATTTAAAGCAAAAAGAAGTAGGTTTAAGAACTTGGAAGATACAGTTCTACAGACAGAAGATGACAACAGACCCTTCGCGAGGGTCAAATTACTAAACGATACGGTGTTAGGTCTTTTGGACAGTGGCGCGTCTGTAAGTTGTCTAGGGAAAGGTGCAATAAAGTTTATTGAGGACAACGCATTACAGATCAAAAGAATTAATTCAAATAAAAGAACAGCGGACGGAAACAGACAAAATATCACAGGTGTAGTGATTATTCCCATAACATGGAAAAACAGGACAGAGGATTTGGAATTTTATGTTGTGCCGTTATTGCAGCAAGCACTCTATCTCGGAGTGAATTTTTGGAAAACCTTTAAAGTTGCTCCAGATATAATTTCCGAGATAGATATAATAGACACTACGACCACAGACCCGATGATGCGGGTTCTCTCGCCAGCACAAACGGAGGCACTACAGGCGGTGAAGGCTAAGTACCCGTCCTACGCGAAACTTGGCCTCGGCAAGACAAGCCTAGAGGAGCATGTGATCAAGACCGCCGAAGTGGAGCCGATCACACAGAGGCACTACCCAGTGTATCCGGCGATCCAGAAGCTCCTCTTCGACAAGCTCGATCGCATGATTTCTCTGCGAGTGTTTGAAGAGAGCCAGAGTGCGTGGAGTTCTCCGGTTGTGTTGGTAAGGAAACCTGGCAAAAACAGGCTGTGCCTAGACTCACGAAAAGTAAATGACGTAACAAAAAAAGACGCGTACCCGTTGCCCCACATTGAGGGGTTGTTGAGCCGGTTGCAGGACACTCGGTTCATTTCGGGTATCGATTTGAAGGACGCCTTCTGGAAAATCCCTTTAGAGAAGAAGTTCAGAGAGAAAACGGCCTTCACAGTCCCTGGGAGGCGACTGTATGCCAAAAAGAAATTAAATACCTTGGGTATATATAAATGACTGACGAGGCAAATAAATCATTTGAAGAGCTCCAACAACGCTTGATTTCAGCGCCGATTTTGACAAACCCGGACTTTACGAAACACTTTTATATCCAATGTGATGCGTCAACGACTGGCGAGCTTTTCCAAATCGACGGAGAGGGCAGAGAGAGGCCAATCGCATACATATCGCAAAAGCTAAATTCCGCGCAAAGGAATTATAGTGTCACCGAATTGGAATGCTATGCAGCTGTCCTCAGCGTTCAGAAGTTTCGGGCTTATGTTGAGCTCCTTCCGTTGACCATCATAACAGAACATGCCAGCCTGAAATGGCTGATGTCCCAAAAGGACTTGTATGGTCGTTTGGCCAGATGGAGCCTGAAGTTACAGGCGTTTAACTTCCCGATTGAACATAGGAAGGGCACACAAAACGTTGTTCCTGACGCTCTCTCCCGTGTGCATATGGAAGAAATCACATCAGACGTAGACCGACTTGATGTTGACCTTGGCTCCACGCAGTTTTCTTCGGAAGAACACGAGGAGCTAAGGAAAACAATAAAAGAAGGTCAAGATAAATTTCCCGACATATGCATCTCATCCATCATAAGGCATCCATAAGACGCTATATAAGTTAAGACAGAAATACTTTTGGCCGGGAATGACAATTGACGTTAACAATTTTATTAAGGACTGTGATACATGCAAGTGCAATAAGAACAC
The DNA here is from genome assembly GCA_947095585.1 of Nephrocerus scutellatus. Classification (NCBI taxonomy): domain Eukaryota; kingdom Metazoa; phylum Arthropoda; class Insecta; order Diptera; family Pipunculidae; genus Nephrocerus; species Nephrocerus scutellatus. The sequence goes on from OX352763.1 coordinate 68,467,179, forward strand.
AAATAGGACAAACAGACCTCCAATGGGTACACAGACTTTGACGGAAAGACCATTCCAAAGGTTATACATAGACTTTCTGGGACCCTATCCCAGAACGAAAAATGGCAATACGCAGATTTTCGTTGTACTCGACCACTTCAGCCAGTTCGTGTTCCTTAAACCTATAAGGAACGCAACTTCAGCTGCAGTGGTCCAGTACTTAGAGGAAGCCATTTTTCATGTGTTTGGGGTTCCAGAATACGTACATTCTGACAATGGAAAGCAATTCATTTCCGAATTATTTTTTAGCTTTTTAAAGCTACGGGGTTAAGCACGTGAGGACTGCGGTCTACTCGCCGCAGGCCAATGCCTATGAACGTGTAAACCGTAGCGTACCTTGGAAGCGACCAACGCGACTGGGATAAGCATGTTAGCTTTGCGGCATTTTCACTGCGAAGTGTTGCGCACGAAGCAACTAGCCTAGAGCCGTATTATGCTGTCTTCGGCTTTCAAATGGCACAGAACGGATCCACTTATGACACCATACGACGGTTAAATGACATTAAACAATCTGACATCAGAATTTTAGAGACAAAGGACAAACAACAAATTATAAGGGACGAAATATTTAGGAATTTAAGTAAGGCACATGACAAAGGAGTGGGCGCCGTGGCTCAGTGGTAATGCACATGGCTGCTGCGCAGGAGGTTCAGGTTCGAATCCCAGCAACACCAAAAGTATTTTTCACGGTGTCCCACCTCTCGCGAATGGGTGACAAACGTTCCGAGAGTAATTAATACCTTGTCACGGAAAGCTTCTTAATTCGCCGTTCGGATCCGGCCTTAAATTGTAGGTCCCTTCCATTTGTGTCCAAAAAATTAACATGTGCAGCACAAATGGTCGCGAGAAGTTAGGCCTTGGACCGCAATGGTCTGTCGCGCCAAATATTATTACATGACAAAGGAGAAAGGACCTATAATTTGAGAAGTCGAGACATTAAAGTTGGACAGACTGTACATAGACGCAATTTCAGACAGAGTGACAAGACAGCAAGCAAGACAGACAGCCAAACTCGGACCGAAAGCTATTAAAAGTATTATATTAAAGACTATAGGAAATTCCCTGTATGAAGTAGGTAATGTGAGTGGAAAAAAATAGGCATATTTCATGACAAAGACCTCTTTGCCTCTTAGTTTAGGTACCCAGCTAACTGACGATATTTATTATTTATTATTTACAATTTATTATTTGTCATTTAATTATATATTTATACTTATTTCATGGACTGTATAATTTCTGTTATATTTAGGTTTAAGGCTTTAGGATTATGTGCAATATTTTATAGTAATTTAGTTTTATCTGTGATATCTTATGCAATATTTTATATTAGATTTAGATTTATCTGTGATATTTTCTTGCAATATTTATATGTATTATTTATTTATGGTTGAAAAAATATATACCTTACACATTAGCATAAGAAGTATAAGAAAATTTAGAGCATGATCTCAGGGAGTAGGCCCTTAACCCACGTTAAGTGATACGCTCGCGGGGACTATTCTGAACCATTAAACCATTAAAACCATCACTCTATTAGACAAAATAGTTGAGACTTACCACGGAAATTACCAAGATCAATTTCGCTGACTCGTTGGCAACAATACCACGCAAATTCCAGAGATTTAATTTTCATTGCTTAGTGTGCTACTTGTGTGTGATGACTTAATAAAAAAAACTCATTATGCATGACGCTCGCTCGTATAAGGCAGTTGTTACGGAGCGAGGTCCCACTAGGGGTTCTGCCACTGGCAAGGACGTCGCGACACGCTCGCGGTTGCTCGGCTTAGCTCGTCGGACGGGTGGTCCTTGTCACTTACCAGTGACACCTCTCCATGAACAAAAAAGTTTTGTTGTCGTGTCGACTTATAAAAAGGTGGATAAAATGGAACCGGATAAATAGGAAAAGGGAAGGATGTCCTCTCAGTCCAGTTGCAGTCAGGTTGTTCCTTCACTATTTTTAATACTAAACCTATAACTAAACTACTCTATATTAACCTATATTAAAACTAAAAGTGAAAGAAATTTATTTCTTTAACTTTTAAGAAAATTTTTCATTTCCTTAAATAATCCTCTTATCTACTACCTAATTCTATTCTAGGAGGAATGACCTGTTTGCATCTGCACCGAGGCATCGCAAAATAGTCAAGGAAAGGTCGACTTCGTCCGGTCGTCCATGGTCCGTCACGTCGTCATCTGAAAAGCGCCTAGAATAATCACCGTGGGATCAACAACCCCAGCCACACACCTACAGCCCGCTTGATCTACTCACTCATGGTGCGGATCAATAAAAAATATAAAAAAAAGGAATTATGCCTCCCACCCAATGGGCAACGGCAATAAGAAGTCACGTATTTATGTTTTCAATTTGTAGATACATGTATTACTTTTTATTAAAAATGACTTCAAATAAAAAAAGTTAAAATAAAATATGAAAATTTAAAGTTAAAAGATATATATATATATATATATATATATATATATAATGTGTATTTGTTTAACCACAAAAGTTATAAATGAATTCAAAATAAAAATTCAATTAAAAGTGTAAATATATATATAAAAGAAAGAAATATTTACAAATGAAAAAATTTTTTTTTTTTTCCAAAAAAAAACTTAAAAATTCAAAACTAAAATTTGTCATGTACTGCCATTAGTAGCAAAAAAAAACGAAATGAATAAAAATTATGTAAATGACACTTACTTGGTAGTTTTTTTTCAAGGAGATCCTGCCGGCATGATTTCGATGAAATTACCTGTAGCAAAGTTGGTTAATGAGAATAATTGAATTGGCAACTACTAATTGCAGTTTACACTAAACGAAATTATGTAAATGTAAGTTAAAATAGAAAAACTCAAAATAGTGAAAACTCAATTTTAATTTAAATTTAATTCAAAAAAAAAACTCAAAAAGGTAAACTAGATTTAAAATTTGATAAAACTCAAAAAAAAAAGGTAAAAACTTTTAAATTTAAAAAAACTCAATTTTATGAATAAAAAAAAAACTCAATCTGCGTTTCGAGAAGATTTCCCTCTTTTTCCTTTCTGAATGTAGAACTTTGCTTGAGTGTTATATTTGATCAAGTTTATTTTTTACTACTCGACGGTTCTTGTCTTTGATATACTGAAGATTCAAGTATTTCTGCACTTTAAACTGCGTTCGCAGCTTTTCACTATCGTGAATTATTTTCGAAGAACTGTGGTGATATATAATCCCATTTAAACCGCTTAGCACACTAACACGACTTCGCAAAGTTTTGGGAATTAAGCCTTTTGGGTTTAATTTTGTTTGATTGGACACAACACTTTCTAAAATAGATTTTGCGCACTCGTACTTTAAGATTGTACTTTTTCACTTTAAGTGAATTGTTTCAAAGGAATGATTTTAGAAATTTTTATTTTTGAATTTACAAATAAAATGGCGTTTTGTTTTTTTTTTATACGCGGCTTGTTTTTACGTAATTATTATTATTATAAATCTCCAGTAAAACTTTTGAAATTGAATATGAAAATCTTGAGTTTTGCAATATGGCGGTTCTCTACGTGCAGCCTTTTTTTTAAAGAACTGATTTTACACACTCTACTATCCACTTATTACTTCAGCACAAAAAAAAACCTGCGGAAATAAAATTTCCTTTTTTGTTAACAAGTAACAAAGTAATTTTTCTAATAAAATTCTTCGATTTGAATGCTATTTGGAAATGCTTGCTTGCTAAAAAAAAACTTTGAAATTTAAAATTTCCTTTTCTTAATGCAAAAACTTTTCTTAGTACAGCTTTATCGAACTTAATTCTCGAGTAGACTATGCTTGTCGATGATAAATTTCCAACTGCCTCGAAAAATTCTGTCTCCGCCTGAAGAGATCTTTACCTTTTTTTCGAATCTTCTAGAAAAAAAAATCCTATTGCATTCTCTTTTCTTTACCTCAGTTACTAAACCTTTTCATCTTTATTACATCTTTGTCCTTTTCGTCGGCCGTCCCAAAATCACTATATAGTTTTATTAAAATTTTTGGCGCGTAAATTTCTTTCCCCTAAAATAGACATTCTATCTCTGCTTGTCTAATGTGGAATCAATCCCATCATCCCGTCCTCTTTTTTTTTTATTTTTAGTCACATTTACTAATAAACGTTAAACATGAATACCAATCATACAACACCTAAACAACTATTAACATACACACTTCAAACCACTTTCCAGTCAGATAATTTATTTAAAATCTCTAATGCTTCCCCAACCTTTGCCATTTTAAGTATTCCAGTCAATTTTGAACAGCTGATATATGTCAACCTATTGACTGGCAGATATTCGTCAATAATTTGTTTTGTTGTCAATTGTCAAATCGTGAGTGTCGGCTTTTTTAGTTTTGTGTTATGTTTGTTTTTGTTTTTCTTTATTTGTTCTTTTCGTTTTATATATTTTATTGATTATGTTTATTTAGGTTTATGAAATTTGCGAAGTATAGTGTCGTTAGGGCTGAGGGAATATCCGACCCCAGCCCTGAATTCATTTGGATGGACAACATTGCAATGCATTTACATGCATGCAAAAATAGAACACTCTGCTGCTGTGAAAAGTCAACAGGTGAGTGCAAATCTATAATATAGAGGCGCGATTTCTGGTTTTCAAAAAGAAAACTATTTGGGAACTAGATATCGCGTCTCAGTTTTAAAGTTTGTCGTAATATAATATTACATAAATCTATTTTCTTGTTTTATTTTCTCGGCACATGTCTTCGACGTCGACTTCAGCTGAGAATTATGTCATTGTGCAGGTAAGTGAACTTTACATTTCATAAAGTTGAGTTTCTGCTTTTGTTTTTCCTTCCTTTTCAGATAGATACCATCGGTGCAATGCTGCATCGCTGCCGACGTAAATTTTCGGGGTTTGAAGGAAGGTGAGTGTTTATCAAATCTTAAGCATGATTTTTTGTTTGTTTGTTAATTTCATGTTGTACGTGTACGTAACAGGCTCGTCTGTATTTCATGAGTGGTCACGAGTGAAATATAACGTAATAAAAGGAACGTACAACAAACGATCATGACCTTAGCATACACATACCTCTAGAAAAGTCTCCGCGAGCGTATTGCCTAACGTGGGGCAAGGGCCTACTCCCTGAGAACATGCTCTAATTTCCTCTTATTGCTTATGCTTATGTATAAAGTATATCTGAAGTCAACTCATAACTAAATAATACATACAAATAAATATAAATATTGCATAAAATATCACAGATAAAACTAAGTCTAATATAAAATATTGCACATAATCCTAATAATTACACATAAGCCTTAAACCTATATATCACAGAAATTATACAGTCAATGAAAAAAATATGAATATATAAATAAATGATAAATAATAAATAATGAATAATAAATAATAAATAATGAATAATAAATAATAACAGTTGTCAGTTCTCTAGGTACCTGAAACTAATACTAAGAGGCAAAGAGGTCTTTGGCATGGAAAATACCTACTTTCTTCCCAGTCACATTTCCTACCTCGTATAATGAATTTCCTATCGTTTTCAATATAATGCTTTTGATTGATTTCGGTCCCAGCTTGGCGTTATAGCCTGCTGCCTTGTCACTTTGTCTGAAATTGCGTCTATATACGATTTGTCCAACTCGGTATTTTATCTCTCGACTTCTTAAATCGTATGTTTTCTTGCCTTTGTCATGTGCCTTGCTTAAGTTTTTAAATATCTCGTCCCTTATAATTTGTTGTTTGTCCTTTGTTTCTAGGGTCCTAACGTCTGAATCTTTAATGTTATTTAACCGTCGTATGATGTCAAAAGCGGATCCGTTCTGTGCCATCTGGAAGCCGAAGACAACATAATATGGCTCTAAGCCTGTGGCTTCGTGGGATACACTTCGCAGAGAAAATGCCGCGGAGGTAACATGTTTGTCCCAGTCTCGTTGGTCACTTCCAAGGTAAGAACGGATCTTTGCCAGTACGCTACGGTTCACACGTTCTGAGGCATTGGCCTGCGGAGAGTAGACCGCAGTCCTCACGTGCTTAACCCCGTAGCGCTTTAAAAAGTTAGAAAACAATTCAGATATGAATTGCTTTCCGTTGTCAGAGTGTAAATGTTCTGGAACCCCAAACACATGGAAGATGGCTTCCTCTAAATACTGGACCACTGCAGCTGAAGTTGCCTTCCTTATGGGTTTAAGAAAGACAAATTTGCTGAAGTGGTCGAGCACAACAAAAATTTGGGTGTTGCCATTTTTGGTCCTAGGATAGGGTCCCAGAAAGTCAATGTATAGGCGTTGAAATGGTCGTTCTGTTACAGTCTGTACCCCCATTGGAGGTCTATTTGTCCGATTTATGCTTTTATTGCACTTGCAAGTATCACAGTTTTTTATAAAGTCATTTACATCTATAGTCATTCCAGGCCAAAAATATTGTTGTCGAAGTTTATGGAGGGTTTTATGGATCCCTCCATGTCCCGCAGCTGGAGAGTCGTGTGCCGAGATCAGAAGACCCTCTCTCAACCCCGACGGTACCCAGAGCTTCCAAGCTCTGTCTTCCTGGATGGTATCCCCGGTACGTATATCTGTCCTTTTATAAATGAAGTCGTCTGAAATGCATACGTCTGGAAATTTATTCTCGTTCTCTTTTATCGTTTTACGAAGGTTTTCATACTCCTCCGAAGAAAAATGCGTCGAGTTAAAGTCAATGTCAAGTCGTTCTGTATCAGCAGTGATCTCCTCCATATGGACGCGAGAAAGAGCATCTGGTACTACATTCTGAGTGCCTTTTCGATGCTCAATGGTAAAATTAAATGCCTGCAGCTTAAGGCTCCATCTAGCCAGACGTCCCGACAAGTCCTTTTGGGACATCAGCCACTTCAAGCTGGCATGGTCGGTTATGATGGTAAACGGAAGGAGCTCAACATAAGCCCGAAACTTCTGCACGCTGAGGACAGCTGCATAGCATTCCAACTCAGTGATGCTATAATTCTTTTGAGCTGAATTCAGCTTCTGAGAAATGTAGGCTATTGGCCTCTCCCCACCCCCTGCATCGATCTGGAAGAGAACACTGCCGACACCTGTTGTTGATGCGTCGCATTGAATGTAAAAGTGCTTCGTGAAGTCCGGGTTTGTCAAAATTGGCGCTGAAATCAGAAGCTGTTTAAGCTCTTCAAATGATTTAATTGCCTCGTCAGTCATTTTAAAGTCTTTGCCTTTTTTCAGGCATTCCGTCATTGGTGCAGTAATCGTGGAAAAATTTGGTATAAACCGACGATACCATCCAGTCATCCCTAAGTACCGTCTGAGTTGTTTTGGAGTCCTCGGAACTGGGAACCGCTCAACTGCTGACACTTTGGCTGAATCAGTCCTAATGCACCCGTCGCCCACAATATACCCAAGGTATTTAATCTCCTTTTGGCAAAATTTACTTTTCTCAACATTTATCGTTAAGCCAGCATTGCGAAGACACCCAGCGACGTCCTCTAGCAAACCCATATGGCTTTCGAAGTCCGGAGAGCAGACAAGGAGATCGTCAAGGTAAACAAAGACATTGTCTTTGAGCCTTGACGGTATCACCCTGTCCATAAGCCGACACATTCTCTGGGCTGCATTGCACAAGCCAAATGGCATTACTGTAAATTGATACAGTGGCCGCCCAGGGACTGTGAAGGCCGTTTTCTCTCTGGACTTCTTCTCCAAAGGGATTTGCCAGAAGGCGTCTTTCAAATCGATACCTGAAATGAACCGAGTGTCCTGCAACCGGCTCAACAACCCTTCTATGTGGGGCAACGGGTACGCGTCTTTTTTTGTTACGTCATTTACTTTTCGTGAGTCTAGGCACAGCCTGTTTTTGCCAGGTTTCCTCACCAGCACAACAGGAGAGCTCCACGCACTCTGGCTCTCTTCAATCACTCCCAGAGAAATCATGCGATCGAGCTCGTCGAAGAGAAGCTTCTGGATCGCCGGAGACACTGGGTAGTGCCTCTGTTTGATCGGCTCTACTTCGGCGGTCTCGATCACATGCTCCTCCAGGCTTGTCTTTCCGAGGCCAAGTTTTGCGTAGGACGGGTACTTAGCCTTCACCGCCTGTAGTGCCTCCGTCTGTGCTGGCGAGAGAACCTGCATCATCGGGTCTGTGGTCGTCGTGTCTAGTATCTCTATCTCGGAAATTATATCTGGAGCAACTTTAAAAGCTTTCCAGAAATTCACCCCGAGATAAAGTGTTTGTTGTAGAGAAGGAACAACATAAAATTCTAAATTTTCCGTTCTGTTCCTCCACGATACTGGAATTGTCACTGTGCCTATTATCTTTTGACTCTTTCCGTCCGCTGTCCGAATATTGCAGTTAATCGTTTTAATCTGAAGACTATTGTCTTCGATAAACTTTATTGCCCCTTTTCCCAAGCAACTTACAGACGCGCCACTGTCCAAAAGACCTAACAACGTATCGTCTATTAATTTGACCTTAGCGAAGGGTCTATTGTCATCTTCAGTCTGTAGGACAGTGGCTTCCAAATTCTTAAATCTACTTCTTTTCCTAGCAAATTTTTCCCGTAATTTCTCTATCTTTATAAAGTTCTTCTTCTTTTTTTCTTTTTCTTTAGGATCTTCTGCAAAAATCCTTTTACGCGCCTCTTCGTATTCAAATATACGCTGGTGGAGACTTTTTTTTTCAGGTAGTGTTTGAATAATTTTGCTTTCGTCTTGATTTATGATTACTCTTTTTAAAATTTTTATTCCTTTTGGTTTTGCTTCTCCGGGACCTTGTCTATTGGGCGAGCACTCCCGGATGCTTCGCCCTTCAACAGGTTTTCCGGATTATTTTTGCAAGACGGACACAGCAAGACGGGAACATTGGGTTTACCACATTGAAAACAAACAAGTGAATGGAAATGAGACGAACATGGATTTTGAACATCACCACACACAACCTTTCTATCGTCAGTATTATTTTTATTTGTCATTTGTCTAGTTTTGTCCTTGGGGTAATTGTTCCTGATAGCACTTATTTTGTCAGTTATAACGTCTCTACTTTCGTCATTATACTCGTCCTCTCCCGTCATAGTCAACATTTCGTTAATCTGTTTTCTTTTGTAATTGTTCTCCCTTGCATTTAAGTGTTTCTCTGCCCGACGGCAAGCAGATCGTAAGTCGGAGAGAGAGGATATAGAGCAGCCGAAGATTAACGTACCTATCTTGTCGCGGAGGTTCTGTTTTAGGATGGTGACGAGCTCTTCCTCAGGCAACTTTTGTTTCATCTGGAAGACCAGAGACCTCACATTTGAAAAAAAATCGTCGCAACTTTCGCCTGGCATCTGCTTTCTTTCCATGATATCTCGCATAATTTCGTGATCAGAGTCTGCCGCACGGAATTGTCGTAACAGTTCCCTTTTCACGTCATGGTAATTTAGAAAGCTGTCGTCGGCCCGTTCTTCCAGGAATTGCCAGTACCACCTCTCGGCTACTCCTGAAAGAAGGTAGTGGAACTGATTAAATATGTGTTCCTCACAGACGTTTAATCTCTGCTGCATCGTTTCGATGCGGAAGATGAAACTTTCCACCGGCATCGACTTTTTAGTACCATCGAACTTAATGTTCCACTTGTGTAGATCACTTTTTTGGTGGGCATGTGGTGAAGTTGCGTTGATAAAATCTTGGGTTTCTATCGGAACGTTATGTCGAGCTGGTGGGGAATTCTGTCGCCGGCCGATAGGTCTTGTATCCCTCGCTTCAGACATCTGAAGCGGCGTGGACCTCTGAGGTATGCGCCCGCTTCCTGCCTGCTGTGCTTCCAGCATTTCCACCTTTAGTGACAGCAATTCTAGTTGGCTTGTTAGGGTGCTCGAAACCATTTCCAATTTTTTTGTAAAAAGTGATCCTAGTGCTATCTGGTCCCTTTGGATCACCCCTGAAACTACCTCCTGAATCCTGTCTAGGAGGCGGTTATCATCCGGAGGAGGATTTGGCCCTACTGCCCCTTGATCGCTGTCAAAAACACTATCCACCCCTTCCTTATCTGGACTACTATCTAGGTTCATATTATTTATTACTTGCTCAAATTGTTTTTCTCTACTTTTTTTTTTGTGGCTACTTTCTAAATTGGAGACATTAGACTTTGACTTATTAATGCCGAAATCTACTGATGTGGAACCCGCATTATTTTGTCCCCTAATTTTAATTAAGGCTCCTCCTGAAGCTTTTCTCTGGCTTTGCCTCGTCTGGACCCTCGATCTCTCGTTGGAGCAGACTTTAGGGACAGCACCAGTCTTCTTATTATGATTGCTCATAGTAAAAAAAAAACGAGTTTTATTTTCACAAATAAAAAAAAAAAGGAAATGCCTCTCTTCAAAAAAAACTAAACCGTTATAGCGGATTTTCTTTCCTTCTTCAAAAAAAATTGAATTCGGGTATAAAAGAGTTTATGAAAATCTTGATTTGCTATTATTAACAAACAAATATTCAAAGATTGAGTTTTTCGAGTTAATATTATAATTTTAAATTAAATGAGCTGATGTGTGGCTGGGTCAGTTCTCCCATGATCGTTCTCAACGCTCAGATATTGTAGTCTGTCTTAGTCTTGTAAGTCTAGTTGTAGTCGGTTTCCTTGACGATTTTGCGGAAAGTCGTCCTAAGTCAGTAGAGGTTTCGTCTCATCCCAGCGAATCGCAACTCAAAGCACTGGCGAGTAGCCTCTATGATGAGGCCGATTGGCCGAGAGTGAGAAGAACCTCTACTTTTAGACAAAGGGAGCAGTGAACCCACATTTACCTGTACTGCTTGTACTTGTGGTAACGGCTGCCCACTGCACCCCTGTCACGTCTGTGTCTATTCGGTAGTCAAGTGAACCGGAGTCAGGCTCCTAGTTCAATGTCCTAACCGAATATTAACATCGACTACTTTGGTCTCCAAACGAGTCAACACCACAAAATTCAGGATTTATTTAAATCCTTGAATCGGAATTGTTAACTCGTTCGGAGAGCAGTCGACGTCCAAATTGTCTAGTCTAGTCTTCTGTAAAAAGGTAGTTTGGAATGGGAGTATAGGGAATTAAAATGGGAATAAGTGGAGTTTTGGAAATGGAAGTTAAAAAAAAATTATTTATGAAAAAGGGAATTTATCAAAAAAAAAACTAACAAAAGTAAAAGTAAAAGAAAATGATTAAAATTTAAGTTACATTAAAAAAAGGAATTAAAAAGAAAAATGCTATACTGCCATCGTTTGTCGAAAGCCAGGAACTTCCTTTCGGAAATTCCTGTCCTTCAAGAAACGATGGGTAAAGCCGTATAACGTTGGGCGCCATTTGTTACGGAGCGAGGTCCCACTAGGGGTTCTGCCACTGGCAAGGACGTCGCGACACGCTCGCGGTTGCTCGGCTTAGCTCGTCGGACGGGTGGTCCTTGTCACTTACCAGTGACACCTCTCCATGAACAAAAAAGTTTTGTTGTCGTGTCGACTTATAAAAAGGTGGATAAAATGGAACCGGATAAATAGGAAAAGGGAAGGATGTCCTCTCAGTCCAGTTGCAGTCAGGTTGTTCCTTCACTATTTTTAATACTAAACCTATAACTAAACTACTCTATATTAACCTATATTAAAACTAAAAGTGAAAGAAATTTATTTCTTTAACTTTTAAGAAAATTTTTCATTTCCTTAAATAATCCTCTTATCTACTACCTAATTCTATTCTAGGAGGAATGACCTGTTTGCATCTGCACCGAGGCATCGCAAAATAGTCAAGGAAAGGTCGACTTCGTCCGGTCGTCCATGGTCCGTCACGTCGTCATCTGAAAAGCGCCTAGAATAATCACCGTGGGATCAACAACCCCAGCCACACACCTACAGCCCGCTTGATCTACTCACTCATGGTGCGGATCAATAAAAAATATAAAAAAAAGGAATTATGCCTCCCACCCAATGGGCAACGGCAATAAGAAGTCACGTATTTATGTTTTCAATTTGTAGATACATGTATTACTTTTTATTAAAAATGACTTCAAATAAAAAAAGTTAAAATAAAATATGAAAATTTAAAGTTAAAAGATATATATATATATATATATATATATATATATAATGTGTATTTGTTTAACCACAAAAGTTATAAATGAATTCAAAATAAAAATTCAATTAAAAGTGTAAATATATATATAAAAGAAAGAAATATTTACAAATGAAAAAATTTTTTTTTTTTTCCAAAAAAAAACTTAAAAATTCAAAACTAAAATTTGTCATGTACTGCCATTAGTAGCAAAAAAAAACGAAATGAATAAAAATTATGTAAATGACACTTACTTGGTAGTTTTTTTTCAAGGAGATCCTGCCGGCATGATTTCGATGAAATTACCTGTAGCAAAGTTGGTTAATGAGAATAATTGAATTGGCAACTACTAATTGCAGTTTACACTAAACGAAATTATGTAAATGTAAGTTAAAATAGAAAAACTCAAAATAGTGAAAACTCAATTTTAATTTAAATTTAATTCAAAAAAAAAACTCAAAAAGGTAAACTAGATTTAAAATTTGATAAAACTCAAAAAAAAAAGGTAAAAACTTTTAAATTTAAAAAAACTCAATTTTATGAATAAAAAAAAAACTCAATCTGCGTTTCGAGAAGATTTCCCTCTTTTTCCTTTCTGAATGTAGAACTTTGCTTGAGTGTTATATTTGATCAAGTTTATTTTTTACTACTCGACGGTTCTTGTCTTTGATATACTGAAGATTCAAGTATTTCTGCACTTTAAACTGCGTTCGCAGCTTTTCACTATCGTGAATTATTTTCGAAGAACTGTGGTGATATATAATCCCATTTAAACCGCTTAGCACACTAACACGACTTCGCAAAGTTTTGGGAATTAAGCCTTTTGGGTTTAATTTTGTTTGATTGGACACAACACTTTCTAAAATAGATTTTGCGCACTCGTACTTTAAGATTGTACTTTTTCACTTTAAGTGAATTGTTTCAAAGGAATGATTTTAGAAATTTTTATTTTTGAATTTACAAATAAAATGGCGTTTTGTTTTTTTTTTATACGCGGCTTGTTTTTACGTAATTATTATTATTATAAATCTCCAGTAAAACTTTTGAAATTGAATATGAAAATCTTGAGTTTTGCAATATGGCGGTTCTCTACGTGCAGCCTTTTTTTTAAAGAACTGATTTTACACACTCTACTATCCACTTATTACTTCAGCACAAAAAAAAACCTGCGGAAATAAAATTTCCTTTTTTGTTAACAAGTAACAAAGTAATTTTTCTAATAAAATTCTTCGATTTGAATGCTATTTGGAAATGCTTGCTTGCTAAAAAAAAACTTTGAAATTTAAAATTTCCTTTTCTTAATGCAAAAACTTTTCTTAGTACAGCTTTATCGAACTTAATTCTCGAGTAGACTATGCTTGTCGATGATAAATTTCCAACTGCCTCGAAAAATTCTGTCTCCGCCTGAAGAGATCTTTACCTTTTTTTCGAATCTTCTAGAAAAAAAAATCCTATTGCATTCTCTTTTCTTTACCTCAGTTACTAAACCTTTTCATCTTTATTACATCTTTGTCCTTTTCGTCGGCCGTCCCAAAATCACTATATAGTTTTATTAAAATTTTTGGCGCGTAAATTTCTTTCCCCTAAAATAGACATTCTATCTCTGCTTGTCTAATGTGGAATCAATCCCATCATCCCGTCCTCTTTTTTTTTTATTTTTAGTCACATTTACTAATAAACGTTAAACATGAATACCAATCATACAACACCTAAACAACTATTAACATACACACTTCAAACCACTTTCCAGTCAGATAATTTATTTAAAATCTCTAATGCTTCCCCAACCTTTGCCATTTTAAGTATTCCAGTCAATTTTGAACAGCTGATATATGTCAACCTATTGACTGGCAGATATTCGTCAATAATTTGTTTTGTTGTCAATTGTCAAATCGTGAGTGTCGGCTTTTTTAGTTTTGTGTTATGTTTGTTTTTGTTTTTCTTTATTTGTTCTTTTCGTTTTATATATTTTATTGATTATGTTTATTTAGGTTTATGAAATTTGCGAAGTATAGTGTCGTTAGGGCTGAGGGAATATCCGACCCCAGCCCTGAATTCATTTGGATGGACAACATTGCAATGCATTTACATGCATGCAAAAATAGAACACTCTGCTGCTGTGAAAAGTCAACAGGTGAGTGCAAATCTATAATATAGAGGCGCGATTTCTGGTTTTCAAAAAGAAAACTATTTGGGAACTAGATATCGCGTCTCAGTTTTAAAGTTTGTCGTAATATAATATTACATAAATCTATTTTCTTGTTTTATTTTCTCGGCACATGTCTTCGACGTCGACTTCAGCTGAGAATTATGTCATTGTGCAGGTAAGTGAACTTTACATTTCATAAAGTTGAGTTTCTGCTTTTGTTTTTCCTTCCTTTTCAGATAGATACCATCGGTGCAATGCTGCATCGCTGCCGACGTAAATTTTCGGGGTTTGAAGGAAGGTGAGTGTTTATCAAATCTTAAGCATGATTTTTTGTTTGTTTGTTAATTTCATGTTGTACGTGTACGTAACACAGTAAAGTGCTGAGGCAGAGAAAATAAGGAACATCGATTAAGTAGCAATATTTAAAGCGTTTAGCAATAAAAGTAATAAATTTTCTGTTGCCACTTACCTTTTTTAAATCCTAAGAAATGACGTCTAATGCAGCATTGCACCGATGGTATCTGAAAAGGAAGGAAAAACAAAAGCAGAATCTCAACTTCATTAAAATACATTTCACTTACCTGTACAATGAGATAATCCTCAGCTGACGTCGACGTCGAATGCATGTGCCGAATACACGTGCCAAGAAAGTAGAACAAAAAAAAATGGAATTAGCATTCTATTACGACAAATATTAAAACTGAGACGCGATATCTATTTCCCAAATAAATTTTCTTTTTGGAAAAGGCAGAAATCGCGCCTCTATTTACACTTACCTGTTGATTTTGCACAGCACGGCACAGTGGAATTTGCCACTATTTCTGCATGCATGTAAGATGCATTGCATTTTCCATATCCGATTGATTTTAGGGCCAGGGGCTGGATATTCCCCCAGCCCTATCGACACTATATTTCAAAATTTTCTATACCCGAATTAATAAATAAAAATTAAAAAAAAAAAACACCAAACAAACAAAATATAAATTAAAATTTTTCATGTAAATTCTCTAATAGGAGATGGGTATGTGTTAAAATTTGAAGAAAATCGGGCTAATTTTTAAAAAATTTACATGGACACCACACGGGTCTCAGGGCCCTATCACTCCAACAAATTTACAAAAAGTTATGTCCATCAGTGATACACATGTGTTAAAAAATTGAAGAAAATCGAGCTAATTTTTAAAAAATTTAAATGGGCACCCCTTGGGCCTCAGGGCACGTTGACTCCAAAAACAAAAACAAAAAGTGTTTTCATCGGATATACTTACGTATATAAAATTTGAAATAAATCGGGTTATTTTTTGTTTAATTTTGGGGCCCCACGACCCCGGTGCCCGCGGCCTCCAAAATTTTTACAAAAAATATACATTCGTATATAAAATTTAAAGAAAATCGGGTTATTTTTTTAAAAAAATTTTATGGGGTCCCACGAAACCGGGGCCCGGGGTCTCCAAAATTATTACAAAAAGTGTTCGTATATAAAATTTGAAGGAAATCGGGTTATTTTTTTAAAAAAAATTTATGGGGCCCCACGAACCCGGCGCCCGGGGTCTCCAAAATTTTTAGAAGAAGTGTTGTCTATCGGAGATACATGTGTTTATAAAATTTGAAGAAAATCGGGTTATTTTTTTAAAAAAAATTTATTGGGCCTCCAAATTTTTCACAGAAAGTGTTGTCTATCAGCGATACATGCGTATATAAAATTTAAAGAAAATCGAGTAAAATTTTGTAAAAAAATTGTATGGGAGCCCCCCGACCCCGGGGCCCGAGAGTCCTCAAATTTTATTAAAAAGTGTTGTCTCCGGAAATACACATGTGTGCAAAATTTCAATAAAATCGGGCTTTGGGAAGTGGGTTAAAAATTGATCGCAAGATTCCACGACAGACGACCGACGACCGACCCACGGGCAAGTGAAGTTAATATAAAGAATTTAAAAAGGAAAGACCCCGGGCCCCAGGGTCATTGGGCCCCAAAAAATTTTTAAAAAAATTAACCCGATTTTTTTTTAAATTTTATACACGTGTGTATCTCCGATGGGCAACACTTTTGGAGACAGGGTTTGGAGGGTCATGGGGCCCCAAAATTTTTTTTAAAAAACCTATATATGTGTATCTCCGATGGACAACATTTTTTGTAAAGTTTTTGGAGCAAGGCCCTGAAGTCCGAGTTTGGTTATGGGTGCCCATATAAATTTTTTAAAAATTAGCTCGATTTTCTTCAAATTTTAACACATACCCATCTCCTATTAGAGAATTTACATGAAAAATTGTATTTTTATGGGTTGTTTTTTTTATGATTATATTATTGATTATATCCTCTAAGAAAAGGAAAGTTTTCTTTTGTTAATTTTAGTATAATTTTAGTTTAGAATATTATAGTTATAAGTGTTTATAATTTAAAAACAAAGGAATGACCTGGCTGCACCGGGACTGAGGGACGTTATCCTTTATTGCCTCCTTTATCCAGCCCCTTTTTATCCAGATTTTCCTTTCCTTTTTTATTTTTCTATATAAGTCGACACGACAAATTTTTTTTGTTCATGACGAGGTGTCACTGCTAAGAGACAAGGACCGCCCGTCCGACGAGCTTAGCCGATCAACCGCAAGCGTGTCGCGACGTCCTTGGCAGTGGCAGAACCCCTAGTGGGACCTCGCTACATAACAGCGTTCTTTAGCATTGCCAAATAAGACATTTTATTAGGATTGACTCTCACGCTTTACGCTTCCCAATTAAGTATTTTTGTTTCTGGATTAACCGAAGCTCAGCAAGATTATTAGGACTTTACGGGTTCTAATACGATCAAAAACGCAACGTGTATTTGTTTTTAAATAAACATTTACATTTATTGAGAAATAATCTATTTATATATTTTTGTTCAATACTGTGTTTATGGTTTAAAAATGTATATAATTAAGCTTTGTACTTACGGTTTCTAGGTTTTCAGGTTATGTTTTCCATGCGGTTTTCATCAAAGATTTTCAGGTATCCGGCTAGGGTTGTATGCGTCTAAATTGAATCACGGTTCTGGATTCGGTAAATTTAGATCACTGACATAGGTCTTCTGCCTCCATCCGGCTCAAGGACCAATGTTTTTTACCAAAAGTCGGGTTCCAACAAGCAAATGGCACTCTTGGCAAAAAAATGATGTTGGCGATCAACTAAAATGGTTGGCTGGTGACCGCACGAACTCACAAACAAAAAGGGCTGACACGACGTTCGCGCTATGAATTTACTATTTGATTTTATGATAAATAAAACACCACTAATGGTTTAACTTATTATTCCCAATTATTACAAAATATGAAAAATTGGCACAAATTCATATATAACGGGTGTTTTTTTAAGAGGTTGCCGATTTTTTTTTTGAATAAAACACATATAAAATTATGAAATGACCAAAATTTTTTTTTATTTGGTAGATAATTTTTTGGCATTTAACATTTAAACACAATTTCTGGCATATGGCTACCACGACTATTTTTCACAAATGTCATTCTGGAGGTCCAATTTTCCAGCACTTTTTCAAGCATTTGAGGGCGTATGTCAGCAATGACACGTTGAATATTGGTTTCCAAAGCGTCATAAACCAATGACTTCACGTATCCCCACAAAAAGTAATCGAGTGGCGTCAAATCGCACGAACGCGGAGGCCAATTCACCGGACCATTTCTCGAAATAATGTTGTCGTTGAAAGTTTCTTTCAATAAGTCGATTGTTTCACGTGCTGTATGGCAAGTGGCACCATCTTGTTGAAACCACATTTCATCCATATCCATATCTTCAAGATTTGACAACAAAAACTCATTTAACATGGTTCTGTATCGATTTCCATTCACGGTAACGCGTCGTCCTTCCTCATTTTTAAAGAAATATGGACAGGATGCATTGGTAATTCTTGAACGGCGTGTGGATTATCTTTGCTCCAAATGCGACAATTTTGTTTGTTGACGTATCCATTTAACAAAAAATGCGCCTCATCACTGAAGAGAATTTTACGGTAAAAAAATGGATCTTCGTTCAATTGATTTAACGACCAATCACTGAATTCACGGCGCAAACGATGGTCGTGTGGCTTTAATTCTTGCACCAATTGAATTTTGTATGGCACCAAACCCAAATCTTTACGTAAAATTTTCCATAAAGTCGATGGACAAAGTCCAATTTGCTGAGCACGACGACGAATCGATAAATTGTCGTTTTCTTCGACACTGGCCTCAACGACAGCAATATTTTCTTCTGTACGAACTCTTCTCATTCTTGTCGGTGGCTTGGCATCCAAAAGAGTGAATGTAGACCGAAATTTGGTAATTACGTTCTTTATGGTGGTCTCTGACGGACGATTATGTGCACCATAAAATTCACGAAGTGCTCTATAAACATTTTTAATTGAACACTGATTTTGAAAATAAATTTCCACGATTTGAAAACGTTGTTCTGGAGTTAACCTATTCATAATGATTTGCCAAACAATACTGAGTAGAAATGCCACTTTGAGCTGTCAAAACAACTGTCATAAAATAAAACGACATCTATCGGAAAAACAAACCTCCTAAAAAAACACCCGTTACAAACGCACGTCTCCTTTCTTGCGAATTCTAAATTGAATGGGTGCTGTTGCTAGTGTACAAAAATATATTGTCAAAGTGAATAATTCAAACAGGGTGATACTATGAATTTACAATTATGTACATTTAAAATTCAAATTAAATATTATTTCAAATTATAAAGATATGGTATGGAAAGAAAAAGTATGAGTATACCACAATATAATAACTATTTCAAATTATAAATACATAATTAGCTGCTATCTGATGGTTGGAACAAGTTGTATTTGGTCTGATCAGTGTAAATATAGACACAACATTAAAACTACAATTGAAATGTTAGACGATGATATGATCTTATAAAAAAAAATGCTATAAAACAAACATAAAAAATTGTGATGACCGAAATCTACTATTGAATAAAAATTTCCTTTTAACCTTTAGTAACTGTAAATTAAAATTAGGGCAGAAATCCTTTCAGAATGACAAAATTATAATACATGATAAATACTTTTACCCAAATGAGGAAATTGATGTTACATATATTAAAAACTTTAAATCCAGCCTGTAGCGTATGGGATCAAGTCGATGACCCTGTAAACTGAGAGCTCTTTCAGGTCGTAGAAAAATGGTTTACATAAAATGCGGTGTCTTGACCCTGCTAGAGCCGGACAACTGCAGAGGAAGTGTATGAGAGTTTCTTTCTCATTTTCATCTTTGCAACTTCAGCAGAAGTTTCTGTGCGCCGGTATTATTATTATCATTATTAATTGTACTTTTGCTTTTAGGAAAAAACAGTGTGAAAATCACTAATAAACAAACAATTGGCGCAAGTAAAGATCTTGATCCAGAGGAGATTAAAGATAGATACGGAATCAAATAATAAAACAAATATATTGCACATATTAAAACGATTCAGGAAAATCTTAAAACAAGGGGTGGAGCAGTTGTATCAACGAAGCAATATCAATAATAAATAACTGATAAGATAATCCACAATCTGTTTTTACGACGAACGGAATGTGTATTTTGACACATTCCAGCCGTTGATATAATCATCTAAAATCTATTTTTATGAGGGATGGATTGTGTATTTTGACATCATCCATCCACTAATACGGTCGTCCAATATCTGTTTTTACGACGAACGGAATGTGTATTTTCACACGTGATGGATTGTGTATTTTGACACCAACCATCCACTGATACGATAATCCCTAATCTATTTTACTGAGGGACGTAGTGTTGCTGGATGTTGATATGTCTTCTCTATTCCACCCAACATAAAAGACAAAATATTTTATTTTAAGTGTTATCAATATTAATACTCTTTATTCCAAAATGTAATATATTAAAAAGACAAAGAAAACAATCTTCAAAAAAATAAATCGGCTTCCGCACTCTTAAACAGCTTCTCTACGACTTCGCTCAGCCACACCTTGTTTTTGAAGTTTTGCTAACATCAACGATTGACAACTCCAACTCGTTCCTTTTTCGACGTTACCAGATAGCAACATTTTTGTTAACATTCGGGCATCCTTAGCATACATTCGTCCTCGAATCATACTATATCTTAATATTAAATATTGTTCAATATTTAACAAATAACAAAATTTTCAATTTAAATATTTTTCAAATTCATTAGATGAAAGTGATCAAAAAAGAAGAATCATTATTTAAAATTAATTCATAAAAATAAATCAAAAGTCTCATACAAATTTTTGTTTAAATTACGAAATCTCTGTGCCGTAAGGGCGGATAAATATGTCTTTTCGGTCTTAAATATTTTGGTTGTCGTTCTAGCTCACCACCGTCGTCAATTGTAGTGGTTGGTTCTTCATGACCTTGTATCGGCTGAGTTCTAATTAAATTTTCTTGCTCATTAGAATTTACGATCACACATTCATCGTTATCTTCATCAGATGTTGGTTTCCACAACTTAAGTTGACTAACATTGGCGGTAGATGCATACCTTCGTCCGGTGGAGTCATTTCTCAAAGTGGCGACTCCATATGTATCACCTGGCAAAATTTTTGTAATGACTAGTGGTCCTCTGCTCCTTGGGTGTAACTTCGTTGAGTCTCCTGTAGTTTGAGGTGGTGCGGACATAAAAACTATATTCCCAATGTCGAACTGCACGTTAAGTAGTATTTTCTGATCATATCGACCTTTGAATTTTTGTTGTTCCTTCTTAATTCTCTCGATTGCCTTGGTTCGAATTAGTTCAGGATTTTCGTAGTTTACTGATTCCTCACGTACTGTCCTCTGTCTTGCAAGACCTTCATCGAATCTCGGTGTATAAAGTAAAGTAATTCCAGTGGTGTTTTCCCCGTAGTCTTGTTTTCTGAATTGTTCAAATCCCTCGCTACAGTCTTCAGCTTCCGGTCCCAGTCTCGTCCGTCTTTGTTATCATCTATTGTAGGCATAATTGTTAATGAAAGAGTTCGATTCACCCTCTCAACTTGACTGTTCGCTTGAGCATGTCTAGGAGAATTGAAATGTATGCATGATATGCCTATTACAAAACGTTTCGAATTTGGAAGACTTGAAACATGTCCCCCTGTCGGATACCACTCGCTCAGGAGCTCCAAATTCGGATACGAAATCGTCCAATTTTCGAACAACATTGTCAGCGCTGGTATTTCGAACTGCTTCGAGTCTCACATACTTGGTTAGATTGTCCACGAGTACCAAAATATACTTATTCCCTTTTAAACTTGTTATAAAAGGACCTATGTGATCAAGATGAATGACCATAAATGGTTTCGATGCTGGAGGAATAGGATGTAACTGTCCCGCAGGTTTCTCGGTACGAGATTTCGGCAATAAACAATGTAGACAGGCTCCAATGTGTTGTTTGAGAAAAATTATAGCTTGACAGCCTGTTACGATTATGAATTCTATGTAAATCAGCAAAAATCGTAGTCTTTGTGTTGCCCACATAATGGCTAACAACTCTAGCTTACTTGAATGATACCATTTTTCAGGTTCTGCTGTTAATCGACTTATTGCATATACTAAATGCAATCTATCATCATCGCCTCGTTGGAATAACAGCGCATAATACATTTTCAAGATCTATATCCTACAATTATTGATACATATATATGTACCATACAGAAATTGGTACCTATAGACCTATCTACTAAGTTTCTATTATTTTGGGCTACAATAATAAAAGCTTTCTCTGTTAACGCATTCCATATAAATGACTTATTTGTCTTAAGTAATTCATACAGAGGTGCTGCCCGTAATGAAAATTGCTTTACAAATCGCCGAAAGAATCCTGACAACCCCAGGAAACGTCTCACCTCATGCACATTCTTCGGTGTAGGAAAATCTTCTATAGCACGCAATTTTCAATCACCTGGTTCAATGCCTTTGTCAGAAATAAAGAAACCTAAATAGTTTACTCGTCGTCTTAAAAATTCGCACTTGCTGAGTCGTATTGTTAGACCACCTCCTCGTAATGCCTGGAGAACTAATATAAGTCTCTCTCCTAAATCTTTCCTGTGACGTCCGGGTATAAGTATATCATCTAAGTAAAAGAGTACTACTTACTACTCGTAGTTGTCCCAATACAAGTTGCATAATTTTTGTGAAATAAAATGGTGCGTTTGTTAAACCAAAAATCATACGAGTAAACTCACCCGTCTCCTCCGGTGTAATAAATGCTGTCTTATGACGGTCTTTCGGATGGATTGGAATCTGATGAAGATCTTGAGCCAAATCCAAGACAATGAACATCTTCGCACCAGCCAGTAATGCCACATGATTGCCAATGTTTGGTAGTGGAAAATTCACTTTAACCGTTTGATTGTTTAAACGTCGGTAATCCACGACTAGTCTTGAATCTCCCGTTTTTTGCGCACGAGTTTAACTGGACTGGAATATGCAGAATTTCCGTAAAAAAAAGTCTTATAGTCGCATCTAAGTCCTACATTCCGAATTTCATACTCCAGAATTTCCATAGGCAGAAGTCTTATAGTCGCATCTTAATCTTAGTCCTACATTCTGAATTTCATGCGAATCGCTTGAGAAATTGCTTTGTCAACAAAATTCCTGACCCTATTGGCCAGATCACAGAATTTCCATAGGAACAAGTCTTAGTTCCTCACGACCAAATCCCAGTGGCTATTAAAAGTCTGATATATCTGTTAAAAATTAACTTAACATCTGTTAAAAATCAACTTAACATCTGTTAAAAACGTTCCCTAACATCTGTTAAAAATGCAACATAACATCTGTTAAATAGTGACATTTAACATTTGAGTTTTTAAACATGTACCCCTTAAACCTTAGAGTGAGACGTTGTCACGTCAAAAGCAATTTCAAAATTCCTGCCTTAAATACAAAACACAATGTGATACACTTATCCAATGTCTTTGGCATTTTACTCAATTATATCCATTTTATACTTGAAGAGAAAACATTGCTGTATTAGATAATTAATACTTAATATATATATTCTACTAGCTGTTCCCGGGCGCTTTGCTACCCGCACACATGAACCCCCGGGGTGATAACCCCTATAACCTTCCCTCACCTGTCAATAATTTACGTTGACATTTTTTTAAAAATACGTTTGTAAATGTCATGTTAAAATTTTACTTTCTCCTCTTCCATCTATACCTATAACTTTCCCGTACCTGCCAACAATATATCTAGCGTAAATACCCGGCGTTTCCCGGCTGCCCCATCCCACTGACCCCCACCAATTTAACACCCGCCCACTGACCCACCGCCATCTGACCGCCAGCCCACGGACCTCTGACCTCAGATGACCATCCATTCACAGAACAACCCCACCCACCGAACTCACACCAACTGACTACCTCACCAGCCCAGAAAACTATAGAATAAGTTTGAACGCGATTGGTTCATAATAACATGCAATTTGTAGAAACAATAAAAAAAATTCTTATGGAGACTCTTTGACTCAGAAGTCTGACCACTTTCAAGATATGCCTATTATGTGCTCATTATGGTATAAAACCCCTATGCAAAGTTTGATCTATTTATAAAAACATGCAATTTGTAAAAACAATAAAAAAAATTCGTATGGTGACCCCTTGACCTAGGAGTCTGACCACTTTCAAAATATGCCTATTAAGTACCTATTATGGTAGAAAACCCCTATGCAAAGTTTGAACGCGATCGATTCATAAAAACAATAAAAAAATCGTATGGTGACCCCTTGACCTCAGAGTCTGACCACTTTCAAAATATGCCTATTAAGTGGATTTTATGGTAGAAAACCCATATGCAAAGTTAGAACGCGATCGGTTGTCGGTATGTCTATACATACATACATACATACATACATACAAAGTTTCACTTTTATATATATAGATAGTTACTTTTAAATTCAATTCCATACTTTGCAAACATAGATTCAAGAATTTATCAAACCAAATTTATCGTGATTGTCAGTTCAGTGTACATTTTGCACAATGTAAATTGTTGTTAGACCAAAAAGGTTGTCATTTTTATTCTCTCCCCCTTTTCTTTGAGTTGAACACAACTCACGTAAGAATTAATAAAAATTGTGATAAAGTTAAAAAATGTTAATCCAAATAACCAATTAATACAGTCCATTACAAGAACTTATTTAAGCACGGCATTTATCTTACCCAGATTACCACATCTGACTGCTTTGGCCGTATTCAGAAGTCTCGCCTGATATTGGGAGTCCCAATTTGGGACTAAGTAGAAGTAATGTAAGAAGCATTACGGGTTTCCTAACAGGACATTGCATTCTAAAAAGGCATCTAAAGAAAAAATTAGTAGAGGATGGCAGCTGCAGACTCTGTGGGAAAGCGGAGGAGACCTCGTGGCATCTCAACGAATGCGGAGCAACTATCCGACAGAAAAGAGATTACATGGGAAATCACATATTCTTGGAGTCTGCGCGACAATTACTGAACCCGCTAAATATTATTAAGTTCTTAAGAGCCATTGGCATGGAAGGGACGCTATAGGGACGGGCATGCACTGTCTCCGTAGCACAAGTCAGGGGGAAGCGCTATAGAGAATAGATACACATGGGTCGCACTGCTAATACACCCCATTTATCATGATCATCGTCATCATCAACGTGGTTTACAAACGAGAAAATAGCTGGTACAACACAATGGTCTGATTAGCATAGAGGCGACAGTAAATTGAAGGAGTGTTTATCTGGATAAGACGAAAGGAACAAGTCAAGGGTGTCTGCCTAATGATTTTCAATGCCAGGTATTTTTGTAGGCTCATTCACAAGCCAAGTAAGGTTATTAATATCAGCGATATAATATATAATATCTCAACACACCTTGCTGTGGGTGTTGTCTGGCCGGCATCGCGAAGCAGTCCAGAATTTTGTAGATTGAAATCGCCCAAAATAAGGATTTCAGTGTGGGACAATTCTTGAAATTGAATCAGATAGTGCTTCGAACACGTTATACGTTGGCACTTCTATAAATAAAACAGTAGTGTATGTTTCGCTTTTGTACCATCACTTTGAGTCGTGTGAAATTAAAATTCCGCATTGGAACATTGGCAGTTGAAAAGCAACATCATTACGGACATAAATCATGAATCCGCATCGGGGGAAAAATAAGGGCACTCAGTTATACCCGACAGATTTAATTTCTATGTATCGGAATTCTCATATAACTGAGTTTCACCCAGTGCCAGAACTCTGAACATGGAGAGTGGCTTACACAGCGAAACTCGTTCTCAGCCTATGTATGTTGCTGAAGTCGACCCTGAAACTAAACATATCAACAAAAATAAACACACAAAACACAACTTACCGCTTTTTTTTTGTCGAACTGAAAGTCGATGGCTCACAGTGGGTTTTCAAAACAAATTGTTTGTGACTGGCCAAATCTTGTGATCAATTTGTTACCCACTTTGAAAACACGGATTTTTTTCAAGCTTTGCATAAACATCGTCATCATCAACGTGGTTTACAAACGAGAAAATAGCTGGTACAACACAATGGTCTGATTAGCATAGAGGCGACAGTAAATTGAAGGAGTGTTTATCTGGATAAGACGAAAGGAACAAGTCAAGGGTGTCTGCCTAATGATTTTCAATGCCAGGTATTTTTGTAGGCTCATTCACAAGCCAAGTAAGGTTATTAATATCAGCGATATAATATATAATATCTCAACACACCTTGCTGTGGGTGTTGTCTGGCCGGCATCGCGAAGCAGTCCAGAATTTTGTAGATTGAAATCGCCCAAAATAAGGATTTCAGTGTGGGACAATTCTTGAAATTGAATCAGATAGTGCTTCGAACACGTTATACGTTGGCACTTCTATAAATAAAACAGTAGTGTATGTTTCGCTTTTGTACCATCACTTTGAGTCGTGTGAAATTAAAATTCCGCATTGGAACATTGGCAGTTGAAAAGCAACATCATTACGGACATAAATCATGAATCCGCATCGGGGGAAAAATAAGGGCACTCAGTTATACCCGACAGATTTAATTTCTATGTATCGGAATTCTCATATAACTGAGTTTCACCCAGTGCCAGAACTCTGAACATGGAGAGTGGCTTACACAGCGAAACTCGTTCTCAGCCTATGTATGTTGCTGAAGTCGACCCTGAAACTAAACATATCAACAAAAATAAACACACAAAACACAACTTACCGCTTTTTTTTTGTCGAACTGAAAGTCGATGGCTCACAGTGGGTTTTCAAAACAAATTGTTTGTGACTGGCCAAATCTTGTGATCAATTTGTTACCCACTTTGAAAACACGGATTTTTTTCAAGCTTTGCATAAACACTTTCTATCGGGTCCAGAGCCGAGGGGCTACCATATATTTTTTTTAAAAATTAACCCGATCTTCTTCAAATTTTGTACATATGTGTATATCCAATGACCCGAGGGCCGAGTAGCTCTGATATACATTTTTTCAAAACTAACCCGATCTTATTCAAACTTTGCACAGTGTATCTCCGATTAGAGAATTTACATAAAAAACTGAAATTTTAATGTGTTTTTTCCGATTGCACTTATATTAATTTTATTTTTGTGGTTTTAATGTTGTGTTTTGTTTTTTTTTCTAGCACCTGTGCTAGAGTTTAGCACCATCCTGCACAAGAGCGATTGGAAGACAACTGATCTCTATTTGGCCAGCTTCTGCAATTGAATTTTCTTTGGAAAAAATCTCTTAGCGGTATATTTATTTAAATTTTAATGAAACATTAGGCTCTAAGAATATTTAAATAAGAACAAAATATCCAAACATAGATTATAAAAATATCAAATGTATTTATCGTATATATGAGTGACACAAATTTATATTTAACCTTTTTTTTGTGTCTTTAAAAAACATTTTAAAATTGCGTCCTTCTTCATAAAAAGTATCAAAATTATTTTGGCATTTTTTCTTCTTCAATTACTTCTTTGGTTGGTAAGCAATTCCTTTCCCATGTCTCTGTGTGTTTTAATTTGGATGAATCGAAGTTTTCAATTCCCAAAATAAAGTTGTTCTTCTCCTTTTCTAATTCAATTGCTAATCATATAAACATTAATTATTCGTCCGGTTACAATTTGTATGTAAACAAAACATCAATTACCCGTTTTATCAGGAAGCGAATTTTTTTCTTGAGTTTCAGCGTGTTTTAATTTAGCTGGATTAAATGCTGCTATACCAGCAAACAAGCTTTGTTGCGTTTTTTCAGCGGCAACATCTAGGAAAAGAACAGTACATTTTTTTAATTTGTTGAACATCTATTACATAAATATAAATATGAAATATATTTGGGGCTACATCCTTTGATAAATATTTATACTTTTAAGGTATATATTATTATAAATATTAGCTTTGGTAGAAAATTGCGGAATTCATATCGCAATGGCTCCTTTTCATGATTTAATTATAAAGATTAAGATTAAGATATTTTTATTAAACATTAAAGTAATATACAATTTTGATTTAAAACTAAACTTATAACTAATATTAATATGTGTCGGCTCAACAATAGGGGCCCGACGTATTTACATTGTCTTTTTTTGGTATTATTTATTTTTAAACAATATTTTTTACTACTTAATCTACTACAGGTTTATTTTTAAGGGAATTAAATTTTAAACAATAATTTTAAAATAAAATAAGAATGAAAAATATTAAGCGGCGTATAAACAGGGCGAACTTCAGCCTCTGTAATATTGGTTGGCCGCCTTCTCGTAGAAGGAGACGTCTTGAATGTTAAAGATGTCATCGAATCTAGCATCAGTGAATCCTCTTATGTTTATGTACCGGTGACTTGGCTCGATTTCCTCGATTCGCAGTCCTTGCATCTCAGGACTTGGATGTGTTTCCAATGCGTCGACGAATTTCCTCGCCATTCGGAACAAGTGGTCATTTATTGGCAGCAGACCTGCTGCTTCGTATAGTTTTGTAGTCGACACAAACTTATAGCTGTTTGTCACCTTCCAGAGTCCTGTACAGATCCTTAGTACCTTCCTTTCAAATAGGGAGATCTTCTTCATCGTTGTTGGTGAGACGGTGAACCATATGGGGTAGCCATAGGTTATCACTGGCCTGATGAGTTGCTTGTAGATAAGCAGCCTGGTGTTGTTGGACATACCGTTTCGTCTTTTAAGTAGCGGGTGCACCAAATGAAGAGCGTAGTTCGCTTTTTTCATTGTTTTGTCGATGGGAGAGTTAAACTTGAGCCTCTCAGTAAAGTTGATTCCCAGGTACTTAGTCTCTGACTTGGTGTTTATTGTTGTGTTATCCGGAGGGGTGATTTTTAAGGCTCTGCACCGGCTTGCGATTTTTCTTATCCTTGTTTCGGTTGCTGGTACTCGGAAGCAGATGAGTTCCGTTTTATTGGCGTTGAGATTTAATTATAAAGGGTATATCAGAATGCGTGGAAAATAATTCCAGGGCTCATTATGACTTTAAAGTTGTATGTGAAACGAGTCTAATTTGGCAGCCATAAATTCCCTTTTGCCGTAAAGTTTTCCAATTTTTTTCCGTAAAACTCTTGAATTTGTAAGAAATAGTTTATAAATTCACTATACATATTAACTTCGCGTACCCATGGATGGCTGGTTGGCGGACTGGCACACCAAATCTTGTGATCAATTACTAACCTACTTTTTTTCGCACGAGTTTAACTGGACTGGAATATGCAGAATTTCCGTAAAAAAAAGTCTTATAGTCGCATCTAAGTCCTACATTCCGAATTTTATGCGAATCGCTTGAGCTCCAGAAATTCCAGACCATATTGATCATATTCCAGAATTTCCATAGGCAGAAGTCTTATAGTCGCATCTTAATCTTAGTCCTACATTCCGAATTTCATGCGAATCGCTTGAAAAATTGCTTTTTTCCAGAAATTCCAGACCATAATGATATTCCAGTATTTCAAAGAAACAAGTCTTTTAGTCGTATATTAGTCCTACATACCGAATTTCATACGAATCTCTTGAGAAATTGCTTTGTCAACAAAATTCCAGACCCTATTGGCCAGATCACAGAATTTCCATAGGAACAAGTCTTAGTTCCTCATGACCAAATCCCAGTGGCTATTAAAAGTCTGATATAACATCTGTTAAAAACGCAAACTTAACATCTGTTAAAAATTAACTTAACATCTGTTAAAAATCAACTTAACATCTGTTGAAAACGTTCCCTAACATCTGTTAAAAACGCAACATAACGTCTGTTAAAGAGTGACATTTAACATTTGAGTTTTTAAACATGTACCCCTTAAAACCTTACAAACCACAATGTGATACACATATCCATTGTCTTTGGCATTTTACTCAATTATATCCATTTTATACTTGAAGAGAAAACATTGCTGTATTAGATTAATAATATTTAATATATATATTCTACTAGCTGTTCCCGGGCGCTTTGCTACCCGCACACATGAACCCCCGGGGTGATAACCCCTTTAACCTTCCCTCACCAGTCAATAATTTACGTTGACATTTTTTTAAAAATACGTTTGTAAATGTCATGTTAAAATTTTACTTTCTCCTCTTCCATCTATACCTATAACTTTCCCGTACCTGCCAACAATATATCTAGCGTAAATACCCGGCGTTTCCCGGCTGCCCCATCCCACTGACCACCACCAATTTAACACCCGCCCACTGACCCACCGCCATCTGACCGCCAGCCCACGGACCTCTGACCTCAGATGACCATCCATTCACAGAACAACCCCACCCACCGAACTCACACCAACTGACCACCTCACTAGCCCAGAAAACTATAGAATAAGTTTGAACGCGATTGGTTCATAAAAACATGCAATTTGTAGAAACAATAAAAAAATTCTTATGGAGACTCTTTGACTCAGAAGTCTGACCACTTTTAAGATATGCCTATTATGTGCTCATTATGGTATAAAACCCCTGTGCAAAGTTTGATCTATTTATAAAAACATGCAATTTGTAAAAACAATAAAAAAATTCGTATGGTGACCCCTTGACCTAGGAGTCTGACCACTTTCAAAATATGCCTATTAAGTACTATACATATTAACTTCGCGTACCCATGGATGGCTGGCTGGCGGACTGGCACACCAAATCTTGTGATCAATTACTAACCTACTTCCTTAAGCCCGATATTATACAAACTTTGCACACATGTGTATTTCCCATGACAACACTTTTTTTTTAAATTTAGGGCCTCGGGGTCGGGGGCTCCCATACAAATAATTTACAAAATTTACCCGATTTTCTTTAATTTTATACGCATGTGTATCTCCGATGTACAAAACTTTTTGCACAATTTTTGGATTGATGGGGCCCTGAGGCCCATATAAATTATTTAAAAATTAACCCGATTTTCTTCAAATTATAAACACATCAGTAATGGACAAAATTTTTTGTAATTTTTTTTTAGTGTTCTGGTCCAGAGGCCCGAGAGGTGCCCATGTAAATTAAAATTTTTTATGTAATTTCTCTAATAGATCTCCTATAAGAGAGGATAACCATCTAAATTTAAAAATATACCCGATTTTCTTTAAATTTTAAGCACATGCCTATCTCCGATGGACAACACTTTTTTGTACAAATTATGTAAAAAATGTCGATTTTCTTTCAATTTTGAATAAATGTGTTTCTCCAATATACAACACTTTAACTTTCTTTTAAACGTAAAAGGAAGTATAGTAATCATGAAAATTTTCGAACTCGGGAATTTAGCAGATTTACCGATTTCTGATCCCCTGAATTATAATAAAAAGCAAAAAAATCTCAGTCTGTTTGTCTGTCTGTCTGTGTCCACTCTACAGCCCAGACGGCTGAATTTATGGAGATGAAAATTCATATTTTTACGTAAACTGGGCGGTCCCAGTTGATTTTGGCGGAAATCGGCCTACCGGAAGTGGCAGTTTTCTTGTACAGTATATAAATTGTACATTATATTAAAAAGTATTTCATCTTTGAGAAATCTGTTAAGTGCAAAAGAAATTAAATAAAAAAAATGTAATATACAATTACTGAATTTTTTAAAATGTAACCCGGTTTTATTCAAACTTTGCACACATGTGTATCTCCGATTAAAGAATTTACACGAAAAATTTAAATTTTTATGGGTTTTTTTGTTTGTTTTAAAGCCACATGAAAACACGACAATAAAATGACTCGTAAATTGAGTTCACATGTCTGCTGACATTCGCGTACGTAAGTTAGTACTTGATGGAATAATTTTTTGTTCTTCACTTTTGCTGTGGACGAGCTAGTGCGAACATCACCGTTTGCTATTCACGAAAATTTTAAGTTGTTAACTAATAGCTTTAAAGCTTGTAAATAAATTCAAGGTTGTAAAGTTTTTTGGCACATGCTTAAGGGGATAATAAACTAGCCAAGGACAGGGCGTAGGCACTAAGGTGTCCAGGAAGAAAAGAGGCGAATGATTAGAGAGAGTGAAATATTTATTAAACCGGTGCACCTGACCAGACATGACAGTCATGCTCATGTTTGCGGCGAATGATTAGAGGGAGTGAAATATTCACAGCAGAACGTTGAAGTGGTAATTCCAACGAAGTTTGTCGTTGATCACGGCTGGAGGTTAATTTTAATGACGCGTTAAATTCGACTTTATTCAGGTATATTATAAAAAATGAATATGGGAGCCCCTCGGCTCTGTGCCCGATCGCTACCAACATTTTTACAAAAAGTGTTGTCATCGGAGATACACATGTGTACAAAATACGAATAAAATCCGGTAATTTGTTAAAAAAAATGTATATGGGAGTCCATCGAACCCGGGTCTGATTGCTTCTAAATTTTAATAGAAAGTTTTTCGCCGGAGATACACATGTGTGCAAAGTTTAAATAAAATCGGTCTTAAGAAACTAGGTTAAAAATTGATCAAAAAATTCCACCAGCAAGCCAGCCATCAACGGGCGGCCGAAGTTATTAAAGAGAATTTAAAAACGTGGATTGAATGGTTTGAAAGATAATAAAGATTTTAATCCATTGAAGCAAGGGGTATCCAGGCCCAGTAAATTAAAATTTGTACGATTAAGGTGAAATTTGGTATTTTGGTATATTTTAGGTCCCAATTAAAAAAATTTTAAGGACTTCAAAATTCCCATTCGAATAAGGTTTAGATTTTTTTAACTGTTTTATTATTTTTTGTTTGGTATGAAAGTCTATGAAACAGTTCCTTTCCAAGAAATACATTTTCTTTCCAGGACTCGATGCCAAGACTTGACCCTGCAGAATCGAGTAGTGGTATCATTAATTGGCCAATGCTATCCACCGACCAATCTTTTGCTGCTTCCCGCCTAGGTGAGTACTGGATTTTCAGAGCGTTATGGTCTTCTTACTTCTCACTTTCTGAAGAATTAAGATCTGCCCGGGTTCTCTTTGGTAAGGAAAGAAGAGCATGAGCTATTTACAGTTTGAATGCTAGGAGGTCTCTGATCATCTTTTCTGGAAGTTATTAGCACTCTATCCATACTACGGCCAGGTCGATGATGAAGTACAACTTTTAAAAGACATGTGTCTCGTTAATGTGGCACCTTTTTTCTTTCCACCATCTTGAGACGGATCTTTCCGAATTTTTACCGAATGCTGTTGAGACTGACTTACTGTCTTCCATTTTATAATTGCAATTTTCTCATCGGAATCATGCATCGGTTTCCCCTCATCATTTTGTCTGCCTTCAACAAAACATTTCGAATTCGATTGTTTTGTTTACTTCCCCAGCCATTTATTGTCAAATTGCTCAATTGCTAAACGTAGAATTACGCTTGGACCTAAGCCGAAAGACTGATTGAAGAGTAATGTTTTTATTACCTTGGTACACCTCGAAATCCAAAAGCATTCCTGAGAAGTTTTGGAGTGTATTGCAATGCAACGAAAGCCATTCTGCAAATACATCCTTAATCGCGGTAATTTAATGCAACCGATACATATGCGCGTCATATGACTTCTTTACTTCGACTTTGTCAGTTTACAGTTCCATTCCAGTCAGTGGTAGCTAGGTTGTGTTACGTTAAGGTGGCTGTCAGTGAAACCGACACACTTAGACCAGTATTGGTCTATTGTGATACCACACGTATCGGGAAAAATTCCTTCCACCTACTTGATAAACCAATTAGAGCTTCATATGAAGTGTAGGATGAGATAGTTAGTGTCGTTGTAGAAGAAAGCTCCCATATGGAGTTTACGTTTTTGGGAGAGGGCTGAACAAGTACAGAGAAGATGGACGATGGTCCTCCTCATCCATGCAGTTTCTGCAGAATTCATTCGAGAAGACTCCAAGTCTTGCTGCATGCCTGCCAATGAGACAGTGTTCAGTAATGACACCTTCAATAACACCGATGTTCGATATATTTTGAGAGATCAAACACTACTTGGAGCGCTTCAGATTCAGCTTGGGCCAGATCTGCTTTGTCGCTATGCAAGTTGTACAGTTTGATCACCTACAGTTAGTTTTTACATTAGCATTCGCTTTAGCATGAGTTTGCATGTAGTGTTGGTATGCCTATGGAACCATATTCAGGTA
The DNA here is from genome assembly GCA_947095585.1 of Nephrocerus scutellatus. Classification (NCBI taxonomy): domain Eukaryota; kingdom Metazoa; phylum Arthropoda; class Insecta; order Diptera; family Pipunculidae; genus Nephrocerus; species Nephrocerus scutellatus. Next base: position 68,500,919 of record OX352763.1, read on the forward strand.
AGAAGGGTAGTGTAGTTCCTTGCTTGGCAAGTTCGCAGCCATACAGTTAACCGAAATGTCTCTGTGCCCCGGGACCCAATACAGGTGGATATTTAACTGCTCCGCCATCTCCACGAGAGATGATTGGCAGTTAAGGAATAGAATTGAATTTTGTAAAGACTGATTCCAGGGATTTCAGTGCAGCTTGGCTATCCGAGAATATACGGGAATCATAATTGGATAACACGTTTTTCTTCTGCAAAGACAAGGCTTCACTGATCGTCTGGAAAACACTACGTGATTTGGTAGGCTAATATTTACCTTTTTTTAGAAAACACTTCCGCCGACTTCGTCATCAGTATTCTATGTTGTCTGGGAGCCTGACTAAATTCAGGATAGATTTCATTTCTAGTCCACCGGGAGAACTGACAGCTACTTGCCTGCTGTAAATGTCGAGTGGTGTAAGGTCGGACAGAATGTCCAATGCGGCGGAGGGGATTGTACGAAGTGCTCCGCTCATACATACACTAACTGATCAAGGTTTATTTTATTATTTAAGCAGTCCACCATACAGTCACACCATATAGAAGAGTATGTGTTACTACCACTGTATATAGCCAATGGATGGGGTTGAAGACCCGATCAGCTACCAATGGCTTTTTTTCATGAGAAGAGTGCCACTGTGGCTTAACGAACTCTTCCTTGTATGTTTGGTTTCCAGCTTAGCTTTCTGTCCAAAATAAGACCCAAATGCCTGGCTCTATCAGAGAATGTTAAGCTTATACCTTTTATAGCAGGAGGGTTAATAAGCGGGACTTTTTATTTCCTGGTAAATAGGACAAGCTCAGTTTTGTGAGGATTTACCCCTAAACACCACAGCCCAGCAATTTAGCTTGTTGAGAGCATTTCGCAGGAGTTCCTTAAGGTGTCCGTGTAATTTCCTGAAACGGATATAGCAACGTCATCCGCATACCAACAGCTCATTCACCGCTTAGTTCCATATAAGGGAGGGACAGGACTCCATATTCTGGGGTTCCTCTACAGATAGATCTTGTGCCAGACGATACGCCCAGCTTTCAATTAATAATCCTACTTGTGAGCAGAAGATTTATCAATTCGCCAAGCGAGTCATCCACCCTCAATGTCGACAGCGACTCCGTAATCGCAGATGTGTTAAAAGCCCCTTTAATGTCTAGGAACCACCACTGTGTACTCCTTGTGGTGAAGGGAATGTTCAATAGAACGTACAAGTGTGTGCAGAGCTGTCTCTACAGACTTGCCTTTACCACACGTGTGATCTGTAGACAGGAGTCTTTGGTCAATGCGTGTGCGTATGTAGATATCGATTAGTCTTTCCAGTGTCTTTAACAGGAATGATGAAAGACTGGTTGGTCTGAGATCCTTTGTACTAACATGCGAGCATTTGCCGGCTTTGAGTATGAAAACCACGTTTACTTCTCTCCATAAAACAGGAATATGGACCAGATCGAGACAACTCTTTAGAATTGTTTCCAGCAAAGGAAGGATAATATCCGAAGTCCTTTAAAACTCGGCTGGAATTATGCCATCAGGTCCTGCAGATTTGTATGGTTTGAAGCTTTGTAGCGCCTAAAGCAGTTTGGCCTAAATCAGGACTCCTGATCATTGGAGATAGTTGTACGAGTGTCTGCGCTATCAAGGCTGACATTACTTAAGAGATGGGAGTTTCCCGCCATGTGGGTATCTAAAAGCAGATTGAGCGATTCTTCGCATGGAGTAGTCATCTGCCTTTTTCATGCAGCTCGGCATTATTGCGATTTTTCTTTACATAGATGCCTCGGAAGATTCTTCTATCTTATCACGGAGCAGTCTCCAAGAAAAGCGCTTGTCTGTCCTTAATTCTTTTTTATAGAGTTTGAGAGATGCTTTGTAAGCATCCCAGTCAGCTTCTAGTCTAGTATCTTTGCCTACGTTGAATAGCTTCCTGCAGCTGCTCCTGAACTGCCCTAAATCCGAAGTTCATCTTCTTGCCTCTTGGACAAATGAGAGGGCAGGAGGCAGAAAGCGCTTTATTAAAAGCACATGTTAGTAACCTGACCTTGTTGGCAAGTTCATTAGTGCTAAGGGGGGAATTGTAAGATCAGAGTGTATGTTTTATTAGTGTTTGAACGTTACTCGGTATTTGAGCCTGTCAGTCTTCCTATGATTTCTCTAAGGTGATTGGCAAGCGGTTTTGTCATTTGAACTGAATTGTATGTACTGGTGATCGGAGAAAGAATGTTCAGCCGATACCTTCCGGTCTAGAATTATTATTTGGTTGAGAGAGTCGGTGACAACAGTAATATCTAAAACTTCTTGTAGGCTCCTGGTTACGAAGGTTATCACCAGTTAGGGAGTAAAAATACATTTAGATTACGTTTCACTAATATGCAGGATCTAGGTTTACCTTTATCTGCTACATATAGCGAGTAATAACCAGGACTCCTGAGTCCGCAAACCAGGTTTGTTAACAATCCATGGTTCTTGGATTCGGACGATGTTCTCTCCGCCATTAAGCAGACGGATTAGAAGGGAGGCCGAAGCCTTTTAAGAGATCTTCCTTTTCTGAAGACGAACTGAGAAGTACGTCCTCGTTGAAGAATTCTCCGAATGGTGAGTCCTCCGTCTCCATATCCATGCATAGAGGATCGGTCAGGGAGACAGACGACTGTGACAGGGTCACCGAAGTTTTTGGAGTATCTTTCATCAAGGGAATCGTGACAGATGCTCCAGGGTAAGGAATTAGTACCTACGAGTCTGAGGGATGGGTTTGCAGTTTACCTGCCTCCAGCTCATCCTTCTTGTAGACTCGAAGTGTAGTGTGTTTATTTGCCTACATGAACATTCCGAGCATTGTATCAGGTAACGAGTATGACTCGCTACCTGGTGCGACGCTGATGCAATGTGCATGTCCATGTAGTGTGTTTATTTGCCTACATGGACATTCCAGGCATTGTATCAGGTAACGAGTATTGCTCGCTACCTGATGCGAAGCTGATGCAATGTACAATTCAGCATACTACGTTCCCACGTTATGGATGACTCCACAAAATATGTTGTAGAGAAGGGACACTTAGATATAACTGAAATAAACTTATTCATTCGAAAGATAAAGAGCAAACTAACAACAAGTGTTTGGTCTTTTCATAAATAATAAATTAACAGCAAACTAACAACAAGTGTTTTGTTTTTTGATTTATTTAATCTCAATTAACACATATAACTACATGGCTACCGTGACAGATTTTGTGTCGATTTAGAGTTACAGCCATTCTTGAGAAAAAAAACAGTGACAGTTTTTGTGTAGATTTCTTGAAAAAAAAACCATATTTAAGTTCAAATATGGGTTTTTTTTGTTGCGTTCTTATTGCGCATTAATACATTGCAAAGTGCATCCTGTTAAAATACTAAAATTTTTTCTGAGAATTGTTCCGCAACCATATGAAACAACAGCAACATCATAATAGAAATTATGAATTCCTTGAAATTCATTAAGAGAATGCGTGTTTGATTTTTCCTACAATAACAATAAATTTCAAATTACCAAAGTACTACAGAATATAAGAATCAGAAAAAAGGTGTATAATTTGCAAGATACATTGCGACATTCACATAGCAGTGTGCAGGAATACACGAGCTATCTTGTGGAAGTATTTAGATGCGCAGATAATCACGTCAACTTCCTCATCAGCATTATCAACAGCCAGAGTCCTCCATCGCCATCGGTGCATAAGATAATAAAAACAACAGAATGGAAAATACAAAATCAACAACAGTAGACAACACAGGGAAGGTCATCAATGATATCACAATTCAGCCAACATTGTTGGAAAATGCGGATATAATAACCCTAATATATGTAATGACCATTATTATGGTTTTAAATTTAATTTTTAAAATATATAAAATGTGGCATAAGAATTTGAAAAAAAGTTATCTGTCACACGCGGTTTCAAACTAGCTATATATATTTTCTATATATTTAATATAAATGTCTACTCATGATATTTCATATTTTTATCCAAATACTTAAATACATATAACTTTTCGAAAATCCAAACCAAATTCTTGAAAATTCAGTCGATTGTATAAGGAATTAAACCAGTTTATTGTGCTGAAATTGGACCGACATGCGGTCAAAAATAGAAGTTGTAAAGAAGTATTCAATAAATCGTATAAATGTCTAAATAAAAATATTGAAATTAAAAGCGACACTGTAGACAAACATACTACAGTACTAATAAAAAATTTCAATAAAATAAGAACAGTACTAAACGTAAAATATAATAATTTAACATAAAAACACAAAGCAGAAGCACAAAGATATCTTCTGAAGTTTTAGGGATAGATTACTTAAAATTTTCACTAAACGTAGAATTCATTTAAAAATCCCGCTTTCTCTAGAGACTGAATTGAACTCAAACAATATTACTGCCAATAGTAGTGACAGTGAGGAAGAAGAAGAAGAAGTAGGGCTAAAAGAAGCAACAGAACTAAACAAACAAATTAACTTGGTCAAAACGGATATAGATAACATCGACAAAATGTCGCAAACCAAAATTGAGTTTCTTAATACAGCGTCAAAATTAATACCAGACTTTGATGGTAAAATTGAAAATTTATAAATTTTTTTGGATTCATTAAATTTGGTAGATTCGATAAAAGAAACTCATGAACAAGTGGCGGTTGAGTTAGTAAAAACTAAGCTCAAGGGTTCTGCACGAAACCTTATCGCGAATGAGTCTTCTTTACAACAAATCATAGCAAACTAAAGAAAATCGATAAAAGGCGAGTCAATAGAAGTACTAGCGGCAAAACTTATGAGTGTAAAGCAAAATAACACGTCTGCTAACACTTACGTCAAAGAAATGGAAGACTTGACCAAATCTCTGAACAATGCTTATATTTCAGATGGATTGACCATCGCATTAGCAGAGAAGTACTCTACTCAAACAGCGGTACGTGCCATCACAAAGAATGTCACGAATGAGGAGATAAAAATTGTTATGGCCAATTCAATAACATGAATGAAGTGGTTGCCAAGTTCGTTAATAGCAGTACCGAAACCTCTAGTCAAAAAAAATCTGTTTTATATTATAGCAGAAATGGCAGGTATAACAACCAAACCAATTTTCATCATCTTGGTCGTAACCGTGCACGCGGCCAATATCACAACTTCAACCGTGGCCGAGGCCGTGGTCGTTGGCAAGGTAGTTTCCAAAATAATGGCCATTACCGCTAAAATGGTCGAAATACACAAAACCCGAACAGACCCCTAAATACTCAAAACAATTTATAAATATCACGAATAAAGTCCTCAATTTGAATCTCAGTCTCAGTAGTTTTATAACAATTAGAACAGATATAAATAATAAATATTCAACATTTCTAATAGATACAGGCGCGGATATTTCCCTAATAAAGGAGAACAAAATTACCAATAACGTGTTTGTTAATAAAAAAAAAAGCATACGAAAACTAAGTGGCATTGGCCAGGGAGTGATCAATACAATAGGTACAGTTAGAGCAGATTTAAAAGTTGAAAACATTCTAATACCCCAAATTTTTCAAGTGGTACAGTACAAGCAGATTTCCCTATACCCAGTGATGGTATACTTGGTCTTGACTTTATAAAAAATAAACAAGTGTGTTTTAGACTATGAGTATCGTCAAGACTGGTTAATCTTAAGACCAGATAATTTTCCAGAAAATGTTGCCATACCAATGCATACGTCGCATTATCCCAATTCATTTTCAATTCCCGCTAGATCAGAAGTTATAAGACTATTTCTATTAATACTGAAGAAGATGAGCTTTTGATACCAAACCAAGAGCTTAAAACGGGTATTTACATTGCCAGTACAATAATAAACGTTAGAAAACCATTAGTGCGTATAATCAATACAACAAATGATAATGTTACTTTAAGCAATCCCAATATAATAACAGAAAATCTTTCTAATTATAACATTTTTATAAATAACAATTTGGAAAACGGGCATAAAGAAAAAATTCTGGACAGGTTATCAAAAAACTTCCCTCAATTCGTTCAATCAAAGCTAACTGAACTATGTAATGAATTTAATGACGTTTTCGCATTAGAATCAGAAAAAATTTCGTGTAATAATTTTTATACACAAAAGCTCCGCCTAAAAGATGAATCACCTATACATATAAATAATTACAGGATTCCTTATTCACAAAAGGATGAAATTGGCAAACAGGTTGATAAATTAATTAAAGATGACATAGTTGAACCATCGACTTCGGAAAATAATAGTCCAATCTTACTGGTACCCAAGAAATCTTTACCAGGAAGTAATGAGAAACGGTGGATATTAGTAGTGGATTTTAGGAACGTAAATAAAAAATTAATTGCAGACAAATTCCCATTACCTAGAAGAGATGATATTCTGGACCAATTAGGTAGGGCAAAATATTTTTCGTGCCTTTAATATCTGGTTTCCACCAAATCGAGTTAGATGAAAAATCAAGAGACATAACATCATTCTCTACGGACAAAGGATCATTTCGATTCAAACGTCTCCCGTATGGCATCAAAATAGCACCAAATTCCTTTCAACGAATGATGTCGATAGCGTTTTGTGGTCTCTCACCACAACAAGAGAGAGAGTACGAAGGAAAACAACTACCCGTTGCATATGCTTCTAGAGCTTTCACGAAAGGCGAAAGCAATAAATCAACCATAGAACAAGAGTTGGCAGCTATTCACTGTGCAATAACTCACTTTAAACCATATGTATATGGAAAACAATTCTTAGTTAAGAGTGATCAGAGACCACTTTCCTACCTTTCCTCAATAAAAAATCCGTCATCAAAACTAATACGCATGAGACTAGATTTAGAGGAATATGATTTCGTAATAGAGTATATTAGGGGAAAAGAAAACTATGCAGCAGATGCTTTGTCTCGTATTGATTTTTCTGAAATCAAACAAATACCAAACCTTTCCAGTAATATTTTGAAAGACACTACAAGACTTACATCAAAAAATAACTTAGAGATAAACACGCCCAACACGATACCCCAAGTCCATTGCCCTCAGTCTGAAAATTCAAAAATGTATGAAGCACTAAATTTAAAAGAGATAAGAAAATGTGCATGCATTAGTCTTAAAGACTTTAATTTAAAAATAAAAAAAGGTAAACAAATAATATGCACAATAAAAAGGAACGACTATAGAAATTGTGCTTATACCTAGGATAACAATAATAAAAGACGAGCATGAAAAACTAAAAATTCTAAAAAAATAAAAAAAAAAAAGGGGTAACGAGTATGACTCGCTAGTCACAACAATCGCGGATATGTAGGAACCTCTTTGCTCTTCCAACTTGGGTCCTTCCAGTCGTTGGTCGGAAGTGAGGGATTACAAATTTGAAGGACCTGGAGTAGTTCACCCACAGAGGAGGGTTAAGTTGGAATCCAGGTGCGAGCTCTTGGTCGGCTTCTGATATTCTCCCCTCGCAACGACCTCGAGCTAAGCGCCCAGTCAAACCACTCCTAGATTGCTAATGGCTTGTTTATAGAAATCGCGAGATCTCAAGTCATTACACGCGATTAGCTTAATACGGCCTTGAAGCAAGCCGCCATCGCAAGGTGGTCCTAGATGCTCCTTCATAAAAGTCAAAAAGCTACCAGCTACCACCGTTCTGGAGAGATAGTTCTATCATTGTCCCCGCTGAGATGTAACGATGGAGTGCCTAAGTGTGCTGGTGTTTTGCACTCTAGGTCTTTTTGAAATCGAATCGATTTCCTCTACCGATCTCTGTCGCTTAGACGTTGAGTCATCGCTGGTCCGTTGTTCGTTCTTGTCAATAAGCGCCCATTTTAGCTTGGCGACCTGCTTCGGTGTATTGTTGGTCTCTGGAATTGCTCCGAGGGCCTTTAGTATCCGTACTGAAGTACGCCATTCCTTGTACGACGATCTAGATGGAGTGCGTTGTCGCGAACATCCATCAGATGCGCCTAGAAGCTTACCGACAGCAGAAGGGCCATGAGGTGCCACAATCCTACCGCTGCCAGTAGAAGGTCTACCTGTCAAAGCCGACCTGCGCTTGTCAGCAGTAGTTAACCCACTACCCACCGTTGCAGGAGCATTACCGGTAGACGATCTAGATCGAGCGCGTTGTCGGGAACATCCACCAGATGCGCCTACAAGTGAGGTGCCACAATCCTACCGCTGCTAGTAGAAGGCCTTACTGTCAAGGCCGACCTGCGCTTGACGGCAGTAGTCAAACCACTACCCACCGTTGCAGGAGTATTACTGGTAGACTACTAGGCACCGTACTACCGTCCGGTAAAGAAGAAGGTCTTCAAAGTATTTGTGCTAGTTTCTCAAAACTAGCAAAAGAAAAATTTTTTTTATGTCTGTCATTTGGATTCCCACGAGTGGCGGAGAAAGGGTGGTCCATCTGCACAGAGATCCGAAGTATGCAGATAAGGCTAGAGGGTTAGAATCTGGAGGAGGGAGGGCGCCAGGTATATTAAAAGCCCAATACTCATTTAATTCACAAAATTCGTAACAAATTTATTTGGGAAATTTTTATTTTTGTTTTTTTTTTGGTTTTTCTTTCTCTTAAGAAACATTTTTTGAAGTTTACTCTTTAAGAATCGATGTTGATATAAAGAAAAAATTACACAAAACATTTTATGGGGAGTGAAATCTAGTGTCAACTTGTTACGCGTTAGCAAAAGCTGTATCTCGCACAGTATTTTAGATATTCCGCGTGTGACGCGTGTAATGCATGGAAAGGTGGAACTGGTATATATCAGCTTCTACCATTCAGAATTTGATGAGACTTGGTTTAAAACAATTGGTTAGCGCTCGGCTTGCAATGACGTAATTTGTGATCTGTCGCGTGTAAAAAAAATTAAAAAGTTTTTTTTTCTAATTTTCTTTTAAATTTTTTTTTACGCGCCAAACGCGATACGTGCCACACTCTCCACAATTGTTTTAAAAGTAGTCCCAATCAATTCTGACTTTTAGAACACGAGATATACGACCTAACAATAACAATGACGAAAATGATTATCAATGAAAATCGTAAGATTGTTTTGTCGTCTTCCCTTAAAAATGAAGTCTAAATCTGTTGTTAGATTTTACTTTTGAACAATTTTACCAAGCAATTTCTGAAATGTAAATAAAATCCACATTTAACTTTGCAAACCTTAGGCTTAAAATCGATAGCGATGTGTAGGATTAGGTATTTTTCTCGGTTTCCTCAGGGGTAGTAACCCCTATTAATGAAAAAAAAAACGGTACAAACGTACACACGCTCGCTGAAAAAGTTTTCATTTCCTTTGAATATAAGCTTCGCCCTTCTGGCTCGCAATAATTTTTAGACGAGAGGTTGAATACCTCGTTCACGTCATTTATGGTAATTATTCTCAGTTCGGCCAAAATGGCGCCCATTTCATGCACCGATCCAATCCAATGTCACACAACTGAAGGTATTCCTAGGATTGGTAAATTTCTATCGCAAGTTTATGTTGATGATCGCTTCTAGCACCTCTCAGAAGGACGTGAAGTTCGTCTGGACAAATAGTTGCAATGACGCATTTACTAAATGCAAGGCATACGTTAGTTAAACAATATAAAACTGTTGTAGTTCCAGATTTTTTGTTGCTATCTTAGGATCATTATTTATTTACACGCATAAAGTTAATTAATGGTACCGACTCATTAGAGGCAAAAATTAAATTCACCACCCAAAATCCCCCAAAAGACCTTCAAAATACCAACAAAATAACCCAAGAGACAAAGACGACCCCCAAATATACGTATATTTTCTTGGAAAATGTGAACTGCACTGAACTATCGTAATTCAAAAGAGAATTCTAGCTCATACGCAACGAAATAACGACTATAAATTTGAAAATAAAATACAAATTACAAACTACTGTGTGAATATTAGTTCGCTGAGATTGCATTAAATTACAGTAACGCACGGTTTACCGATGCGTGTGCCGTGTGGTACTAGTCCAACAACTAATAGAGCATATTTCTCTCTTTTTCTCCGTCTAGCCAAGTACTTTTTTGTGTTATTCAAGTTCAAACTCGTTTCGGATATGACGTCATAAAACGTTGCAACCTTAAAATTTTAATCGCATCGAAGTTTTACTAAAAACGAAATTCAAATTCGTATTCGTTTTTCGTATTGCTTTTTCAATGAATCAGGGAGAATTCTGAGAAAATAAATTGAAACCGGCTACAAACGTGAGGAATGTGATATATTGTTTATCACATTCCTTCGATTTTTATTTTATTTTGAATTTAATAAAGGGCTTAGCCCAACTTAAAAAAGACAATAATTTTACGTTACACCAATAGTCGACACAAGTCATATTACCAGATTATGAACACCGCAGCCGAGCAACGGCCAACGGGCTCTTATAATCGGAATCCCTATTTTACGATCACGGGTGATTGTTTCAAGTCTTTTAATTGCTTCAGTTCATAGTAAACTTGCTTTAAATGACGCTGACATATTTCAATTTTTAATTGGTTACCTATCCTGATAAGCAGCAGATCTGTGTTCGTTATTTCAAGCGAAAGTGTGTTCTCAACTCAATGACTCAAGTCTTTTGTCGACTAACAATTCTAAATATAACTAAATTCAGACAATTAATTGTAGAATACTTCCGAGGATTTTCTTGGAGAAATATTTGCTTTGGGAGGTGAAGCATGAAAACGTAAATTGTGGCTCATAAACATACTGTTATAAAAAACTGGTCCAGAAATGCAACGCGTATGAGCTCATAAAACCGTTAACATGGACTTCTCATTTTTCAAGAGCTGTTGAATTTTATAAAAGATATGTGTGATGCTTTTTAGTGCTGTGATTCAATAAAACATTCAACAAAAACAAAACAAGCAAGTCGCATCATTTCAACTCTAATAGCGTAAAAAATGATGAGTGTTTATATTGCAAAGGTTCGCACAAGTTCAACTTGCACTGTCGCCAGGAATACTGGCACGTTTTTGAGGTACCTCAATGGGAGCGGAAAAAAAATTCGAAATTTGTTCAAACGCATGCAAAAGTTTATTGTTCTTCATGGGGAATACAATAAAGACAAATCAATTAAATAAAATTATCACTTAAAATTTACTCACAAATTCTATTAATACGAGGGGTGCCGTAAAAGTTTTAAGTAAAAGTAATAAAATTAAAATTTTTTATCAAACATTTCTTTATTGCTTTTCAAAATATTCGCCTTTAAGATCTATACACTTTCGCATACGCTTAAACCATTTATCGAAACACTTTTTCCAGTCCGAAGATGATAGCTCCAAAACATGGTTTTTGAACCCCTTCTTCAGGCGATAAAAATCGTTGTCCACGCATATTATCTTTGATTGTTGGGAACAGGAAGAAGTCATTGCTTGGGTGCCAAGTTGGAGCTGTAAGGCGGATGACCCATCAATTCAATCGTTTGAGTGCTCAAATTCTCGCTTGTTTGATGTGATGTGTGTGAGCTTGCATTATCGAAATGCATAATGATTCGCCGTTTTGGGTTGTTTTCTATCATTTTGTTGAAAACCTCAGGCAAAAAAATAGTCGTATACCAAACTGAATTGACTTTTGGTTTTTGATGAAGCCAAATGACAGGTTTTCGTGAAGAAACCAGCCCATTTGCTTCCCAACGCTCCGAGCTCGCACAATTTTGTTGGATTTTCTTCGAATTGGAAGACCCAAACAGTTGATTGCCCTTTTCTCTCCGGCTCATACACAAATATCCATGACTCGTCACCTGTCACGCTCTGGTATACGTTTTTGTACCTTCAACGAATTTTTCAATCATTTGGCGGCACCAATCGCCACGAAAATTGTTTGTGCCTGTCAAAAAATGTGGAATCCAACGTGCACATAGCTTCCGCGCCTTTGAAGGTTCATGTAAGATCGTATATACGCTGGTGTTACTAATGCCTATGCATGCCTATATTTCCCGATAAGTCACATGACGATCCTCTTCGATCAGTTTTCTCACACCATCGTTGATGTCTGGCACACAGCTGTTTTTGGACGACCTTCACGAGGCTAGTCTTACAGTAAACATCGTTCGCGTTTAAATTTATTGTACTACCGAGTGACTGACATGAAGTGTTACCAACTACAGACTGTCATTGCTGTCAAACCAGTGATGACAGAGCGCTCAAATTTAGACTAATGACAGTTCATTCCATTATTTACAAGCTTACAAAAGCATTTTAGTGGGAAATATTCAGAAAAAAGTTATCCGCAATGGAATTCAAGCGTAATAGTGTGATTGCTCTACATTTGGCTGGAAAACCACAGCCGCAGATTGTTAACCAGTTAAAACATCTGCATGTGATTAAAATGTTTGTGTATCGCACCATAAATCGTTATAACGATACTGGCAGCAATGCAAAACGCCATGGTGGTGGACCGAAACGCACTGCAACATCGCCGGATATCATTCGGAAGGCAAAATTGGCTCGGAATCCGCGCCGTAGCGGCAGAAAAATGGCTCGTGAAGCGAACATTTCGCTCGAACGGATGCAGCACATATTGAAAGATAATCTTGGACTAAAGGCCTTGAAATTCCAAAAAACGCATGGTCTCACCGATGCTCAAAAAAAAGTAAGAGAAGGAGTTGTTACGCTTGCACGGAAATGGCGATTTGCCGAATTTTGAATCAACGGATGCGTAGTAGAATTGTCCACAATGTGTCTTGAACAGAAGGAACCAACATAACTTTTTTTAGTGACACTCCTATAGACGTTATCGCTGAGCCATCAAAAGAACTCTTAGTTTTCTTGTTGAAATTAAATTCTTTAAGACCCCGTGATCTAGCAGAAAGTAAATTTCACGATGTTGTATTGAACTAATTCATTGTTAGAAACCACTCGCATATGGCCCAATAGCAGGTAGCCATTAATAAAATGTTGGTACAATTCCTTGAATTCCGTTCGACTTAACCTTTTCTCCATTGATAACATACACTGCATAGCAACCTTGTAAGACTTGCTAAACGGAGCTTCATTTTTTCAGCAGCCGCACTACATTGCGTGAATTATGCGACATGTTAATATAAAATTATTTGCATAATCCTGTTCTTCTGACTCCAACTATTTCTTCTTACTCACAGAACTTACGCAATAAGTCCTCTAAATGTGGTTCATCGATAACATTTTAGGGGAATGATTTTTGGTGTTGTGACTCACTAGTATCAAGAGCTTACATATTCAAACAAGGTATCACGGACAATCATTAATCGACTAACTGTATTTGTGTAGGTTTCTTTGTGTTATTATTTGTAGGTGGCTGATAAAGTGCTAATTTTGGGTAGAGCAAACACGTTAATAATAAGACAATTTGTCATATAGAATTCATCGGTTGGGGACCCAAAAACCGATATTTACAAGGAATTCCAATTGCTTGACACACTCTTGGTGAAATGAACATAATATTAAATCCTGAATCCAGTAGGATATTACATAGTTAAAATTGCCCGAACTGATTTTCTGCCTTGACAACAGCTGTAGGCAAGATAGTTGAAACGCTCATTAACTTTTAAATTTATTTGTGATGATAACTGTTTAAATTTATGCTTACAGCACTATGTTTCGCAATTATATCAATCTGATCTCTTGTCTTCTGTGATAAATTTTTAACCTAGCTCCTTAAAGTCCGATTTTGTTTTCAAACACTTTTTGTAAAAATTTGGAACTGATCCGGCTTCAGTGCCGAGGTGCTTCCATATAAAGTTCTTAAAAATTAAGCTGATTCAAACTTTGCAAATCAGTGTATCTCCGATTAAAAACTTACATAAAGAATTATAATTTTTACCGACCGGGCTGATGGACTACTGGTAAGGCAATGGGAATCGGCTGATGGTCAAAGCACAAAATCACAGATTGTGCTACCTACATACCAAATCAAAGAAGTTCTGCAAGAATTACATAGTGGGACATCAGGAGCACATTTTGGCGTTAATAAGACGAGAGATAAAGTCAGGAATCGCTTCTACAGCGTCAATTGCCGTAGAGATGTCGAAGACTGGTGTCGAACGTGTGACATTTGCGCTGCAATCAAAGGAACACCATTTAAACGGGTGGAGATGGACTTATCTGGTCCAATCCCAGAAACAAGAGATGGAAATCGCTATATACTCATGTGCATTGATTACTTCAGCATATGGGCAGAAGCATATCCAATCGCTAGCCAGGAAGCTAGCACGGACAATTGGATATGCAGGTTTGGAGAACAACTGGAACTACATTCCGATAAAAGGCGGAATTTTGAATCGCTAGTCTGTCAAGAGCTGTGCCAAGTACTCAACATCAAGAAAATGAGGACTACTCCGTTACATCCGCAATCAGACGAAATCTGCGAAAAGAAGGTAATGACAACCAAGATGAATGGGATCGTTGTATACCGTTATTTATGGTGAGTTATCGTAGCGCCAACCAGACTAAAAACTATCCAGCTACGATTTTATTTGGCAAAGAACCTCGTCTACGATGCGACATTAAGTTTGGATCACCACCAGTAGATCCGACAACAAAGGAAAATTACAAAAATTGACAAGGTACAACATCAGAAGGAGTTCAGCACTCCTGTTCACACACTGTTCTGGATTCTTGTGGGGGTAATGTTACGAAAGGTAGTTAGGAGCGCAGATGATGGAATTCGAATCTTAAGATAAATCGCAATTTACATACTGTATTCTAAAAATAGACACTGAATTAGAACTAAACACTTTTGAATAGCATACTTTTATATATAGCTATAAGGTTTATTAGATTATTGGAAATGTAACGGATTATAAGTTTAAATCATTATGTACTGGTCAAAAATGTAGTCAAACCGGTTTGTTCGGTTTGCCCGGTTTTTGTGAAATAACTTGATTGTACATGTAGTTTAGTTTTAGAAGATAACTCATTACATATGAGTATCGTTAGTTGTAAATAAGTGAACAAGGCCACAATTTTCTGGTCTTTTATCGATATTTCTGTTTATAGGATTGGGAGTTTCTGGAAAATTTTCAATGAGTATTAAAGGTGGCGTTTACTGCAGAGCATTCATTAGTTGTTTAAATTTCAACCAGTTAAGTTGGAAAAGTTCTTGCAGAGATAAAGCTACGACATAAGGGAATTATAGTGAAGTACAATTGTTATTGTAATAAGTGTTTTTGTGTACATTTAAAGTTTTCACCAATATAAATTGTGAACTTGTATTATTTTTGTATTTTGTATTTTGTTTATTAAAGTTGTAATTTATAAATTAAGACTTGTGTTGAATTTTATTTGCATAATCCTTTACGAACTCGAAAGTCTAAATTTCTTAACTATACAGAGTAGGAGTCGTCAAGGTTGAAGACGTGCTGGCGTATTTGTGAAACTGAAAAATTGAAATTGACGAAGAAAATACACAAGAAGTAGGACTCGATTCACAAGTGAGTACGATGACCAACCGAAACCATTTTGTGTTCCGTGACGTGGAGGAATCCATAGAACTGTTCTCGGGAGAAGAAGGAAGTCCATATGCTCAATAGATCAGAGAGTTTGAAGCCGTACGAATGGAACGACATCCAGAAATACCTATATGCACGTCGACTGTTAAAGGGCGCTGCAAGGTTTGCTGTTGAGGCCTCCGGGGGAATAACTGACTGGGCCTAGCTGAATGCTCATTTAGTGAAAAAGTTCGGAAAGAAAACGTCGAGTATTGAAGTACACTAACAAATAGAGAGTAGAAAGAAGAGGGCGTCCGAAAGTCTACTAGAATACTTGTACGTAATAGTACAGATTAGAGCCCTGCGCGAATACGTTTTTTCGTATCCGCATCCGCAAAAAAATTTTAAAAAAAATCTTCAAATCCGCATCCGCACTCATCCGCATCCGAAAAATTGATTATTTTTACAAATTTTGTTGTACTAACTTCGTTTTCTAAAATTATTTTTTTTTAAATCAAATAAATAAGATCATATAGTCTTCTAACCATTGCTCAAGGTGGTGTTTTACCGAATATCCAGGCAGTACTTTTGTCCAAGAAGAAAGAAAAAGAAAGCTTAAATTTCTGTGCGCAAAAGAGAAACGAACAAATTACTAAAAAAAAATTCTGTGAAATTTTATCAGAACTATACAAAACAACGATACATATTACAAGATACCTACAAGGAGCTTTTATGACGGATTTTTTTTGTTATACTAAGAAGACTACTCGATCTAACTTACTTGATTTAAAAAAAATATAAATTTTAAATTGGATAAATTTCAAAAAAGCTATCGCGAACTCGACCCGATAGTTTTTTTTAGGAAAACGCAGCTATTAATTAACAAATTTGTAGTTGAAAGAAAAGAAAAACAATCTCGTTTGTCTTTTTTATCCTGAATTAACTATAAATTTCTCTCATATTGTGTCGTTAGTACAATATATGTTATTTTATTGCAACCTTAAAGAAAGCACAATTTGCAATTATAATGCATGCGGATAATTCGCAAAATGCGGATAAGATTTCTTAATCCGCATCTGCACTCATCCACCAAAAACTATTGCGGTTATATCCGCTTTAATCCGCGGATAGCGGATAATTGAGGATATCCGCGGATATTACTATCCGATGCAGGGCTCTAGTACAGATACGAAATCAAGGAGAGATGGACGAGTTCTCCCTGATTGAGACGCCAAAATAGATGAAGAAATGAAAACGTACGAGTTGGGGGAGAACAACTCATTCACAATAGAAGTAACGGATCTCTAGGAGGAAAGTAACAAGCTGCGAGTAAGCAATGAAGTATAGAGGGCACATCGAAAACAGTTAACTCATAGCGCCGAGGAAACCAGCAAAGTCGGGTACCGAAATGAATATTGTAATGATGAACGAGATTCAAGTGTGTAGGAAAGCACGGAGGCTGGCGCCGAACAAATAGAGGAGTGGTTGAAGGATAGTGCTTGTCAAGAAGAAGGATGGCACCCATAGATTGTGTGTAGACTACAGAGAACTAAATGCGAAGATGGTTAGGGATCGTTACCCAATGACTGTAACGGAAGACGTGCTGGAGCAGTTACACGACGCGAAGATATTCATAACTTTAGATCTCAAGTACGGTTTCTTTCATGTAGACGTCGCAGAGGGCGGCCGGAAGTATACAGCGTTCGTGACACCAGACGGCCAGTTCGAGTTTCGAAGGGTCCCTTCCGGCCTATGCAATTCGCCGACCACGTTTGATCAACCAAATATTCCGACACTTGGTTATAAAAGAATACTTATTGCTGTAGTGGATGCCATTATAATCTTTGCCACGGATGAGGAGGAGGCGTTGGAGAAGTTGGATGTGGTGTTAGGGGTAGCAGCGGAGTACGGGCTGATGATTAAGTGGGAGAACTGCAATTTCCTGGGTAGATCAGTTGAGTTCTTAGGACAAAAAGTGGAGAACTGAAGTATAAAACCGTAGATGGAGAAATTAAGAGAAGTTCCCGATACCAGGCAACGTAAAACAAAATCAGATTAACGGGATTCTTTCGGAAGTTTGTCCCGGGGTACTCAAAAATCGCAAAGCTGCTGTCAGATCGGTTGTGCAAGTCGGTAAAGTTTCATATTGGAGAGGAACAGAATGCTGCGATCAACACACTGAAGTCATGTCTATGTAAGGAGCCGGTATTGAAACGTTAATACTATATTGCCGACCGAGCTCCACACGGACGCGAGTCTATTCGTATATGTAGAAATATTAATTCCAATTCTCCGTGTATGAAGGATGGAACGGGTACCAAAAAATACCCAAGAAAATTGCTTAAAGAGACACAAAGAGGAAATGATGGGATCCTTTCAGAAGTAGGTTTTACTGGAAGGAGACCAGCACTGGAATCACACATTGTGAGAAGCCGAAATGATCTCCCCCTTCAAGAGTAAATAAGAAATTGACTACATACAGTCCATCGAATCCAAATACTTTTGGGAAAAATATAAGTACACCCTAAGAGAGAATATACTTGCTAAAGAAAGGAGAGAAAATCCTACACTGGAAATCACGTTTGATCGCACATTTACAACAAAGCTTTGATTATCCTTGAGAACAAATGTATGTCGGTTATCAATAAAACATTACTGCAGCTCGGCCTACCTACCTGCAACAAAACGAGACCGACAAGACGTACTTCACGCAGATTACATATGTGAAAAGAACTGCAACACCGAAGAGCTAAGTGCATACGTTGCAGAAAAGAAGACACGTTTAAATCAAGATAAAAAAACATATCAAATTATAATGAATTAGGTAAAGAAACAAGAAGGTGGTATAATTTTTCTAGATGCTTCTGGGGGGCACAGGAAAAACATTTTTAACAAATTTAATTCTGGCCGAAATCAGGGCTCACGGAGAAGTTGCTCTGCCACTTGACATCGCCAGACAGAAAAATACTACCTGCAACATTAGCAAGACAAGTGGTCGGGCGCAATTGCTCAGGACATGAAAAAAAAACCTATGGGATGAATGCACCATGGCTCATAAGAAAGCTCTCGAGGCACTAGACGCCACTCTGAGAGACCTAAGGAGAAACGATAAATATGTAACCTGATGGGCTGAGCTTTGGTACTCTTTTGTGAAGACTTTCGTCAAACTCTGCCCGTCATCCCAAAATCAACACCGGCTGATGAAATCCACGCATGTTTAAAACATTCATTTTTGTGGAAACATGTGCGAAAGACAAGTTTAAAGCAGAATATGAGACGACAGTGCTTAAATTTTCTCAAACAAACTACTGGAGATCTGAGAAGGTAGTTCAGTCTTCTGGAAAGATAAAATTACCATCCGACTTTTGTAATTTGGTATCGTCTGTAGCAGAATTGGTACATGCTATCTATCCGGCTGTTTCCCAAATTTATCACATTCTGAACTGGTTGCGAGATAGGGACATTCTTGCTGCTAAAAATTAAGACGTCAACGAAATAAATAATCAAATACTTGCCATGTTACCAGGCGTAGTCATTAAGTACAAGTCTATCGATACTGAAGTAGATGACGATGAGGTCGTTAATTTCTCACCGGCATTCCTAAACTCACTTGATTTGGCTGGATTGCCACCACATTGTCCTCTCAACGCGGGATCTTCAATAATTTTACTACGTAATCTTGATTCGGCAAAACTGTACAACGGAACAAGGTTTTGTGTAAAAAAGATGCTGGGCAATGTAATTGAAGCTACTACAATAACAGGAAAGGGAGAGGGTGAAACAGTTTCCCACGGATATCACTCATTTCGACGAATCTACCTTTTAACTTTAAAAGATGGCAATTTCCAGTAAGACTTGCGTTCTCGATTACGATTACCAAATTTAAATTTTTGATATCTTTTGAGATGCAGGGTGTTTAAAATATGTTGTTCAGAAAAAAATACACAGAAATATTAAACTGTAACTTCCAAAATATTTATCGAAGAGCAACCAATTTAGTCTTATTTTACTGGTAATTGTATAGGCTAATTAGATCCAAGTGGTTATGTTGCATCTGCATCCGTTTGAGAGCTATGATGCTTTAAAGAAAAAAAATATGATTTTTTTTATAAAATTCAATTTTTCTCAAAAAAAAAACCGTTATAATTTTTCATTTTTAAATTATCTATATTAACTTCGCGTGCCCGTGGCTGGCGGACTGGCTGGCTGGCTGGTCAGATATTGTGATCAATTTTTAACCCACTTCCCAAACCCCGATTTTATTGAAATTTATTAATAGATGTATATTTCCGGGGACAGTACTTTCTATTATTTGACAGTAATCGGGCCGCGGTTTCAGGGGGCTCCCATACAACTTTTTTTCCCGGCATCAGATCATTTCATACTATAATGACTGAGATACGTGTGCATTGTGCGCTCTGCGTTGTGGGCAGCGCTGCTTGTTTTACGATTGGGGTTGTTTTGTTGTAGGGTTGCAGTGCTTCGTATGTTTTTATATTTCAGAATTTATAGTGGAATTCAGAATTTAAATGAAAAATTTCAATTTTTATGGGTTGTTTTTTTTACCATATTTTAATTCGCCTTGATATTCTCTACAACTCCTTATACAAAGTTTGGGTAGAGACTCTCGATTTTTTGCGGCATAAAGGTTTGAATATGTGATGAAAAAAATAATATTTTACTTTTAAATATTTGACTAGGTAAAATTACTACATTACTACATATGCTATGTTATAAAAGATGCTCAAATTTCCTCCTTGTGATTGAATACAGGCTAATATTCGTCCAATGTCGGCGCCGTGGCTCAGTGGAAATGAGCATGGCTACTGAGCAGGGGGGTCGTGGTTCGAATCCCAGTAACACCAAAGTATTTTTAACGGTATCCCACCTCTCGCGAAAGTTGTCAAACGTCCGAGAGTAATAACTTGTCACGGAAAACTTTTCAATTCGCCGTTCGGATCCGGCATTAAATTATAGGTCCCTCCATTTGTGTGCAAAAATATGCATGCTCAACACAAATGGTTGCGAGAAGCCAGGCCTTGGACATGGTCTGTCGCGCCGATATTATATCTACCAGAAACTTCCAATATTGTAGACAGAAATATCGAGAAAAGACCAAAAAATTGTAGCCTTATTCCCTTATTTACAACTAACGACACTTATATGTAAGAGTCATCTTCTAAAAATAGACTTCATGTTCAATCATGTTATTTTACAAAAACCAGGCAAACCGCACAAACCGGTTTGACTAGTTGTTTGACCAGTACACAATGATTCAAACATGCAGACGGTTACATTTCAAATTTTAAATAATCTAGTCTTACAGCCTAAAAGTATGCTAAAGTATGAGTGCTTATTTTTAGTATGCAGTATTTTCTTGGTTCCAATTTTAGTACTTATTCTTGGGACATTGCGATTTATCTAGGTTTCGAACCAACTACTTTACTTTATTAACATTGCAATTTATCTTAGGATTCTAATTCTAATATATGCGCTACTAACTACTTTTTGTAACATTACCCCCACCTTAATTCTGTTCGTCCCGAATAGATTCAGCACACATTCTGTTGCTGTACCTTGTCAATCTGTCATTGTGAACAGCTTTCATTTTACATCTGGGTCTTTGTTGAATCTTATATACTGCGTCGTTGTTACTCTTGTAGGGTTCTTCCCAACTTTGCCTAGGTTTCTGTAATTTTCCTTGTCTTGTCTTGGAATTGTATAGCCAAACGAAGTCTCCTTCCCGCAATTTTTCATAGATCGCACGCAGGTGAATCTGTGTTTTCATTTCGGATCGGAATCCTTTGCATCTCGCCCAACTATTGGCGCTACAACTTTGTATCGATGCGTATTCCTTCCAGCTGTTTGTTGTAGTTTTCTTCTTGCAGCGCATTTTTGACACGTTCGGCACCAGTTTTCAACGTCTCTGCAATAATTGACCCAAAAGAATAATCTTCCTACCTTATTCAGTGTCCTCTTAATTTCCAAGTGTTCTTCTGGTGTTCCAGTATGTGCTTTATGAAGAACTTTGCTGACCAAATTCGTTGGTAACACTACCCTTGATTTGTTACACCGACCATCGGCAGATTCTCATTGTCTTACCAGTAGTCCATCTTTGAATCTCAATGACTGCCATTGAGCCCAGTACCTTTTTACTGTCGGACTTGCTGTTGCAATTTCGTGCCAGTGCGGTCTTTCTTCTTGTTCCAACCATCGAAGTATTGAAGAAATTGAATCGTCCTGCTCTTGTTCTTACCTAAGCTGCTCTTTCGTCAAATGATCTCTCATATGCTAGATCGTGGTTCGTGAAACAACTTAGCATTTCTGATTTTCCGGTGTTCTACTGTTTTCAGGACTAACAATTGATCTATAAGTTCCTGTGTCTAGAATAAAATTGCAAGATCTTCTCTGCAACACGCCATTAACAACCAGACTGTTGCAATCGCAGCCAAGATTTGTACTGCGTATTGTGACCCTGGGATATTACTTTGTCTTCTTCAGCCTTTGCCCTGCAAAGCTGGTACAAGACGACCGCTACACCTTCTTCAAATGTTGTGCGTCTATTCGTCGTAGTCTTTCCAGATTATTGACACCATTCACAGGCTGTCTCATCTAGTTTCCAGCGCTTAGCTCCTTGCAATCCCGAATGAAATGTCCAGGTTTCTGACATCTAAAACACCTTAATGTAGAATCAAATCTGCTACTTCTCTCGTTTTGAAAGCGACCAGTGGTTGATTTCTGCAACTTCTCATCAATGAGGGCTTTTATTTCTGCGACGTCCACTGTTTCCAACTAGCGTAGCCCAACAAAATTCGAAGACACACTGGCTTTAGCTGCTTCCTACTCCAAAGCCCAATGCCAAAACTTGATTCATTGTTTTCCTCCCGATGTTGTTCTCAAATGAAAGTTCAGCTGTTCATCTCGAATAGCATTGATGAACGCATCCACCGCCAATCCGTCCAATATATCAGCCGGAACCCCACAATAGGCTTGTCTTGGTAGCTGGGTTATTTCCCGCTCTAGTTCTTGATGTCGTTCTCCTCATTGCTGTTTTTTCATCTGGAGTTGTATTTTGCTTAGCTCCTGTGTGTGAGACTGTCCATAACGCAAGTCCAACTCTTTCAATATTCTCCCGGAACTCATCTCGGCATTTGGAATCATTTGTAATACATCAGCCGCTTTGACCCTCAACGCCAGAATTAGAGAATTTTGTTGTTCTTCAGCACCCTTATCCATTGTGTTGTACAGCAGCTGCAAACTGGACTTTGAAATTTTCAAAAGCTGTGTCGCCATCGAACGCAAGTGCTTTAGAATTCCTTTCTGGTTACTAGAAAATTCTGGAATGACTATGATACTGCTTTGTTGAGTGTTTTCCCCGACAAACTGGGTACGGCTATCCAACCGGGTCTCAAACTCTTTAATTTTTCCTTCCAGGCCACTCATTTTTCCAGTCATGTTTGTCTCGATAGATTTCAGTTCTTCTTGAATTTCATCGACTTCTCGATTGAAAACACTTCACCAGATTGCTGCTTTTCCCCTTTAACGACTTGCTGTAATCGGAGAAATAACTCCTGTGGGAACTATAGGATTTAATGTTCACTGCACTTTCCATTTTATTGTTTAATGTTTATCAGTTTGTAAAATTTTACTATCTCTCAATTGTCTCTCAATTTACACGATTTGCAAAATTTGAATGTCTCACGATTTGCAAAACCCCACTTCTGACACCAATTGTTACGAAATTCAGGCTTACGAGTTCGTAAAGGATTTTGCAATTTACTTTACAAATTACAACTTTAATGAACAACAATAAGGTAACACAAGTTCACAGTTTATATTGGTGATTACTTTTAGATGCACACAAAAACACTTATAATACTTGTACTTTACAATCATTCTGCAAGCAAGAGCTTTTCAACTGCTTTGGTTAAACAGCATTAAACGAAAGGAAAAGGTTAATGAGGTAACCTTAATCAGACAAGAAGTCTCCACCCATGGTGGTGACT
The DNA here is from genome assembly GCA_947095585.1 of Nephrocerus scutellatus. Classification (NCBI taxonomy): domain Eukaryota; kingdom Metazoa; phylum Arthropoda; class Insecta; order Diptera; family Pipunculidae; genus Nephrocerus; species Nephrocerus scutellatus. Next base: position 68,524,360 of record OX352763.1, read on the forward strand.
TCCTAGTCTTTTTTTTTTTTTTTTTTTTATATAGAGACTTATTGCCAAGGGATGACTCCCTGAATGACTTACGTCACGGCAATAAGTTGGGCTAAGCCCTTTATTAAATTCAAAATAAAATAAAAATCGAAAGAATGTGATTTACAACTACAACTCACGTTTGTAGCCGGTTTCAATTTATTTTCTCAGAATTCTCCCTGATTCATTGGAAAAGCAATACGAAAAACGAACACGAATTTAGAACGACGCGAGTCCAAATACTTTTATCAATGAATCATGGTCAGGGAAAACTACAAAAAACCTTGACCAAGAAAATATTACAAATTATAAAAATAATTTAAAAAATACTGATAAACAATTTTTTTTTTTTTATATATTAAGAAACAACTTATGAATACTTTAACCATCATCCTTCAAGAAGTTGTTAACGGCTAATTTGAACGCCTGCAGATTATAAGATTCTGGAAACACGTGCTCGACCAATTGATTCCACATCGAAGAGACTCTCGGAAAAAAGGAGGATTTAAAGTGTTGGGTTCTACATGAAAAAAGTTTTAAGGCAAATCTATGTTGATTGCACCTTAAACGAGTGTTTACGTTACTGAGAAAAGGCCCAGGAACTAGAGAACGGGTTTCTAAAGAACATTTACCGTTGCAAAATTTATAGAAAACAGATAAAGCTCCTACATTTCGTCTGTGCTCCAAAGTATCAAGAGACGAAGTAATGGTTACATCGTTTATCAAACGGATAACTCTATTCTGAACACCATCAAGATGAACCAAATGCGATCTTGGAGCACCACCCCACACATATGAATTAAATTCTAAAATTGGTCTAACATAAGATTTATATAATCTTAACACTTCAGAGGGAGTGAAGTAGAAGTTACAACGTCTTATGAAGCCTAAACATTGGCTAGCTCTTTTTGAAATTTCATAAATATGTTCTTTCCAGGAAAGATCACTTGATACTTTTAAACCTAACAACTTAAGTGAATCAGATCTCGCAATAGAGGTACCATTAATAACAGGAGGAACATAATGTTGAGTTGTCTTCTGAGAAAAAAGGCAAGACTGGAATTTATTTGGGTTAAATTCTACTCTGTTAGAAATGCCCCAATCAAGAATGATTTGAATATTAGACAGAATAGTCAAATTCATTAATTCACGCGAACCATTCAAGCGAGAATTGCATTCTTTTTGATTGTCAAACTCAATGGAGGCCAATAGTGTTGTATCATCAGCAAATGAATGGATATCAGAGATTGTAGAAGACAACAGGTCGTTGATATATATCAAGAAGAGCGTGGGAGACAAGGATGATCCTTGAGGCACGCCAGCATTGATCCCATGTGAATCTGAAGATATACCATTTAATACAACTTTTATTTTACGGTTCCATAAATAATTCTCCATCCATGTAATGAGAGAGGAGTGTAAATTCAGCGCACGATTCTTATTAATAAGACAATCATGCCATACTCTATCAAAAGCTTTAGCAATATCTAAGGAAACAACGCTTGATTCACCTAGGTTTTCAATGCTTCGCTCCAAACAATGAGTCATGCACGTCATTAGTTCGCCTGAAGATCGATTTTTACGAAATCCATACTGCACATCGGATAAAAGAACATTCGAATCCAGATAGTTCATTAGTCTGAAATTAACGATAGATTCCATTACCTTCGATAGAACCGACAACAAAGCAATAGGTCGGTAGTTCGTAGGTGCCGATTTATCACCTTTTTTCGGAACGGGTTGAATATTGGCTGTTTTCCAAAATGATGGAAAAACACCTGACTTCATTGAGAGATGAAACAATTTGCTAAGCGGTTTTGCCAAAGTAAGATGACAACTTTTCAATACTAATGGCGGAATACCGTCGGGGCCAGTCGCTTTATTGGGGTCAAGTTCTTTCAGAATCTTTGAAACAACCCGTTTCCGAAAATAGATTTTAGACATACCTGGGCCTAGATTCGGGAGAATTGGGGGGCTTTGATTAGTTAAAGGAAGAGTAGACGCACCAGCGAAATGAGAAGCTAAGAGATTAGCTTTCTCAATATTAGTTCTATAATGAATACCATTATGAAATAAAGAAGGAATAGATGAAGTATTGTCTGCAAAGTTTCTTTTAACCAATGCTGCAAACGACCAAAAGCTTCGACTGTTTGAATCAGAATCCAAAATTTTTCGCATGCTATCTCGAATCTTAAGGTCATATATTATTTTGGACCTTTTCAATATAGCGTTTGATCTATTTCTAGCTATTCGAAACTTTACAAGGTTTTCTTCTGAAGTGCAATTAACGTAGTCCAAATGGGCTGCTTTTTTAACACGCGACTGCTGACCTGCAATGTTCGTTAAACCATTTATTTTTATGAGTATTTTTCTTTTTAAATGAAGAAGGAATGCAATTTTTCATTCCTAGCAAAATGTTTGACGTGATAAGTTGTGATGCTTCATCAGCATTATTGCTGGAAAAACAGATTGACCATGAGCTATAAAATTGGTTCAGGAGCTCCCAGTTAGCATTTTTATAGTGCCAGAGTAGCCTTTTACTTGTAGTCTCTATAAGGGCTGGTGATATTGAAAATTTGGCTACTATCATCTCCTTGTATAAAAGGCTGGATGAAGTTAACCAGCTGTGCGAAGACTCAGCTTCCTCTGAAGAGGAGGACATGAGTCTTGGCGAGTTATCGGCCAATGATGCGTCCGAATACAGCAGCAGCAACGGAACGGAAAATGCTAACGAAGAAGACAGTCGCAAAGAGTGGTCTTCTCCCTTGCCAATTGAGGCAAAAAGAAGGAGGTTGTCTGGAAATTCCAGACCAGCATCGCCACCAACAATATCTTCTCCTGTAGTGGTTGCTGTTGAAGTGAGAAATCCGCCGAAGGTCACTGCTGAAGAGAAAACAGCCAAGGCAAAAGAGGCACAAAAACTAGTTAAGCAGACACCACCACCTGTCGCTTCAGCATCCAAAAAAAACCCCAGTCTACGGGACCAATAACAAAAACTTTTGCCATGCCGCCAATAGTCTGCTTTAGACTAAATGTCGCTGAACTTTCAAAGTTCACTAGAAGTGCAAATATATGTTGCAGATTTCGCAACATCAACAGCAGTAAGTTGGTCGTTACGCCCATTAACAAAGATGGGCACCAGAAGATTCGGTCTTTCCTACAATCAGGAAAGACTGAATTTAACACTTACACTGCTAAGGAGGACCGAAAAGAAATGTTGGTCCTAAGAGGCATACACCACTCCTTCGATACTGATGATGTCAAGGATGCATTAACGGCAGAAGGTATCCCTGCACTGGAGGTCAAACCCTTCAAATCTCAGAGGACTGACAGGAAATTTAACAATTTCATTGTCGAACTTAAAAAGAACTGCGATAAGACAGCAGTTTGCTCAAAAACCCTCCTAATGAACCAGTTGGTGCATTGGGAAAAACTTAAATCGGCAGGCAATACGCAGTGCAGAAACTGCCAAAAGTTTGGACATGTCGCAAGCAATTGGGGCGTTTTCTGCACTAATGTCAAAAAACTGGACATCCTGCAAACTATCCAGGATGTCCTAAATATAAAGAAAAAATGGCGGAAAAAGTAAAAACCGCCCAAAAGAAGTTGGAACAGCATAAGTTCGCCCAGAAATCTGCTGCAAAAGCTATAGTGAAAGGAGTTAGCTTTGCTAGTCGCAAGCCAGCAACAATCATCAAAACACCACCAACCATCCAAGAAAGCAAAAAACCAGTAAGTAAGCAAGCTCCACAACCGGCACCACCTTCTGGAAAATCCAACATCTTTGACGATACGGAAAGGCTATTTGGAGCAGACCTTTTCACAATTTTGCAGAAAGCAAGAGAATTCGTGCCTGCTTATAATAGCAGTCTTGATGACAGGTCCAAAACAACCGTTTTGGGTCGACTTATTTGTGAACTATGTTCACAATAAGCAGGATAAGTATATTCTCATATAATAAAAACTCTATTTATTCGTTAGCTAGGCGTATCACACTAAAATTATTTATTAAAACTAATTAACCTGACATTCTTTTACAGGAAACTAATCGCACATGGAGAAACCCATTCAGTCCAGATGGATACAACATCCACAGGGCCGACAAAAGTAGTGATAGCTCTGGGACGGCTCTGGGTCCTTATCAGGAACACTATGGCGGGCGAAAAGGTGCAAATCAGTGGTTTGCGTAGAATGGAAGCAACAGCTGTCAGCATCAAAGTCAACGAGGTTGAGACCTTGTTGGTAATATCAGTGTAGAATCACTGTAATGCAACGAGGGAAAACATTCAACGGGATCTGCAAACTGTCTGCGGCATCTCCTCTGGGCACACATACTGTGTGGATTTTAACGCTAGGCACACCCGATGGCAAGATAAAGTGTGCAACAATCAAGGAAAGGCCATTGCAGATTGGCTGGATTCAAATCCTCAGCAGCATACCATGGCTGTTGTTTCACAGCCCCGGAAGACATATCCTCGTACACCATCCACGCTGGATTTCTTTTTGGCAACGACAAATTTCGTCAACGTTCTGCCAGAATTAAGGAATTATTGCTGTTTTGCACATGATAGTGATTCGGATCATTTGGCCATAGAGCTTCGAGTGAGGTTGAATCAGCGAATTGTGCAAGTTACCCCAACACCTGAACTACTTTACGAAAATAAACTGGAACCGGTTTAGATCAGAAGTCGAAGCTGGACTACAAATTCCAGCGGCATGTAGAAATCTGGAGAATAATGAAATTGATGATGCTATCAGAAATTTCGAGACTTCAGTGAATCATGCTTCGTCAAGCTGTGCGAAGTTACCAGGAAGATGAACTGACCAAACGACTTCAGAACATCAAACCAGGCCCGGATGCTTTGAAAAAGCTGAATTCTGTGATCGGAAAACGTATTTCTATTCCAGAAAGTATCACGTTTGGAGAGCAAGTAACATCCAGTCCTGTTGAAAAAGCCGAAGCCTTTGCCTGTCATTTCGAAAGGAGCTTTACAGACCGGCCACCAAATCATCTTCCAGATTTCGTAGAGCAGGTTGAAAGTCTTGTGGAAGACACCACTTTCCCAAGAAATTTTGAAGTGCAGTTCAGCGATGACAACCCCGCAAACGCACCAGTAGACGTGGATATGTTTACCGGGACAGCTGTTGTCAGTGATTTAATTATGAGTGGAAACTCTAAAAAATCATCGGGCACTGACGGAATTTCAAATTTTTTGCTTAAAAAGCTGCCAGGTATGGCAATTTTGATGTTAACCATCATATTCAACAATTGCCTTAACAATGGATACTTCCCAGACAACTGGAAGATAGCCAACGTAGTACCAGTACCGAAGAAAACCGACCGCTCCAGTGTAATTGGCTACCGCCCCATAGCTTTACAGTGTTATATCAGTAAAGTATTGGAGTTTTTGATCCGTAAAAAGATCAATGCGTATTGTTCGGAAAGAAATCTAATTCCTTCCTTTCAGTTCGGCTTTCGAGAAAAGTACTCTACGCTGCACCCTCTGATGAAGCTTCACAGTAACGTCACTCGAGGACTGAATGTCAAAAGTAGTACAGTAGCCTGTTTGTTAGATATCGAAAAAGCTTTCGATAGCGTCTGGATAAACGGGCTTCTGTACAAACTTATTAGATTTGGTTTCCCCATTTATAGTGAAAATAATTAAAAATTTTCTCTTTAACAGGGTTTTTTTGTACAGGTGTATGGCAGGCCATCGACAAGGAAAAGGATTAAAGCTGGAGTTCCCCAAGTCTCCAGACTTGGACCAGTCCTATTTAGCATCTTCACGGCGGATCAACCCACCAATACAGCCGGAACAAGCACCATGTTTTTCGCGGATGACTCCATCACGTATGCCGTTTCCCGCTCTCCTGAGGTAGCTGCCCGAAGAGTGGAGGAACACCTCCGAAATCTTTGGGAATGCTACCTGAAGTGGGGACTGAAGATCAACGCCAACAAAACGGAACTCATCTGCTTCCGAGTACCAGCAACCGAAACCAGGATAAGAAAAATTGCAAGCCGGTGCAGAGCCTTAAAAATCACCCTTCCGGATAACACGACAATAAACACCAAGTCAGAGACTAAGTACCTGGGAATCAACTTTACTGAAAGGCTCAAGTTTAACTCTTACATCGATAAAACAATGAAAAAAGCGAACTACGCTCTTCATTTGGTGCAACCGCTACTAAGAAGACGAAACGGACTGTCCAACAACACCAGGCTGCTCATCTACAAGCAGCTCATCAGGCCAGTGATAACCTATGGCTATCCCATATGGTTCACCGTCTTACTAACAACGATGAAGAAGATCACCATATTTGAAAGGAAGGTACTTAGGATCTGTACAGGACTCTGGAGGGTGCCAAACCGCTATAAGTTTGTGTCGACTGCAAGACTTTACGAAGCAGCTGGTCTGCTGCCAATAACCGACCACTTGTTCCAAATGGCGAGGAAATTCGTCGATGGGTTGGAAACACATCCAAAAGTGCAAATCAGTGGAGCCCTTTTTATTGCTTTGTCTCCGTTGTGCATCAGTTATTGTTCCGAGGCTTTTTGCTGGTTAAATTAGAAATCGCCGAGCGTACAACACAGCCCCGGAAGACATATCCTCGGACACTATCCACGCTGGATTTCTTTTTGGCAACGACAAATTTCGTCAACGTTCTGCCAGAATTAAGGAATTATTGCTGTTTTGCAAATGATAGTGATTCGGATCATTTGGCCATAGAGCTTCGAGTGAGGTTGAATCAGCGAATTGTGCAAGTTACCCCAACACCTGAACTACACATCAACTTTACGAAAATAAACTGGAACCGGTTTAGATCAGAAGTCGAAGCTGGACTACAAATTCCAGCGGCATGTAGAAATCTGGAGAATAATGAAATTGATGATGCTATCAGAAATTTCGAGACTTCAGTGAATCATGCTTCGTCAAGCTGTGCGAAGTTACCAGGAAGATGAACTGACCAAACGACTTCAGAACATCAAACCAGGCCCGGATGCTTTGAAAAAGCTGAATTCTGCGATCGGAAAACGTATTTCTATTCCAGAAAGTATCACGTTTGGAGAGCAAGTAGCATCCAGTCCTGTTGAAAAAGCCGAAGCCTTTGCCTGTCATTTCGAAAGGAGCTCTACAGACCGACCACCAAATCATCTTCCAGATTTCGTAGAGCAGGTTGAAAGTCTTGTGGAAGACACCACTTTCCCATGAAATTTTGAAGTGCTGTTCAGCGATGACAACCCCGCAAACGCACCCGTAGACGTGGATATGTTTACCGGGACAGCTGTTGTCAGTGATTTAATTATGAGTGGAAACTCTAAAAAATCATCGGGCACTGACTGAATTTCAAATTTTTTGCTTAAAAACCTGTATGGCAATTTTGATGTTAACCATCATATTCAACAATTGCCTTTACAATGGATACTTCCCAGACAACTGGAAGGTAGCCAAAATAGTACCAGTACCGAAGAAAACCGACCGCTCATAGCTTTACAGTGTTATATCAGTAAAGTATTGGAGTCTTTGATCCGTAAAAAGATAAATGCGTATTGTTTGGAAAGAAATCTAATTCCTTCCTTTCAGTTCGGCTTTCGAGATTTTTATTTTATTTTAAAATGTATCGTTTAAAATTAAATTACTTTAAATATAAACATGTAGTAGATTTAGGTAAAAATATTGTTTAATAATAAGCATAATACAAAAAAAAAGACAATGTAAATACGTACGGCCCCTATTGTTGAGCCGACACTTATTAATAATAGTTATAAGTTTAGTTTTAAGTCAAAATTGTATAATACCTAAATTTTTTTTACTTTGAGGTAAATTTTCTCCAGAAAATGCGTAATAAACATAATATTTATATTTTTTCTTATGAACGTAACAATAATAAAAATAGAAATCACGAACAAGTTTGCGGAAAAACCCATAGATTTTACGAAACTTTGGAAAATCTGCAGCAGGTAAAATTAAAAAAAAAGTTGGTTTTTTGCTTTAAGCTCTAAAGGCTATGAATAAAAAATGTTTTGTGTGGGGTTGGATAATTTTTTTTTTGTATGTGTACTAAAACAGTTATAACAGGTGCTCGAAATGTCCTCCTTGGTTTTGTATGTTTTATATATTCAGTCGAGCAACTTAACGGACGCCTTCAAATCATGCTGATATTACTATTTTTTGATATCTGAATTTACACTATTTGTATCATATCGGCATGTGTGAGCTACGAGCCGTTATCGAAACCCGAAATGCATAATGAAGCAGCTGTATCTATGATTGTTCTCGTGTTTACTATGGGGGCCAATGTGCTCTCTGAATACTGTCTCTTGACCTATTTTTGCGTTAATATTTTGAGATAAATCTGAGGTCAGGTATGGATTTTCGTTCGAAAAAATTCAAAGAATTTGTATTTCTCATCGTCTGGAGAATGCTCTGTAGGTGCGTAAACATTTATAAGGCTTATGTTCTTAAATTTGTCCCGCATGCGAAAGATGTATAGCCGTTAATTTGTAGCTTTAAAGTCGATAACGGTAGGTCTCATTTTATTATTGGCTAGAAATACCATCACTCATCCACATGTTTGTCATATTCTGATTTTTGTAAGATGCCGTCTACCACATTGTCAGAATTACTGTTTTTTAAACTTTATTTATTATTATTATTTATTATTTGTGCAGATTGAGGTCTGCACAGTGAGCTTACGTTCCTAACAGAAATTCTTAAAGCGGTGAGCCCTTTTTGTTGCTTTGTCTCCGTTGTGTATCTATATTGTTCCGAGGCTTTTTGCTGGTTAAATTAAAAATCGCCGAGCGTACAACACGTGTAATATTTTCGACAGCCAACAAGAGCCACCTCACTTACCGCCAATATGGATTCGCGCACTTCACGAATCGAAATGTCGTTGAGGCAAATTTAAAAAATACATAAATGTATATTAAAATAAATGTGTTTGCACTTCATATTACATCGTATTCAATATTTCCCAAAAGTTCTTAAATATATCTTATAAAAAGATCCGTTTGGCTCTTATACAAAAATCAATAAAAAATTGTTAACTAACAATATATTGTATTGTTATAGTATTGTATTTAAGCCGAACACCCCCATCCCTTTTTATTTCTAAAGCTTCTGAAACATACCTTCCGCAGTAGGTAAAACAACCTTTTCTTGGGTGCTTGCATTCTTTAATTTTTCAGTGTCAAACCCTTCAAGTTGGCTCTTAAGTTCGATGGCAACTTTTGGAAGATCTTTTAAGGATGGAGCGGCCATTTTATGTATCTAAAAAAGATTCAAAATTAATGTATTATATTAAATATTCAAAAAAGATTTCGGATTATTATTATTATTATTTATTTACGATTGTAAATTGTCGGTCGTAGTAGGTGAATGGTTTTTAAAATTCAAAATCTTTATTTTAATAATTTAAATCTCAAAAATTAAAACCGAAAAAACGAAATGGAAAATGTTATTCAAAAGCCTGAATTGGAAGTTTGCTCGAGAGGACTTGGCCAACCTACGAAAATCCACAAAGCAGAATTTCGACAAGTCTTTCGGCTCAATAGTTGTGCTTGCCCTTTTGTAAGACCTGGTACTACAGACGAATCCGACACGTTTAACTGTCGAGTTGTTGGCCTGCAAGAAAGACGTCAAGTTGCAGAAGGACAGAATTGTAGTACAGAGGTACTACAGACGAATCCGGCACGTTTCACTGTCAAGGTGTTGGCCTTCAAGAAAGACGTTAAGTTGCAGAAGGACAGAATTGTACTACAGAGGTACTACAGACGAATCCGGCACGTTTCACTGTCTAGTTGTTGGCCTTCAAGAAAGACGTCAAGTTGCAGAAGGACAGATTTGTACTACAGTACACAGAGGTTCCAAGAAATTTGAATGCTCAATTTAGTAATTATTTGTAATATTTTCTTGGTCAGGGTTTTTTGTAGTTTTCCTTGACCTTGATCCATTGATTAAAGCATTGGACTCGCGTCGTTTTTTGTTTCGTGATCTTTTCCGTTTAGCCTTTTCAATGAATCAGGGAGAACTATTCATTGAATCTGAGAGAATTCTAAGAAAATAAATTGAGACCGGCTACAAACGTGAGGAATGTGAAATATTGTAAATTTCCTTCCATCGATTTTTCAATTTTAATAAAGCGCTCAGCTTTTGGCGCATGGCGCAAGTCATTCAGGGAGTTCTCCCTTGGCAATAAATTTTTCATAAAAAAAAGTCGAACTAAACATTCGTTTGTTTATTGTTATACGATACCTCAAACTAAGCTACCTTATTACTAGTTTTTATCAATATTTCAAAGAATAGGGCAGTTTGATAAGTCAGTGACCTTTTGAATTTCCTGCAACTTTAAATGCAACACTGCTCCTGTTAACTCCCATCTATTAATAGACTCTCTTCAAATTTTAAGCAAGCTGCGTCATTAAGTTTGCGTTTGACAGCCCTTGAAAGTAGACAACCCCGTGAATTTTAACGAAAACGAAAAAAATTGAATTTCGTGTGCTGACTTCAAAGGAGTGTTTGGCGATGTTCAGCCGCAATCCAAACGAGCGCCGTTTCGTAACCGTGGACGAAATATGGATCCATTACAACACACAGAGACCAAGGAACATGGAACGCTGCACACAGCGCAAACAATCATTATAATATGGCATGAACTGATGCCGCTATATGGCGTGATTTTTAAAAAAAATGTATGGGAGCTCCCGATCCCGGGGCACGATCGATTACTTCCATTTTTAATAGAAAGTGTTGTCACCGGAGATACACATGTGTGCAAAGTTTGAATAAAATCGAGCTTTAGAAAGTGGGTTTAAAATTGATCAGAAGATTATACCAGCCACCGACAGACAGACAGACAGACAGACAACCGGGCACGCGAAGTTAATATAGAGAATTTAAAATATTAAAATTTGTGGTGAAGTATATTAAAATTAAGTAAATGTAAAAAAAAATAATTAAAATTCATAATGAATTTCTTTTCGTTCGGCTTACTTCACTCTATTAAATTGAAAAATTAAACAATTAGTATTTAATTTTAATTGAATAAATAATAATTCTTCCTTATAGTTTAATTTTATAGATCGAAACAGTCCTTTTACATTGTATTATTTGGTTATAACCGCCAAATTATCTCTTGTTTTTTGTATTTTTTTTTTTTTTTTTATTAAAGACTCATTGCCAAGGTATAAGTCCCTGAATGACTTTCGTCAGAGCAATAAGTTGGGCTATGCCCTTTATTAAAATTAAAAATTCGAAGGAATGTGATTTACAATATAACACATTCCTCACGTTTGTAGCCGGTTTCAATTTATTTTCTCAGAATTATCTCTGATTCATTGAAAAAAGCACTACGAAAAAACGAACACGAAACTAAAACGACGCAAGTCCAAATACTTTTATCAATGAATCATGGTCAGGGAAAACTACAAAAAACCATGACCAAGAAAATATTACAAAATAAACAACAAATATTATAAATAATACAAAAAATACAATCAATAATAATTGTTCTTATATAAAATAATCGTAGCCTCTAATGAACACTACGGTCCCCTTCAGGAAGTTGTTGACAGCTATTTTGAAGGCCTGTAGATTCGGGAAATACGGAGTCGACCAATTGATTCCACATCGAAGTCACTCTCGGATAAAATGACGATTTGAAGTGTTGGGTTCTACATGAGAACGGTTTTAAGGCAAATCTATGTTGATTAGACCTCAAACGAGTGTTAACGTTGCTGACAAAAGAACCTGGGAATAGAGAACGGGTTTCTGAAGAACATCTACCGTTGTAAAATTTGTAGAAAGCAGATAAAGCTCCAACATTGCGTCTTTGCTCCAAAGAATCAAGAGATGAAGTAATGGTTACATCGTTTATCAAACGGATAACTCTATTTTGAATTCCATCAAGATAAACCAAATGCGATCTTGGAGACCCACCCCACACAAATGAATTAAATTCTAAAATTGGTCTAACATAAGATTTATATAATCTTAATACTTCAGAGGGGCTGAAGTAAAAGTTACAACGTCTTATAAAGCCTAAGCATTGGCTCGCTCTTTTTGAGATTTCATAAATATGTTCCTTCCAGGAAAGTTCACTAGAAACTTTCAAACCTAACATCTTAAGTGAAACTGATCTCGCAATAGTGGCACCATTAATTACTGGTGCTACGTAATGTTGAATTGCCTTTTGAGGAAAAAGACAAGCCTGGAATTTATTTGGGTTAAATTCCACCCTATTAGATCTGCCCCAATCAAGAATGACTTGAATGTTCGACAGTATTGTCGAATTCATTAATTCACGCGAACCAATCAAGCGAGAATTGCATTCTTTTTTACTAACAAACTCCATGGAAGCCGATAACGTCGTATCATCAGCAAATAAGTGGATATCACATGTTGTAGAAGACAACAAGTCATTGATATATATTATGAATAATGTAGGCGATAAGGATGACCCTTGAGGAACGCCAGCATTTATCTCATGCGAAGATGAGGAAAAACCATTGAATACCACTTTTATTTTGCGGTTCCATAAATAATCCTCAATCCATGTAATGAGAGAGGGGTGTAAGTTGAGCGCACGAATCTTATTAATAAGGCAAATATGCCAAACTCTATCAAAAGCCTTAGAAATATCCAAGGACACAACGCTTGATTCACCTAGATTTTCAATGCTTCGCTCCCAACAATGAGTCATGCACGTCATTAGTTCACCTGAAGATCGATTTTTTCAAAATCCATACTGAACATCGGATAAAAGAGCATTCGAATCCAGATAGCTCATTAGTTTGACATTAATGATAGATTCCATTACTTTTGATAAAACTGACAACAGAGCAATCGGGCGGTAGTTAGTAGGTGCAGATTTATCACCTTTTTTCGGGACGGGTTGAATATTGGCTATTTTCCAAATTGACGGAAAAACACCTGTCTTCATTGAGAGATAAAACAATTTGCTAAGCAGTTTTGCCAAAGTATGATGACATCTTTTCAATAACAATGGTGGAATACCGTCGGGTCCAGTTGCTTTATTGGGGTCAAGTTTTTTAAGAATTTTGGAAACAACCCGACGACGGAAATAAATTGAAGACATACCTGGGCCTTCATTCGGAAGAATTGGTGGACTTTGGTTAGAAAATGGAAGAGTGGACGCACTAGCAAAATGCGAATCTAAGAGATTTGCTTTCTGAATATCAGTTTTATAAAGAATACCATTATGGAATAAAGTAGGAACAGAAGAAGTCTTTTCTGCAAAGTTTCTTTTAACCATTGCTGCAAATGACCAAAAGCTTTTAATATTTGAATCAGAATCTAAAATTTTCCGCATGCTATATCGAATCTTTTCGTCATTTATTATTTTGGACCTGTTAATTATAGCGTTAGCTCTATTTCTGGCTATTCTAAACTTAACAAGGTTTTCTACAGATGGGCAATTAACGTAGTCCAAATGGGCTGATTTTTTACTCGCGACTGCTGACCTGCAGTTATCATTAAACCCCTTATTCTTACGAATATTGCTTTTCTTAAAGGAGGAAGGAATGAAATTTTTCATGTCTAGCAAAATGGTTGACGTGATCAGTTGAGATGCTTCATCAGCATTATTGTTGGTTGACCAATCAAATGAGCTAAAAAATTGATTCAGGAGCTCCCAGTTAGCATTTTTGAAGTGCCAGAGTAGCCTTTTACTTTTACAAGGGTTACAAGTAAATGTAAAAAAAAAATAATTAAAATTCATAATGAATTTCTTTTCGTGCTGCTTTACTCCACTCTATAAAATTGAAAAATTAAACAATTAATATTTTATTTTAATGGAATAAATAATAATTCCTCCTTATAGTTAAGTTTAATTGTATAGATCGACACAGTCCTTTTACATTGTATTATTTGGTAATAACCGCCATATTATCTGTTTTTGAGGTCGGGCCTATTTCATACAGCTTTTCTTTCTTCCACACATCACTCGCGCCAAACGCAGGGTATCAAAATCAGCCCTCTTGGTTGTGCGAAAGGTGGTTAAAAAGGACCTTAAAAACGAGAAAATGGCGACATTCCTATGGCTGAATTAATCAAAAAAACCTTAATAATATTTACAAAGTTTCAACAGGAACAAGCTTAGAAGCAACAAGCTGATTTCCTGATTGAACTAGCCAAACAATTCAAATCAAGCTAAAATTCAAAAAGCGATACAAGCGAAGAATTCTGCATGGAAACATTGAGCAATGGAGTGACTGAATTTGTATCTTCCATAAATTCCATAGTATTCCAAAAAACACCGTGTTGGCTTTGCGGCGAAATGCACTACTCTCGCGAATGCCCATACAAATACGAAACATGCTCAAAATGGAAGAAAATGGGCCACTAAGAGTCATATAAAACTACGTTCATCGCAGCATATAAACAAAACTACACCAAGCAATAAACATAACAGAGGAAGATCTATAATGCCGTATAATGCCAATTGAGCGAACACACCAAGCGCAAGTATATTTTAGTCAACATAAATAGCTTTCCTTGCAACTTACAGATCGACACATCTTCTGACATAACCATAATTTCAACAAGCACATGAAAACGTCTAGGGAACCACAATGCCAACCTAACACCCACCCAATCGTCAAGGCATCGGGTAAATCGTTGAAGACCAGCTCCGAGCTGCAATTTGATATTTCTTTCGGCAATCAAAATTACACAGGCAAAATTTTTGGTTCTCCACACAAAAAACTCAATCTACTTGGAATCGATGGGATTTCTAAATTCGGAATTTGGGATACTCCTCTGAGTTCGATATGCAACACATTCCGACGGGTCGACAAAAATTTAAGTACCAATATCCGAACACTTCAGTCTCAATTTCCAAATGTTTTTACTGAAACCTTGGGCTTATGCACTACAGTCAAGGCCGAATTGCATACGAAACCAGACACTGACGCAGTCTTCCGCCCAAAGCGTCCTGTTGTATTTGCCCCCCATTAGAGATATCGACAAAAAACTGCAGGGCCTTCAAGACCAAAAGATCATTGGACCAGTAGAATATTCATATGCCTTGTTTTTACTGAAACCTTGGGCTTATGCACTACAGTCAAGGCCGAATTGCATACGAAACCAGACACTGACGCAGTCTTCCGCCCAAAGCGTGCTGTTGCATTTGCCCTACATTAGAGATATCGACAAAGAACTGCAGGGCCTTCAAGACCAAAAGATCATTGGACCAGTAGAATATTCACAGTGGGCAGCTCCTATTGTCGTAGTAAAAAAGTCAAATGGTAAACTGCGCAGTTGTGCCTACCTACTATTCTACAGATCTTAACGACGCCTTGGAACCAATTGCAAATTTTTGTAAAAAAATCTTCAATGTCATCGATCTTTCTGACGCATTTTTGCAAATTGAGATGCACGAAAACTGTCAGAAATTACTGCCAATAAACATTAATCGCGGTATTTTCAAATACACACAATACCTTTTGGCATCAAAACTGCGCCGAGTATATTCCAGCAAGTAATGGACATAATGATTGCAGGTCTGAGTAGAACATCAGCATACCTTGACGATACACTGATTTCAGGCAAAGACGAATCGGAACATCTCAATAACCTTTGAAACGTTTTGGAACGCATACGGTCTTATGGATTTCACCTTAAATTTGAAAAGTGCATTTTTGACGCAACTCAAATAAAATACGTAGGCCATATTCTCGACGAAGACGGCCTACGACCTGACCCTTACAAAACTTCAGTCGTTGTGGACATGCCAGAACCGAATGATTTATTATCACTCCGATCCTACCTCAGCTATTATGGAAAATTTATAAAATATATGCATGGCTTACAAGAGCCTCTCAATCAATTACTTTTAAGATATGCTAAGATGATTTGGTCAAAGAAGTGTCGAGAATCATTTAATCATTTAAGACAGATTTTGCAATCGGACCTGCTGCTTAGCTGCTGTAGCAGCAGATGCTTCCAGTATTGGTATATAAGCATGTATTTATATCGTTTTGAAAACGGCTCCGTCAATGCTTCAGAACATTAACAAGCGCTCAACGGAGCTACAGCCAGGTAGAGAAGGAAGGACTTGCGATAATTTTTGCTGAATCCCAAAAGTCGGAGTTACTTCAGCAAGTCATCAAAAACATAATCGAAGGGTGTATTTGATGGTGAGAAAGGGGAAGCATCCTCACAAAGCATTGTATGACTTTCGACAGTCTCTGGCTCCCCAATCATATTATAAAAGAAAAACGTGTTTAAAATAGAATGATTATAATTATGATGCACTGCATCAGCATATCTCTATACTCTGAACTCTCCAAGTGGCACTGTTGTCAAAATATAACGGTTTTTCTGTTTCTTAGTAACGAAGCATCTTAGGAACTTAAAATTTTAACTATACGTTTGTTTCGTTGCTATTTGGGTTTTTGTGAAATTTGGACCCGTTAGGTGGTGCTGTTTTCAAGATAGTAGGTGGTAAAACTCTATTTTTGACATTTATTTAGTTTCATTACAACACGCGCAAGAATACATCGTAGGACGCCAAATTAAAAATAAAATTTATAATTAATCGTAAAAAAACGTTATTACACTAAATAACTGTTTTTATATTATACACATGAGTCACGAAAACTGCATTTGTTTGATTAGTAGTTATTTTATTTTACACACAGGGAATGTAAAATGTTAATATCAGCCATATTTTTAAACTGAATTTTATGAAATTTTTAAGATATATTATTGGCAGGTAGGGGAAAGTTATAGGTATAGATGGAAGGGCAGAAAGATAAAATTTTAACATGAGATTTACAAACGTATTTTTAAAAAAATGTCAACGTAAATTATTGGCAGGTGAGGGAAAGTTATAGGCTATAGTACTCCCGTCACCCCGGGGGTTCATGTGTGCGGATAGCAAAGCGCCCGGGAACAGCTAGTTGACTGATAAAAGCATAACATAAAAAAGTGGATGTGTGTACTTATGTACGCGCGTTAGAAGTTTTGCAGCGCACTCATATAGACTTCGCTGGGCCATTCAAGGCAATTTGTTTACCATCATTATTGACGCATTAGTAATTATCTCAAAGTCAATTACTTCTGAGTACTTTATCGCAAAACTTGGTGAACTGTTCATCCGCTTTGGTATTCCACTTTGCCAGACAATGGCACCCAATTTATAAATGCTACTATTTTTAAAAAAAATTGTACAGCCAATGGTATTGAACACATTTGCACGACTCCGTATCACCCACAGGCGAACGGATTAAAAGAATGACTAAGAGGTGAAATGAGCGGAATTCAAGAAACGCTCAAAAGGGGTAATAAATGGAGTTCAATTAACGCTAAAAGGTGAAATAAATGAAATCCAGGAAGAAGTGAAATCTCTCGAGACAAACATTACAGGAAAAGTGAGTGGATTGAAAGGCAAAATAAAAGAGTTTGAGACCCGGCTGGACAATCGTTCCCAATTCTTCAGAGAGAACACTCAACAAAGCAGTACCAGAGTAATTCCAGAACTTTCGAGCAATCAGAAAGGAATATTGAAGCCTCCTGCGTTCAATGGTGAGACAGCATTTGAAAAATTCAAAGTCCAGCGTGGAGCTGCGATAAAACACAATGGATAGGGCGCTGAAGAGCAACTAAATTTTCTAATCCTAGCGTTGAGGGGTAAGGCTGATGTATTGCAAATGATTCCAAGTGCCGAGATGAGTTCCGGGAGAATATTGAAAGAGTTGGACTTGCGTTATGGATAGTCTCACACCCAGGAGTTAAGTAAAATACAGCTCCAGATGAAGAAACAACAGCGAGGAGAATGACAAGAATTAGAACGGGAAATAATCAAGTTAGCACGACAAGCCTATTGTGGGATTCAGGCTGGTATCTTGGACGGATTGGCAGTTGACGCGTTCATCAATACTATTCGAGATGAACAGTTGAAGCTTCATTTAAGGACTACAGCCAGAGGAAAATCAATGAATGAAGTATTAGCATCGGCTTTGGAATACGAAGCAGCTATAGCCAGTTTGTCTACTGAATTGGTTAGATTGCGCAAGCTGGAAACGGAGGACATCACACAAATAAAGGCAATAGTTAAAGAGGAAATCCGTAAATCAATAACTGGAAGCCCTTAGAACGACGGAAACCCAACATATATGTTCCGTCCAAAAAGCTTTAGATGTCAGTAAGCTGGACACTTTACCCAAGATCAATACAAACTACAGTACAGCCTGTGAATCGTGTTAAGAGTCCTGAAAATTTACGGCAGCTAGCCGCATAACAGATAAATGAGGTACAGCAGCCAACTTACCTCGTAGCTGCAGACCAGGAAAACTAAGTTACACCAGCTTTACGGGTCGTATGCTGGTGAAGAGGAGAGAGAGCCCCAGGTTCACGGTGAACATTGCCAAACTTGGAAGGGCAGCAACAGCTTGATTGTTAGTGTTAGAAGGAAAACCTTTCACGTTTACCATGGATACATGAGCTTCCAGATCAGTTGTAAATCCCAAAGTGGTGTCTAAAGGCCAAGTGGAAAAAGTATTTCGTTATAATTTGAGGACAGCGATGGGTGAAGTTGCAGCAATTAAAGGAGAGTGCTCCTGTCGTGTCATGTTTGGAATAAAGTTTTCTCATCATTTTATTGTTGCCAGCATTACAGACGAATGCATATTGGGCTTGGATTTCTTGACAGACCAGGAGATGTCCTTTGATCTGAAGAACCACGTGTTAAAATGGCGTAATGTGGAAGTAACCCTCCAAATAAACAACAACCAGATTGGCGGGCTAAGAATTATTACTGAAAAAAAGTAGAGATACGACCGATGTGCGAGAAAATCATCTATGGCACGGTGAACGGTCATCTTGGGGATAGTAGAGTAAGAATAGTGGAGCCAACCAATTTCAACAAGAACAGATTGCTATGCGGAAGAACTCTAGTGAAACTCCAGCCCAAGATACCAGTGAGAATATTGAACGTTAGCCCATCACCGAAGGTAATATGAGAAGGAACAGTCATTGGCAAGACTCAGGGAGTAAGCTGTATCGCAAACTGTCAGCCTGTAAAAGTAAAGAATACGCCACTAGATCTGCAAAGGAAGCAGATAATTCGTTCGCTATGTAAACATCTTCCAGCAGCTCAGCGACAAGCAGCAGAACAGGCGCTAGAGCAATTTGCCGACGTTTTGCTGTCAGCGACAACGACAGGGGTAACACCAATATAGCACGACATCGAATCGATACAGGAAATGTTTTTCCAATATGACAGGCACCAAGACGATTACCACTTGCTAAGCAACAAGAGGCACAAACACTGGTCAAGAAGATGGAACGTGATGGAATCATAGAGAAGCCTAGAAGCCCATGGAGTACACCTGTTGTACTTGTCCAAAAGAAAGATGGTTCAACGAGATTTTGTGTGGACTATCGGAAACTGAACGATTTCACCAAGAAGGATAGTTATCCATTACCGCGTATAGATGACACATTGGACACCTTATACGGAGCCAGAATCTTCAGTACATTGGATCTAAAAAAAAAACAACCCATAAAAATTAAAATTTTTCATGTAAATTCTCTAATCGGGGATACACACACACACACACACACACTGCGTGCTCGGGTAAATTTTGTAAAATATTTGTATGGGAGCCCCCCGACCCCTCAAATTTTATAGAAAGTGTTGTCTTGGGAGATATACATGTGTGCAAAATTTCAATAAAATCGGGCTGTAGGAAGTGGGTTAAAAATTGATCACAATATTTGGCCAGCCAGCCAGCCAGCCACGGGCAAGTGAAGTTAATATAGAGAATTTAAAAAGCGGATACTGGCAGGTAGCAATTCATGACGACGACAAATAGAAGACAGAATTTACTGCGGGAAACGGCTTGTATCAATTTTCTGTAATGCCGTTTGGTTTATGCAACGCTCCTGCTACGTTCGAGCGTTTTATGGAACATATTTTGCGAGGCCTTAGCTGGAAGACATGTCTAGTCTATTTGGATAACATAATTGTTTTTGGTCATTCATTTAATGAGCACGTGAATAATCTTCGGCAAGTTCTGGAAACCATAAAAGCAGTATGGTCAAAGTTGAGTCCGCCGAAATGTAGCCTTTTCAAAAATGAAGTGAATTATTTGGGCCACATTGTATCCAGTCAAGGAGTACGCACGGATCCCAAGAAGTTGGAAGCTGTTACCGAATGGCCGGTTCCAAAGAATTTACATGAGCTGCGAAGTTTTCTGGGGCTATGCTCATACTATCGACGGTTTGTGCCTAACTTCGCAGATGTTGCACGAAGCCTTCATCGCCTTACTGAGAAGAACCAAAAGTTCCAATGGTCGTGTGAGCACCAAATATCATTTGACTTACTTGCTGAAGGGAAAGCTCTGCAGTTCCCTTATTTTGGCATATCCACAGGCATGAGAACTCTTCATCCTGGACACTGACGCGAGCAATGCGGGAATAGGAGCGGTTCTATCGCAGAATCAAGAAGGAAAGGAGCGTGTAATAGCGTACAACAGCCGTTCGCTTTCTAAGCCCAAGAAGAACTAATGCGTGACGTGAAGTGAATTGCTAGCTGTTGTCGATAGCGTCAAACACTTCCACAAGTACCTATACGGTCAGGAATTTCTTCTTCGAACTGACATGCAGCACTCAAGTGGCTAATGCAGTATAGGGAACCAGAAGGCCAAGTGGCCAGATGGATCGAACGACTCCAGGCATACACATTCAGAACAGAGCATCGAAAAGGAATGCTGCACAATAATGCCGACGGGTTATCCAGAAGACCTTGTGCACCCCAATGCACAAGGCAAAAAAACAAGAAGTGATCTGAAGTAGTTGCACAAATAAGACTAGAAGTTGAAGATTGCTGGACAAAAGAGCAGATAAGGGAGGAACAAGTGCGCGATGATTGTTCCAATATTTCAATGGATGGAGCAAGGTGAAAGACCGGAGTGGCACGAGATTGCAACAGCAAGTCCTTCAGTAAAAAGTTACTGGGCTCAATAGCAGTCATTGTGATTGGAAGATGTACTGGTAAGGCAATGGGAATCGGCTGATGGTCGAAGCACAAAATCACAGATTGTGCTACCAACAAACCGAGAAGTCCTGCAGGAATTACATAGCGGTACATCAGGAGCGCATTTGGGCGTTAATAAGACGCTCGATAAAGGAATCGCTTCAATTGCGTCAAGTGCCGTAGAGATGTGGAAGTCTGGTGTCGAACATGTTTGCGCAGCAAGCAAAGCACCGCAACCAAAACCTATAGGAAAAATGCAAATGCTAATGAAAACACAACTAAAAACTCTCCAGCAATGATTGTATTTGGCAAAGAACTTCGTCTACCATGCGACATTAAATTTGGATCACCACCAGTAGAGCCGACAACAAAAGAGAACTACGTTAGTGATCTAAGGCAGATCACTGTTCATGCTGCAGTAAGGAGCAACATAGTGGATGCAACCGGATGAAAACGCGATATGACCGTGCAAACTGTGGTGGATTTCAGGAAGGGAAAGGGTCTGGCTTTACAATCCCAAAAGAAGAAAAGGTGAGTCTCCAAAACTACAGCAAAGTTGGGAAGGCCCTTACAAGATCATTAAGAGGATTAATGATGTAGTATATCGGATCCAACAAGGCCCCAGATTTAAAATGAAAGTTGTTCACATCGACAGATTGACAAGGTACAACATCCGAAGGAGTGCTGAATCTGTACGGGACGAACAGACTTAAGGTGGGGGTAATGTTACGAAAAGTAGTTAGTAGCGCAGCAGGTTCGAATCCTAGATAAATCGTATGTACTTTTCTCGTCCAAAAATAAGTACTAAAGTTAGAACTAAAAAAAACAACCCATAAAAATTAAAATTTTTCGTGTAAATTCTCTAATTGATACACAAAGTGCAAAGGGAGTCCCCTTATCCTGATCATTTTATTTTACGAAAAGTGTTTGTATCGGAGATACACATGTGTATAAAATTTGAAGAAAGTCGGGTATTTTTTTTTATAAAATTTGTATGGGTGCCCCCCGACCCCGGGGCCCGATCACTTCCAAATTTTTACAAAAAGTGTTTTTCATTGGAGATACACATTTGTATAAAATTTGAAGGAAATCGGGTACTTATTTTTATAAAATTTGTATGGGTGCCCCCCGACCCCGGGGCCCGATCACTCCAAATTTTTACAAAAAGTGTTTTCCATCGAAGAAACACATGTGTACAAATTTTAAAGAAAATCAGGTAAATTTTGTAAAATATTTGTATGGGAGCCCCCCAAACCCGAGGTCAAATTGTAATAGAAAGGATTGTCACCGGAAATATACATGTGTGCAAAATTTCAATAAAATCGGGCTATGGGAAGTGGGTTAAAAATTGATCAGAAAATCTGACCAGCCAGCCATCCAGCCACCCAGCCACGTGCACGCGAAGTTAATATAGAGAATTTAAAAATAGCATACGGCTTATTAGGTTACATGAAATTTGAAATGTAACCGCCTGTAAGTTTGAATCATTATGTTCTAATCAAAAATGTAGTCAAACCGGTTTGTGCGGTTAGCCCAGTTTTTGTAAAAGAACATGATTGAACATGTACTTTATTTTTAAAGGTTACTCATTACATTTAAGTATCGTTAGTTATAAATAAGGGAAAAAGGCTACAAATTTTTTAACTTTTCTCGATATTTTTGTCTATAATATTGGAAGTTTCTGGAACCTTTTCAATGAGTATAAAAGGTGGTGTTCAGCAGAGAATTCATTTTTTAATTGGAATTTACCCAGTGAAGTTGTAAAAGTTCTTGTAAAGTATTACTGCTATCACCTAAGAGAATTATTGTAAGGTACAAGTATTATAAGTGTTTTTGTGTGCATCTAAAAGTAATCACTAATATAAATTGTGAACTTGTGTTAATTTTATTGTTTGTTCATTAAAGTTGGTATTTGTAAATTAGTAACCTTGTGTTGTGTTTTATTTGCAAAATCCTTTACGAAATCGAAAGCCTGAATTTCGTAACAATATGTTTGTCTTTCATATAAACTCACAAGTATTTAATTGCTCTTGGCATTTGAAGAGAAAATTGGGCCACGCCTTTGAAAATGGTATGGCTGTGTAAAGCTCTTATCTAAACATAAATTAAACCAAAAATATACTAACAAGTACTTAATTTTACTTGGCATCTTGTTATATAAATTTTGAAGAGAAAATTGGGCCCAATTGCAAATGGTATGGCTCTGCAGAAGTAATTTCCACCTTTCATTTGATACCAATATTTTGACCCCCTGTTGAACTTTAATGTGAAGGTAATTTTTTGGCTATAACTCTGTCGAGGGGGGTTGGATTGAACCCAATTATAAGATGAAAGGTATTTTTATTACCTTTTATATGATACCAATAAACCCCCTAACATCCATTAAACCTATTACAAAAATGCATTTTTCCTAAAATAACTCAAATTTTTGGAAGGCTCTCTCTCCTATAGTTGGCGTCTCTTCCACAAAAGATTGCGATTTTTGAGCTCTGCTCAATAAGGGCTTTCATTTTCCAACCGCGTAAACCCTATAATACACTTTGCTATATAACACGTTTTTGTGTAGGTAAAACTCAATCATATGATATATATTCATTATATGAAGAACCACATGCACCGGGTACAACTTGATCAAACTTCCGTTTAAGCTGGCCTACGCCCGTACGTACGGCTGTGTAGAAGTAATTTTCACCTTTCATTTGCTACCAAAATTTAGGCCCGCTCACTTTTAATCACGCCCCCTGCTGAACTTTAATGAGGTAGTAATTTTTTGGCTCTAACTCTGTCGAGAAGGGTTGGATTAAACAATTTTTTATAGGATGGATATTTTTATTACCTTCTATATGATACCAATTAACCCCCTAACATCCATAAAACCCCTTAGGAAAATTAATGTTTCAAAAGGTGCTCAAAACTTTGGAAGCCCCTCACTACGAAATGGGGCTTTTCCACCAAACTCCACCAACATTCCTGGCCTTTGGTTGCTGATAGCAAAGGGGGTTTGGGGGAGGAACGGAAAATCCCTTAAAACGCATAATTGCCGTAGTTACGCCTTGTCCTTAAAAACATACAACAAAAATGCAAATACCTTGATAGTATCAGCCATTTTTGAGTTTCTTTTCGTTTTAACAATGCGTAGAGCTTTGATCACTACTATTCTATGCGGAGGCAACGCCCAAAAAAAATGTCTTTAGACAGATTTTCGTTTTGAAAAACCTTATCGAAAACAAAAACCAAGTTTTACCTAATTGTAAAATTTATACATACAAGGTATATTTATTTAAAAAACAATTTTAAAATTTGACTGACAAACTTTTCAGAGGAGTGTTTACAAAGAAGATTTATTGTCTTTTGAAATATTCTTGTCAATCACTTCATATTGCAAATATCGTACTTACGCTATTTATCTTTAATATAAAAATACTTAAAATTTATGTATGAACTTTATAGATTATCTGACACACTAGCACTGGATGGGAAAGAATTAAGCAAGCAACTTCCATAAGATACTATACTCCAATCTCCAAATATCAAATAACTCATGTCGTCTTTTTTTTTTGTTTTAGAAATCTGTGCTCGAGCTCAGATTTTTCTTGAAAAAACGAACACGAAAGCCGACAATCTTTTTTTACTTGTTTTGTTGCATGTTTTGTTGTTACAGTTAATAAAAAGATGTATATGTTAAGGTGGCTGTCAGTGGAACCGACATACTTATGTCGTGTTTTTTTAAAAAAGAAATCTTGCGCAAATTGATTTTTGGCTGTCAAGTTGTTCGTTTATTCCAAAAAAACCAATCTGCGGTATTCGTATTTCCCCTCTTTTGATAATATGGGAGATTTACACACACGGTGAAAAGTTCTTCCATGAAATCGGAATTCTATAAGTGCAAGAGAGAAGGGTAATGAAAAGGAAAATATATCTCCCGAACCGTCACGGGCAAACTTGTCCATGAAATTTTTTGACGTTTCTTGTTTCCAACATTCGTCATTTTTGTCGTCTTCTTTACTTTTTTCGTCAATCGCAGTGTTCTCATCGGCACACGAACGCAATTTTACAGCACACGATTACACGCAAGTTCGTAGTATTAGTAGATATTCTGTGTAGTAGTATGATTTATAATGCGGCACATACACGCTAAAAATAATTGTATTAATGATTATTGTGGAGTGTCTACAACAAGACGAAGAAAGTGAGCAAAATCAAACGCAAAAAAAAGGAATTGGCAGAAAGAATGGCTAGGTGATAAAGAAACTACTTTTAAAAAAATTAAAGGAAACAGAACCTCAGGACTACAGGAACTTTATGAGAATGGATGAAAATATATTTAATGATTTATTGTCACACATAAAATTAAAAATTGAAAAACAACACACATTAATGCAGATGCGATTTCGCCCGAAGTTGGGTTAGGAATTACGTTGCGGTTTTTGGCAACGGGTAATTTGTTTGAGGACTTGAAATTTTCCACGGCGGTTTCGGCCCAATCTATTGGGAAAATTGTCATAGAAACGTGTGAGGCGATTATAAGTGCCTTAAATAAATTTATAGAGGTAAGAAAATAACGTTTGATTAGTTACTAGGTAGCTTGACAATTTTCTCTTGAATATCTTTCTAGATGCCGATATTAAGTGAATGTTGGAAAGAATTGGCTACTTCATTTGAGAGTGTTTCTGGGGTTCCTCATTGCATAGGCGCTCTGAATGGCAAACATATTCCTATAAAAGAGCCAGCACATTCTGGTTCTTTTTATTTCAATTATAAAAAAACAACCCATAAAAATTCAAATTTTTCATGTAAATTCTCTAATAGGAGATGGGTGTGTGTTAAAACTTGAAGATAATCAGGCTAATTTTTAAAAAAATTTGCATGGACACCACACAGGTCTCAGGGCCCTATCACTCCAACAAATTTACAAAAAGTTTTGTCCATCCGTGTTACACATGTGTTTAAAATTTGAAGAAAATCGAGCAAATTTTAAAAAAATTGATGTGGGCACCCTTCGGGCCTCAGGGCCCGTTCACTCCAAAAACTTTACAAAAAATGTTTTCCATCGAAGATACACAGGCGTAAAAAATTTGAAGAAAAAATGGTTAATTTTTTGAAAAATTTAATTTTTTGCAAAAAGTGTTGTCCATCGGAGATACACACATATATAAAATTTAAAAAAAATCGGGTTAATTTTTTTAAAAAAAAATTTTTGGACCCAATGACCTTGGGGCCCGGGATCTCCAAAATTTTTACAAAAAGTGTTGTCCATCAGAGATACACATGTGTATAAAATTTGAAGAAAATCGGGCTAATTTTTTTAAAAAAATTTATGGGGTCCCACGAACCCGGGGCCCGGGGTTTCCAACATTTTTACAAAAAGTGTTGTCTATCTGAGATACACGCGTATATAAAATTTGAAGAAAATCGGGTTAATTTTTATAAAAAAAAATTATGGGGCCTCACGAACCCGGGGCCCGGGGACTCCAAAATTTTTACAAAAAGTGTTGTCCATCAGAGATACACATGTGTATAAA
Organism: Nephrocerus scutellatus; assembly: GCA_947095585.1. NCBI lineage: Eukaryota > Metazoa > Arthropoda > Insecta > Diptera > Pipunculidae > Nephrocerus > Nephrocerus scutellatus. Next base: position 68,550,903 of record OX352763.1, read on the forward strand.
ATTTGAAGAAAATCGGGCTAATTTTTATAAAAAAAATGTATGGGGCCTCACGAACCCGGGGCCCGGGGACTCCAAAATTTTTACAAAAAGTGTTGTCCATCAGAGATACACATGTGTATAAAATTTGAAGAAAATCGAACAAAATTTTGTAAAATATTTGTATGGGAGCCCCCCGACCCCGTGGCCCGACGGTCCTCAAATACAAAGTGTTGTCTCCGGAAATACACATGTGTGCAAAATTTCAATAAAATCGGGCTTTGGGAAGTGGGTTCAAAACTGATCGCAAGATTCCACGACCGACGACCGACACACGGGCAAGTGAAGTTAATATAGAGAATTTAAAAAGATTTTCATGTTGTGCTAGTTGCAATAGTGAATGCCAACTGTGAATTTCTGTATGCAGACGTTGGCAAAATTTCTGACGGAGAAGTACTACTACAATCAAAATTTTACAATAAATTAAATAAACGCCAGCTAAACCTTCCTCCACCAGAGCCTCTATACCTTGGTGGAAAGTTTTTGCCATATGTATTTGTTGGAGACGACGCGTTTGGTTTACGAGATGACTTATTAAAACCATTCGCCAACGCAAATTTATCGACAAATGAATTACATTTTAACCAAGGTCTGAGTTCAGCACGAGTCAAAGTCGAAAACACATTTGGCATTATGGCATCACGTTTTCGTGTATTTCTAACACCTATGCAGCTTTGTCCCGAAAAAGCAGCAACAGTAACACTAGCGTGCTGTTACTTGCACAATTTCCTGAAAAAACGCCGGGGGACTATATACACAAATTTAGAAAATTCACCAAGCCAGTCTCTCATGCCACTTGAAGCTACTAATGCACGAAATGCTTCCACCCAAGCAAAGCAAATCCGAAAAGACTTTCGTGAAACAATTTCTCAAATTTATGAATAATTATTTAAAATTAAAATAAACATTTCTTGTTTGTAATTCAGTATTTTTATTAGTTTTATTTAATAATTTTGCTTAATATACATAATTGCCTTCGATATTGGAATACTCATCGATTTCATCTGTTGAGGTCGTTTGTGGTGGTATGGTGGTGTACCATATAGAATATATAAAATACGGAAAAAGTGTGAGGAAAAATTCTGTCACACAAAATTTTCCCACACGACTGGGAGTTACATTTATTTTCTTTATTTTATAATCACAATGAAATTGATGAACAATAAAATTTAAGAGAACATTTCAAAACAAATAGAATTTCATTTCTCTTAGCCTCCCAACTCTCACAAATAGAGCGAGAGCAATTTGATTTCGCCGTTTTTTAGAACGAAACTTATATAGGGTGTTTTTTTGGGAGGTTTGTTTTTCCGATAGATGTCGTTTTATTTTATGACAGTTGTTTTGACAGCTCAAAGTGGCATTTCTACTCAGTATTGTTTGGCAAATCATTATGAAAAAAAAAAAAAAAAAAAAAAAAAAAAAAAATTACATTTGTGAAAAATAATCGTGGTAGCCATATGCCAGAAATTGTGTTTAAATGTTATACGTTATATCTAACGGGTGTTTTTTTAAGAGGTTGCCGATTTTTTTTTTGAATAAAACACATATAAAATTATGAAATGACCAAAATTTTTTTTTATTTGGTAGATAATTTTTTGGCATTTAACATTTAAACACAATTTCTGGCATATGGCTACCACGACTATTTTTCACAAATGTCATTTTTTTTTTTTTTTTTTTTTTTTTTTTTTTTTTCATAATGATTTGCCAAACAATACTGAGTAGAAATGCCACTTTGAGCTGTCAAAACAACTGTCATAAAATAAAACGACATCTATCGGAAAAACAAACCTCCCAAAAAAACACCCGTTATTAAGAAAGGGGGGGGGGAAGAGAGGGAGAACCACCGACGCTGCACTCGCATGGGAGAGCAGAATACTGAGGAGGAGTCATGACTAAGTCACAGAAATCGGCAAACCATAGAGATGGTGGCAAATGCAAACAACCACCACCACCCCAGTGTGAGAAAGAGCAGATCACCACACACACAGCCGACAGGGTTCACCGAAAATCAACCTATCAGGATCGAACGCTGATAAAAAAACACCAACAACAAAAGAGCGACATACCGAACAGCACAATAATAGACGAGCCGAGCAACACCAACCAAACGAGCATGCCTATTGCAACATACCAACAACAACCCGAAATATGCAGCCAAACAACACCAAGATCATAGAAGCCGAGCAACACCAACCGAACGAGATTACCTATTGCAACACCCGAAAAGTACCAACAACAGAAGAGCGATATACCGAACAACACAGCAACAACAACCCGAAAACGCTACCGAACAACAACAAAACCCACGCACAGAACTGAGCCACGAACAACAACAAAACCCACGCACAGAACTGAGCCACGAACAACAACAAAACCCACACACAGAGCTGAGCCAAGCAACGCAACCCAAATGAATTTACATATTGCAAACAAATTTTCGCACCAAGACACAACAACAACAAACAACACGATGAGCAGAACAACAGTACACTGACAAACAAAGCAAAACCCAAATTATGCTTTGATTTCTGCAACGCAGGAATACAACAACAACAGGTACAGAGCTGGACAAAACAACACAAAAATCGAATGATTTAACGGAACAACAAAACACAATGAGCATAGCAACAACGGGATCTCGGACTGACCGTGGGAACCAAATAACATCGATCGTCCCACGGTTCAGAGATAACAGGACCTTTCCAACCGATTCAAAAACATATAAAAGGCAGGAAATTCAGACAACCAGTCTTCTTTCCTTCCCTGTGATTCCTAGTACTAGCAACTCGCTTAGTAGTTCCTCGCATTAATGGTTCAAGAGAGATATCCTTACCATTACGTCCAAACTCTTCACGCTAGACTCAGTAATTCCTCGCATTAATGGTTCAAGAGAGATATCCTTACCATTACGTCCACACGCTTAACGCTAGATATTCGTCGCATTAATAGTTCAAGAGAGATATCCTTACCATTACGTCCACACGCTTAATGCTAGAAATTCATCGCATTAATGGTTCAAGAGAGATATCCTTACCATTACGTCCACGCGCTTAACGCCAGAAATTCGTCGCATTAATGGTTCAAGAGAGATATCCTTACCACTACGTCCACACGCTTAATGCTAGAAATTCATCGCATTAATGGTTCAAGAGAGATATCCTTACCATTACGTCCACGCGCTTAACGCCAGAAATTCGTCGCATTAATGGTTCAAGAGAGATATCCTTACCATTACGTCCACACGCTTAACGCTAGAAATTCATCGCATTAATGGTTCAAGAGAGATATCCTTACCATTACGTCCACACGCTTAACGCCAGAAATTCGTCGCATTAATGGTTCAAGAGAGATATCCTTACCATTACGTAAACACGCTTAACGCTAGAAATTCGTCGCATTAATGGTTCAAGAGAGATATCCTTACGATTACGTCCACACGCTTAACGCCAGAAATTCGTCGCATTAATGGTTTAAGAGAGATATCCTTACCATTACGTCCACACGCTTAACGCTAGATATTCGTCGCATTAATGGTTCAAGAGAGATATACTTACCATTACTTCCACACGCTTAACGCCAGAAATTCGTCGCATTAATGGTTCAAGAGAGATATCCTTACCATTACGTCCACACGCTTAACGCTAGAAATTCATCGCATTAATGGTTCAAGAGAGATATCCTTACCATTACGTCCACACGCTTAACGCTAGAAATTCGTGACATTAATGGCTCAAGAGAGATATCCTTACCATTACGTCCACACGCTTAACGCTAGAAATACGTCGCATTAATGGTTCAAGAGAGATATCCTTACCATTACGTCCACACGCTTAACGCTAGAAATTCGTCGCATTAATGGTTCGAGAGGGATATCCTTACCATTCCGCCTACGCTTAACGCAAGAAATTCGTCGCATTAATGGTTCGAGAGGGATATCCTTACCATTGCGCCCACGCTTAACGCCAAAGGGGTACAAAGGCCCCACCGCTAGTACAACGACACCGCGCTCGCCATCCACATAGACAACACCAACGCCCCCGGTACTACGATTTGCCAGCATATATACACCGCCTCCGAGGATACGACCGGATATCATAAACATTACACTTGAAGGTCGAGAGGATTTTTCGGAATTGTCGACAAGAATATCAGTATTACATCCGGAGGAAGGACTTCAGAGACCTACATGAGCTCATCGGCCTGGCAGAAGACTTCGAAGGCATCGCCGGAACAACGGAACCCATTAGACCTCCACCTCGACCCAGACAACCCGAAAGGAACTTCATGGTGGCGCAGAACGCGGAAGCACGGATAAACGTCAGGACGGCCTGCCTGCGATGTGGCCAGGACGGACACATGAGACGGGACTGTCGCAACCCCCAAATCCTCTTCTGCTGTGACTGCGGCCTGCGAAACATTTGGACTATAGAATGCTGCCGAAAACGTGTCGAACGGTCGGGAAACGGACAAGGGGACCGCCGGAACCGAGGTGCCACGGAACCCCCAAGACCGGCACAACCAAAAGTTTATCCGTTGATGTGACCGTCCGAATGGCCGAAGGAACACCCAAACTGATTCGAGAGGCCCTACAGCTAGATGTCAGGATAGGGAATAGAGAGATCCAGTTTTCGTTCCTGATCCTCCCAGATGCAATGGACGATGTGATCATGGGCTTGGACTTTTTGTCACGGGCGGAGGCCCGTCTAAGCTGCGGCGGTCAGACGGTACAACTGCAACACGGAGCAGAGCCCGCAGAACACATCCGCCAATGCACCATCGCTCAGACAACACCACGGACAGACGAGGAAAAGCTTGCCGCTTTCCTACACCAGGAGTTCAAAAGGTTCGACCAGCTACCCGCAGTTTCCAATATCACCGAACACCGAATTATCATGCAGGACAAACGCCCAATAAAGCAACGTTACTTCCCCCGAAACCCAGCGATGCAGGAAATAATCAACAAAGAAATTGACGAGTTATTGGAAAAGGGGTGCATCGAACCCTCATATAGCCCCCACAGCGCGCCCATAGTTCTCGTACGGAAAAAGACAGGCAAGTGGAGGCTCTGTATTGACTATCGGGAGCTCAATGCAAGGTCGGTGCCAGATGCATACCCTCTGCCACGGATACAACACATTTTGGAAAAGCTTCGCGGTGCCAAGTTCATCAGCAGCGGAGATCTACGAAATGGATACTGGCAGATACCCATGGAGAAGAGGAGCAAACAGTACACTGCCTTCACAGTGCCCGGTTATGGCCTGTTCCAGTGGCGCGTAATGCCATTCGGACAGCACTCGGCCCCCGCGACATTCCAGCGAGCGCTCGATCGAGTCATCGGACCGGAAATGGAGCCTCACGCGTTTGCATACCTCGACGACATAGTCGTTATCGGGAGGACATTCGAAGAGCACATGGAGAACCTGCGAAAGGTATTCAGACGGGTGCAGATGGCCAACTTAACGATCAATCCCGACAAATGCGAGTTCTGCAAAACGGAGATACGATACCTGGGACATGTAGTCAGCAGCAAATGTATACACACTGATCCAGACAAAGTAGCGGCTATCAAGGAGCTCCAACCGCCCCGAAGTGTTCGAGAAGTGCGTCGGTATTTGGGCATCGCTTCGTGGTACCGACGTTTTGTCCCAGACTTCGCCGAGACCGTACGACCAATGACAAATTTGCTAAAGAAAGGGAAGCACTGGAAGTGGGGAGAAGAACAACAGAAGGCATTCGAAACTCTCAAGGAAAAACTCACCGAGGCTCCGATCCTGGCGTGCCCCGACTTTTCCCAGAAATTTTCTCTCCAAACCGATGCAAGTGACTACGGGTTGGGGGCAGTCCTCACCCAAGAAATCGATGGCAACGAACGGGTCATAGCGTATGCCAGCCGGCTCCTGAACCCCGCAGAGAAAAACTACTCTCCGACCGAAAAGGAGTGTCTGGCCATCATATGGGGAATTAGGAAGATGCGTGCGTATGTCGAAGGTTATCAGTTTACGGTGGTAACAGACCACCTCTCACTCAAGTGGCTTAACTTCATATCCAGCCCTTCGGGACGGATCGCACGATGGGCACTAGAACTGCAGCAATATACGTTCGATATACAGTACAGGCGAGGCAAACTCAACGTCGTCGCAAACGCGCTGTCACGACAGCCGCACGAAACGCTGATGACAGCCTGCGAGGAACACGCGGAACAACCAAACTGTCACTGGCTGCAAAACAAGATTCATCAAGTCAAAGAGAACCCAGCTAAATTCCCGGATTACGTGATTGAAGGCCAGCAGTTATACCGACATATAGGTCAGCGCGCGGGAGACGAGGACACAGCACCATGGAAGCTGTGCGTACCAAGTACGCTTCGAAGTCGAGTGCTACAGGAGAACCACGACAGCGCATCAGCAGGACACCTGGGAATTCGAAAGACCACAGCGCGAATATGTGGTCGGTATTACTGGCCGGGCATGTTTCGCGACATTCGTCAGCACGTAAAAAGGTGCGAAAGTTGCCAGCGTTACAAGCCCAGTCAACGGCAGGCAGCAGGGAAAATGCTTACACAAGTAGCCGACGAACCATGGGCCACGTTGTGCAGTGACTTCGTTGGACCACTTCCTAGATCCAAACACGGGAATACTATGCTTTTAGTTTTCTTTGACCGGTTTTCGAAGTGGGTCGAACTAATCCCCATGCGAAGGGCAACGACGGAAGGGGTCCAAAAGGCGTTCCGCGAACGTATACTGGCTCGGTATGGTGTCCCAATATTCCTAATTACAGACAACGGGGCACAATTCAGCAGCAGAGGATTTCGTCGGTTCCTGGAGGCCATGGGTGTTCGCCAACAGTTCACGGCGCCATACACCCCCCAAGAGAACCCTACTGAACGAGCCAATCGAACTGTCAAAACCATCATCGCCCAACTGTCAGGGGCACAACAGCGCACTTGGGACGAAAAACTACCCGAAGTCATGCTGGCCATAAACTCCAGCATCCAGGATTCAACGGGGTACAGCCCAGCCTTTTTGACGCAAGGACGAGAACCAAGCCTCCCGCATGCGTTGTATGACGAAATAACTCCCGGGACAGGCACGTTAATCAAAGCTCCCGAAGATCGAGAGGCCGATATGAAGGAGATCTTCGAGATAGTGCGACGGAATCTGGAACGAGCAGCTAAGGACCAAGCCCGCCACTACAACTTAAGGCGACGTCCCTGGAAACCAGAGATTGGGAAACTAGTTCTAATCAAGCAACATCATCTATCAAAGGCGGCAGAAGGATTCGCCAGTAAATTAGCTCCGAGATACGATGGACCCTATTGCGTAATGGATTTCGTCTCACCAGTCACCGTTAGATTAAGAAAGCAAGGACAGACTAAGGATCGCACTGCACACGTAAATGAGTTAAAAAACTTCCATGAAAACTGCCTACAGGAAATAGAAAAAACAAACCGCGTCACAACAACAATTCCCCTTCACACACAACAGCGACACGAAGACACTACAATGAAACATCCCGAAAACAAACACCAGAACGATCGGCATATTACGTCGCATAGCTGGCGAACAGGGAACAAGAACGTCAAACACAGCGCCGCACAACCGAGAGCACAAGGTAATGGACATACGACAATTAATTCCAAAAAAACAGCCACAGTGGGAAGCAAAAACCTAACAAGGAGAGACCACATACATACCAAATACACGACTGCACCCGCAACATTATCCCCGAAGCCCAAGCAACACGTCGAGATTGTCCCGATTCTCCCACGAGGCAAACGGCATTTGACGACATCAGCATCAAATCAAGCACTAAACCAAAAGTAACAAAACCGTTGGAACACGTGATGCTAGTTCAACACTAGTTCCCGAATACCATGAAGACGAACAATCAACACAGGACAACAACAATGGGCCAGGCACATCAGAGACTTGAGTATGAGGGAAATCAACGGAACACAGGTCCCGCAACTTGTTTTCGTGCTGAGTAAAAATTAATCAAGGAAAATAGTCACAAGTGATCATCGATCATCTCCAGACACCTAAAGTAAAGAAGGCAAAGAAAGCAAATTTACCAACGATGTCCAAACACGGAAACACTCAGGAGGCACCAAAACCAACCGACGAGGTCGTACACCGCATCGTACTGGTAAAGAAGACAATCTGCAGGTACCCCCTCGGACCCAGGAGCATCGACGTCCGGCTAGAAGACTACTGTCGACTCAGGCCAGGAGTTTTCCTTAACGACGTTCTAGTGGAAGTCGGTCTAAGCTGGATGCTGGGAAAATTGGCCGAAGACAAACAACGCAGGATCCAAATTTGCAGCACTTTTCTAGTCTCAAAAATGCAGCAATATCAGCCAACGTTACAAGAGGACGAAGAGACCGTGGCCAGGAGACGGAGTGCACTAGTAAGCAGGTGGGACCGCCACTTCAAATTCATCCAGAGCGACCTAGCCATAGTGCCCGTTTGTGACCGCGAGCACTGGTATCTCGTGGCGGTCACCAACCCGGGTATTCCGGACTGCGCCACGGTCGACGTATACGATTCCTTAGCGACAGCACAACGAGACGAAGTGGTGCAGATCATAAGAGGATATGCCATTCAGCAACACCGGACGAAGGGACGCCACAGGATCTGGCAAGAGTTCCAGCACTGCTTCCGGAGCAACTACGTGGAAATCCCACAACAACCCAACTTGACCGACTGTGGGGTATTTCTCCTGGAAGCCGCGGAGAAAGTCATGACATGGGGACTTACAGGGACCGAATCACCAGCACAAAAGATGTCATTGGAAAGCACCATGGGAAAAAGAGTTACAATTGCCAGTGTAATCAAGGAACACACGGACCCATCCATAAGACTCCCCGACATTGGCCTGAGCGACGGAAAAAGAGGGAACAACAATCGAGAGGCCAACCACAGGGGTAGGACTCGAACGCCACGCCACAGCAATAGAAGCCGCAGTCCTAGGAGTCGCCACCGACGTTATGAAAGCAGCAGTAGTAGCAGCAGCAGCAGTAGTAGCCGCAGCAGCAGTAGTAACCGCAGCAGCAGTACTAACAGCAATAGCAGAAGCCGACACAGCAACAACAACGGCAGCGACAGTGGCAACAACAAAGACGACACCCTAAACAGCGAGAACAGTGGCATGGATATCAGCAGTACATACACACCACCACCGAGGCCGAAACCAGGGGTCGAACACCACACCACCCCAAGCATGGAGAGCGAACTAGGCGATGCACTGTCGCTTACAGGGAGCGACATCATCCAAGGCAGCGAAACAACCACAGAAGCCTGGCCCCACGAATTGCAAGCGAGGATAATTGCGGAAAAGGCAAAAATAAGAACGGGGAACCTCCGCCGTCTACAGTTCTTCCACCACCAGGGAGACAGCCGCTTCAGTGTTATGGTGACCCGGAAGGGACAGGTCAGCGTCCGCCGGAGCAACAGGGAGGTGTGAGGAAAAATTCTGTCACACAAAATTTTCCCACACGACTGGGAGTTACATTTATTTTCTTTATTTTATAATCACAATGAAATTGATGAACAATAAAATTTAAGAGAACATTTCAAAACAAATAGAATTTCATTTCTCTTAGCCTCCCAACTCTCACAAATAGAGCGAGAGCAATTTGATTTCGCCGTTTTTTAGAACGAAACTTATATAGGGTGTTTTTTTGGGAGGTTTGTTTTTCCGATAGATGTCGTTTTATTTTATGACAGTTGTTTTGACAGCTCAAAGTGGCATTTCTACTCAGTATTGTTTGGCAAATCATTATGAAAAAAAAAAAAAAAAAAAAAAAAAAAAAAATGACATTTGTGAAAAATAATCGTGGTAGCCATATGCCAGAAATTGTGTTTAAATGTTATACGTTATATCTAACGGGTGTTTTATTAAGAGGTTGCCGATTTTTTTTTTGAATAAAACACATATAAAATTATGAAATGACCAAAATTTTTTTTTATTTGGTAGATAATTTTTTGGCATTTAACATTTAAACACAATTTCTGGCATATGGCTACCACGACTATTTTTCACAAATGTCATTTTTTTTTTTTTTTTTTTTTTTTTTTTCATAATGATTTGCCAAACAATACTGAGTAGAAATGCCACTTTGAGCTGTCAAAACAACTGTCATAAAATAAAACGACATCTATCGGAAAAACAAACCTCCCAAAAAAACACCCGTTATTAAGAAAGGGGGGGGGGGAAGAGAGGGAGAACCACCGACGCTGCACTCGCATGGGAGAGCAGAATACTGAGGAGGAGTCATGACTAAGTCACAGAAATCGGCAAACCATAGAGATGGTGGCAAATGCAAACAACCACCACCACCCCAGTGTGAGAAAGAGCAGATCACCACACACACAGCCGACAGGGTTCACCGAAAATCAACCTATCAGGATCGAACGCTGATAAAAAAACACCAACAACAAAAGAGCGACATACCGAACAGCACAATAATAGACGAGCCGAGCAACACCAACCAAACGAGCATGCCTATTGCAACATACCAACAACAACCCGAAATATGCAGCCAAACAACACCAAGATCATAGAAGCCGAGCAACACCAACCGAACGAGATTACCTATTGCAACACCCGAAAAGTACCAACAACAGAAGAGCGATATACCGAACAACACAGCAACAACAACCCGAAAACGCTACCGAACAACAACAAAACCCACGCACAGAACTGAGCCACGAACAACAACAAAACCCACGCACAGAACTGAGCCACGAACAACAACAAAACCCACACACAGAGCTGAGCCAAGCAACGCAACCCAAATGAATTTACATATTGCAAACAAATTTTCGCACCAAGACACAACAACAACAAACAACACGATGAGCAGAACAACAGTACACTGACAAACAAAGCAAAACCCAAATTATGCTTTGATTTCTGCAACGCAGGAATACAACAACAACAGGTACAGAGCTGGACAAAACAACACAAAAATCGAATGATTTAACGGAACAACAAAACACAATGAGCATAGCAACAACGGGATCTCGGACTGACCGTGGGAACCAAATAACATCGATCGTCCCACGGTTCAGAGATAACAGGACCTTTCCAACCGATTCAAAAACATATAAAAGGCAGGAAATTCAGACAACCAGTCTTCTTTCCTTCCCTGTGATTCCTAGTACTAGCAACTCGCTTAGTAGTTCCTCGCATTAATGGTTCAAGAGAGATATCCTTACCATTACGTCCAAACTCTTCACGCTAGACTCAGTAATTCCTCGCATTAATGGTTCAAGAGAGATATCCTTACCATTACGTCCACACGCTTAACGCTAGATATTCGTCGCATTAATAGTTCAAGAGAGATATCCTTACCATTACGTCCACACGCTTAATGCTAGAAATTCATCGCATTAATGGTTCAAGAGAGATATCCTTACCATTACGTCCACGCGCTTAACGCCAGAAATTCGTCGCATTTATGGTTCAAGAGAGATATCCTTACCATTACGTCCACACGCTTAATGCTAGAAATTCATCGCATTAATGGTTCAAGAGAGATATCCTTACCATTACGTCCACGCGCTTAACGCCAGAAATTCGTCGCATTAATGGTTCAAGAGAGATATCCTTACCATTACGTCCACACGCTTAACGCTAGAAATTCATCGCATTAATGGTTCAAGAGAGATATCCTTACCATTACGTCCACACGCTTAACGCCAGAAATTCGTCGCATTAATGGTTCAAGAGAGATATCCTTACCATTACGTAAACACGCTTAACGCTAGAAATTCGTCGCATTAATGGTTCAAGAGAGATATCCTTACGATTACGTCCACACGCTTAACGCCAGAAATTCGTCGCATTAATGGTTTAAGAGAGATATCCTTACCATTACGTCCACACGCTTAACGCTAGATATTCGTCGCATTAATGGTTCAAGAGAGATATACTTACCATTACTTCCACACGCTTAACGCCAGAAATTCGTCGCATTAATGGTTCAAGAGAGATATCCTTACCATTACGTCCACACGCTTAACGCTAGAAATTCATCGCATTAATGGTTCAAGAGAGATATCCTTACCATTACGTCCACACGCTTAACGCTAGAAATTCGTGACATTAATGGCTCAAGAGAGATATCCTTACCATTACGTCCACACGCTTAACGCTAGAAATTCGTCGCATTAATGGTTCAAGAGAGATATCCTTACCATTACGTCCACACGCTTAACGCTAGAAATTCGTCGCATTAATGGTTCGAGAGGGATATCCTTACCATTGCGCCCACGCTTAACGCTAGAAATTCGTCGCATTAATGGTTCGAGAGGGATATCCTTACCATTGCGCCCACGCTTAACGCCAAAGGGGTACAAAGGCCCCACCGCTAGTACAACGACACCGCGCTCGCCATCCACATAGACAACACCAACGCCCCCGGTACTACGATTTGCCAGCATATATACACCGCCGCCGAGGATACGACCGGATATCATAAACATTACACTTGAATTTACACAAATAAATAATTGTTAACTGAAAGAAGAGAATAAAAGATCGAATTCCATTCCCCAAACAAATAAATTCTTTTTATTGTAACGACCCTATAAACAAAGAACCCTGGTCACACTGAGTTTGACCCCGGCTGGAAAACCTCGTTACAATTGGCGCCCGAACAGGGACCCTGGAATTTAGTAAGAATACACTAATAAAGTCAAAAATCTAATAATACCAGTATAAAACCAAGATGGTTAAGACCAGTTGGATATATACGTTATCGAAAGAGGAGCTGAAGAACTACATGAGCGAGTTCAGACTAGACAACAGCGGCGCACTAGAAGAGTTGAGGAAGAGATTTTCCAACTACGTCTCAGGACGAGACGTCACGTCTGAGGAAGAAACACGCCTGAGCGAATTAGAAGAGAAACACAGACGCAGCCCATCGTCAATTCCCCTACTAACTTTGGATCCATCGGAAGCTAGAGGGAGCGACGATCCAAAGGCAGCCATCAGAGCAGCATCGCCGATACTATCTGAAGTAGCTCTGACACGAAACAGGACCGAGACGGCGACTATATCATACGCCCAGATAATGGACCAAGTAAGGAAATGGTCGGTAAGGTACGATGGAGGGAAGGAATCTCTTCAGTTCATTGAAAGGCTGTAAGAACTTGCCGACGCCTACTGCGTAAACAAGGACCTCCTGCCCAGAACTATGCCTGAACTACTCCGTGACCGTGTGTTGTTGTGGTTCCGCAACAATAACCAAAAATGGGATAATTGGAAAGCATTTACAGCGGACTTTCTACAGTTCTTCCTGCCCACCAGGTTCTGGGAACACTTGGAGGACGAAATTCGCCAGCGCCAGCAAAAACCGAAGGAACGTTTTAAAGACTTCGTAATCGTGACGCAAAACCTAATGAGGCACGCGCATTACACCAGTGCACAGCAGGTCGAGAGGATTTTTCGGAATTGTCGACAAGAATATCAGTATTACATCCGGAGGAAGGACTTCAGAGACCTACATGAGCTCATCGGCCTGGCAGAAGACTTCGAAGGCATCGCCGGAACAACGGAACCCATTAGACCTCCACCTCGACCCAGACAACCCGAAAGGAACTTCATGGTGGCGCAGAACGCGGAAGCACGGATAAACGTCAGGACGGCCTGCCTGCGATGTGGCCAGGACGGACACATGAGACGGGACTGTCGCAACCCCCAAATCCTCTTCTGCTGTGACTGCGGCCTGCGAAACATTTGGACTATAGAATGCTGCCGAAAACGTGTCGAACGGTCGGGAAACGGACAAGGGGACCGCCGGAACCGAGGTGCCACGGAACCCCCAAGACCGGCACAACCAAAAGTTTATCCGTTGATGTGACCGTCCGAATGGCCGAAGGAACACCCAAACTGATTCGAGAGGCCCTACAGCTAGATGTCAGGATAGGGAATAGAGAGATCCAGTTTTCGTTCCTGATCCTCCCAGATGCAATGGACGATGTGATCATGGGCTTGGACTTTTTGTCACGGGCGGAGGCCCGTCTAAGCTGCGGCGGTCAGACAGTACAACTGCAACACGGAGCAGAGCCCGCAGAACACATCCGCCAATGCACCATCGCTCAGACAACACCACGGACAGACGAGGAAAAGCTTGCCGCTTTCCTACACCAGGAGTTCAAAAGGTTCGACCAGCTACCCGCAGTTTCCAATATCACCGAACACCGAATTATCATGCAGGACAAACGCCCAATAAAGCAACGTTACTTCCCCCGAAACCCAGCGATGCAGGAAATAATCAACAAAGAAATTGACGAGTTATTGGAAAAGGGGTGCATCGAACCCTCATATAGCCCCCACAGCGCGCCCATAGTTCTCGTACGGAAAAAGACAGGCAAGTGGAGGCTCTGTATTGACTATCGGGAGCTCAATGCAAGGTCGGTGCCAGATGCATACCCTCTGCCACGGATACAACACATTTTGGAAAAGCTTCGCGGTGCCAAGTTCATCAGCAGCCGAGATCTACGAAATGGATACTGGCAGATACCCATGGAGAAGAGGAGCAAACAGTACACTGCCTTCACAGTGCCCGGTTATGGCCTGTTCCAGTGGCGCGTAATGCCATTCGGACAGCACTCGGCCCCCGCGACATTCCAGCGAGCGCTCGATCGAGTCATCGGACCGGAAATGGAGCCTCACGCGTTTGCATACCTCGACGACATAGTCGTTATCGGGAGGACATTCGAAGAGCACATGGAGAACCTGCGAAAGGTATTCAGACGGGTGCAGATGGCCAACTTAACGATCAATCCCGACAAATGCGAGTTCTGCAAAACGGAGATACGATACCTGGGACATGTAGTCAGCAGCAAATGTATACACACTGATCCAGACAAAGTAGCGGCTATCAAGGAGCTCCAACCGCCCCGAAGTGTTCGAGAAGTGCGTCGGTATTTGGGCATCGCTTCGTGGTACCGACGTTTTGTCCCAGACTTCGCCGAGACCGTACGACCAATGACAAATTTGCTAAAGAAAGGGAAGCACTGGAAGTGGGGAGAAGAACAACAGAAGGCATTCGAAACTCTCAAGGAAAAACTCACCGAGGCTCCGATCCTGGCGTGCCCCGACTTTTCCCAGAAATTTTCTCTCCAAACCGATGCAAGTGACTACGGGTTGGGGGCAGTCCTCACCCAAGAAATCGATGGCAACGAACGGGTCATAGCGTATGCCAGCCGGCTCCTGAACCCCGCAGAGAAAAACTACTCTCCGACCGAAAAGGAGTGTCTGGCCATCATATGGGGAATTAGGAAGATGCGTGCGTATGTCGAAGGTTATCAGTTTACGGTGGTAACAGACCACCTCTCACTCAAGTGGCTTAACTTCATATCCAGCCCTTCGGGACGGATCGCACGATGGGCACTAGAACTGCAGCAATATACGTTCGATATACAGTACAGGCGAGGCAAACTCAACGTCGTCGCAAACGCGCTGTCACGACAGCCGCACGAAACGCTGATGACAGCCTGCGAGGAACACGCGGAACAACCAAACTGTCACTGGCTGCAAAACAAGATTCATCAAGTCAAAGAGAACCCAGCTAAATTCCCGGATTACGTGATTGAAGGCCAGCAGTTATACCGACATATAGGTCAGCGCGCGGGAGACGAGGACACAGCACCATGGAAGCTGTGCGTACCAAGTACGCTTCGAAGTCGAGTGCTACAGGAGAACCACGACAGCGCATCAGCAGGACACCTGGGAATTCGAAAGACCACAGCGCGAATATGTGGTCGGTATTACTGGCCGGGCATGTTTCGCGACATTCGTCAGCACGTAAAAAGGTGCGAAAGTTGCCAGCGTTACAAGCCCAGTCAACGGCAGGCAGCAGGGAAAATGCTTACACAAGTAGCCGACGAACCATGGGCCACGTTGTGCAGTGACTTCGTTGGACCACTTCCTAGATCCAAACACGGGAATACTATGCTTTTAGTTTTCTTTGACCGGTTTTCGAAGTGGGTCGAACTAATCCCCATGCGAAGGGCAACGACGGAAGGGGTCCAAAAGGCGTTCCGCGAACGTATACTGGCTCGGTATGGTGTCCCAATATTCCTAATTACAGACAACGGGGCACAATTCAGCAGCAGAGGATTTCGTCGGTTCCTGGAGGCCATGGGTGTTCGCCAACAGTTCACGGCGCCATACACCCCCCAAGAGAACCCTACTGAACGAGCCAATCGAACTGTCAAAACCATCATCGCCCAACTGTCAGGGGCACAACAGCGCACTTGGGACGAAAAACTACCCGAAGTCATGCTGGCCATAAACTCCAGCATCCAGGATTCAACGGGGTACAGCCCAGCCTTTTTGACGCAAGGACGAGAACCAAGCCTCCCGCATGCGTTGTATGACGAAATAACTCCCGGGACAGGCACGTTAATCAAAGCTCCCGAAGATCGAGAGGCCGATATGAAGGAGATCTTCGAGATAGTGCGACGGAATCTGGAACGAGCAGCTAAGGACCAAGCCCGCCACTACAACTTAAGGCGACGTCCCTGGAAACCAGAGATTGGGAAACTAGTTCTAATCAAGCAACATCATCTATCAAAGGCGGCAGAAGGATTCGCCAGTAAATTAGCTCCGAGATACGATGGACCCTATTGCGTAATGGATTTCGTCTCACCAGTCACCGTAAGATTAAGAAAGCAAGGACAGACTAAGGATCGCACTGCACACGTAAATGAGTTAAAAAACTTCCATGAAAACTGCCTACAGGAAATAGAAAAAACAAACCGCGTCACAACAACAATTCCCCTTCACACACAACAGCGACACGAAGACACTACAATGAAACATCCCGAAAACAAACACCAGAACGATCGGCATATTACGTCGCATAGCTGGCGAACAGGGAACAAGAACGTCAAACACAGCGCCGCACAACCGAGAGCACAAGGTAATGGACATACGACAATTAATTCCAAAAAAACAGCCACAGTGGGAAGCAAAAACCTAACAAGGAGAGACCACATACATACCAAATACACGACTGCACCCGCAACATTATCCCCGAAGCCCAAGCAACACGTCGAGATTGTCCCGATTCTCCCACGAGGCAAACGGCATTTGACGACATCAGCATCAAATCAAGCACTAAACCAAAAGTAACAAAACCGTTGGAACACGTGATGCTAGTTCAACACTAGTTCCCGAATACCATGAAGACGAACAATCAACACAGGACAACAACAATGGGCCAGGCACATCAGAGACTTGAGTATGAGGGAAATCAACGGAACACAGGTCCCGCAACTTGTTTTCGTGCTGAGTAAAAATTAATCAAGGAAAATAGTCACAAGTGATCATCGATCATCTCCAGACACCTAAAGTAAAGAAGGCAAAGAAAGCAAATTTACCAACGATGTCCAAACACGGAAACACTCAGGAGGCACCAAAACCAACCGACGAGGTCGTACACCGCATCGTACTGGTAAAGAAGACAATCTGCAGGTACCCCCTCGGACCCAGGAGCATCGACGTCCGGCTAGAAGACTACTGTCGACTCAGGCCAGGAGTTTTCCTTAACGACGTTCTAGTGGAAGTCGGTCTAAGCTGGATGCTGGGAAAATTGGCCGAAGACAAACAACGCAGGATCCAAATTTGCAGCACTTTTCTAGTCTCAAAAATGCAGCAATATCAGCCAACGTTACAAGAGGACGAAGAGACCGTGGCCAGGAGACGGAGTGCACTAGTAAGCAGGTGGGACCGCCACTTCAAATTCATCCAGAGCGACCTAGCCATAGTGCCCGTTTGTGACCGCGAGCACTGGTATCTCGTGGCGGTCACCAACCCGGGTATTCCGGACTGCGCCACGGTCGACGTATACGATTCCTTAGCGACAGCACAACGAGACGAAGTGGTGCAGATCATAAGAGGATATGCCATTCAGCAACACCGGACGAAGGGACGCCACAGGACCTGGCAAGAGTTCCAGCACTGCTTCCGGAGCAACTACGTGGAAATCCCACAACAACCCAACTTGACCGACTGTGGGGTATTTCTCCTGGAAGCCGCGGAGAAAGTCATGACATGGGGACTTACAGGGACCGAATCACCAGCACAAAAGATGTCATTGGAAAGCACCATGGGAAAAAGAGTTACAATTGCCAGTGTAATCAAGGAACACACGGACCCATCCATAAGACTCCCCGACATTGGCCTGAGCGACGGAAAAAGAGGGAACAACAATCGAGAGGCCAACCACAGGGGTAGGACTCGAACGCCACGCCACAGCAATAGAAGCCGCAGTCCTAGGAGTCGCCACCGACGTTATGAAAGCAGCAGTAGTAGCAGCAGCAGCAGTAGTAGCCGCAGCAGCAGTAGTAACCGCAGCAGCAGTACTAACAGCAATAGCAGAAGCCGACACAGCAACAACAACGGCAGCGACAGTGGCAACAACAAAGACGACACCCTAAACAGCGAGAACAGTGGCATGGATATCAGCAGTACATACACACCACCACCGAGGCCGAAACCAGGGGTCGAACACCACACCACCCCAAGCATGGAGAGCGAACTAGGCGATGCACTGTCGCTTACAGGGAGCGACATCATCCAAGGCAGCGAATCAACCACAGAAGCCTGGCCCCACGAATTGCAAGCGAGGATAATTGCGGAAAAGGCAAAAATAAGAACGGGGAACCTCCGCCGTCTACAGTTCTTCCACCACCAGGGAGACAGCCGCTTCAGTGTTATGGTGACCCGGAAGGGACAGGTCAGCGTCCGCCGGAGCAACAGGGAGGTGTGAGGAAAAATTCTGTCACACAAAATTTTCCCACACGACTGGGAGTTACATTTATTTTCTTTATTTTATAATCACAATGAAATTGATGAACAATAAAATTTAAGAGAACATTTCAAAACAAATAGAATTTCATTTCTCTTAGCCTCCCAACTCTCACAAATAGAGCGAGAGCAATTTGATTTCGCCGTTTTTTAGATTTCCCCTCGTTCCGGCAACTTTCGAACATCCACACAGAAACTCTTAATGTACGAAACTTATATTAAGAAAGGGGGGGGGAAAGAGACGGAGAACCACCGACGCTGCACTCGCATGGGAGAGCAGAATACTGAGGAGGAGTCATGACTAAGTCACAGAAATCGGCAAACCATAGAGATGGTGGCAAATGCAAACAACCACCACCACCCCAGTGTGAGAACGAGCAGATCACCACACACACAGCCGACAGGGTTCACCGAAAATCAACCTATCAGGATCGAACGCTGATAAAAAAAAACACCAACAACAAAAGAGCGACATACCGAACAGCACAATAATAGACGAGCCTAGCAACACCAACCAAACGAGCATGCCTATTGCAACATACCAACAACAACCCGAAATATGCAGCCAAACAACACCAAGATCATAGAAGCCGAGCAACACCAACCGAACGAGATTACCTATTGCAACACCCGAAAAGTACCAACAACAGAAGAGCGATATACCGAACAACACAGCAACAACAACCCGAAAACGCTACCGAACAACAACAAAACCCACGCATAGAAGTGAGCCACGAACAACAACAAAACCCACGCACAGAACTGAGCCACGAACAACAACAAAACCCACACACAGAGCTGAGCCAAGCAACGCAACCCAAATGAATTTACATATTGCAAACAAATTTTCGCACCAAGACACAACCACAACAAACAACACGATGAGCAGAACAACAGTACACTGACAAACAAAGCAAAACCCAAATTATGCTTTGATTTCTGCAACGCAGGAATACAACAACAACAGGTACAGAGCTGGACAAAACAACACAAAAATCGAATGATTTAACGGAACAACAAAACACAATGAGCATAGCAACAACGGGATCTCGGACTGACCGTGGGAACCAAATAACATCGATCGTCCCACGGTTCAGAGATAACAGGACCTTTCCAACCGATTCAAAAATATATAAAAGGCAGGAAATTCAGACAACCAGTCTTCTTTCCTTCCCTGTGATTCCTAGTACTAGCAACTCGCTTAGTAGTTCCTCGCATTAATGGTTCAAGAGAGATATCCTTACCATTACGTCCAAACTCTTCACGCTAGACTCAGTAATTCCTCGCATTAATGGTTCAAGAGAGATATCCTTACCATTACGTCCACACGCTTAACGCTAGATATTCGTCGCATTAATAGTTCAAGAGAGATATCCTTACCATTACGTCCACACGCTTAATGCTAGAAATTCATCGCATTAATGGTTCAAGAGAGATATCCTTACCATTACGTCCACGCGCTTAACGCCAGAAATTCGTCGCATTAATGGTTCAAGAGAGATATCCTTACCATTACGTCCACACGCTTCACGCTAGACTCAATAATTCCTCGCATTGATGGTTCAAGAGAGATATCCTTACCATTACGTCCAAATGCTTCACGCTAGACTCAGTAATTCCTCGCATTAATGGTTCAAGAGAGATATCCTTACCATTACGTCCACACGCTTAACGCTAGAAATTCGTCGCATTAATGGTTCAAGAGAGATATCCTTACCATTACGTCCACACGCTTAACGCTAGAAATTCGTCGCATTAATGGTTCGAGAGGGATATCCTTACCATTGCGCCCACGCTTAACGCTAGAAATTCGTCGCATTAATGGTTCGAGAGGGATATCCTTACCATTGCGCCCACGCTTAACGCCAAAGGGGTACAAAGGCCCCACCGCTAGTACAACGACACTGCGCTCGCCATCCACATAGTCAACACCAACGCCCCCGGTACTACGATTTGCCAGCATATATACACCGCCGCCGAGGATACGACTGGATATCATAAACATTACACTTGAATTTACACAAATAAATAATTGTTAACTGAAAGAAGAGAATAAAAGATCGAATTCCATTCCCCAAACAAATAAATTCTTTTTATTGTAACGACCCTATAAACAAAGAACCCTGGTCACACTGAGTTTGACCCCGGCTGGAAAACCTCGTTACAATTGGCGCCCGAACAGGGACCCTGGAATTTAGTAAGAATACACTAATAAAGTCAAAAATCTAATAATACCAGTATAAAACCAAGATGGTTAAGACCAGTTGGATATATACGTTATCGAAAGAGGAGCTGAAGAACTACATGAGCGAGTTCAGACTAGACAACAGCGGCGCACTAGAAGAGTTGAGGAAGAGATTTTCCAACTACGTCTCAGGACGAGACGTCACGTCTGAGGAAGAAACACGCCTGAGCGAATTAGAAGAGAAACACAGACGCAGCCCATCGTCAATTCCCCTACTAACTTTGGATCCATCGGAAGCTAGAGGGAGCGACGATCCAAAGGCAGCCATCAGAGCAGCATCGCCGATACTATCTGAAGTAGCTCTGACACGAAACAGGACCGAGACGGCGACTATATCATACGCCCAGATAATGGACCAAGTAAGGAAATGGTCGGTAAGGTACGATGGAGGGAAGGAATCTCTTCAGTTCATTGAAAGGCTGTAAGAACTTGCCGACGCCTACTGCGTAAACAAGGACCTCCTGCCCAGAACTATGCCTGAACTACTCCGTGACCGTGTGTTGTTGTGGTTCCGCAACAATAACCAAAAATGGGATAATTGGAAAGCATTTACAGCGGACTTTCTACAGTTCTTCCTGCCCACCAGGTTCTGGGAACACTTGGAGGACGAAATTCGCCAGCGCCAGCAAAAACCGAAGGAACGTTTTAAAGACTTCGTAATCGTGACGCAAAACCTAATGAGGCACGCGCATTACACCAGTGCACAGCAGGTCGAGAGGATTTTTCGGAATTGTCGACAAGAATATCAGTATTACATCCGGAGGAAGGACTTCAGAGACCTACATGAGCTCATCGGCCTGGCAGAAGACTTCGAAGGCATCGCCGGAACAACGGAACCCATTAGACCTCCACCTCGACCCAGACAACCCGAAAGGAACTTCATGGTGGCGCAGAACGCGGAAGCACGGATAAACGTCAGGACGGCCTGCCTGCGATGTGGCCAGGACGGACACATGAGACGGGACTGTCGCAACCCCCAAATCCTCTTCTGCTGTGACTGCGGCCTGCGAAACATTTGGACTATAGAATGCTGCCGAAAACGTGTCGAACGGTCGGGAAACGGACAAGGGGACCGCCGGAACCGAGGTGCCACGGAACCCCCAAGACCGGCACAACCAAAAGTTTATCCGTTGATGTGACCGTCCGAATGGCCGAAGGAACACCCAAACTGATTCGAGAGGCCCTACAGCTAGATGTCAGGATAGGGAATAGAGAGATCCAGTTTTCGTTCCTGATCCTCCCAGATGCAATGGACGATGTGATCATGGGCTTGGACTTTTTGTCACGGGCGGAGGCCCGTCTAAGCTGCGGCGGTCAGACAGTACAACTGCAACACGGAGCAGAGCCCGCAGAACACATCCGCCAATGCACCATCGCTCAGACAACACCACGGACAGACGAGGAAAAGCTTGCCGCTTTCCTACACCAGGAGTTCAAAAGGTTCGACCAGCTACCCGCAGTTTCCAATATCACCGAACACCGAATTATCATGCAGGACAAACGCCCAATAAAGCAACGTTACTTCCCCCGAAACCCAGCGATGCAGGAAATAATCAACAAAGAAATTGACGAGTTATTGGAAAAGGGGTGCATCGAACCCTCATATAGCCCCCACAGCGCGCCCATAGTTCTCGTACGGAAAAAGACAGGCAAGTGGAGGCTCTGTATTGACTATCGGGAGCTCAATGCAAGGTCGGTGCCAGATGCATACCCTCTGCCACGGATACAACACATTTTGGAAAAGCTTCGCGGTGCCAAGTTCATCAGCAGCCGAGATCTACGAAATGGATACTGGCAGATACCCATGGAGAAGAGGAGCAAACAGTACACTGCCTTCACAGTGCCCGGTTATGGCCTGTTCCAGTGGCGCGTAATGCCATTCGGACAGCACTCGGCCCCCGCGACATTCCAGCGAGCGCTCGATCGAGTCATCGGACCGGAAATGGAGCCTCACGCGTTTGCATACCTCGACGACATAGTCGTTATCGGGAGGACATTCGAAGAGCACATGGAGAACCTGCGAAAGGTATTCAGACGGGTGCAGATGGCCAACTTAACGATCAATCCCGACAAATGCGAGTTCTGCAAAACGGAGATACGATACCTGGGACATGTAGTCAGCAGCAAATGTATACACACTGATCCAGACAAAGTAGCGGCTATCAAGGAGCTCCAACCGCCCCGAAGTGTTCGAGAAGTGCGTCGGTATTTGGGCATCGCTTCGTGGTACCGACGTTTTGTCCCAGACTTCGCCGAGACCGTACGACCAATGACAAATTTGCTAAAGAAAGGGAAGCACTGGAAGTGGGGAGAAGAACAACAGAAGGCATTCGAAACTCTCAAGGAAAAACTCACCGAGGCTCCGATCCTGGCGTGCCCCGACTTTTCCCAGAAATTTTCTCTCCAAACCGATGCAAGTGACTACGGGTTGGGGGCAGTCCTCACCCAAGAAATCGATGGCAACGAACGGGTCATAGCGTATGCCAGCCGGCTCCTGAACCCCGCAGAGAAAAACTACTCTCCGACCGAAAAGGAGTGTCTGGCCATCATATGGGGAATTAGGAAGATGCGTGCGTATGTCGAAGGTTATCAGTTTACGGTGGTAACAGACCACCTCTCACTCAAGTGGCTTAACTTCATATCCAGCCCTTCGGGACGGATCGCACGATGGGCACTAGAACTGCAGCAATATACGTTCGATATACAGTACAGGCGAGGCAAACTCAACGTCGTCGCAAACGCGCTGTCACGACAGCCGCACGAAACGCTGATGACAGCCTGCGAGGAACACGCGGAACAACCAAACTGTCACTGGCTGCAAAACAAGATTCATCAAGTCAAAGAGAACCCAGCTAAATTCCCGGATTACGTGATTGAAGGCCAGCAGTTATACCGACATATAGGTCAGCGCGCGGGAGACGAGGACACAGCACCATGGAAGCTGTGCGTACCAAGTACGCTTCGAAGTCGAGTGCTACAGGAGAACCACGACAGCGCATCAGCAGGACACCTGGGAATTCGAAAGACCACAGCGCGAATATGTGGTCGGTATTACTGGCCGGGCATGTTTCGCGACATTCGTCAGCACGTAAAAAGGTGCGAAAGTTGCCAGCGTTACAAGCCCAGTCAACGGCAGGCAGCAGGGAAAATGCTTACACAAGTAGCCGACGAACCATGGGCCACGTTGTGCAGTGACTTCGTTGGACCACTTCCTAGATCCAAACACGGGAATACTATGCTTTTAGTTTTCTTTGACCGGTTTTCGAAGTGGGTCGAACTAATCCCCATGCGAAGGGCAACGACGGAAGGGGTCCAAAAGGCGTTCCGCGAACGTATACTGGCTCGGTATGGTGTCCCAATATTCCTAATTACAGACAACGGGGCACAATTCAGCAGCAGAGGATTTCGTCGGTTCCTGGAGGCCATGGGTGTTCGCCAACAGTTCACGGCGCCATACACCCCCCAAGAGAACCCTACTGAACGAGCCAATCGAACTGTCAAAACCATCATCGCCCAACTGTCAGGGGCACAACAGCGCACTTGGGACGAAAAACTACCCGAAGTCATGCTGGCCATAAACTCCAGCATCCAGGATTCAACGGGGTACAGCCCAGCCTTTTTGACGCAAGGACGAGAACCAAGCCTCCCGCATGCGTTGTATGACGAAATAACTCCCGGGACAGGCACGTTAATCAAAGCTCCCGAAGATCGAGAGGCCGATATGAAGGAGATCTTCGAGATAGTGCGACGGAATCTGGAACGAGCAGCTAAGGACCAAGCCCGCCACTACAACTTAAGGCGACGTCCCTGGAAACCAGAGATTGGGAAACTAGTTCTAATCAAGCAACATCATCTATCAAAGGCGGCAGAAGGATTCGCCAGTAAATTAGCTCCGAGATACGATGGACCCTATTGCGTAATGGATTTCGTCTCACCAGTCACCGTAAGATTAAGAAAGCAAGGACAGACTAAGGATCGCACTGCACACGTAAATGAGTTAAAAAACTTCCATGAAAACTGCCTACAGGAAATAGAAAAAACAAACCGCGTCACAACAACAATTCCCCTTCACACACAACAGCGACACGAAGACACTACAATGAAACATCCCGAAAACAAACACCAGAACGATCGGCATATTACGTCGCATAGCTGGCGAACAGGGAACAAGAACGTCAAACACAGCGCCGCACAACCGAGAGCACAAGGTAATGGACATACGACAATTAATTCCAAAAAAACAGCCACAGTGGGAAGCAAAAACCTAACAAGGAGAGACCACATACATACCAAATACACGACTGCACCCGCAACATTATCCCCGAAGCCCAAGCAACACGTCGAGATTGTCCCGATTCTCCCACGAGGCAAACGGCATTTGACGACATCAGCATCAAATCAAGCACTAAACCAAAAGTAACAAAACCGTTGGAACACGTGATGCTAGTTCAACACTAGTTCCCGAATACCATGAAGACGAACAATCAACACAGGACAACAACAATGGGCCAGGCACATCAGAGACTTGAGTATGAGGGAAATCAACGGAACACAGGTCCCGCAACTTGTTTTCGTGCTGAGTAAAAATTAATCAAGGAAAATAGTCACAAGTGATCATCGATCATCTCCAGACACCTAAAGTAAAGAAGGCAAAGAAAGCAAATTTACCAACGATGTCCAAACACGGAAACACTCAGGAGGCACCAAAACCAACCGACGAGGTCGTACACCGCATCGTACTGGTAAAGAAGACAATCTGCAGGTACCCCCTCGGACCCAGGAGCATCGACGTCCGGCTAGAAGACTACTGTCGACTCAGGCCAGGAGTTTTCCTTAACGACGTTCTAGTGGAAGTCGGTCTAAGCTGGATGCTGGGAAAATTGGCCGAAGACAAACAACGCAGGATCCAAATTTGCAGCACTTTTCTAGTCTCAAAAATGCAGCAATATCAGCCAACGTTACAAGAGGACGAAGAGACCGTGGCCAGGAGACGGAGTGCACTAGTAAGCAGGTGGGACCGCCACTTCAAATTCATCCAGAGCGACCTAGCCATAGTGCCCGTTTGTGACCGCGAGCACTGGTATCTCGTGGCGGTCACCAACCCGGGTATTCCGGACTGCGCCACGGTCGACGTATACGATTCCTTAGCGACAGCACAACGAGACGAAGTGGTGCAGATCATAAGAGGATATGCCATTCAGCAACACCGGACGAAGGGACGCCACAGGACCTGGCAAGAGTTCCAGCACTGCTTCCGGAGCAACTACGTGGAAATCCCACAACAACCCAACTTGACCGACTGTGGGGTATTTCTCCTGGAAGCCGCGGAGAAAGTCATGACATGGGGACTTACAGGGACCGAATCACCAGCACAAAAGATGTCATTGGAAAGCACCATGGGAAAAAGAGTTACAATTGCCAGTGTAATCAAGGAACACACGGACCCATCCATAAGACTCCCCGACATTGGCCTGAGCGACGGAAAAAGAGGGAACAACAATCGAGAGGCCAACCACAGGGGTAGGACTCGAACGCCACGCCACAGCAATAGAAGCCGCAGTCCTAGGAGTCGCCACCGACGTTATGAAAGCAGCAGTAGTAGCAGCAGCAGCAGTAGTAGCCGCAGCAGCAGTAGTAACCGCAGCAGCAGTACTAACAGCAATAGCAGAAGCCGACACAGCAACAACAACGGCAGCGACAGTGGCAACAACAAAGACGACACCCTAAACAGCGAGAACAGTGGCATGGATATCAGCAGTACATACACACCACCACCGAGGCCGAAACCAGGGGTCGAACACCACACCACCCCAAGCATGGAGAGCGAACTAGGCGATGCACTGTCGCTTACAGGGAGCGACATCATCCAAGGCAGCGAATCAACCACAGAAGCCTGGCCCCACGAATTGCAAGCGAGGATAATTGCGGAAAAGGCAAAAATAAGAACGGGGAACCTCCGCCGTCTACAGTTCTTCCACCACCAGGGAGACAGCCGCTTCAGTGTTATGGTGACCCGGAAGGGACAGGTCAGCGTCCGCCGGAGCAACAGGGAGGTGTGAGGAAAAATTCTGTCACACAAAATTTTCCCACACGACTGGGAGTTACATTTATTTTCTTTATTTTATAATCACAATGAAATTGATGAACAATAAAATTTAAGAGAACATTTCAAAACAAATAGAATTTCATTTCTCTTAGCCTCCCAACTCTCACAAATAGAGCGAGAGCAATTTGATTTCGCCGTTTTTTAGATTTCCCCTCGTTCCGGCAACTTTCGAACATCCACACAGAAACTCTTAATGTACGAAACTTATATTAAGAAAGGGGGGGGAAAGAGACGGAGAACCACCGACGCTGCACTCGCATGGGAGAGCAGAATACTGAGGAGGAGTCATGACTAAGTCACAGAAATCGGCAAACCATAGAGATGGTGGCAAATGCAAACAACCACCACCACCCCAGTGTGAGAACGAGCAGATCACCACACACACAGCCGACAGGGTTCACCGAAAATCAACCTATCAGGATCGAACGCTGATAAAAAAAAACACCAACAACAAAAGAGCGACATACCGAACAGCACAATAATAGACGAGCCTAGCAACACCAACCAAACGAGCATGCCTATTGCAACATACCAACAACAACCCGAAATATGCAGCCAAACAACACCAAGATCATAGAAGCCGAGCAACACCAACCGAACGAGATTACCTATTGCAACACCCGAAAAGTACCAACAACAGAAGAGCGATATACCGAACAACACAGCAACAACAACCCGAAAACGCTACCGAACAACAACAAAACCCACGCATAGAAGTGAGCCACGAACAACAACAAAACCCACGCACAGAACTGAGCCACGAACAACAACAAAACCCACACACAGAGCTGAGCCAAGCAACGCAACCCAAATGAATTTACATATTGCAAACAAATTTTCGCACCAAGACACAACCACAACAAACAACACGATGAGCAGAACAACAGTACACTGACAAACAAAGCAAAACCCAAATTATGCTTTGATTTCTGCAACGCAGGAATACAACAACAACAGGTACAGAGCTGGACAAAACAACACAAAAATCGAATGATTTAACGGAACAACAAAACACAATGAGCATAGCAACAACGGGATCTCGGACTGACCGTGGGAACCAAATAACATCGATCGTCCCACGGTTCAGAGATAACAGGACCTTTCCAACCGATTCAAAAATATATAAAAGGCAGGAAATTCAGACAACCAGTCTTCTTTCCTTCCCTGTGATTCCTAGTACTAGCAACTCGCTTAGTAGTTCCTCGCATTAATGGTTCAAGAGAGATATCCTTACCATTACGTCCAAACTCTTCACGCTAGACTCAGTAATTCCTCGCATTAATGGTTCAAGAGAGATATCCTTACCATTACGTCCACACGCTTAACGCTAGATATTCGTCGCATTAATAGTTCAAGAGAGATATCCTTACCATTACGTCCACACGCTTAATGCTAGAAATTCATCGCATTAATGGTTCAAGAGAGATATCCTTACCATTACGTCCACGCGCTTAACGCCAGAAATTCGTCGCATTAATGGTTCAAGAGAGATATCCTTACCATTACGTCCACACGCTTCACGCTAGACTCAATAATTCCTCGCATTGATGGTTCAAGAGAGATATCCTTACCATTACGTCCAAATGCTTCACGCTAGACTCAGTAATTCCTCGCATTAATGGTTCAAGAGAGATATCCTTACCATTACGTCCACACGCTTAACGCTAGAAATTCGTCGCATTAATGGTTCAAGAGAGATATCCTTACCATTACGTCCACACGCTTAACGCTAGAAATTCGTCGCATTAATGGTTCGAGAGGGATATCCTTACCATTGCGCCCACGCTTAACGCTAGAAATTCGTCGCATTAATGGTTCGAGAGGGATATCCTTACCATTGCGCCCACGCTTAACGCCAAAGGGGTACAAAGGCCCCACCGCTAGTACAACGACACTGCGCTCGCCATCCACATAGTCAACACCAACGCCCCCGGTACTACGATTTGCCAGCATATATACACCGCCGCCGAGGATACGACTGGATATCATAAACATTACACTTGAATTTACACAAATAAATAATTGTTAACTGAAAGAAGAGAATAAAAGATCGAATTCCATTCCCCAAACAAATAAATTCTTTTTATTGTAACGACCCTATAAACAAAGAACCCTGGTCACACTGAGTTTTACCACGGCTGGAAAACCTCGTTACAAAAGTCACATGGACTCGTGGCTGCTTTTAACCATCAAATTCCAATAAATAATTTTTGAAGAAAAACTCAATTCAAAATAACAATATGAAAAACGAATTATCTTTTTATTTCTAAAAAAAACTTTAGATATTTATAAAAACAAATACTGGTAAGATTAAGCACTTAAATTTCTTTTTTAGCAAGCAAAATGACAGACTTCTTTTGTGGTTGAATTATTGAAAGTAAGTGAAGTTAGTAGTATTTTAATTCTTCTTTATCGAAATAGACAACGAAGTTGGCAATGTGTTGACACATTAAGGTGTCAACACATTTCAACTTACAAAACGAAATGATTATATTAAATAATAAATTCGACTGTTTACAATGCACCTCAAATAATCAATTGCAACTGCCAATTTAAATTATATAATTATAATATAATAAATCAAATTAAATAAATTCATATAAGTAATCACCACATATACTCCCCTACCGAAATCAATAAAGATAAAGACTACAAAATAGTTCGAACAGTGGATTCGAATGTTAAAAAATCATTAATCGAAAACAAACTTTTGAGGAATTTTAATAACTCTGCCTGACTTAGTTGATGTCGATTTTGGAATGTACTTAATTTCAGGCTGATCCTTAAAAGAAACCGATTTTTTAATTTTGACTAATTTTGTTTCAGCAAGAGGAGCTGATTTTTCAGAAAAATTCGTTAACGTGGTTGCTGAGCGACGAGATTCGAAATTGGAAACCTCGTAACAAGGTTTAAGTCTATTTATGGAAATTTTGATTGGTTTATGATTAATTTCTATAGTTAAGTTTTTGTCCGTACGATCCAACACTTTGTGAGGTCCAGTATAAGGTGGTTGAAGAGATTTTCGAACAGCATCGGTACGTAAAAAAACATGAGAGCAACTAGCTAAATCCTTGCTCACAAAGACAAAAGGAGAATCATGTTTAGATGCAGGCGTAGGTCTAATCTCATCGAAATGGTTCTTCAACTCCTTGACAAATTTAGATTGAGGGGTAAAATATCCCGAAGATGAATCCAAAGGTAAGTTCGGCTGGTGTTGTTTGCAGTTCCTCACTAAATGAAGTTCTTAGTCCCAGAAGAACTAAAGGCAGTATTCTAGTCCAATCGGGACGATTATAACACATGATAGCAGATTTAATTGAGCGATGCCATCTTTCCAAAATACCATTACATTTAGGATTGTAGCTTGTGGTTCTGAATCTTTGAAAACCGAGGAGATTGGCTAATTCGGAGAAAAGTTGCGATTCAAATTGGGTTCCTTGATCGGTAACAATTGATTCTGGAACACCAAAATGCGCAATCCATGAATTATATACAGCATGAATTATAATGCAACGGTGGCGGCATAAATATCCGGAACAGGTATCGCTTCAGGCCAACGTGTGTAACGATCAATTAGTGTAACACAATAACGTTGATTTTCCGAAATAGGAAGAGGACCTATGATGTCCAGGTGTATGTGTGAAAAACGTTGTGAAGATAATTTAAAAGTACCAAGTGGTGATTTAGAATGCCTAGATACTTTTGATTTTTGACATGCTGAACATTGTTGTGCAAAATTTTTCACATCTTTGTTGATAGATGGCCAAATCACATTTTTGGTTAATAGTTTAATGGATCCTTTAACACCTGGATACGAAAGGTTAAGAAAACAATCGAAAACATTTTTTCGAAAACTAAGTGGAATGAATGGCCTTGGTACATCCGTTGTTATGTCGCAATGAATTGACTTAGATTCATTGAATGAAATCGGAAAGGTTTTAAATTTCAAAGTAGAATTAGAAAGCAGAATTTGTTGAAATTCAATATCCTTCGCTTGAGCGTCGGCGATTGCAGTATAATCAATTTTTTCAGGAATGTGAATTTGATTAATGCGAGATAGAGTGTCAGCTACAACGTTATCTAAGCCGGAAATATGTTGAATGTCAGTGGTAAATTGACCAATGAAGTCCAAATGCCTAAATTGTCTAGGAGATGCTTTCTCGGATTTCTGATTGAAAGCAAAAATGAGGGGTTTGTGATCAGTAAACAAAGTAAATTCACGACCCTTAAGTAAATACTTAAAATGCTTAATTCCAGAGTAATTTTTATTTTTTTATTTTTTTTTGGCGTATTTTTTCTGGGCGTCATTAAGACGAACCGAAAAAAAACTAAGTGGTTGCCAAGCTCCTGTGACGAACTGCTGCACCACTGCCCCGATTGCTGTATCTGAGGCGTCGACCATAATTGCTAGTCGAGCCGAAGACGATGGATGTACGAGAAGAGTAGCATAACATAGTTTGTCCTTACAATAATCAAAAGATTGAATAGCTTCAGGTGTCCAAGTAATAGAAGTTTTACTGTTTTTTTTTTGTAGTTTTTTAAAAAATCATTCAGTAATATTTGATCTGCTGCGGCATTAGGTATAAAACGCCGATAGAAATTAACCATGCCAAAAAATCGTTTGAGTTGCTTGACTGTACTGGGACGTTCGAAGTTACTGATAGCTCGTACACGTTCCGTATCAGAAAATATACCATGTTCGGACACCATGTGTCCTAAAAATTTAATTTCAGATTCCGCAAAAACGCATTTTTCTAAATTAATTATCAAACTGTTCTCGGAAAGTTTTTGAAAAATAACCTGAAGATGTTCCAAATGTTCCTCAAGAGAATTTGAGGCAACTAAAATGTCATCCAAGTACACATAACAAAAACTTAATCCGAATAGCACTGAATGCATCAATCTCTGAAAAGATTGAGCGGCATTTCTGAGTCCAAATGTCATCTTGCAAAATTCAAAAAGACCAAATGGGGTAGAAATCGCAGTTTTTGGAATATCATCTGGATTTATCGGAATTTGGTGGTAAGCCTGAATAAGATCTATTGATGAGAAAATTTTGCATCCCTCTAACTGATGTGAAAAATCTTGTAGATGAGGAATGGGATATCTATCTGGAACGGTGATCTTGTTTAATGCACGGTAATCACCGCAAGGCCTCCAGTCTCCATTTTTCTTCTTAACAAGATGTAATGGGCTTGACCAAGAACTGCTACTCGGTCTACAAATACCTTGAGCCATCATTGTTGTGAATTCTGTTTTGGCAATCTTAAATTTATCAGGAGCCAAACAACGAGGTTTACAAGAAACATCGAATATCTACGAGTAAACCAGATTGTTTCAAAAAATCAGAACCAATAATGGTAATTGATACATCGGCTATTATAAACTCCCAGGTGAAATTGCGGCGCAGTCCGATATTTAAATTCAAAAATTTTGTGCCGAAAGCATAAATCGGTGCTCCATTAGCAGCAAATAATTTGAAAGAAGAAGTAACTGGTTTAATTTGGGCTAATTTCAGAGGAATCACAGAAACATCGGCACCAGTATCGATTAGGAAATTAATGTTAGTAAAGTATTCGTGAATGACGAGGCGATTTAAAGATTGTTCATCAATACTCATCGTTGAATACTGATGAACTGTTACTGGTTTTTTGAACCAACAGAATTATTTTTAGTTGAAAATTGCGAAAAATGTTTACAGCCGTGAACGCATTTTAATGCTTTATTGCCGAATTTGTAATGATACCAACAGTCTTCACGTTTTGGTATTGGACTACCGGTTGATGCTGATCTGTCCGAGTTTCTATTACTAGATCTTGATCTGAAGCATGAATTTGCATTGGCATTTATGATTGCCATAAGGTTATTCATTTGTGATTTCAAATCGGAAATCTGCTCAGAAAGTGCTAATTCCTTGGGATTGGAATCTAAACAGGAAGAATTTGAAGTAACACCAATCAGAGATGATTTAGAATTAGATGCAGAATCAAAAGCTTCAATAGTACAAATATTTGTTTGAGATAAGGTTTCCATAACGTTATCAGCACGTTCAGCGAGAACCGCTAGTGAAACATCGTTCTCAAAAGGGGTAAGGACCACCTGAACTTGCTGGGGAAGACGCTTTATCCACAACTGTTGGATTGTCTTTTCGTTAAAAACATTATCAGAATTTAGTCTAAATTCACTCAGCAATTGGGAAGGTTTCCGATCACCTAATGATAATTTATGTAATAAATTATTCAGTTTGGCCTTTTCGGATTCGCCAAAAACGCGAGTTATTTCGTGTTTGAAAACTGAATAAGGATTATCACCCTTGTTACGAAGAATTAGGTCCGAAAATTGATTATGTAATCTCGAATCTAACGCTCCCACGGCATGCGAGTACATTGTTGTTTCTAATTTAATATTAGCAACATTAAATTGTTGCTCAAGAATGCTAAACCAAACGGCTGGATTTTGTGAAAACAATGGTTGCGGAGGTTTAAAAGTTACGTGATTAACAAAACTTTTACCTTCCGAATAATTTAAATCGGTTGCTGTTAATTTTTCAACTTTAGCACCAGAACCCGATGGTGCGACTTTATTGTGTTGATAATTTCGAATTTTTGATTCAATTAATTCGTTTAATTTCGAAACGGTAATTGTAATCGATGGATCTTCGTCCTTAAAATCAAGACCCACCGAAGGAGGTAAAGCAGTTGTGGTACTTTCGTCCGTCATATTGATTTAAATTACAATAATATTTTTTAAAATTGAAAGTATAAAACTATAATAACTTGAATTGGCAATTGCAAAAGAAATATTTAAAGTACTTACAAATTTGATAATACGGAAACAAATTGATGATGATGACGATTATTCAGCGCGCAATGATTAAGTTGTCTTCGGCACGTACAATGGCGTACATTAGGTGAGATTCCAATTATTTCGATCCAATGAATTCCAATGTTAAATTTTAATCCAATAAATTATTGCGTTTAACTGTTCGCAAAACGGGGTCGCCAGATATAAAGTATAAGATGGGACCAGGATTTATCCTTGTTTTGCTTGTCGGGGTCACCAATTATATGGTGGTGTACCATATAGAATATATAAAATACGGAAAAAGTCACATGGACTCGTGGCTGCTTTTAACCATCAAATTCCAATAAATAATTTTTGAAGAAAAACTCAATTCAAAATAACAATATGAAAAACGAATTATCTTTTTATTTCTAAAAAATAAATTAAATTAAATTGCAATTTTATAAAATTCTTTTTTAGAAAGCAAAATGGCAGACTTCTTTTGTGGTTGAATTATTGAAAGTAAGTGAAGTTAGTAGTATTTTAATTCTTCTTTATCGAAATAGACAACGAAGTTGGCAATGTGTTGACACATTAAGGTGTCAACACATTTCAACTTACAAAACGAAATGATTATATTAAAAATTAAATTCGACTGATTACAATGCACCTCAAATAATCAATTGCAACTGCCAATTTAAATTATATAATTATAATATAATAAAATAAATTAAATAAATTCATGTATGTAATCACCACAGTGGCACTGGCACAGCAAACATACCATTTGGCAATTGGAAAATTGCGAAATTGTTTGTCCTGAGGTTGGAGCCAGTGTTGATGGTCTTGTAAAAGATGCTCCGGAAATGGGTGTAGAGCTGCGTGACTGAAAGGTAATTGTTGAATTGGAAGATGGGGGCGAAGGTGAAACACAATTTATTGTCAATTTTTCCAATTGTCCGAAAATTAATATTTCCTCAATGGCCTTTTTTGCGTAAATTTTCTGTTCAGCAGATATTTTTTGGAACGAACACGCCCAAGACTTGGCGTATGTTTCCGCTTCTTCAGATTCTTTCTGGGAATTTGTGGATTGTAAGTGCTCCACTGCTTTTCGTAGAAATTCAGATCGTTCTTGGGATAGATTTTGTTCTTTTGGACGCGAATATTTCGTTTTGATGCTTCCTGCAATTAAAAGGTATGAAATTTAAATTTAGAGTTATCATAAAGTTCAATATATCCAAAGTGCAAGCTATAAACATAGCAGCGGACTTACCGAAGTATCCAGTGTGTCTTCATCATATGCATCGACATCTACACTGTTTATAGCTGTTGAAGGCGTCATGTCGTCCTTTAAAAAATGTAACACTTCGTAAAACCAAATCGACGGTTCATAGACATCGTCGAGTGCACCTCCTGACCTTAGGCTTTCGTCCACTAATCTCAATTCGCGACGATATTGTGTTTTAATATTATTAATTTTATTTTTAAGATTTTCTAATGTTGCATTAGGTACAATTTCGTGGTAATGTGTCAATAATTCATTCCACGCCTTCTGCTTTAGGTATTTGTTTTTATAATTTTCGTTACTTGATTGCCACAAAATCGGTATACTGTTGTACAATTCAAAAAAATTTCACCATTGCTCATTGTCCAAAACGTTAACTGATTTTTTCCATATTCGTTTTTAACTTTCAAGTTTTAAAAACATTTATCTAGGTATACAATAAAAATGTATTTAATTTTCTATTATTTATTGTAGCACTGCACGTTACACAAATGAAAATTTATGAATCAATATCCTTACTTTATTTCTTACAAAAACAATATTAACAAAAGTCTGTCAAACAGTCCCACACACACAGCGACTAGTTTGTGTGATTATTGACTCCGCCTCTAAAAATCAATTTTTTTTTGAATTTTTGCGACTTCGAATCCAGACTGTCAAATAAGTCTGCCCCACACGCAGTATGATTTTATTACGACTCAACTCAGTTGTACAACTAGTCTTAGCGTGTATTGTAGCATAGTTATGCGCATAATTTGATTTTGCTTGAATGGCTTTGGAATGGGTGAGTCAAATTATGGTGTTATCCCTGAAATGCATTCATGACAAAAATTAAAGAATAAATTTAGAACACACGTTATCGCATATGAGAAAACATCTGTTTTTGTTTCAAAATGTGTTCTAAGTATATTTTCTTTAGTTTTATTATTAGCCGTATTTTATTGCCGAGGAACAACAACAATTGCACTGTCGAATTCATTCTTTGGAATTGTGAAAACCTGTTGTTTGGCTGGTTTGGACATTAGAATTCCGAATTCGCTCGGAAAATAAAATGCTGCTATTGATTAATTCAAAAGGTACACCTTATGTCATTGGAGTCTTATTTTCAATGTGAATTGAATTGAGTAATAAAGAATAAAAAGAAAAGGAAGAATAACAAATTCGGTAATTAATAAGCAAAGTAATAAAAAGAATAAAGGTAAATTGAAAAATATAACATATTTCAAATAAAAAATTTAAAAAAAATAAAAATTATATGAGAACATGAAAAATAAATGAGGATATAAATAACATAAATAGAAAAAAGAGAACAAACAAACAACTGTGCAAAATGGGTAAAAGAGTTTAGTGAGCAAGGGCGCCCAATATTGAGTTTGGTAGTGCATTAAATGTGGGTTCGTTCATAATTCCGGTGAACAAAACCAAAACCTTCTCTATAGAAAGCACTACTGTTTTACTGTTTTGCTGATACAGGTATACATGCTAAAAAAATAGCAAATGTTTTTGTAATTGTAGTAATCAACAAAAGAGCAAATTCAATTTATACGTTTCTCGCTCTTTGCACTACCACCAGTTAGCGTGTTTCATACAATGCGTCTGCTTATTTTTTGTACACTCCCATCATATCCCACAAACACAGACGCGTTTGGGATAGTTTCACTGCATTAGTATGTTTACAGTTGAGCTTTCTATAGAGCAGGTTTTGATCACAGCTAACAATTCTGACGCCCACTAATACATGTGCTCTAAATTTTCTCTGCCTCCGTCTCGGTGTTTGCAGTGCGAACATTCTCATAAATTTCAAATTTCGCCATTTTGATCTGTGCTGACTTTGAAAATCGCTTAAAATAATCCTAGAACATTTTTCCTTCAATTCGGCCCACATTTATTGTAGCATTATTTGAAGCCCGTATACGTGTACATGCAAACAAACAAATTCTTTTGTTGTAGCTTTATTGTTATTTGAGATGGAAGCAATGAGTAACACTTTGGTGAGACTTTTTCACATCTCACCTAGTTTTGAGTACGTGAGTTCACGTCTGCATGAGACAAAATCGAACCGATTCAGAATTTGTACTAGAATCTGTTCTTAAATTACACTACCCCAAAGAAAGAAAAACACACAACTTTAAAATTGTATGCTATACACCTCGTACGTATACGAGCTGAAATCTCACGTTCAGGTGAGTTTTTCACATTTGCGA
The DNA here is from genome assembly GCA_947095585.1 of Nephrocerus scutellatus. NCBI lineage: Eukaryota > Metazoa > Arthropoda > Insecta > Diptera > Pipunculidae > Nephrocerus > Nephrocerus scutellatus. Next base: position 68,588,390 of record OX352763.1, read on the forward strand.
CCTTGAAGTCTCTGCTTCAACATCCATCGGTAGTCGACATAACATTTGCACTGGGCTCTCTTTTCTTTCTCTTTTCTCCATATTGCCAATCCGATGTTGTGGCTTCAAACCAACATTTTGCACCAGACCCTCCGGACCCGGAAACACATGATGACTTGTGCTATTTCCAATAATGATGACGGTATGTTATCTCCTACCTGAGCGTCGAAATTGACGAGTTGTAGGGGCTAAGTAAGGCCAAAAATTCTTGATAATTTTTCCCTTAGATGAGTCCTGAAACTAAAGGGCGCTCGTACTATTGTACCATCTTTCCTAATTCATCCTACCATCTCCTTCATCTACTAACCACATCCCAGTCCTTACCCCCTGGGCTGGATTAAGGTGTCAAACGACCCGTGCTTATAATAAGCCTGTCTGGGGGCCCAGTTTTTAAAAATAGCCCAGTCTCGAACGGAGTGTTACGTATACCTTATCTGTATAGTTTTAAGAAAACTAGCACAAAAACTTCTAATACCGGTTCTTCTTTACCGGACGGTAAAACGGTGCAATCGCTGGCTACCGGAAGTTCCCCTGTAACGGAAGACGGTTGTTTATCCACTGTCGACATGCGCAGAGCGGATATTAAAGCTAAAAATAACTTTGCTTCTGCTAGTTGTGCGAAAACTAGCATCTAATACCGGTTCTTCTTCAAAACCGGACGGTGCAATCGCTGACTACCGTTAGTGCCCCTGCAACGGCGGATGGTGGTTTATTCACTGTCGACAAACGCAGAGCGGTTATTAAGGCAAAAAAAAATTTCAACTACCGGTTCTTCTTCTGTACCGGACGGTAGCACGGTGCAATCGCTGGCTACAGGAAGGACCCCTGCAATGGTGGGTGGTGGTTTATCCACTGCCGACAAGCGCAGAGCGGGTATTAATGGTAATCCTTCTACCAACAGTGGCAGGGTTGTGGCACCTCGTGGCTCTCCCGCCACATGCAACAACAAAGGAGGTAAAGTCGTACCGACTACTTTACTTGGGAGTGCATCTTGTAGTAATAGTTCGCGACAGCGCGCTGCAACAAGTTCGCTCTACAAGGACCGGCGTTATGCCAATCGGGCACTGAAGGCCCTCGGAGCTATTCCGGAGACCAGCATATAATTAATTTTATATATAATTAAGCTTTCAAACTGTTCGGACGTGTTTTTCCTTCTCTCCCGACCTGCTTATTAAGCGCAATTTAATTTTGTTTTCCAGTTCGTTATTTTTCTTTTCTTTTTTGCAATTATTGACTTCTGCCAAATTGCAATATTCGGTTATTGCCCTAAGCTTAATGCACCACTTACTTACTTATTTGCAATTTTTCGGTCATCGACGTTATTTCGTGTGATCCATATAGTTTCGTTGATCGCTATTGTGTTTTCATAAATAATATATTGTATGTCGTAATAACTGACCTAAATTTTCTATATAGTAAACAATAATTTGCCGCTCTTCAACCAGTGTTTACATTTATAATGCTCGCCTTTGCTTTTTCCATCAACGTTATTTCGTGTGCTACATATAGCTTTGCTGTTTGTCGACCTCGAGACTGTTTAGCCCTTACAGCAGAGTATTGTGTCGTTATAACTGACCTACTGAACTGAAAATAGTAAACAACAATTTGCTGATCGTCGACCTCCCCAGTGCTTACACTTATAGTGCTCGCCTTTACTTTTTCCTCTTTGAAGTGCCGTTGTAAGTGAATTTAACTATGATATGTGGAAACGAGGCTTGCACAACCAATGACGACCACCAAGATTGGGTGAAATGCAGGGGACTCTGTGGCAGGGGACTCGCTGACCATTTCTGGTTCTTCTGCGATGAATGTAAGGAAGTCTCTCTCTCAGACATTCTCAGAGCAATTAAAAGCAGCAACGAAGCTGTAAAAACACTTTCAATGGAAAACCACACCAAGATCCTTCACCAACTCTCCAAATACGATTACCTGCTGAAAAGCCTCGATGAACTTAATTCGACCATTCATTCTAACGCTGACTTATACTTATCAAAAATCAACTTGATTGAGAAGCAGCTAAAAATGATAGGTAATGTTAACGAAGAATCGACGGAATCCATCTCTTATCTGATCAAATCTCGCAAAACTCACATCTTCCAAACACCCTCGCAAGACATTATAGAGAAATTGGAATTGGTAGTCGAAGCTACCAATAAATTGAATTTACAATGTGATTATTTCTCGATGAGTACCTCGTCTCATTCAACCCAATCATCACGCTTCGATGACATATCTCTTCGCCTGACTCTTCTATCCGAGCTCATCAATGAATTAGTCCTTAATTCCAACGCTAACAACGCTGAGCTTTCAATAACCCACACTAGCCTCGGGGAAATTACTGAAGAATTAAAAATACTATCCAGTAAGGTTGACTTTTTTCCAAATAAAAGTCATCAGAACTCAATAAATAAATTATTAACGTATCACCTCACCCAGCCGCCCTTCTTAACACACCCTCTCCTGCTCCCTCTCCCGACCGACCACAAACCACCCAGTACTCTACTCTCAAAAAATTAGGAGAACGATGGACTCATGTTGATTGGGCCAATCGTATTAAAAGACTAAACGACCTAAATAATTTATCTAAAAAGAGCAACGAGGCCCCTATTAGTCACCATGCCGCTATCATCTTCCTTAAGGGCGCCCCCTACCACGCTAATGCTTCCTGGGTATGCAATCTTTTCAAGCAGAAATTCATCATTACTGATATCCAATGTCAGCCATTAGCTCGCACCAAATCGAAAACCAAGAGCTTTAAGATCTTCCTGCCCGCGAAATACTCATGGTTATTCTCTTCTAATGAAGAAGTTAAAATTCACAACATGATAATGATGAAATGGAACGAAATAATAAATTGGCCCATTTCTAACTCCATCCCAAAATCAGACTCTAATTGGACTTATAAAACCAATATCTTCCCTAATTTCGCAACTCCCGTTAAATCTCAAAACCTACCTCAAATTAACATCCTCCCTAGACCCAAACCAGCTCCTAAACCAATCAAATCCGCTCCTATTCCACCCAAACAAGCTCGCCATCATGTTGCTCGAAACCAACCCCATTCTAATCCCCTTTCACCTAAACAGCCTCGAAATCATGTACCTGTACAAAAAGCATATTAAGCATAAAACATTTATGTCTCGTTTCATTTGCTGGGTTCATTTGTGCGTGAGCTAAGATTTCTCTCTCTCTCAACCACCAAAACCATGCAGCGCAGCCGACTGCGCAGCACACACCGCACACAGTCCATAAAGTGCGACGAATATCTGATGCCAGTATATGATATTTAAAAAAAATGTATAAGGGCCTTGCGGCCGAACCCGGGGCCCGATCACTACCAATTTTTTTTTATTGGGTATACACAAGTGTGTAAAATTTGAAAAAAATCGGGTAATTTTTATTTTAAATTTGTATGGGAGCTCCACGAACTCGGGGCCCGATCACTTCCAAATTTTAAACGAAAGTATTGTCACTGGAAATACACATGTGTACAAAATTTCTTTAGGCTTTAGGAAGTGCGTTAAAAATTGATAGTTAAAAAAAAAATTTGTATGGGAGCCCCCCGACCCCGGGGCCCGATCTCTTCAAAAATTTTACAAAAAGTTTTGTCCATCGGAGATACACATGCGTATAAAATTTGAAGAAAATCAGGAACTTTTTTCATAAAATTTGTATAGGTGCCCCCCGACCCAGCGGCCCGATCACATCCAAATTTTTACAAAAAAGTGCCGGTTAATGGCACTATGCAATAAAGGTCCTATACCACCTATAAGAGAAACAAAGAGTGACTACACCGAACGAGAGAAAGAAAAAGCATGCTTTTTTATATACACTAAAAATATTAAATACCTGTTATATAAGAATAATCATGAACTAAATGTGTAATTTAAATATTTACTTAAATACCTGTTATCTAAGAAGTAGCGTAAACTAAATACGCTATTTAAATACTTACTTAAATACATGTTATATAAAAATTATAATATGAGAAATATTTTTATTACAATTAGTTATTTATTACATTTAGCCACCTGTTATATAATACCAGAAATATTGGAATATAGAGTGTTGTATGTGTCATTTTTTCCCACCCCGAACTAGGAGGGGAATATAACGAAGTCGAATAAAATCGAGTAGCTGTTACACAGCACTCATTTCCCTTTTTGTTGCCAATATAGCAAACTACCATCATCGGACGACACGGTAATTTGCCATATTGTGCCAGATCAATTATCAAACACTGTCGTCGGACGACACAGGGTTAGAAATCGATTTGTAATACACCGGCTGTCCGTATGCTCCCATAGCGGTAGCAACCCCCGCGGACCCCGCCACTATTTGTCCATAGTATAGCAAAATAACGTCGTCGGGCGACACGTCATCAGCCAAAACGTGCTGCGCTGTTCGCCCGAACGCTGCTCATGTGCTCGATTAATGGTAGCAACAAACTTAAGAGCAGAAGTCGCCCATCACCCCTTCCGCAATCTATGCAAATACTGTCGTCGGACGACACAGTGTTGGCCTAGTGCAGTCTCGTTTCAATTAACTTCAGCCTCTCACTCTGTTTCCTCTCAACTACCAGCGACATATGCCCATACAAACAACTCCTTCCCTAAGTTTGATCTTAAAACTGGAGCTAAATGCCCTAATTTTATTAGCTCCCATATTCTTAAGCCCACAACCAACGACGTATCCTATCCCTCATCCGAATCCACTTCCAATACGCCTTCCGTCTCAAACAATTCCTCTTATCCCCCTATTCTTGATCCCCTTCTGCCACCCTCTGTTAAACTAACTCAGCAAACTATCGACACCACTGAATGTCGATATGCGCTCTCCAGGCTTAGCGAAAAAAAGGTATGCGAGAATATACGTCTCTTTCTCACTTATTTACATGACATATCAGACTCTTTCTGCTATGAGGGTAAAACCTAAACAAGCGTAATGGTATCCATCCAGCAGGAAGGTCTTCCTACGGATCTCACCAGTCACAGGAACATTTATATCAGGTACAACGAGATCTTCAATATGTCTCCCGAAAAAGTCGCGGATGACCTTGCCGCTTTCAGTAACTATGTACATTCTAAAAGAATCTCACACCTTCAACGGAGCCGTGTTGACCAAAACAAATTTTTTCGTCCCTAATTCTAAACCATTGACAGCACTTCAAGCACCTACCGCTACACCCGATTATAACTCTCCTCTTACCTTCTACTACCAGAATGTAAGAGGCTTACGCTCAAAAACCCGTGATGTTTTGCACCAATATCACGCTCTCCCTTTCGATATATATGCCCTGACCGAAACCAATTTAATCCCCGACGTAAAGAACTAAAGAGCTATTTCCCCCATGATTTAATGTGTGTCGAGATGACAAGGTCACCCGTCCTATGATACACTCTCCCTGTCGAGGCGTCCTGCTTGCCATCCAAAATGACCTTGGCTCGTCTCTTATCGCTATTTCTTCGTCTTCTAAAATCGATTTCGTTTCAATAAAAATAACACCCCCCCGTAGGTCCCTGTACGTTATGTGTTCTTATATTCAACCGGCCCAACCTATCGAATCCTACCAACTTATTATTGATGCCATTGACTAAATAATCGACATTTCTGACTCCCTTGACGACATCCTTATTTTCGGCGATTTTAATTTGCCTCAACTGCCCTGGACTGTACCAGATGATAAATCCTTTCACTGCTTCGTATCCCAACTCGACCAAGGAATGTCTCTTTGTAGATCGGCTTACAGACTCTAGCCTAAGCCAAGTTAGTGGCGTCCCTAATTATATGGAAAGGCAATTAGATCTTATTTTCACAACCGATCCCATTAATTCCTCCGTCTCACTTAGTCCTCTAACTCTATCGACTATTGATAATGTTCAACCCCCCCCCCCTTCTTCTTTCTTTTTTTCATAACTCTCCACTACAGTCCCCTCCTTCCAAAGTTCTCTCTTCTTACGACTTTCAAAATACTAATTTTCGGAAAATCAATGACTACATTAGCAGCTATTCTTTTGAGTTTCACAATCTATCTTTTAATGATGCCATCTCCATTTTTTACAGAGAATTCTTAATTCTATCTCTCTTTATGTCCCCTTCTCGCGCCGTAAAACCTCATCTACATCTCCTCCTTGGTATAATCAAAGACAAGAGAAACAAGTTATGGGCAACGAACCTTCGTACCTATTCTCTTTCCGACTATTCCAACTACCTCGGTACTTACTTGCACCTATTCTCTTTCCGACTATTCCAACTACCTCGGTACTTACTTGCAATTCACCCAGATTTATAACTTTCTCTACCAGTGCTATCTTAATAAAGCTCAAGACAATCTCATAACCGACCCTAAGTCCTTTTTTCAATTCGTTAACTATAAAAGGAAGTCCGATGGCTACCCTCCGTCACTCTCATATGAAAACACATCATCAACCGATCCACATACCATTGCCAACTTTTTTGCTACCTTCTTCAAACAATCTTTCGCTGTCAACCCCTTCATACCAGACCCTTCATTTTTCAATTACTTACTTAACTTTTCTAATGGCCCCTTTCTCTCTCAAACTATCGACCCCACTGTTATCGAAATTAAATTACAAAACCTTAATGATGAATTCTCACCCGGCCCAGATGGCCTTCCCGTCATATTTCTTAAAAGATGTTCCTCCAGTCTCTCCCTCCTCCTTTCTAACCTCTTTCAACTATCCCTCTTACAAGGAGAATTTCCTTAAATTTGGAAGACCTCTTTCATAACCCTGATACACAAAAAAGGATCAAAGAATGATGTAACTAATTATCGCCCCATTGCTAAACTTTCTCATATACCCAAACTTTTCGAAAGTATTTTATACGAAACCCTAAGCTTCCATTGTAAGTCTCTTATCTCTCAGAGCCAACATGGCTTTCTCAAAGGTAGATCAACCACCACTAACCTCATTGAGTTCGTGTCCTCCGCTCTTACAGCCTTAGAGTACGGCAACGAGGTCGAAGTTGTTGCAACTGATTTCAGTAAGGCTTTTGATAAGATATCTCATCAATTAATCCTTTTTAAATTGTCTGCCCTCGGCTTTGAACCTTTACTGTTAAAATGGATATCTTTCTATCTAGAAAACCGTCTTTATAGTGTTCGCTTCCGGTCCGTCATCTCAACCACATTTATGGCAACCTCTGGTTTACCACAAGGCAGCCATCTGGGCCCCCTTCTCTTCATTCTTACTATAAATGATCTCGATAGGGTCATCAAAAATTCCTCCCTCTCTCTCTATCCTGACGATACCAAATTTTTCAAGCAAATTTCTTCTCCACAAGACTCTTGTCTCCTTCAACAAGACCTAGACAGTTTTTTGACCTGGTGCCGCAAAAATTGCTTAGAGCTCAATATAACCAAATGTCAAACTATTACCTTATCATGTATGTGCAACAAACACCCTCCCAGACATTACCATCTCCACGACCAACCCATTTCCCGCGTGCAATCTTTTCATGACATCGGCATATTGTGCGACTCGGAGCTAAATTTCCGTTCTCATATTGATGGAAACATTTTTAAAGCTAACTCATCACTTGGCTTTATTAAACTGTGGTTCAAAGAATTTTCCAACCCGTATGTGACTTGATCCCTCTATATCACTTTTGTCCGTCCTCTCCTCGAGTACGCTAGTCAAGCATGGTCCCCCTATCATCAAATTCATGTGTCTAGAATCGAAAGCGTCCAACGTCGTTGCTCTTTGGGGCTTACCTTGCGACAATCACCTTATCCTGCCCCCCTACCAAGATCGCCTAAACCTCATAAACTTAAAAACACTTGAGGAACGCAGAGACACTGCTGGCATTATTTTCATACATCGTCTTCTCCTAGGCTCCATCGACTGCACGTCTTTATATAACTCGATTTTTTTTAACACTAACCCCCGTAATCTACGCTGCCCACTTCTCTTCTATCTACCGACACACCGCACCACGTACGTCTCCAACGAACCTATTTTCCGAATGCTGCGAAAGGTTAACTTAAACCTCAGTGTTTTCGATTTCAACCGCAGCACTCCCTGCCTTAAACTTGACCTCATTCACCGTTCCCCCTATCTTTAAGTGTCTTATGTCTTAGTTATTAAGTTGAATATTAGCTTGTAACAATATCTTATGTCTTAGCTTTAAGTTAATGATGTTAGTTTTAAGATAATGCTATTAGCTTGTAATAAGCCGAATAAATGGGGGCGATCTGCCCCCACCAAAATTAAAAGACTCAAGGCACATAGTGCAACCGCCTCTAGTCACTCCACCATTACATCTCAGGGGTCCTTCAGTGACGTCCTAAAAGACATGATCGTTTTCGCGGTAATTGATCGTAGCGACATAGACGGATCCATCTCTCCCGATCGGTGGCAACAAATTTATGTCAAACTTTCAGGCAGTTTCGTGAGCTTTATGAGGGGTCGCACAAGACCTCCCCCTACGACATACGATGGCGGTTGGCATCAAGGCCGTATAAAGCTAATAGCGTGCAAAGATTTGAGATCTTGTGATCTCTTTAAACTGGCTATTGGCAGTCTTTTTGCCGACCAAGAGCGCGGACTTGGATTCCCATCGAACCTTCCACTGCTGATGAAATACTCGAAGTCTTACGGCTAAGCAATCCTTCCCTTCCGACGTACGACTGGAAGGTCGCTAAGATAGAGGAGCGTAGGGGCTACCACAGATCCTCGATAGTTGTGATCAACCAGGAATCCCTTGCTTCCCTGGCAAGGACCAAAGGCATGATTCAGATTGGATGGAGCCACATCACAGTTCGGGTCTATAAAAAGGATGAGTTAGAAGCTGGTAAACCACCCACTCATCCCTCGGACTCGGAGTTTCAAGTTCCTGAACCGGGAACATCCGTCACCTTCCCTACGATGGATGGCGTTGTTCCCCAAGCTTCGGCTACCCTGTCACAGTCTTCTGTCTCCATGATAGTTGACGATGTTCCCAAATCTTCGGCCTGCACTGTACTGTATCAGATGATAAATCCTTTTTCACTGCTTCGTATCCCAACTCGACCAAGGAATGTCTCTTTGTAGATCGGCTTACAGACTCTAGCCTAAGCCAAGTTAGTGGCGTCCCTAATTATATGGGAAGGCAATTAGATCTTATTTTCACAACCGATCCCATTAATTCCTCCGTCTCACTTGGTCCTCTAACTCTACCGACTATTGATAATTTCCACCCCCCCTCTTCTTCTTTCTTTTTTTCATAACTCTCCACTACAGTCCCCTCCTTCTAAAGTTCTCTCTTCTTACGACTTTCAAAATGCTAATTTTCGCAAAATCAATGACTACATTAGCAGGTATTCTTTTGAGTTTCACAATCTATCTTTAAATGATGCCATCTCCATTTTTTACAGAGAATTGCTTAATTCGATCTCTCTTTATGTCCCCTTCTCGCGCCGTAAAACCTCATCTACATCTCCTCCATGGTATAATCGAAGACAAGAGAAACAAGTTATGGGCAACGAACCTTCGTACCTATTCTCTTTCCGACTATTCCAACTACCACGGTACTTACTTGCAATTCACCCAGCTTTATAACTTTCTCTACCAGTGCTATCTTAATAAAGCTCAAGACAATCTCATAAACGACCCTAAGTCCTTTTTTCAATTCGTTAACTATAAAAGGAAGTCCGATGGCTACCCTCCGTCACTCTCATATGAACACATCATCAACCGATCCACATACCATTGCCAACTTTTTTGCTACCTTCTTCAAACAATCTTTCGCTGTCAACCTCTTCATACCAGGCACCTCATATTTCAATTACTTACATAACTTCTCCAATGGCCCCTTTCTCTCTCAATCGAAATTAAATTACAAAACCTTAATGATGAATTCTCACCCGGCCCAGATGGCCTTCCCGTCTTTATTTTTCTTAAAAGATGTTCCTCCAGTCTCTCCCTCCCCTTTCTAACCTCTTTCAACTATCCCTCTCACAAGGAGAATTTCCTCAAATTTGGAAGACCTCTTTCATAACCCTGATACACAAAAAAGAATCAAAGAATGATGTAACTAATTATCGCCCCATTGCTAAACTTCCTCATATACCCAAACTTTTCGAAAGTATTTTATACGAAACCCTAAGCTTTCATTGTTAGTCTCTTATCTCTCCGAGCCAACCTGGCTTTCTCAAAGGTAGATCAACCACCACTAACCTCGTTGAGTTCGTGTCCTCCGCTCTTACAGCCTTAGAGTACTGCAACGAGGTCGACGTTGTTGCAACTGATTTCAGTAAGGCTTTTGATAAGATATCTCATCAATTAATCCTTTTTAAATTGTCTACCCTCGGCTTTGAACCTTTACTGTTAAAATGGATATCTTTCTATCTAGAAAACCGTCTTTATAGTGTTCGCTTCAGGTCCGTCATCTCAACCACATTTATGGCAACCTCTCGTGTACCACAAGGCAGCCATCTGGGCCCCCTTCTCTTCATTCTTACTATGAATGATCTCGATAGAGTTATCGAAAATTCCTCCCTCTCTCTCTATCATGACGATACCAAATTCTCTTGTCTCTTTCAACAAGACCTAGACAGTTTTTCAACCTGGTGCCTCAAAAATAACTTAGAGCTCAATATCACAAAATGTCAAACTATTACCTTATCATGTAAGTGCACCAAACCCCCTCCCAGACATTACCATCTCCACGACCAACCCATTTCCCGCGTGCAATCTTTTCATGACCTCGGCATATTGTGCGACTCGGAACTAAATTTCCGTTCTCATATTGATGGAAACATTAAAGCTAACTCATCACTTGGCTTTATTAAACGGTGGTTCAAAGAATTTTCCAACCCGTATGTGACTTGATCCCTCTATATCACTTTTGTCCGTCCTCTCCTCGAGTACGCTAGTCAAGCATGGTCCCCCTTTCATCAAATTCATGTGTCTAGAATCGAGAGCGTCCAACGTCGTTTTCTTCAATTTGCTCTTCGGGGCTTACCTTGGGACAATTACCTTATCCTGCCTCCCCCTACCAAGATCGCCTAAACCTCATAAACTTAAAAACACTTGAGGAACGCAGAGACACTGCTGGCATTCTTTTCATACATCGTCTTCTCCTAGGCTCCATCGACTGCGCGTCTTTATATAACTCGATTTTTTTTAACACTAACCCCCGTAATCTACGTTGCCCACTTCTCTTCTATCTACCAACACACCGCATCATGTACGTCTCCAACGAACCTATTTCCCGTATGCTGCGAAAGGTTAACTTAAACGTCAGTGTTTTCGATTTCAACTGCAGCACTCCCTGCCTTAAACTTGATCTCCTTCACCCCCTATCTTTAAATGTCTTATGTCTTAGTTATAAAGTTGAATATTAGCTTGTAACAATATCTTATGTCTTAGCTTTAAGTTAATGATGTTAGTTTTAAGATAATGCTATTAGCTTGTAATAAGCCGAATAAATGGGGGTGATATGCCCCCACCAAAATTAAAAGACTCAAGGCACATAGTGCAACCGCCTCTAGTCACTCCACCATTACATCTCAGGGGTCCTTCAGTGACGTCCTAAAAGACATGATCGTTGTCGCGGTGATTGATCGTAGCGACATAGACGGATCCACCTCTCCTGATCGGTGGCACCAAATTGATGTCAAACTTTCAGGCAGTTTCGCGAGCTTTATGAAGGGTCGCACAGGACCTCCCCTACCACATACGATGGCGATTGGCATCAAGGCCGGATAAAGCTAATAGCGTGCAAAGATTTGAGATCTTGTGATCTCTTTAAACTGGCTATTGGCAGTCTTTTTGCCGACCAAGAGCGCGGACTTGGATTCCCATCGAACCTTCCACTGCTGATGAAATACTCGAAGTCTTACGGCTAAGCAATCCTTCCCTTCGGACGTACGACTGGAAGGTCGCTAAGATAGAGAAGCGTAGGGGCTACCACAGATCCGCGATAGTTGTGATCAACCAGAAATCCCTTGCTCCCCTGGCAAGGACCAAAGGCGTAATTCAGTTTGGATGGAGCCACATCACACTTCGGGTCTATAAGAAGGATGAGTTAGAAGCTGGTAAACCACCCACTCATCCCTCGGACTCGGAGTTTCAAGTTCCTGAACCGGGAACATCCGTCACCTTCCCTACGATGGATGACGTTGTTCCCCAAGCTTCGGCTACTCTGTCACAGTCTTCTGTCTCCATGATAGTTGACGATGTTCCCAAATCTTCAGCCAATTCATCGCAGTCTTCCGTCTCCATGGCTGACACTCTGTTGGACTTGGAGTGGGAGGACCTTCTATTCAGGGAATCTACCAATGAGACGATCTTCTCAACTCGCCTTCGGAGGGGGATGAGCTGGAAAACTCTTTCTCTGCCCAAGAGTAGCAATAATGCTGCGGGTGGTACAAATTAATCACCAGCACTCCAAAAAGGCTTCGGCCTCCCTTCAACTCCGTATTTGTAAAGACGGAGAATATATAGTCCTGATACAAGAGCATTGGGTTGTTAAAAATCGCGTTTGTGGACTCAGGACTCCTAATTACTATCCACTATATGTGGCAGACAAAGGTAAACCAAGATCCTGCATATTAGTGAAAAATAGTCTCAATGTATTCTTATTCCCTAATTTTAGCGACCGTGATACCACCGCGGTGAAGCTGGAGACTGCCAAGTGTGCATATTTGAGATGGCATCGGCATATCTGGCTCACGACAGCGCGTAATCTCTATCAGGTGTTAATCTGGAAAGATAAGTCGAGGAAGCGAAATCCAAGAAAACCAGCTTAAAAATTGGATGTGACGCTAACGCGCATAGTTCGGTATGGGGCAGTACTGACATAAACGATAGAGGTGAGATACTTTTTGATTATATTTTAAGTACTAACCTGGTTGTTTTCAATATAGTTGATGAACCAACGTTCATTACCAAAAATAGGCAAGAGGTCCTAGACATCACCCTTGTCTCCGACTCAATTCACTACAAAATTCTAAACTGGAAGGTTTCGGCTGAGCACTGTTTCTCAGATCACCGGTACATTCAGTTTAGTCTGGACGATGAACCCCCTTGCCAATCAGTATTCAGAAATTATCGCAAAACCGATTGTCTCAAGTATAGACATACGTTTAGACGTCATCTTAACGATGGGACTAGTTATTCTCCCACTAACTTTTTTTGGCTTGACAATAAGGTCAAGGAACTCTCCTTGGCCTTAAATAGAACAATGTCCGCTTCCTGTCCTCTTATTCTACCTAGGGGTAAGAGAGACCACACTGGTGGAACTCTGAGCAGGGCCAATTTAGAAAAAGCTGTAGAAAGCTAACCAAATTCGCCAAGTTCACAGGAACAGAGACCGACTGGGATGCCTACAAAGAATCCCTTAAAGTGTATAAAAAATAATTGAGGAAAGCCAAACGCGCATCCTGGAGACTCTTCTGCGGCAGAATGGAAGAGGCTTCGGAAGTTTAAAGGCTCAGGAGAATCCTCTCAACTAATCCAATAATGCCTAGCTGTGTGAAAAAAGCTGATGGCTCGTGGACTATTCCTAGCGAAGAATCGCTAAATCTGCTTCTAGATACCCATTTCCCAAATAGCTCTCATACTACCGACAACACTGATCTAAATAGATCAATTAGGTATAATACCATCTCTCGAGATAAAATTGATAAGGACAAATTGCTTTGGGCACTACATAGCTTTAAACCATATAAATCTGCAGGACCAGACGGCATAATTCCAGCCGAACTGCAAAGGACTTCGGACATTATCCTTCCTTTGCTTGAGACAATTTTCAAAAGTCTATATTCCAGTCAGAGAAGTGAAAGTGGTCTTCATTCCAAAAGCAGGTAAATGTTCCCACGTCAGTCCAAAATACCTCAGACCCATAAGCCTTTCGTCATTCCTTTTAAAAACATTAGAAAGACTGATCGAAATCCACCTTTGTACTTGTATTGACACAAGACTTCTGTCCGTCGACAAACACGCGTACTGCAAGGGCAAATCTGTAGTAACAGCTCTGCATACGCTAGTACGTTCAATTGAAAACTCCCTTCATAACAAGGAATACTCAATGGTGGTTTTCCTGGGCATCAAATCATCTGCGATCATGGATGCGCTTTCGACTTTGGGGGTGAACGACTCCCAGGGTGAACAGATTGATCTTCTAATCACAAGTAGGATCATAAATTTAAGACTTGGTTTGTCGTCTGCCAAAAGATTTGTCAGTAGAGGCACCCCGCAAGGAGGTGTCCTGTCCCCACTTCTTTGGAACCTGGCGGTGAATGACCTCTGGTTTGCCTGAGGGGAAGGGCTTCGGAGTAATCGCCTATACGGACGACGTTGTCATAGTAGTCTCAGGAAAGCACCCACACACCTTGAAAGAACTTCTGCAGAATGCTCTAAATAAGCTAAAAAAAACTGGGCAGATCATTGTAGTCTAAGGATAAGCCCCCAAAAAACCGAACTTGTCCTCTTTACGAGGAAGTACAAAATCCCACTCGTCAACCCTCCGTCCATCAAGGGGACAAGCTTGACTTTCTGCGATAAGGCCTAATATCTTGGTCTTATTCTGGATAGGAAGCTGAGCTGGAAACCCAACATACAAGAAAGAGTCCGTGAAGCAAAAAAGCCATGGGAAGTAAATTGGGTCTTCAACCGCATATCACTCATTGGCTATACACAGCAGTAGTCAGACCTATTCTACTATACTTTGTGGCTGTTTGGTGGACTGCATTAGATAAAGCGATCAATCGCGACAAACTAAGCGGAGTCCAAAGATCAACTTGTCTTTGTGTGAGCGGAGCGCTTCGTACAACTCCCTCTGCTGCACTGGACATTCTGCTCAACCTTGCTCCATTCGACATCTTTGGAAGACAACTGGCTGCAAGCGCGGCCACTCGCCTTAGAGCAATCTCTCAGTGGACCGTGAATGATTTTGGCCGCTCTTCTATCCTGAATTCAGTCAGAAATCCACTTGTCAACTTAGATTTTATCATTCCGCAGCTCCACTTTAACAAAAACTTCCAGGTCCCCATCCCCTCCAGGTCTTCTTGGGAGGAAGGTATCTACTTGGAAAATGAAGGAATTCACTTCTTTACAGACGGGTCGAAAACTGATGAAGGGTTGGCGGAGGTGTCTTTTCAAAAATACTAAATCTAAGTTACTCTTTCCGTCTTCCTGATCACTGTAGTGTTTCCCAAGCTGAAATCATGGCTATTAAGGAAGCCTTGTCTTGGCTGAAGAGTAATGTCATATCTGTTAAGGATATCCACATTTTCTCGGATAGCCAGGCTGCGCTTAAGTCCATGGAATCAGTCTCCACAGATTCCATTCTAGCCCGGAATTGCCGATCGTCTCTTGTGGAGATGGCGGAGCATTTCAACATTCACCTGTTCTGGGTACCGGGGCATAGAGACATTCCTGGTAATTGTATGGCTGATGAACTCGCCAAACATGAAACCACACTACCCCTATTGCCTGATTATGGTTCACTAGGCATGACAATCGGTACGTGCAAGCTCACGTTTAAACGGGATGCTATAGTAAAAACAAATTATAGATGGTCAAAAGGCACAACTTGCATAGCAACGGAGCAGATCTGGCCCAAGTTCCGAAATGCTCCAAGTGTTTGATCTCTCAAAACAGACTGCACATTAGTGCCAATATAAGTGTCATAACTGGACACTGTCTCATAGGCAACATGCAGAAGGACTAGGAGTCTTTTCCAACGATTTCTGCAGAAGCTGCATGGATGAGGAGGAGGAGGAAACCAGTCTCTACTACTTTGTGCCCAGCCCTCTCGAATATGCGGAAGCTCCATCTGGGAGCGTTCTTTTTCAACGATCTAACACACATTGAAATAGTCTCTTGCGCTTCATACGAAGCTCTAATTGGTTCAACGAGTAGGCGTGGAATTTTCCTAGATCCTTGTGGTATCACAACGGACCTTCATGGTCTAAGTGCGTCGGTTTTGACTGGCGGCCACTTCAACCTAACCTAACCTAATGGTATGGTATCTTCGCGTATAACAACTAGATCGTCTTTTTTCAGGTTCGGTTGCGCCCTTTGCTATTTTGGACGCTGTTGCAATTCGTGTATATAATCTCTCGACCAACTTTTTCACAACAACTACGTCATTTTCTGTATTTGTGCTGTCAATTTCAGTTTATTGTCTGGGATCTATTGAAAAATCGCACTGAACCGTTGAATAATGGGCTCTCCAATAAGGAAATGCAATTGCGTTAAAAATTACAAGTCTTTGGGATCTTCTGTCTGCGCGGATAATGGACGAGAGTTCATTACTGCGCTTGTTGAAGCTAGGATTACCACGAAGGCGCTGCGCGTCAAATTATGCGGGCTGACGATTATTCTTAAATGGTATTTCATGGATTTAACCACGGCTTCACATAACCCTTCTTGGTGTGGCGCCGTTGGCGTAATGAATCGCCTTTCTTACCATATTTTTGAAGATTCTTCGGCATATCCATTCCAATTCAAGTCCGCAACATTCGTGCCAGTTCTTTCTCTGCGCCCGTGAAATTTTTCCAAAGTCGCTCCATAAGCGCGTGCATACGCGAATACTTAAATAAAATCCACCGTGGGTTAAATTTCGACCATTTCTAAATGTACTGCTTTAGTGACCATACAGACAAATACTGCGACATATTTCTTTTCTAAAATCTTGCATCGGCCTCCACGCGCTTTCAACAAAAAAGACCCAGCATAATCACCACCAGAAATACGAAAAGGCCGGCAAATGGTAGCTTGCTCATCATTTGCTGCATTGCTTTATGATTTTCTCGCGCACAGATAATATAACGCATATTGTGCGTGTGAATCGCTCTACGTAAACTCGAAATCCAAAATTTTCGCCGTAGAAATGCTTCCATCTCGCGGTTACCGCCGTGTAAAGTGGCAGCGTGCGCTTCATATATTAATAATTTTGTTAGTGGGTTTACGTCGGGCAAAATAACCGGATTCTTCCGGTCCTTTGTTATCAGTGCTCGATCCAAACGAGATCGAGATGTCAAGTCGCGGATTCAATTTAAATTTCGCACTCGTCGTATTGATGATTGTGTTGGTTTATTTACGAAACGCTTTAATTTCATTTCCATTGTATATAGCTTGTTCTTGACGAATCGAAAATTCCAACCCTATTTCCACTTCTGCATTGGTCAGAGGCCTGTTTCAACGAAGCTGCATTCCCTTTTGCCGACTGTTGAAAAGAAAGCGAAAAATCCATGATGTTAATCTACTTAATGTGCTTGTGCTCGATGCTCGTGATAATATTTAAAATCACGAATAGTTATGTTCAATGATGCTTTAAAAAATTGTTCAAGCTTAGTATCGTCTTTCCATGTGCCCGATTTTTCTTCCAGCGCGATACTCTCCTCGGTTTTAGTTGATCGTTTTGGCTACGTCTCTGGCCAATAAAGAGCCTGTCTTAGCAACCATTCCAGAGCGTGCCACCATAATTTGGATGTAGACAATTCTGCAACCGATGTACCACGACTAACTAGATCGGCTGGATTATCTGCCGACGGTATATAACGCCAATTGGAGTCTGATGGTAGGCGCTGAATCTTCTGCACCCGATTATTAACAAAGATTTTTAGTTTAGCCAGGCCCTTAAATAACCATGCCACCACTACTTGAGAGTCTGACCACAACGTTGTTTTAACGTGCAACAAATTCGAAGTCTGTTTGATAGAGCAACTGAGTTCGCTCAGTAATCTTGCTGCGCCATAGTTCCAATCTTGGCACCGTAATGGGTTTCATGGGTGCTACATGCGTTTTTCCTGCGACCAGAATATTTTCGACTCGATCTGCCGATTCGTTACGTATGTATAGCATTGCGCCGTATGCTGCTAATGAAGCATCAGCAAACCCGTGCCATCTGCGATAAATGTCGTCCGACAATAAAGCGTCTCATCCGATATTCGCCCGCCATATGTCTTGCATCATTATTTTTGCCACGATAACGATTGGGCCAATATAACTATTCGGATCAAAGATCTGCGCAATATGACAAAGCACTCGTCGCTTTGTTGCTTTTTTTTGCTTCCAGCATTGGCGGCGGCTGAAATTTAAACGTCAGTTCGTTAGTACTAGGCAACCAGCGCAACCATAGCACTGTTGTATCGTCAAATTCACCGAGATCAAGCGCATCATTAGTTTGCCCGTACCACTTTATTCGTTTATTTGGCACAACTCCCAATTGATTCGAACGCCACTTGCTTAACACAAATCCATACGATTGAAGTAGTGCCATCCATCTCGTGACAAAACCGCTTGTAAAGTTGCCTTATATTTTGTTAAACCACTTTGTTTTGTTTTTCCAGATTCGATATCTGATTCGTCAGGCGTGTTGCCGTATCAACGTAAGCCCAAAATCTGGAGCTCTTCTAGGGCGTTAGATTACCGAATTTGTTTGAGGACTTTAGAAATGAAAACTCAATATTTTTAGTTCAAAGCTAGTCGTGAAAGTGATTTTATTCAGTAAATTTTCTTGTATTTTTATACAAAAATAATTGATCGATTTTCGACCATACATCGACTCATCCATATTCCTATTTTCCGTAATATCGCTTTATCAGCATAATGTATGTATGTACGTATGTAATATATGACCGACCGCGTTAAGTGGGCATTTTTGGGTTCGCTCGCCTGTGCTGCTGCGTTGCCATATTTATTTCCACAAGCGAACGACCTCATTATTTCATTAGAAATTCCTTGCGCAGCTTACTCAGCTCAATGCATGTGTTATGGCGAAACGTCATTAAATTAAACATGTAAATCGGAACAATTAAAAGTTGAGTTTCGAGTTCTGGCATATCATCGACCGCGCCTAAATTGATGTGCCTATATAGCATCAATTCAACGAAAAAGTATCGTATGGCAATTCAAATTAAGGATGTAAAAGAGCAAATTACATAATTGCTACGAATTAAAAATTAAACATTCATTCTTATCTTTTAAAGTAATAAATTGTAAATAATTGAAATAATTAAAGCGACAATTTAATCCTGAAAAGCGAATTATAATTAAATTAGTAAAGCGACAATTAAACATGGTCCTTCGATTCGGATTTTGCGAAAAATTCTGCAACTTTGCGATATTGGCACATATTTGTAAAAATCCATAAGTTTTACAATTAAATTTTGCGAAAACTTTGTAAGTGATTGTGATTACAAATAAATGCGATTGTGACCAACAAATACATGCGAATGTATTAACAAATAATTGCGATTGTGATTACAAATAAATGCGAATGTGATTACACATAAATGCGATTATGATGAACAAATAAATGCGGATGTGTGCTGTTCATGCTATATTGGCGCATATATATTAAAGTTCAAAACTACTGTGTGACTTTCCGAAAATATTTGCACGAACTTGTGAAAGTCTTGTTCATACGACAAGATGGCTGAATTGCGAAGCCTTAAACGTATGTAAAAAAACATTCTGAAAATTAGCGAATTTGTGAACAAACTGAATAGTGAAACTGCGATCGAAGATGTAATGGTACATTTAAAAATGCTGCAAGATGAATGGAGCGAATAACATGTGTGATAATATCCGGGAATCTGAAAAAAACCTTGAAGTCCAAAATAAAATTGAAGATAGCTACTTTAATCTAAAAAATCCTCTTTTATTAGCAGAACATACACGACAGTCGCAGTCACGTAATAATGACACCAATAATATGTCAATGGTTTTTTTTTTTTTTGAAAATCAGAAATCGTCCTTGGAAGAGATGACGACTATAAGGAAAGCAGGTGAAACTGAAGTGCGGTTACCAAAAGTTAACATTCCTATGTTTTCTTATGTTATACGGTTTTTCCATCATTAAAAGATTTATTCGAAACTTCGATACATAATAACCCCAAAATTCCAATGGTTCATAAACTGCAATATTTGAAGAGTCTTCTTAAAGATGATGCCGCTCAATTAGTAAAACATTTCGAGATAACTGAAAGCAACTACGATTAAGCTTGGGACAAAATAAAAACGCGATACGAAAGAAAAAACCAAGTCTTGAAGCAGCTACTTGATCAATTCATTCAGCAGTCCCGAGTAAAAGAGGGATCAGCCAGTCAATTAATTCAGTTATGAGATACCTGCGATGATGTAGTGCGGGGATTGAGAGTCCTGGGCGAGGATGCTGAATCTCGTGATCCATGGATGATTCACCTTTTATTAGAGAAACTGGATGAAGAGACTAAACTTGCGTGGGCCTTCTTCAACAAAGAATACTTTCCTAAATTCGATGCACTTATAAAGTTTTTTTGGGAGGCATAGCCAGGCTTGGGAAAATTGTACAACATCGAGTAAGAAAGCATCATTCATCAAGCACAAAGGAAGATTTCAAGTGAAAGCGATGCAGTCAATAGTGGCCACTACTAAAGTATGTCTCAAATGCGCAAAAGAACATTACGTGTACGAGTGTCCGGATTTCAAGCAGCTATCTGTCGACCAAAGGCGAGGATTTATTGCCGAGAAACGGTGTTGTTTCAACTGTCTCAGTCAAACACACTTTCCAAGTGCTTGTCGGTCTAAGTGGAGATGTAATTTGTGCAAGGCGCGATACCACACATTGTTACACCAGGCGAAAACAAACAAGCAAGAGGTGAGTTCAATTCCTACTCATAGTGAACAGTTTTCCACAAGTGATGTCAATACCCAACTTCAGTATGATGTTAACACTCATATGAGTTTAAGTGAGCGTGCAACTTTCCGTGCTTTGTTACCGACTGCTGTAGTAACGATCCGTGACAGAATTGGGAAAACATTTGAATGCCGTATACTACTAGACTCTGGTTCGCAAGTCTCCTTCATCACCGAGTCGTGTGCCCAAAGACTACAGGTCAAGAGAAGAAATGCGAATATCCTAGTTAAAGGGATTTCCAGTACTGGACTACAAACAAAAGGCACAATAGACGTGGAGCTTCAATCGCGATTTCAACCGCAAGAAGTCTTGCAGTTAAAAACATTTATATTAAACAAATTGCCAAAATTACCCCCTGTTGATTTTTATGTCATTGAAGAAGTTACATCTAATTTCCAACTTGCCGATCCGGGATACAATCGCACAAGTGAAATAGATATCCTCATTGGAGCCGATGCATTTTTCCAAATTTTAAGAATAGGACAAGTCCAAAACGTCGGCAGTTACAATCAACTAGTAGCACATAATACTTTGTTCGGCTGGGTAATTGCACGAGGTTCTTCGACAAATGCAGAAAAAACCTATGGGTTAGTGACTACGTTTAAAGTCAATTTAGATGCAAACATTGATGAAACTATTCGAAGATATTGGGAACTCGACGAACCAGAAAAGGAACAACTTTACGCTCCTGATGAACTTGCATGCAAAAAAGATTTTGCTTCAACCGTTTCACGAGACAATGCCGGTAGATACACTGTACAATTGAGGTTTAAAGAAAACTATCCAAAGTTAGGCAATTCGTACCATGGTGCCCTCCGGAGGTTTTACAGTTTGGAAAAAAGACTGAATTTAAATCGAAAACTGAAGTCGGAATACAAACTCTTTATGGATGAATATACATATGAAGCGAATTGACGTGAATGAGGTCTTCATACGTGAAGAAGAATGTTACTACCTACCGCATCATGCCGTTATAAGGGAAGACAAAGAAACAACAAAGATAAGAGTGGTTTTTGATGGATCGGCCAAATCTACTACTGGTGTTTCCTTAAATGAAAAATTGAGAGTGGAACTAACAATACAACCAACATTGTGAGTAATACTGACGAGACTTCGAGCTTATCGATTTGTTCTAACTGCAGACATCGAAGAAATGTTTCGGCAGATTAAAATTGCAGAACGCCACCAGAACTATCAACGAATTTTGTGGCGGTCAAGCCCAAATCAAGAAGTGGCGATACACAAACTGACATACGGTTCATCGTCAGCACCATTTTTGGCGGTAAGGACACTGCATCAGTTGGCGAGCGATATTCAGCACACACATCCTTTGGCTTCGTCTGCTGTAAAAAGAGATTTCTATGTCCTTGAAGTCCAAAATAAAATTGAAGATAGCTACTTTAATCTAAAAAATCCTCTTTTATTAGCAGAACATACACGACAGTCGCAGTCACGTAATAATGACACCAATAATATGTCAATGGTTTTTTTTTTTTTTTGAAAATCAGAAATCGTCCTTGGAAGAGATGACGACTATAAGGAAAGCAGGTGAAACTGAAGTGCGGTTACCAAAAGTTAACATTCCTATGTTTTCTTATGTTATACGGTTTTTCCATCATTAAAAGATTTATTCGAAACTTCGATACATAATAACCCCAAAATTCCAATGGTTCATAAACTGCAATATTTGAAGAGTCTTCTTAAAGATGATGCCGCTCAATTAGTAAAACATTTCGAGATAACTGAAAGCAACTACGATTAAGCTTGGGACAAAATAAAAACGCGATACGAAAGAAAAAACAAAGTCTTGAAGCAGCTACTTGATCAATTCATTCAGCAGTCCCGAGTAAAAGAGGGATCAGCCAGTCAATTAATTCAGTTATGTGATACCTGCGATGATGTAGTGCGGGGATTGAGAGTCCTGGGCGAGGATGCTGAATCTCGTGATCCATGGATGATTCACCTTTTATTAGAGAAACTGGATGAAGAGACTAAACTTGCGTGGGCCTTCTTCAACAAAGAATACTTTCCTAAATTCGATGCACTTATAAAGTTTTTTTGGGAGGCATAGCCAGGCTTGGGAAAATTGTACAACATCGAGTAAGAAAGCATCATTCATCACGCACAAAGGAAGATTTCAAATGAAAGCGATGCAGTCAATAGTGGCCACTACTAAAGTATGTCTCAAATGCGCAAAAGAACATTACGTGTACGAGTGTCCGGATTTCAAGCAGCTATCTGTCGACCAAAGGCGAGGATTTATTGCCGAGAAACGGTGTTGTTTCAACTGTCTCAGTCAAACACACTTTCCAAGTGCTTGTCGGTCTAAGTGGAGATGTAATTTGTGCAAGGCGCGATACCACACATTGTTACACCAGGCGAAAACAAACAAGCAAGAGGTGAGTTCAATTCCTACTCATAGTGAACAGTTTTCCACAAGTGATGTCAATACCCAACTTCAGTATGATGTTAACACTCATATGAGTTTAAGTGAGCGTGCAACTTTCCGTGCTTTGTTACCGACTGCTGTAGTAACGATCCGTGACAGAATTGGGAAAACATTTGAATGCCGTATACTACTAGACTCTGGTTCGCAAGTCTCCTTCATCACCGAGTCGTGTGCCCAAAGGCTACAGGTCAAGATAAGAAATGCGAATATCCTAGTTAAAGGGATTTCCAGTACTGGACTACAAACAAAAGGCACAATAGACGTGGAGCTTCAATCGCGATTTCAACCGCAAGAAGTCTTGCAGTTAAAAACATTTATATTAAACAAATTGCCAAAATTACCCCCTGTTGATTTTTATGTCATTGAAGAAGTTACATCTAATTTCCAACTTGCCGATCCGGGATACAATCGCACAAGTGAAATAGATATCCTCATTGGAGCCGATGCATTTTTCCAAATTTTAAGAATAGGAAAAGTCCAAAACGTCGGCAGTTACAATCAACTAGTAGCACATAATACTTTGTTCGGCTGGGTAATTGCACGAGGTTCTTCGACAAATGCAGAAAAAACCTATGGGTTAGTGACTACGTTTAAAGTCAATTTAGATGCAAACATTGATGAAACTATTCGAAGATATTGGGAACTCGACGAACCAGAAAAGGAACAACTTTACGCTCCTGATGAACTTGCATGCAAAAAAGATTTTGCTTCAACCGTTTCACGAGACAATGCCGGTAGATACACTGTACAATGGAGGTTTAAAGAAAACTATCCAAAGTTAGGCAATTCGTACCATGGTGCCCTCCGGAGGTTTTACAGTTTGGAGAAAAGACTGAATTTAAATCCAAAACTGAAGTCGGAATACAAACTCTTTATGGATGAATATACATATGAAGCGAATTGACGTGAATGAGGTCTTCATACGTGAAGAAGAATGTAACTACCTACCGCATCATGCCGTTATAAGGGAAGACAAAGAAACAACAAAGATAAGAGTGGTTTTTGATGGATCGGCCAAATCTACTACTGGTGTTTCCTTAAATGAAAAATTGAGAGTGGAACTAACAATACAACCAACATTGTGGGTAATACTGACGAGATTTCGAGCTTATCGATTTGTGCTAACTGCAGACATCGAAGAAATGTTTCGGCAGATTAAAATTGCAGAACGCCACCAGAACTATCAACGAATTTTGTGGCGGTCAAGCCCAAATCAAGAAGTGGCGATACACAAACTGACATACGGTACATCGTCAGCACCATTTTTGGCGGTAAGGACACTGCATCAGTTGGCGAGCGATATTCAGCACACACATTCTTTGGCTTCGTCTGCTGTAAAAAGAGATTTCTATGTGGATGATTTTCTATCCGGCGCTGATCATGTTAATGAAATACGAAGTCTAAAAAGTGAAATGACCAAAGTAATGAAGGAGGGAGGATTTCATCTTCGAAAATGGAAATCAAATCTGCCTGAATTATCAGAATCTGCTACTGATAAGACAATAACGATGGATGATTCAAGCACAATCAAAGTTCTGGGACTTCAATGGAATCCGTTACTAGATGTGTTTTCATTTAAGGTGAATTTGTTAACTGAGTCAGCACCTACGAAAAGGAAAATGCTGTCAGAGTCTTCGAAAATCTTCGATCCACTTGGACTTCTATCACCAGTTACAATTATACTAAAAATAATATTCCAGCAGTTGTGGTTGGCAAGGCTTGATTGGGACGATCTCTTACCAGATGAAACAACGAAACGATGGGCTGAAGTGCGACGTGATATGAACGAGCTAGAAGAGATCAAAATACCGAGACGTGTCAACTATGGCGAAGAAGTATAACTGCATGGGTTTAGCGATGCGAGTGAGAGAGCATATGCAGCAGTAGTTTATCTGAGGTCAATTGATGAAAATGGACATGTGCAGACTAACATCGTAGCGGCGAAAACCAAGGTAGCACCATTAAAGTACATAACTCTACCGAGGCTTGAACTTTGTGCGGCGGTTCTACTGGCGAAGCTGTTAAAAACCATTATGGCCATTACTAAAAATGTGACAAAAGTGTATGCTTGGTCAGACTCCCAAATTGTCCTGGCCTGGCTAGCCGACTATCCGTCAAGGTGGAAGACATTTGTGGCAAATAGAGCCAGCGAAATTCATGAGAGTGAACCTTTGGCCAACTGGAACTACGTATCATCAAAAGAAAATCCGGCTGATCCTGCATCAAGGGGATTACATCCTGCAGCCCTAGTTAAATCTAAATTATGGTGGGAAGGGCCAGTCTGGTTGCGACAGACTAGTGAGAAATGGTCAATTACAAATAAATTAGATGTCGACTTGCATCAAGAACAGCGGAAATCATATCCATTGGCGTCCTTACACGCAACAGTTAAAAAGGAGTTAATTGAGCAGCGTATTTCTGAGATGTCTTCGTTCTCAAGATTGCGAAGAGTTCTCTCCTACGTGTTCCGATTCATCTATAATGCCAGGTCAAATCAATCTCAAAGAAAATCAGGTGTCCTTTCAGTTCAAGAGTTGAGAGAAGCGACCCACGCATGCCTCAAATGCGTCCAAGAGTAACATTTTAAATGCGAATTAAACAATTTATACAAATATGGCTGTGTCCCCAAAGGAAGCAAACTGGAGTCTTTAAGCCCATTCATAGATTCGGGTGGTATCCTGCGAGTTGGTGGACGACTGGAGAAGGCGAATATCGGATACAACCAAATGCATCAGATTATTTTACCTAAATCTCATGAGTTGAGTAAACTGATTATCTCGCACACTCATGATCGGAATTTCCATACTGGTCCTTCTTTGACAGCGCATCTAGTCAAACAACAATATTGGATAATTAATAGTAGAAATATGGTGCGACATATACTGCGAAACTGTGTAATCTGTGTCCGAATGCGAGCGAAAATTAGCACACAAATCCTGGCAACCCTACCAGCAGAGCGAGTTAATCCTTCCAGACCGTTTAGTAGATGCGGCGTGGACTACGCGGGGCCCATTACCATAGTAAATAGTAAGCAAACGAGGAAGAGGAGCGAAACTTATCATTCCTACATCGCTGTCTTTGTGTGTATGGCCACGAAGGGTGCGCATCTGGAACTTGTAAGCGATCTTACGCGTTCCAGACGCGTTCATTGCAGAGCTTAAAAGGTTTCCGGCAAGAAGGGGAGTTCCTGCTCACATATTCAACATCGATTCCTTAACACCTGGCCATTTTTTAATTGGTTCAACTCCATACTCCTTTCCTGATGAAGAATTTAATGAAGTGCCTGATAATCTTTCAAGATGGCAAAACATTCAAAAACGACTGCAAGGTTTTTGGAAAAGATATCAATTGGAATATATCACACATCTTCAACAGCGTCACAAATGGAAAGGCCAAGAGGAAAACTTGAAACCTGGAGATGTCGTGTTTATAAAGGACCAAACCTTACATCCATGTAATTGGTCTTTAGGAAGAATCACACAAGTTCGTCATGGCGATGATGGGAACATCAGAGCAGCAACAATAAAGACGGCAACCTCCACTTTAAAGCGGCCTATTGTAAAGCTGAGCTTACTTCCAACCAGCGAGATAAATTAACGGTGTCCGTGAAGGCCGGGAGTATGTTAGGGCGAAACGTCATTAAATTAAACATGGAAATCGGAACAAGTAAAAGTTGTGTTTCGAGTTCAGGCATATCGTCGATCGCGCCTAAATTGATGTGCCTATATAGCATCAATCGCAGCTAACTTCAACGAAAAAGTATCGTATGGCAATTCATTGTAAAAAAGGTCCTCACAGAAAACTTGCTCTAATGTATTCTTGTAAAATAATTTATATTAATAGAAACTTGCACCAATTTCTTTCTGTTTATAATTTGTTAAAATTTGATTAACGTAAAGTTAAGGATGTAAAAGAGCAAATTACATAATTGCTACGAGTAAAAATTAAACATTCATTCTTATCTTTTAAAGTAATAAATTGTGAAAATATAATTGAAATAATTAAAGCGACAATTTAATCTTGAAAAGCGAATTATAATTGAATTAGTAAAGCGACAATTAAACAGCATGGATTACCCTTTCCATGTTCTAAGTAGTCAGCGCTCGTTTTCCCAGGATGCTTAAGTTGCATAATTGTTATCATAGGCGAACGACCGCTGGTCATATATTATATATATATTATGCTATTGCAAATATTGTTTACTTTTGTTCTCATGCACCGAGTGTGCTATTAAAGAATGCATATTGATTTTTATATCTTACTTTAAACTTTGTGAGGCAGAGTCGAAGTAGGGTCGAAATTCGTTGTTTTTTAGGCATTATTAGTTATGTGGTCGCTGGTGCGATCCCTCACACTCCCCTTCCTGGGGAAAAATGAGAAATCATGAAACATCTAGATTTCTTCTTTTCCGCGCCACTTGTGCAATAAGAGATCTTAAAATTTCTACAAGGAAATTTTGTTTTACAATGTTTTGACATTGTTTTTCTTTTCGTTATTTCAAAAGGTTATGTTACATACAAAAAAAATACATTGCGTTGTAGGATTCTTGAATAACTAATTTTTGAGTTGGATAAATTTTGTTATTGTTGTAATCTCAGGAAATAAAGCTTGATAATTGTATATCAGCAGTCGTAACAGAACTGAACTGTCTCTTTATTAAATCCCATTTCATGTCTTAATATATATGTAAGGATAACTAAGTATAAATATAAGTTAGTATAAGTATGAATAATATAAGTGTTGCCAAGAGTTATGAACTCTTTTCTTTTATTTACTGTGAACAATTATTAACTCATTACATTATTTTTCATTAGAAGTAACAATCTTTGTTTTGTATTAATAAATGGTTTTGGTTAGTATAAGTAATATTTCTTAATTACTGGGGTATTTTTAAAGTAATTTGATTTTTATTTTGTATTAATAAATGGATTTTCTTAGTAATAACAATAGTTCTTAATTACTGGGGTATTTTTGAAGTAATTAGATTTTTATTTTGTATTAATAAATGGCTTTGCTTAGTATTAATAATATTTCTTAATTACTGTGGTATTTTTTAAGTAATCTCTTTTTTATTTTGTATTAATAAATGGTTTTGCTTAGTATTAATAGTATTTCTTAATTACTGGGGTATTTTTAAAGTAATTTGATTTTTATTATTCTTGTATTTGATCATACTACTTTTTCCTGACGTTATATATTCTATTGATTTTATCTTTTATTTTTTTTTTAGAAGGAAGAAAAAAAAATATCATTTTTAATCTAAGCTGAATAAAAATTGCTTCAGTATGTACACATAAAATTTCTTCAATCGGTTTTTATGGACCTTCGTTTTCTTTCAATCGTATTTGTTTATTAATATTACTCTTTCTTCAGATAACACTTCATATGGCCCTATGTAAATAGGATCCACTTTTCTTTTACTTTCGTTTCTCAACAAAACTAAACTACCTACTTCAAAACTACTGTGTTTACTTCTAGCCTTCCTATCATAGTCGGTTTTTCTATCGTTTTTTCTGTCTAGAAGTGTATCTCTCGTATCTCTATGAGCGATTTGTAACGTTTGTCTTAAGTCGATTACGTAATCTTCATAGTTGTATATTGGTTCTACATGCCTTGTTAAATTTGAAGGTCCGAATATTTATTCAAACGGTGTTTATCCTGTTTCTGTATTTACTGTGGTGTTTTAACAAAATACGTAATATGGTAACCAAGTACACCAGTCGGTATGCTTATCGGATACAAAGCTTATGGGAATTTTCAGACGCTCCTTTTACTGTTCTATTTTCAGTAATTTGCACATATCCTTAAAGATTTTGTTTATAAATTCTGTTCATTGATCAGAGGCTATAGTTTTTGGAACTCCATATCTCCTCCTTTACTCCTTTTGCTAGTGTAGCCTGCTTATTTCGGATTGGAATTCCGTGAATTTGGTCATTTCGTCTTGTAATGTGTGTACGTACCTATATCCATTAACTGATTCGTCTAGAGGACCTACTAAGTCCAAGTATATTTTGTCGAAACTTGATTCGGCAGTTTAAGTATTATCCATTGGCTGTTTTTGGGTGTTATGTGTTTATTTTCCTGATATATTGTACAATGCTTTACATAAACATGATTTACATAATCGTTGAGCAATATTTTGTTTTTATGAGGATAGGTAATTTCTATACATTTATTTATTAGATGCACCTCTACATTACTTTCCTTAAACATATCTCCTAAGATTTTTTGAAACTCACGAATTTTGTATTCTCGACGGCCGTCTTCTAGTTTCTTAATTTCTTTTTTTGTAATGTATAATTTATTAATTGATAATGGTCCGCAGATGCGATGCACGTCCCTCGACAACAAATAGCAAAATCTTGTCGGGTTGTAGTGCCATCCTTCTTATGAGTATACAATTCTTCACTGGTACGTATGCCAGGATTATATCAATATCTTTTATTTGATATTCCTCGTCCTCAAAAACTGTTACATATTTTTAGCACAATTATTTTGCTTCCATGCTCTGGTGGCTTAAGAAGCTCTGATTACACGATTTTTTTTTTGTGCTTCGGGTACCTGTTTGTCCGTTGGATTTTTCTGTATTGATTTTTCTGCTTGTGATTTAGACCTTGTTATGACACATATGTGGAGGTGTTCAAGTTGGTCAGAATCCCATTTTATGCGACTTAAAGCATCAGCTGTACAATTATCTTTTCCGGGTGTATATTCGATGTGAAAATTGTATTCTTCTACTAGCAGTCTGAATTTTGTTAATCTACTTGAGGGTTCTTTAAGGGAAAAAAGATATACTTGTGGTCTGTGGTCTGTAATAATTTGGAACTTTCTACCGAACAAATATTGTTGGTAGTGTTTTATTGTCCAAACTATGGCCAGTAACTATTGTGGCAAAATTTGGAGTGAATTTACGGTAGTAATTAGCAAATGATACGAATTTTCTTACATCGTCTGCATTTATGGGAATAGGATAATTGCTGATTGCTGCTGATTGTGTCGGATCTGGGTGAATTCCCATATCGGAAATAATTTGTCCTAGATATAATACTTTTTTTTCGTAGGAAAGCACACTTTCCTGGGTGAATAATTAGGTTTACTTCCCTAAATCGTTTTAACACGTCTATAAAATTTTTGTTATGATCAATGAGATTTCTACCAAAAACTATTAGGCCATCAAGGTACACAAAAGAGCGTGAGTACGTAAGTCTGGCCAACGCTATTGACATCATCCTTGAAAATTAGCTGGGTGAGATTTTTAGTCCCATTGGTAGTCGTTTTAGATGAAAGTGACCGTCCTCCGTTGAAAATGCTGTCATGGGTCTACTTTTTGGTTCTAGTTCCATTTGGTAGTATTCTTGATTAAAACATGAAAAATCTACTGCTCCTCCTACCATGTCGTAAATGTCGCTAATGTTGGTTAATGGGAATTTATCGTCCTTTTTTCTCTCATTTACGTTCCTGTAATCTATAACTTTTCCTAGATCCTTATGGTATCACAACGGACCTTCATGGTCTAAGTGCGTCGGTTTTGACTGGCGGCCACTTCAACCTAACCAAACCTAACGGTATGGTATCTTCGCGTATAACAACTAGATCCTCTATTTTCAGGTTCGGTTGCGCCCTTTGCTATTCGGACGCTGTTGCAATTCGTTTATATAATCTCTCGACCAACTTTTTCACAACAACTATGTTATTTTCTGTATTTGTGCTCTTAATTTAAGTTTATTGTCTGGGATCTATTGAACAATCGCACCGAAAGGTTGAATAAGGGGCTCTCCAATTGCGTTAAAAATGACAAGTCTGCGCGGATAATAGACGAGAGTTCATTACTGCGCTTGTTTGAGCTAGGATTACCACGAAGGCGCTGCTCGTCAAATTATGCGGGCCAACGATTCTTCTTAAATGGTATTTCATGGATTTAACCGCGGCTTCACATAACCCTTCTTGGTGTGGCGCCATTGGCGTAATGAATCGCCTTTCTTACCATATTTTTGAAGATTCTTCGGCATATCCATTCCATTCCAAGTCCGCAACATTCGTGCCAATTCTTTCTCTGCGCCCGTGAATTTTTTTTTGTACCACGACTAACTAGATCGGCTGGATTATCTGCCGACGGTACATAACGTCAATTGGAGTCTGATGGTAGGCGCTGAAACTTCTGCACCCGATTATTAACAAAGATTATTAGTTTAGCCAGGCCGTTCAATACCCATGCCAACACCACTTGAGAGTCTGACCACAGCGTTGTTTTAACGTGCAACAAATTCGAAGTCTGTTTGATAGAGCAACTGAGTTCGCTCAGTAATCTTGCTGCGCCATAGTTCCAATCTTGGCACCGTAATGAGTTTCATGGGTGCTACATGCATTTTTACAGCGACCAGAATGTTTTCGACTTGTGAGGACCAAAATTCTTGTGGCCGAATTTTGTTCACACAAGACATGCCATATAGTTTTTTCCACAAATTCGGGTGCACCCTGTACCCACACAGTGCAGCCAACAAATGCATATAAAAGTAAAACAACATCACGCCACCGGACTGGCCAATCAGATCGCAAGACGTGACTTAAAGATTTTGCAATGCAAAATGCTATAAAAAAGGCGAGCACCCAGGCTATCGCTCGCTTAGTTCTGGTAGTTTTCGGACAGAATCACCTCGGTAAGCGATAATATTTTTCTTTTTCTTTGCCAACATCTGCCTGTGCTTTCTCTGCCGACGTCGCCGTGTCAATCATCGTTACGACGTAATCTCGCCGAGCGATTACCCCTCGGGTGACTACGCCAGTACTCCTCAGCTTACCGCTGCCAACGTCTGCCTGTGCTTTCTCTGCTGTTGTAGTATTATTAGCTCTTATAAAGAGGTTCTTATACTAATTAACAATATTTTGGGTTACCTGTTTTTCACGATGTTTCTGTTGTCCAAGTAAAACAACAAGCAAAATTTTGGATTGTTTAAAACTAGTTTTATTAATATTTATTCTTAAAATTAAATAGTCATGTAATTTGTTAATTTAAATATTTATACACAAGATTTAGTATTGATTTGGTAATATAGTAATTAACACATTGTTGAACTGATTTAGTAAAGATGTTGAATTGATTCAGTAAAGTTGTTCACAAGATGTTGAATTGATTTAGTAAAGTTGTTTACAAGATGTTGAATTGATTTAGTAAAGTTGTTCACAAGATGTTGAATTGATTTAGTAAAGTTGTTCACAAGATGTTGAATTGATTTAGTAAAGTTACAAGTCTTAGTATATAGACTGTTTGTATATAATACTGATACTCTAACTGACTCACTATATTGACTGCTGATACTCTAAACCAGTTCCAATAACGAAACCTCGGTATTGGAGCTTTTAGTTATCGAAGATTCCTATATGAAAGCTCACAACATCGAATTCAACACATTCGAGCATTCAATACTGACCTATCTTAATGCGCGAAAGAGGAAATCAAATTCATGTACGCGATTGTGACCTACATTTGAATCATATTGCAGTGCGGTTGCGCAATACGTAAGTTGGGGTGAATGGATAGAGAACATGACATCAGCATAAGGCGTCGTACGGCACCGCATCAGTACAACGACTCGATCGTTTGTATTGTGTACTATATGCTGCGTCGGCATAATGTACATTTGGTTTAATTGCTGTGTGTTATTGGTTTTGTTTATTGGTTGGGGTTAATTGCTCTGGTATTGGGCAATAACGGACATTGATTTAGGGCGCTGTATTAATTGTTGTAATAAATAGTTGCAACAACACACTGCCGACGTCGCCGTGTTACGACGTAATCACGCCGAGCGATTACCCCTCGGGTGACTACGCCAGTACTCCTCAGCTTACCGCTGCCAACGTCTGCCTGTGCTTTCTATGCCGACGTCGCCGTGTCAATCATCATTACGACGTAATCTCGCCGAGCGATTACCCCTCGGGTAACTATCCCAGTACTCCTCAGCTTACCGCTGCCAACGTTTGCCTGTGCTTTTCTCTGCCGACGTCGCCGTGTCGACCATCGTACGACGTAATCTTGCCGAGCGATTACCCCTCGGGTGGCTACGCCAGTACCCCCCAGCTTACCGCTGCCAACGTTTGCCGGTGCTTTTCTCTGTATCGTCTCTAACTTACGCTCACGCATCGCTCAGGACTCTTACTTGTCTCAGTCTCACGCCCACAAGTCGCAAGATTGACGCTCGTCTCTAACTTACGCTCACGCATCGCTCGGGATTCCTACTTGTCTCAGGCGCATGCCCACAAGTCGCAGGATTGACGCTCGTCTCTAAATTACGCTCACGCATCGCTCAGGATTCTTACTTGTCTTAGGCTCACGCCCACAAGTCTCTCAGGATTGACGCTCGTCTCTAACTCACGCTCGCGCATCGCTCAGGATTCTTACTTGTCTCAGGCTCACGCCCACAAGTCCCTCAGGATTGACGCTCGTCTCTAACTCACGCTCACGCATAGCTCAGGACTCTTGCTTGTGCAGGCTTACGCCTACGCATCGCTCAGGATTCTTGCTTGTCTCAGGCTTACGCTTACGCATCGCTCAGGATCCTTGCTTGTCTCAGGCCCACGCCCACAAGTCGCTTAGGATCGTCTCTCGTCTCAGGCTAATGCTCACATCGCTCCGGACTTACGCTCGTCTCAGGCTAACAAATCGCTCAGGATTTATGCTCGTCCCAGGCTTAAATTATAAGAAATAAGTAAAGAGAAATAAAGAAAATAACTCGAAGAGTCACCAAGTATAATTTTTTTTGTAACGACCCCTTTCCTCTGAACCCTGGTCACGCTGAGTTTACCCCGGCTGGGAAAACTCCGTTACAGACTCGATCTGCCGATTCGATACGTATGTATAGCACTGCGCCGTATGCTGCTAATGAAGCATCAGCAAACCCGTGCCATCTGCGATAAATATCGTCCGACAATAACGCGTCCCATCCGATATTCGCCCACCATATGTCTTGCATCATTATTATTGCCACGATAACGATTGGCCTAACATAACCATTCGGATCAAAGATCTGCGCAATATGACAAAGCACTCGTCGCTTCGTTGCTTTTTTTTGCTTCCAGCATTGGCGTCGGCTGAAATTTAAACGTCAGTTCATCAGTACTAGACAACCAAGCACTGTTGTATCGTCAAATTCACCGAGATCAAGCGCATAATTAGTTTGCCCTTTCCCATCATTCGGTACCACTCCCAATTGATTCGAACGCCACTTGCTCAACACAAATCCGTACGATTGAAGCAGTGCATCCATCTCGTGACAAAACCGCTTGTAAAATTGCCTTATTTTTTGTTAAACAACTTTGCTTTGTTTTTCCAGATTCGATATCTGACTCGTCAGACGTGTTGCCGTATCAAGGTAAGCCCAAAATCTGGAGCTCTTCTAGGGCGTTAGAATACCAAATTTGTTTGAGGACTTTAGAAATTAAAATTCAATGTTTTTAGTTTAAAGCTAGATGTGAAAATGATTTTATTCAGTAAATTTTCTTGCCTCTTTATACCAAACTAATTGATCGATTTTCGACCATACATCGACTCATCCATATTTCTTTTTTCCGTATATCGCTTTATCAGCATAATGTATGTATGAACGTATGTATTATATGACCGACCGCGTTAAGTGGGAATTTTTGGGTTCGCTCGCCTGTGCTGCTGCGTTAATATATTTATTTCCACAAGCGAACGACCTCATTATTTCATTAGAATATCCCTGCGCAGCTTACTCAGCTCAATGCATGGAAAGGGTAATTAACGTTCTAAGTGGTCAGCGCTCATTTGCCCAGGATGCTTAGGTTGCATATTTGTTGTCATAGGCGAACGACTGCTGGTCATATATTATGATATTGGAAATATTGTTTACTTTTGTTCTCATGCACCGAGTGTGCTATTAAAGAATGTATATTGATCTTAATATCTTACTTTAAACTTTGTGAGGCAGAGTCGAATTTGGGTCGAAATTCGTTTTTTTTTTTTTTTTTTTTTTATATTTAAACTTATTGCCAAGGGAATGCTCCCTGAATGACTTGCGCCACGACAATAAGGTGGGCTAAGCCCTTTATTAAAATCAAGAATTAAATTGGAGAAATGTGATTTACAATATATCACATTTCTCACGTTTGTAGCCGGTAGTTTTTTTAGGCAATATTATTTATGTTATTTATGTGGTCGCTGGTGCGATCCCTCACACTACCCTTCCTGGGAAAAAGGAGAAATCAGGATACATCTAGATTTCTTCTTTTCCGCACCACTTGTACAATAAGAGATCTTAAAATTTCTACAAGGAAGTTTTGTTTTACAATGTTTTGACATTGTTTTTCTTTTCCTTATTTCAAAAGGTTATGTTACATACAAAACAAAAAATACATTGCGTTGTAGGATTCTTGAATAACTAATTTTTGAGTTGGATAAATTTTGTTATGAACTCTTTTTTTTATTTACTGTGAACAATTATTAACTCATTACATTATTTTTCATTAGAACAATCGTTGTTTTGTATTAATAAATGGTTTTGGTTAGTATAAGTAATATTTCTTAATAACTTGGGTATTTTTAAAAATAAATGGTTTTGCTTAGTATTAGTAGTATTTCTTAATTACTGGGGTATTTTTAAAGTAATTTGATTTTTATTATTCTTGTATTTGATCATATTACTGTTTCCTAACGTCAACTATTCTATTAATTTTTCTTTTCTTTTTTTTTAGAAGGAAGAAAAAAAATATCATTTTTAATCTAAGCTGAATAAAAATTGTTGCAGTATGTACACATAAAATTTCTTCAATCGGTTTTTATGGACCTTCGTTTTCTTTCAATCGTATTTGTTTATTAATATTACTCTTTCTTCAGATAACACTTTATATGGCTAAAAAAACAAAACTAAACTATACCTGTTTTTTTGTTGTTTATATATTCTGTTCCTTGATCAGAGGCTATAGTATTTGGAACTCCATATCTACTGATGAAACATTCTACTAGTCCTTTAGCTAGTGTACCAGCCTGCTTATTTAGGATTGGAATAGCTTCCGTAAATTTGGTCATTTCGTCTTGTAATGTCAGTACGTACCTATATCCATTAACTGATTCGTCTAGAGGACCTACTAAGTCCAACTATATTTTGTCGAAACCTGATTCGGCAGTTTAAGTTATTTCTATTG
Source organism: Nephrocerus scutellatus (assembly GCA_947095585.1). NCBI lineage: Eukaryota > Metazoa > Arthropoda > Insecta > Diptera > Pipunculidae > Nephrocerus > Nephrocerus scutellatus. The sequence continues at coordinate 68,624,670 of OX352763.1, forward strand.
GCTGTTTTTGGGTGTAATGTGTTTATTTTTCTGATATATTGTACAATGCTTTACATATGTAGCTATGTCGTTCTGCATTCCTGTCCAGAAATATTTTTGTCTAATCATTTTCATCATGCGGTTTATTTCTGCATGTCCACTTGTTGGTAATATATGATATTCGTTGAGCAATATTTTCTTTTTTTGAGGATCGTAATTTCTATACATTTATTTATTAGGTGCACCTTTACATTACTTTCCTTAAACATATCTCCTAAAATTTTTTAAAACTCACGAATTTTGTATTTTCGACGGCCGTCTTCGAGTTTCTTAATTTCTTCTTTTGTAATGTATAATTTATTAATTGATAATGGTCCGCAGATGCGATGCACGTCCCTCGATAGCAAAATCTTGTCGGGTTGTAGTGCCATCCTTCTTATGAGTACACAATTCTTCACTGGTACGTATGTCAAAACTTTGTTGGGTACCAGGATTATATCCACATCATTTTTTGGATATTCCTCGTCCTCAAAAACTGTTACATATTTTTAGCACAATTATTTTGTTTCCATGCTCTGGTGGCTTAAGAAGCTCTGATTACACGATTATTTTCTTGTGCTTCGGGTTCTTGTTGTCCGTTGGGTTCTTGTTGTCCGTTTTTTCTATATTGATTTTTCTGCTTGTGATTTAGACCTTGTTATGACACATATGTGGAGTTGTTTAAGTTGGTCAGAATCCCATTTTATGCGACTTAAAGCTGCGCAATTATCTTTTCCGGCTATATATTCGATGTGAAAATTGTATTCTTATAGTAGCAGTCTGAAATTTATTAATCTACTTGAGGGTTCATTAAGGGAAAAAAGGTATACTAGTGGTCTGTGGTCTGTAATAATTTGGAACTTTCTACCGAACAAATATTGACGGTAGTGTTTTATTGTACAAACTATGGCCAGTAACTATTGTGGCAAAATTTGGAGTGAATTTTCTTACATCGTCTGCATTTATGGGAGTAGGATAATTGCTGATTGCTGCTGATTTTGTCGGATCTGGGTGAATTCCCTTTTCGGAAATAATTTTTTCTAGATATAATACTTCTTTTCGTAGGAAAGCACACTTTCCTGGGTGAATAATTAGGTTTACTTCCCTAAGTCGTTTTAACAAGTCTATCAAATTTTTGTTATGATCAATGAGATTTCTACCAAAAACTATTAGGTCATCAAGGTACACAAAAGAGCGCAATTACGTAAGTCCGGCCATCGCTATTGACATCATTCTGAAAATTTTCTGGGTGAGATTTTTAGTCTCATTGGTAGTCGTTTTAGCTGAAAGTGCTGTCATGGGTCTACTTTTTGGTTCTAGTTCCATTTGGTAGTATTCTTGATTAAAACATGAAAAATCTACTGCTCCTCCTACCATGTCGTAAATGTCGCTAATGTTGGTTAATGGGAATTTATCGTCCTCTTTTCTCTCATTTACGTTCCTGTAATCTATAACCCTTCGGAATTTTTGCATATTTGTAACGGGATCTATCTTTTTTTGTACTACGAGGATCGGTAAGTTCCATGCGAATACTGATGGTTCGTTCTATTATATAATTGTCCAACATGTTGTCTATATCGTTCTTTATTTCCTGTTTGTGTGTATGCGGTAGTCTGTATGGTTTGGTATATTTTGGTGTCTCTCCCTCTTAGTGTTATATCTGTTTGTGTGAAGTTTTGGTACGAATGGTGTTTTAATTTTTATTTAATTAAAAAATTCCCGACTTTTATTTTAAAGTTATATTTATTTATTTAAATATAGTCAGACTCAATAGAAGGGTTTATTAAGTAAAGTAAGAACTGATCTGATTCATTATAAAAATTGACTGGGTTTACGCTTGCCTTCGTTTAATTGACGAGGGAAATGCATGAGGTATACAGGTATGTATGGATGGATGGATGATATGCTGATTTAGGCGGTAGGCAAAAATTCAATTAACGAAGTTCGGAGTTAGTAGATATATATATTTGTATGGGAATGTTAATGAATGGGTAAATGAGGAAATGATCACTGGTGTGATCCCTTCACACCACCCTCCTGGGAAAAAAAGGGAAATCTCGGGGTACCAGGTTTCCTCCTTTTTTTGCGTCATTGTTACACTGGGATCTGTTTTTATCATAATGTAACGATAAACTGAAAATTTATATTAACGTTAATTTATTATTTTATTTTCAAAAATTATTTTATAGCTAATATTGTTTTTTTTTTTTTCAAAAAAAAATTTCTAATAAATATTTGGGCTAAACTATAGTATAGCGATTAAGGGGTTAGGGCTTTGAGACACCCCTCTTCTGAAAGCCCTTATTGAGCAGACCCCGAAAACTTTCATCTTGTTTGGGGGAGACGCCGCCTTTATGAGATAGGATCTTCCAAAATTTTGAGTTTTTTTTTTTAAAATCCTTTTTTTCAATGGTTTGAAGGAGGTTTGGGAGTTAATTGGTGTCATATGAAGGATAAAAAAATACCGTCCATTTAAAAAAAAATCCGTCCAATCAAACCTACTTCAGAGTAGTTAGAGCCAAAAAACTGATTTTTCCGTAAACTTTTTAATGAAAGTTCTACAGTGGGCGTGTTTCAATGTGGGCGTGCCTCATGTTGATGTCAAATGAAAGCTGAAGATTTTTCCCACACAGCCATACTTTTTTATGGGCGTGTCCCAATTTTCACGAAAGGTTGATCCACTTATACTCATTACAAGTGATTCAGTTTTTTCCTAAAAAAAATAGTTGATGTGATTTTCCTCGCTCAAATGTTTTATGTTTAGAAATGAATACTGTGCGCTTAATTATTTTATATTTTTCAATTGATTTATATTTAGTCCATTTAAATGGCGTTTTCGAAAATTATGGACATAGCGCGCTCAATTAAATTATATTTAGATAGGAATTTTTCACCTTACATGTTATACCAATATTTAGGCCCACCCACTCTAAAACACGCCCCCTGCTAAACTTTCATGAGAAAGTCAGTTTTTGGCTCTTACTTTGTCGTGGGTGGTTGGATTGAACCAAATTTTTTATAAGATGAAAGGTATTTTTATTACCTTTTGTAAAACCCACTTGTTCAATAACTGCACTTACGTTTGCCGAACTTGCCAACGCGCCCGTTTTGTAGATCGTCGATAACTAGACTGACATCCAACCGGCATCTACACACGCTGGCAAGCTGCGCAGTGCTTGTAAGGGAAGGCGATTAACGAAGAGACGGGATTTTGTCTCTTAACCAGTAGGAATACACCCATTGGCTTATTCTCTTAACTTATGAAATTAGCTAACAACTCGGCCATCCGACAAGGTCACTGTCCCCAGTGACCAGTAGAGGCACAAATCATTGGTCAAATCTATCAGTAGATCACATAGCAGCTGATAGATTTCTCAGGAAGATCACACAGTAACCTGAATTGTTGAAGCACACAGCATTGGATAAACCTATCAGAAGATCACACACAGCAACTGATAGATTCCTCAGGAAGATCACACAGCAACCTGAGTTGTTGAAGCACACAGCATTGGCCAAATCTATCAGAAGATCACACAGCATCTGATAGATTCCTCAGGAAGATCACACAGCAACCTGAGTTGTTGAAGCACACAGCATTGGCTAAACCTATCAGAAGATCACACAGCAACTGATAGATTCCTCGATTTAAGGAAGATAAATTATTATTATTTATAAATGGCACCAAGGTTTCATCTTGTCCGCTGCATACACTGACTCAAATTTCTTTTTACTCACTTGAGTTGTATCCGTATCGGATATAACATATCTGTCGTTTCCTAGCACCTTTTTGACTATAAAAGGACCCTTGTAACGGGCAAGTAACTTCCGTGATTGACCTGTTGCCGCATGTTCGGCGCGTAGAAGCACAAGATCGCCTTCCTGATGGTTTTGTTTTTTCCGTTGTCTATTAAATTGTAAAGCTTGTTTTTCTTTTTGCTCCTTGATGCGTGCTTGTACTTTCTCCCGGAGCTCTGCTAAATGTATTGTATCATCTTTGCCTTCATCATCGTATACGTCTTGGTTGATGGCATTGCTTAGTTGGTTGTTAAACTGATACGGGGGGGTATAAGAAAACAAGAGCTCTTGCGGAGTCTGACCAGTAATTCGGTGTCTTAGGCTGTTTAAGCCCCATTGGATTTCTGGCAATTGATCTACCCAATCGCGTCCATGAGGATGTGTAGTCATGCTTTGGAGGGACGAGCTTATAGTACGAAAATAACGTTCTACTTGCCCATTAGCTCTCGGTGTTCTCACTGCAGTCTTTATATGACGAATGTCATTCCTCTCGCAGTATTCAGCAAATAATTTTGAAGTAAATGATGTACCCCTGTCGCTAACAATTTGAGCTGGTGATCCAAAATATTGCGTTATGTCCAGCAAAATTTTGATATCCTCTCGCGATGTTGTTGTTGTTGTTTTTACTGCCCGCAAAACAACGAATTTTTTGAAGGTATCAACGATTCCCAAGATGTAAATGTACCCATTTTTCCTTTCGGTAATGGTCCTAAATGATCCACATGAATCGTAAAAAATGGTACGGCCCGTTTTTCTATCGTGTGGATGTGATAGCGCGATTCGTCTTTTCCTCTTTTGTTGTACAGGCATGGCTCGCATTTTCGGAAACCAATACTCTCTTTGGATGCCTTCCACCGTACGTTCAAGACCACCGTGTCCCACATCGTCATGAGCCATCTTGATTATGCGCCACCTTATTCCCCTGGGCACAACAAAACGAACCCCCTTTTCAGTTTTCTTAAACAGTCGTCGAGCTTTGATGACGTACTCCTTATCGTAGTGCTTTCGATTATTCCCTGCGTCTACATGTCCAGCTAGTACATCCACGATCTCTTGAAGGGTTTGGTCTTGACGTTGTAGGGTGGAAACCCAGTCGTGCTCCTGCATTTCAATTATCATTTCTTCATTTCCAACCTCGTCCATTGCTTCGGCTGATTCACTAGGATTACGGCTTAATGCGTCGACATGGGCCCTACTACTTAAAGCGTCAGCTGTGCAATTATCCCGGTGTGTATTCAATGCTGAAATTGTACTCCTCTGGCAGTGATCTAAATTTTAAATTTTTTAAATTTACTTCCGTCAAATTTTTGTTGTGATTTCTAAGGTTATTGCCGAAAACTTTATGGTCATCGAGGTAGACAAAACAGCGTGAGTAAGTGAGTCCAGCCATTGCTATGGATATCATTCTCAAAAATTTACTAGGAGAAAATTAGTTCCATTGGAAGACGCTTTAACTGAAAGTGACCATCTTCCGTTGTAAATGCTGTTATAGGTCTACTTTTCGGCTCAAGTTCCATTTGGTAATATCCTTGGCTTAGATCGATACATAAAAAATATACGGCTCCTCCTACCATATTGTAAATGTCACTAATGTTAGTTAACGGAAATGTGTCATCCTCTATCCTCTCATTTACATTTCTATAGTCTATTACCATGCGAGATTTTTGTAGGCCGGTAATAGGATCCTTCTTTTTTGGCACTATGAGGATCGGAGAGTTCCATGTCGGAACAGATGGCTCTATTATGTCATTTACCAACATTTTTATTTCCTCCTTTATATCTTTCTTTTGTATATGTGGAAGTCGGTTTGGCTTGGAATATTTTGGTGTAGCTCCCTCTATTAAAGAGAGATCTGCTTGTCCTATGTGAGTGTATGTGAGTTTATCGCCTTTTAAGTGGAAAATATCGTGTTATTTCGTGCATGTTGCTTTGATTTCAACTTTTTCTTCACCATTTAGGGTATCGAAGTTTATTTCGCTAAGTATCCTCTGTATTCTTGTATTGGTATCGTGTTTTCTATTTCGTGCTGTAGGATGTATGTATGTATGTATGTATGTATGTATGCTTTGTATCTAACCAGTAGGTTGCTTCGCACCTTGGAGAAACGGCTATGTTGTTTAAACTACGGTGTGAAAGTATTGGTACCGAGATTTGCCTATAATTTATCTTAAATTTTAAAAGTAAGGCCTCGAGATCGATTTTTGCACTAAGCTCTGCTAAGAAGTTTGCTCCAATAATAGCATCGGGTACTACATGAAACTCATATTGAATACTGTTCTGTCCGAAATGTGTGGTGCTATTACATGTGCCTTTTGATTGTAATTCTCCTGATATGCCTTTAATGGTGGTACTGTATCTTTTGTCTATTGGAAGGGTTCTCTCGACTACTGAACTTTTTACTACGCAAATTGATGCTCCTGTATCTAGCAGGCATCGTAGGGTTTTATCATTGTTAAATTTAATTTGTATGTAAAGGCCGTTTTATATCCCCGTTGTGTATATGGCGTTTGGTATTTGGGGACCTATACTCTCACCTCTGATGGGTCGGCTGTTCCCTCGGTGGGATGATCGTTTTCCAATGCCCTTACCCTTGGGTAGTTCATTGGTTGTTGTGAATTTGCTACGTTATTACGTGGTTGGTAGGTGTGACTTGAGTTGTTGTTATTCGGGACGTTGGTTATGTTGGCCGGGTTAGGACGTGGATTATTGCTGCTGTTAGTTTGGTGGCTTGATCTGTTATATTTCTGTTATATTGGTTAGTTTGGTAGCCTTGTCTGTAATTGTTATATTGGCTAGCTTGGTAGCCTTGTCTGTAATTGTTATATTGGTAGCCTTTTCTGAAATTGTTATTTTGGTTAGTTTGTTGGTTTGGTCTGTAAGTGTTATTTGGGTTAGTTTGAAAGCTTGATCTGTAATTGTTATTTTGTGTATTATCCCTAAAGTCTCGTCCTCTATTATTCTTGATTGAAATTATTTGGTTGTCCACGCGTGTTTGGTGGCCGTTCTTTAAAATATTTCATAGAGGCGGACAGGTCCTTGGTCTAATTCAAATAAATGTTTGGCTGCGTCTTGAAGTGTCTGGCGTTATCGAGTATGATTCGGAATCGGTCATTAACTCCCTTTTTTAAAAATGCTAGTCCCCTATGGTCATTGCCCGCAGTCAGAGTTGCTCTGGTGCTTTCACCATGACGACCCAACTCGAATTCAGTCATTTTGTTTACAAGTGTTTCTATGTCCGTAATAAATTCTTTCACTGGTCGGTAACCCTGAGTCGTTCTGCTTAATTTTGTTTCTCGAGTAAGATTTTCTTAAAATCTGTGAAATTTGGAGTGCTGGTATTCCCTAGTTCGGTACGTGCTTTTCCTTGAATTTAACATTTAAGGATAAACTTAATTAGTGTTCCCTTGGAAGTAGGAGTTAATGTAATAATAATAATATTCGGCGCAACAGACCATTGCGGTCCAAGGCCTAGGTTCTCGCAATCATTCGTGTTGAGCATGTATATTTTTGCACACAAATGGAAGGGACCTACAAATTGAGGCCGGATCCGAATGGCGAATTGAGAAACTTTCCGTGACAAATTATTACTCTCGGAACGTTTGTCACCAATTCGCGAGACTTTCGTAACACCGTTTGAGCTGGTTTAAAGTTTCTTCTAGCTTGGGAAAACTCATTAACTTAGAAGCCTAGATGAACGGGAAATGTGTAGTCAATTACGAAATCAATTATAAAATTTAGTTTTGATTTTACTTTTATTTCTAATTTTTGAATTTATAATTTACTGTTTATTTATTTTATTTGCATTTATTAACGGAAAAAAAATTTTGTATATGGGTTATTTTTAAGAAAATAATTTGTTAAATGAATTTAGAACTGGAAGGTATTATACCTTCGCTGGCCTACTTTCCAAATGTTTGACAACATCTGAAATAAGTTTTCGCCTGAAATGCTGCAAGCCCAGGTAGATTAGTCCAACGAGTATGACAGTCACGAACATTAGACCTATTATTGCAGTGTGGTCTGGTTGGGAGTGAGTCAGGTTGGGTGCGCTCAGTTGCTGTGGTCCGGTACTTATGACTTCTGTTTTGCTTTCCTTGTTTCCCATTTTGAATCTTGGCTAGCGACCTTGGCGAACAGGTTATAGAAATGGGCCTCTTCCTGACGCTTCTTGGTTTTTTTGGCTCCTCGATCTTCTCGCAGCGTCTTCCGAATTGTTTTTATTTGGTTGTTTGTATTTTCTGCGGTCGTCGGAGTTGGTACCCGGGATGTTGGCTATGCGATGCAGATCTCGAAGTTGTTTTCTTAGTTGCGATGGGTGGTATTGTCATTTCCGCTTCTTTTCGTCGCAGCTGGCGGCGCTGGTATTCCGCGATTGTTAGACGCCTTGGTCTCTCTGTTCTGTTATTTTTAGATAGTTTGACGGATGATGTCTGTAGTAATCTTTCCGCCTCAGTGATGTACTGAGCATCTTCATAGATCAAATAATGTTGAATGTACATTTTAAAGTAAAAATGATGTTTGCCAAGTTGAACAAGTTAATAATTGGCAGAGTTAAAGTTTGCCATGTTAAACTGTAAGTTTTTATGATGATTTTAATAAAAAAAAATTCCAAGTTAATTGGGAGGATCGCCCTATAAAGTTTTGGTACGAATGGTGTTACGATTTGTATTTAATTAAAAAATTCACGACTCTTATTTTAAAGATATATTTATTTATTTAAATATAGTCAGACTCAAAACGTTAGCCGTTAGGCTGTCGTTTTCCTCTATAAGCGGTAAATCACCTTACTGATAGAGCGAGCTGATGCAGTGTGTTCAAATTGAGCGAGTTGCTCTTAAAAATAGAACACATTGCAGATCGGAGGGTTTATTAACGAGACTGATTTGTTATTTTCAAAGTAAGAACTTATATGATTTATTATAAAAATTGACTGGGTTTTTATACATAAATTTGGGTTTCAATTTCCATTCAATTTTCCGATCTTCGATAATTGAACCCAAATAACCACGCATAATTTATTGCGTCAGCATTATTTGCCATCAATTGCATTCCCTATATGCATCCAGTGTGTCAGCATTATTATTTCAAGTTCATACTCCAGACATAGCGCATGTAACATGAACCATCAATAACAATGCTTGGGTTTACGCTTGCCATCGTTTAATTGACGAGGGAAATGCATGAGGTATACAGGTATGTATGGATGGATGGATGATATGCTGATTCAATTAAAAAAGTTCGGAGTTAGAAGGTAGGTCTATATATTTGTATGGAAATGTTAATGAATGGGTAAATGAGGAAATGATTACTGGTGTGATCCCTTCACAGCTTGTCCTATGTGAGTGTAAGTAAGCTTGTCTCCATCCAAGTGAAAAATATAGTTTTGTGCATATTGACTCGGTTTCAGTTTTCTCCTCATGATTCAGTGTATCGAAATTTATTTCGCTTAGTAAGTTCTTTATTCTCGTGCTTGGTACAATGTCTTCCTTTTTGTACTGTAAGACGTATTGCTCGGATGCTGGGAACGATGGTGGCTCTGCGCATTTATGTTTACAGCAGATTCGCGAGCGTTGAGAATTTTAATGGGAATTTTCTCTTGTATGGCCGTAGATATGGCTCCAGCCATGTACCTTTGCATAATTCTTGAGGATAGAACACTCTGGAATCTATATGCTTTGTATTCATCCAATATGTTGCTTCACATCTTGAAGACAGGGTTATGCTATTTAAACTATGTTGTACACATATCGGTACTGAAAGTTTTCTATTGTTAATTTTGAAATTTAAATGTAGGGTTTCTAGATCGATTATTGCACCAAACTCCATTAAGAAGTTTGCTCCAATAATTTTTTAATGTTATTTGTACGTAAAGGCCGTTTTCTATCCCCGTCGTAAATATGGTATTTGGATATTGGGATTTATAGACTCCCCTCCGAAGGGTCAGCTGTCCCCTCAGTAGGTTATTCGTTTCCAAATGCTCTCACCCTTGGGTTTTTAGTTGTGTTGTCATTATTTGTTCTACTATTATTATTGTTATATCTATCTCTATTTGGGACATAGTTTCTATTGTATGTTTGTATGATTCTGGTCATAGTTCTGATTTTCGTAGCATTGTCGGTAGTTGCTATATTGGTAGCTTACTATAAAGCGGTTATCAGAATTGTTCTGTGGACTTAATCTGTTATTTTGTTATTGCCGTTGCGTCCTCTAGAATTTTGTCCTCTGAAGTTCTGTCCTCTAAAGTTGTGTCCTTTAAATTTCTGTCTTATATAGTTTTGGTTATTGTTGTTTAATTGTCTTTGTGTATAAGGTGACCATTCATTGATATAGTTCACTGAGGAACTTGTTGATCCTTGGTCTGTTTCCAGTAAATGTTGTGCCGCTCCTTGAAAAGTCATGTGTCTGATGCTGTCGAAAATAATACGTAGTCTGTCATTTACTCCCTTTTTCAGGAATGCTTATCCTCTACGATCATTGGCTGCAGTCAATATTGCTCCGGTGCTTTCAACATGGCAAGCAACTTCTAGTTATGTAATTTCTGTTAGTAATTTCTCAATGTCCGTTACGAATTCTCGTATAGATCGGTTTCAGTGATGAGTCCTACTTAATTTTGTTTGTATGAGTTCTATGGTTTCCTTTGGTCCACGTTTTTCTCTAAGATATCTTTTAAATTGCGCAAAACCTTCTGGTTTTTGACTTCCCAACTCGGTGAGTGCCATACCTTGGATTTTGCATTAAATTTTATTAATGTTTGTTTTGCGGAAAGTGTATCATAATAGAATTCTATACTGTTTAGAAAGTCTCCAATGTTCTCCAGTCCTTTACCCTCTTCCTGACATGTAAGGGTCGATAGCTTCTTGAGCGAAACTAAAACTGAATTCGTCTGTCATCTTGTTTTTGTTCGTAAGTGTTTCGTTTGGTGTAATTTTAGTATCTTCTGTTGTTATTTCTTGCATTATACTTTTTTCGATTCTGTCTTCAATTTGTTATCTGTGTAATTTTTCATATAGGGGTTTGAATTTTTTTTCATATATGGTTTTTTCTTTACTTTTTGTTATAGTTTGCGCCTTTTTAAAAATTTCATGAATTCGTTCTAAACTTTTTTTACCTGATTCCCTAGATCTTTTCCTATTTGGCCAATCCTTTCTTAAATTTTACACGATGGTGTAAAGATCTTCTATTAAAGAACCGATCTCTTCCATTAGAGAGAGAAAAAAAGATTTGCGTTAGTAAAAGAAGGCGGTCAGCCATCAGCAGAATAGGGCGAATAGCACACAATGCTCTAGATCTGACGTTGGCCGTAACTATCTCTGACTGGTGTAAGTGCGATCAAACCTCCACGTGGTAGCCTCCGGAAATTTTCCTCCAATGCAGAAAAAGCGGAATGATCGGGCTATTTCCTTCAAAGTAAGGTTGGCACGAGGCCAATAACCTCGCCCGTAAAAAATTATTATTACGGATCTAAAATCAGCCACGGATGCACTGATGAACGACGACGACAACGGCAACAAAAACGGCTTAGCGATTTAAAAATTTTCTCATGGAACGTACGCTCACTGTATAGATCTTGAGCTGCACAGCATCTCGCCGATACCCTGTCTAAATATAAGGCTGACACAACAGCAATCCAGGAGATGAGGTGGACGGGGAATGGTGTCTTACAAAAATCAGAATATGACATATATTACAGCTGTCATGCAAGACATCATGTGCTCGGGGTGGGGTTTCTAGTCAGCAAAATAATGAATCCCACCGTTATCGGGTTTAAAGCAATAAATGAACGGCTATGCATCCTTCGTGTGCGGGGAACATTTAAAAACATAAGCCAAACGTTCACGCAACTACAGAGGATTCCCCAGATGATGAAAAAGAAGAATTCTTTGAATCAGTCGACTGGGAACTCCATGCCTGCCCTCAGTATGATGTAAAAACCATTCTGGGGGATATTAATGCTAAAATAGGTAGGGAGCCAGTATTCAGGCAGTACATTGGCACCCATAGCTTACACGAGAACACAAATGACAATGGATAACGAGTCATACAGATGGCAGCAAGCAATAATTTGGTCATTGCGAGTACAAGGTTTGCTCGTAAAAATATCCACAAAATCACCTGGGTATCTCCTGATGGAGCCACTCGCAACCAGATAGACCACGTAATGACAGACCACCCACACAACCCGAACCTGATGACGGTACGAACGTACCGAGGTGCCAACGTCGACTTGGAGCACTATCTTGTTGGTATGGTGCTTCGAGCGCGGATTGCATCATCACGGAAGACTGCATCCGCGAATCAGATTCGAGTCAACACGGCTGCTCTTCGCAACGAAGACACAAGAAACAGCTATAGGACTCGCCCTTAATGCAGGGAGAGTAAGTCCTGGGGCTGAGATGTCAGGCGTAGAAGAGAAATGGGCACGCCTTAAAAATACTGTCATTAGTATTGATGACTCCATCTTAGGCAGTAGTCGTAGAGATGGGAACGACTGGTTCGATGAGGAATGTAAGCTAGCGACTGAACGTAAGAATGTTGCGTACCGAGCAATGCAACAATCTCATGGAACACGGGCACGTGAAGATGAATATAAAGAGCTCAGAAGATATGAAAAGACAGTTCACCGGCGAAAGAAAGCAGCCTGGGAGAAGAATCTCGTCCGTGAATTAGAACAGTACAGAGAGCAAGGCGCTGAAGTTCTACCAAAGAGTCCGCGGCTTCATCGCCACCTTTAAATTGATTGGTAACATTTCCTTGTCACTTTTCCACACTAGGCTTAATGGCCAGCTAACTGAGAAATTGGAGGCTCCACCAATGACTGAAGCATAGACGAAGTTAGCAGAGCGATAAATCGGCTCAAAAATAATAAGGCACCGGATCTGATGGGATCCCAGCGGAATAGGTGGCTCCACATTACACCAAGCAATTCATTAAATAATAGTGCAAGTATGGGAAGAAGAAGCTATGCCAGAAGACTGGCGAATAGGCATCCTGTGCCCCATACATAAAAAGGGTTATATCATAAAATGCAGCAATTGTCGTGGTATAACGTTGTTGAGTACCTCGTAGAAGATTGTTCTCCTTTATTCTTTAAGACAGGATAGCCCCATACGTTAAAGTCATCATTGGTTCATACCAGTGTCATACCATCCAAGTTGCTGGTATATAAGACAATTGAGGTCCATTGTTTTTTACAATTGTTGAGTGAGGGGCTTTGGTCCCACTTCTTCTGCTTCTTTGATATAGCGCGCTGCTAAATTTAATTGCTGTTGTCGTTTTTCGTCCGACATGTAAAATTGCTTTTGATCCTTTTTTTCTTACGAGGATTCAAAAACAACAAAATAAATATTTACAGTTACAGTAGTATTAAACCAGAATCTGGCGTGCGTCGATGAAAAAAATTTATTCTGACATATCTTTTCGACAGAAACATAAAAAAAAATATTTTTTTTTTATTAGAAGATAAAAAAAACAACGCATAAAAATTATAATTGTTCATGTAAGTTTTCTAAAAACCAAAAGTATGCTAAAATACAACACACATACGAAGCACTGCAACCCAACAACAAAACAACCCCAATAGTAAAACAAGCAGCGCTGCCCACTGCTCACAGCGCACAGCGCACAACGCACACAGTCATTATAGTATGAAATGATCTGATGCCGCGGAAAAAAATTTGTATGGGAGCCCAATTACACTCAAATTATAATAAAAAGTATTGTCACTGGAAGTATACATGTGCGCAAAATTTCAATAAAATCGGGCTGTAGGAAGTGTGTTAAAAATTGATCACAAGATTCTGCCCACCAGCCAGCAAGCCAGCCACGGGCAGCGAAGTTAATATAGAGAATTTAAAAAAATATGGCAGTTGTATTAAGGTCGAATCTGGCAGGATGTAAAGTTGCCTTATTTTTTGTCAAAAAACTTTTTTTTATTCAGATTCGATATCTGACTCGTCAGGCGTGTTGCCGTATCAACGTAAACCCAAAAGTCGTAGCTCTTCTAGGGCGTCAGAATACCGAATTGGTTTGAGGACTTTAGAAATGAAAACTCAATGTTTTTAGTTTAAAACTAGACGTGAAATTGATTTTATTCAGAAAATTTTCTTGACTTTTTATACAAAAATAATTGATCGATTTTCTACCATACATCGACTCTGGAATGCCTACTCATCGATATTCCTATTTTCCGTAATATCGCTTTATCAGCATAATGTATGTATGTACGTATGTTATATATCGCCTGTGTTGCTGCGTTGACATATTTATTTCCACAATTGAACGACCTCATTATTTCATTAGAATTTCCATTCGCCGCTTACTCAGCTCAATGCATGGAAAGGGTAATTAACATTCTAAGTGGTCAGCGCTCGTTTACCCATGATGCTTAGGTTGCATATTTATTGTCATAGGCGAACGGTCATTTGTTATGCTATTCGAAATATTGTTTACTTTTGTTCTCATGCACCGAGTGTGCTATTAAAGAATGCATATTGATTTCTATATTCTACTTTAAACTTTGTGAGGCAGAGTCGAACTAGGGTCAAAATGCGTAGTTTTTTTTTTAGGCATTTTTATTTATGTGGTCGCTAGTGCGATCCCTCACACGCTGTACCTTTACTTGATCCGCTGACCCAGACAAACAATCGTCCATGTAAAAATCGCGCCCAATTGCCTCTGCGCCCATTGGCCATTGTGTTCGAGAATCGCGTGTTCCTTGTATCATTGCGCGTACTGCACAGTGTTGTGCCGAGGAAAGTCCAAAAGTGACTGTCGTCAGCCAATACTTCTGAATATCGCTATCGTCTGCAGGTAGCCAAAAGATGCGCTGTAAATCCCACTGATCTGGATTGACGCGTACTTGCAAATACATTTTCTTAATATCTGCTGTCACGGCCACTGGATGGTATCGAAAACGCATTATAAGCAGCACCAGGTCCTCTTGCAACTTTTCATGATGAACTAAACTGTTCGATGTCGCTGCGTAATGGAATATTTACCGGAAAACGCCCATTATCTAAGCGTTGATATGTGCGTATAAATCTTTCATCGCATTTTTTCTGTTCTGTTGTTCGAGATCGTACCAACGATACTTCTTCATTTCCCCAAAATCGTTGCAATAATTTATCGAACTGCACATCTGCATCTCCACTTCTCACCATGTCTACTCCAGCGTTCCACCACCAAAAATTAACCATCCAGTCGCGATGGTTGAAAGACAATGCCTGAGTTATTCCCAAAGTCGTCGTCTTGAATTACATTTGCAACCCGCCGGCCCCAGCAGAACATCTCTTGGCGTTGGTATGTGTCCCTCTGGGTCAGCTGGACGTTCACGTAACCATAGCCATATGCTAGAAATTTGCGGCACAACAATCAATTTGATCGTTGCCAGTGGTTCATCTCTGAGTCGATCTAGCAGCTAACACACTATTTTGTGCATGTGCGACCTGCCTATTTTTAAATTCTCTATATTAACTTCGCGTGCACGTGGCTGGCTGGCTGGTCAGATTTTCTGATCAATTTTTAACCCACTTCCCAAAGCCCGACTTTATTGAAATTTTGCACACATGTATATTTCCGGTGATCATACTTTCTATTAATTAATTTGAGGCCCCTTGGACTTCGGGTTTGGGGGGCTCCCATACAAATATTTTACAAAATTTACCCGATTTTCTTCAAATTTTTCTCCGCTCCGTGCAGTTCTCTTATATCGACAGAACATAAAAGGCCAATTGCACCTCACATGACAAGCGCGCCCGTATTCAGTAGCAACAACCATGCGTCCCGTGCAGTGCGCTTATATCGCACGGAACCCAAAACGCGCATCTCATACCATATGAGATTTAAAAAAAAAAAACTGCGCTATATGTTTGCTGCAGCTCTGATCCGAGACGGATGGACTGCTGTCCATACCCACCAGCTCGATCAACCTTATTTTCAACTTCTGAATTTGTAATTTGCACTTTGCTGGCCTTGTGCTTCTGATTGAACGATTCCATCTCTTCAATACACTTGCAGCCTTTCGACAAACTTACGTTCTGCGTCGTCTATGCTGTCATGATTTTTATAAAATTGAAGACACAAAATTATAAAATATAAAATTTTATCGCCGGTCTCAAATTCGGCATCGATCCATGTTTCGATGACTCAAAAAAATCTTACCCTTTGGCTCTTGTGGACTGTATATATTCCTTTCTATTATAATATTAATATATTCCGAAAGCTTCGAATAAATTGAATAAAAATAACACGAAATTAATTTCAATTTAAAATTCCAATTTTATTAAGCATGTGTGCTGCTTTCTATATACTAGCAGAGAAACGAAAATAATTTTAAGGAACAAACAAAAACATTTTTTTTTTAAATAACTGTTATATCTTTATGGAAACCATGAATAGAGCGCCCAAACAGGGATGTCCAAAATTGTGTTTAGAGAATGCGTAATAAACATAACGTTTTACTAATTTTTTTCTTATGAACGTAACAATAATTAACATAAAAATCTATAACAAATTTGCGGAAAAACCCATAGATTTTTTTATACTTGGGAAAATCTGCAGCAGGTAAAATTTGTAAAAAAATTAGTTTTTCTAATTTAATCCGAAAAAATGTTTCCATTAAATATTTATATATATAAATGTTTAATTTTTTTATTAATTATTTATATTATATTTAAAAAAGCTATTTAAGCTCCAAAGGCTACGAATAAAACCGTCAGATTTAAAAGAGCCAGAGAGAGGGATTTTCCCTGTGTGTTTTAATTTTCTTTATTAACCACTTCGAGTACAACAAGTTCAAGTGCATGTTGTATCGGGTGTTTCAACAGGTGCGCTTCAACTTTTCTCCGATAGGGACAGCGAACGACGCCATATTTTTTATTGTTCTTTTGTCATTTGAAAACTTCATTAGTATACATTTTATAATGGAACGCTACACATGTGAACAACGATTGCAAATCGTGCAAATTTTTTATCAAAGTAATCGTTCTGTTGCCGCTACTTTAAGAGCATTACGGCCATCTTCAGCGATGAGGCTCACTTTTGCCTAGAAGGATTTGTCAACAAGCAAAATATGCGTTACTGGGCAGAAAGCAACCCACAAGTGATTCATGAGGCACCGTTGCATCCCGAAAAAGTCACTGTTTGGTGCGGATTACATGCCGGCGGCGTGATTGGGCCATATTTTTTCATCGACGATAACGATCGCCACGTTACTGTTAATGGAAATCGGTACCGCGATATGATAAACGTTTTTTTTTGGCCACAATTGAATGGAATGGACTTGGACGAAATGTGGTTTCAGCAGGACAGGGCCACATGCCACACAGCACACGATACAATCGCGTTATTGAAGACTAAGTTCGATGAGCGTGTTATTTCGCGAAATGGGCCCGTTCAGTGGCCGCCGCGCTCGTGTGATTTGACACCTCTAGATTATTTTCTTTGGGGTTATGTGAAGTCATTGGTCTATGCCAATAAGCCGGCGACGTTGCAAGAGCTCAGAGCCAATATTGAACGTGAAATTGCTGGAATTTCGGCTTTATGCGAAAGAGTGGTCGAAAATTGGGTTCAAAGATTGGACTTCGTTAAACGTGCACGCGGTGGTCATGCAAAAGAAATCGAGTTTCATACTTAAATGTATCATATGTATATGTTAAAATTCGTTAATAAAAAAAACTTAGTTCAAAAGTCGAACAGTTTGTGTTTTATTCAAAAAAAAAGTTGAAGTGCTCTTATTGAAAAACCCTTTACAACCAACTATTATCAAGTTTATGTGCTTGATAATAGCCATTTCAGACAAACGAGTCTGTACATTTTTGGTGACCCCTACGTGATCAAAGCGTGGTCCAGGGCTATACACTAGTGCGTACTTAACTCGCAATATTTTAAAAATAGTTTGGCGTATACCAGAGTCATATAGTGGTACCAACATAAATACCGATATTTTTGATCCCATCATCGGCATAATCTACAGCGTCAAGAACACTTGTCATGGATATAAGATAGAAGAAAGAAGATAGAAGATAGAAGATAGAAGATAGAAGATAGAAGATAGAAGATAGAAGATAGAAGATAGAAGATAGAAGATAGAAGATAGATGATAGATGATAGAAGATAGAAGATAGAAGATAGAAGATAGAAGATAGAAGATAGAAGATAGAAGATAGAAGATAGATGATAGAAGATAGAAGATAGAAGATAGAAGATAGAAGATAGAAGATAGAAGATAGAAGATAGAAGATAAAAGATAGAAGATAGAAGATAGAAGATAGAAGATAGAAGATAGAAGATAGAAGATAGAAGATAGAAGATAGAAGATAGAAGATAGAAGATAGAAGATAGAAGATAGAAGATAGAAGATAGAAGTAACAGTGCCGAACAATTAAAATACCTGTCTCATAATCGGATGTGATGCAAATGCTCATCACTCAATATGAGGCAGCTCTAATATTAACGACAGGGGTGAGTTACTTTTAGATTATTTTAATGTACAAACCTTACTGTAGCCAGAATTGGTAATGAACCAACCTTCGTAACTAGTTGTCGACAAGTAGCTTAAGATATTAATCTTGTCACAGACTCTCTTAACCAAAGAATTCTATACTGAAAGGTATCGGCTGAACTTTCTTTCTTCGATATCCGGTACATTGAATTTAGCGTAGATTATAAACATCCTCGCCAATCAGCCTATTCATATATTCAGAATTCATAGGAAAACTGGCTGGCTCAAATACAAAGTACCTTTAAAACTTGTGAACTTGACAACAGCTCAAGGTACTCCCCTAGGCTTTTAAAAAGGATTGTGTGCTTCTTGTCCTCTGATTCGTCCAACAGGCAAGAAGAGACCACATTGGTGGCTTTCGGAGTTGGGACATATTAGAAACAGCTGCAGCTGTTTTTAATTCGCGTACACAATGAAGTTAGACTAAACGAAACATTAAAATTTACCATGTTGCAGGATTGTTTAAAAGGAGGTGAAGCTTTTCACTTAATTCAATCAGTTCTGAACTCTAAAGAAAACTACATAAAAGTGTGGGATGCTCTATTTAAGCATTACAAAAATGAGCACGCATAATGAAAATGTATATCCAATCCTTGTACAACCTAAAACTTTGCGGAGAGAAAACCGTACATTTCTCTTAAATTTTTAAAAATTCCAATTGAAACCTGCGATTTATATTTAGTATTTCATGTTTCTCAATTAGTCGACAAAACTTCACGTCATCAAATAGAAACTAAGAAACTAATTGACATGTCTCAAATGTTTTCCAAAACACCAAATATTGAGCAACCAAGTACGCAACAAATTTTTAAACATTCGTTCGTTACAACTGAAACCAAAGGCGACATAAGCTGCGTATATTGCAAATCGAATCATTCAATATTTAAATGCAATTCATTCATAGCACTACAGTGGAACGACAAAAATAAATAGGTCAAAGACAATAATTTATGTCACAATTGTTTGGGAACTCATCATATTTCAAGATGCAATTCCAAAGGTTCTTGTTTTAAATGCAAAAATAAACATCACACATTAATGAATTTTACAAGTCAAAATTGACCTAATAATAGGTCAAACAACGAAAATCATCAGTCTAATGTTTTTCAAACCGCAGCAAATATTCAAAGCTCAGAAGCTTCGAATTCAAAGTCAAACTTAGCAAATCCTGGTTCAACGACTTCTTAAGCTTTAATTGCTAATGGTGATAATCCTGGCGCAAACTCTCTTACCACTCAAAATACATTTTTAATTTCAAGAAAATCTCAAATATTATTAGGGACTGCCGTGGTATGGATAGAAAATGCTAGTGGCATACGGTTTCCATGTCTTGCAGTGCTGGACAACGCTTCTCACTCCAACTTCATTACAGAAAGTATGTGCCAAAAATTAAATCCTAAAAGGAAATCCATTTTTTTCTTCTGTATCTGGTTTAAATAAAAATATGACTGAGATAGGTCGTGAAGTTAGTCTCCCCATATAATCACGTTTGAATTCTTATCAAAGAAATTTGGATTTTTCAGTTGTTCCCAACATAGCCGGGGACTTACCGTTACATCCTGTTCAATTTGATGTAACGAAATTTCCAAAGCATCTTCAATTGGCCAATCCTAAATTATTCGTTCCAAATCATTGTGGAGGCTACTTTTGCTATATTTTTAAAAAATTATTAGTTGAACAATTGAACAATTATCAATGCAAGAATGCATTTCTATTTATGCATAATTGACAGTTTAATAAATTCAAAGGAAAATGCAAAATTAACAATTACTTGGAAAATAAATAATTATGCCTAATTGACAATAAAATACAATTTAAATGAAAATGCAAAATTAACAATTTCTTGGAAATAATACATGTCTGGAGCGATGACCGCTGTGAGTTAACTACTTATGATATCCGGTCAATCGCGGAGGCTTTGCGGGTGCTGTGTCAGCTTGATGAGCTTGCGTAACTCCTCCCCCTTAAGATAGAGCGACGGCCACAGAGATTTCGATGGGGCTGGAGCGATATCCTCTCTCACTTCGATGATGTACGATGTCTTCCGCTTCCTCCATAGAAATACTAGGGCAGCTGCTACAAGTATCCCAAAGATGATTATTGTAGTGTAGGTTATGTAGCTTGTTTGGTTTGTGTCGCTGCGTAATGTCCAAACTGCTTCATGGTTCTGCAGCTGATTAAGATGGAGTTTCTGCAGATTAAGGGTGTTGGTGATAGATTTCGCCTGGATGCTTGCATATGTTGGAGATGCTATTCGTACTTCGTCTCAGAATATGTTTAGGTTGTCGTACCTTAGGTAATGCCGTTGACTTCTATGGAACAATTTTTGTGGTGGAGTATTGCTGTGCCTGACACTTCATGGGATGCTTTACTGCAAGTGGAGTTTATTAGTGTATTTGGAACATTGATAAATATAATATAATTTTCTTCTGGTTGAAATATTGATTCAATTTTGCCTGTGTCGTTTAGGTGGCATTGGGCTTCCTTGTTGTTCAATAGGCGTCCCAAACAGGTGGAGTTCCTTGTTGCTTCTTGGTAAACAGGATTTTTGCAGAAGTAGATGCTTTCTATTTTTGGACATGCCTTATCGTAGTACTGAATGCTTTTATCGTTATATATTATGTAGGGTTGTGTTATAATTTGCTTCGTACCATTTATTGGAAGTGGTATAATATGAAATAGGTAAAATTTCTCTTTTGATAGATTCGGTATTTTTACATTAAATATTATATTAGTGTTATTATAGTAGGCTTGTAGCTCTAGTAGTTCATACAAGTGTTCATTCGAAATTATTTCAATACTTTGGTTACTCATATAATTGTAAATTTCATTTAGTTCATCTTGATTTAATATTAATTTTGATATTAC
The DNA here is from genome assembly GCA_947095585.1 of Nephrocerus scutellatus. Classification (NCBI taxonomy): domain Eukaryota; kingdom Metazoa; phylum Arthropoda; class Insecta; order Diptera; family Pipunculidae; genus Nephrocerus; species Nephrocerus scutellatus. The sequence goes on from OX352763.1 coordinate 68,645,851, forward strand.
ATTCAGCCAGTACAATCGTTTTAGCTATATTTGTTATATGATTAGTTAAAAGGTCTATATTATAATTAATCTGACTAAGATACTGCATCTCTATTAAATTATTTTCTTCGCGCTGTATTCTATTTGTAATTTCATGTGTGTTTTTAGTTATAAATGTTTCAATAGTGCGTTGTTCATTATTAATGTGTGTTGTTAGGTTATTGAGTCTTTCGAGCATCTGGTTATTGAGTGTGTGTTGTTTTGGCAGTGTGTTAGTAATAGTATGTTCATTGGTGTATAGGTTTTTTATTTGCCTATTTAAGTTGTCCGCATCATTTGCATCCATATTACCTGTTATAAAGTTAATAGCTGTACCTAGTCCGTTAATTAAACCTTTTCTATTTCTTTTGATCGGTGTTAGTGACTGGAGTTTGTTTTCGAGTTCTGTTAATTTAAGGTTAGTGGTTTTTATTACATTTATTAATGTACTACGTTTTTCAAGCATTCTTAGGGCATTTCCAATATTTTTAACATTTTTATGGTATTTTTCAAGATTTACTATGTGGATGAGATTGTCAAAGTGTTCAATCTCTCTTGCTTGGCCAAGTTGCAACTGAGCGATGCCTTGATTCCTAGTCAGGTCGTGTATTTGAAGAGTTTGGGTGGTTGTCATTGGGATTCTAAAATATATTAATTATTAGTATTATTAGTTTGCATGCCTTTCTTTTTGTGTTTTATCCTAGCTTTATGTATCTTTTGTTTCTTTGTGGTTATTAGAGTTACTTTATTGTTTTTCCTGACCTTATGTCGGGAAAATTTAGGGGTTATTTTATTTCTTCTACATTCTTTCCTATATACTATTTCATCATTTTCCCAGTTTTCAGGGTCATTTCTTGATTCATTTATTTTATCTATTCTTGATTTTGTTAATTCTTCGACTTTTTCCTTTATCATGGGATAGAGTTTTTCTTGAAATTCGTTAAGTTTCTTTAAATATTCATGCTCGTTAGAGAAGGTTACAGTATTGTTAAATTTATAAGTTTTTCCGAAGAAAAGCTCGAAGGGGGTAAGTTTAGTGGTAGAATGGATAGAATTGTTATAAGTTATAATTGTTTCAGATAGGATTTCATCATGTTTTAGATCTAGATCGGCTTCTTTTCGCGTAAAAAGTATAATTCTATATATTTCCGTTAATGTAGAATGTAGTCTCTCTACAGGTGAGTTACTAGAACTTTGTTGAAAAGAGGTAAAATGTACTTCAATCTGATATTGCTTGCAAAAGTCCTTGAAGATATTGGCTGTGAATTCTGAACCCTGGTCACAAATAATCTTTTTGGGTATGCCGTAAAGGCTTATAAAATTTTTAAGAGATTTAAGGATGGAAATGCTGTTTCTAGCTGGAAGTGTATATGCTGAAGCAAATTTTGATGATTTATCAATCATAGTTAAAATTTGTTGGTGATTAATACAGTAAATGTCGATATGAATTATGTCCAATGGTTTAAGTGGAGTTTCTGGTAATTGAAATTTAATTTTCGGAGGATTTCTATCGTATTTAGATATTTGACATAATTCACAGTTATTGATAGTTTGTTGAATTTTATTGTGCATGAATGGAAGATAGTAGTCTCTTTTGAGGCGAAGATATGTTTCATTTATACCTCTATGATTGTTATTCATGTGGTTATCCCTCATTATTCTGTCCTGATCATCGCTTTGTGTTATATCTAAGAGCATTTCCTTGCAACGTACCACTCTAAATGTTTTGCTATTAGCAAAATATTTCGAATAGATTAGCTGCACAGTTTTAAATGTTTCATCGTCTGAAAATATAGCAGAGAGTTTGTTTGGGGGTAAATATTTCTGACAACGAATTTAGATTCGCAGGCACACGGAAGCTCCATTTGCCGAGTTCGTCGTCTGGCGATGCTTCAGCCTCTTGAATTATCGCCGACCAAGTTTCTGCGAACACCTCGAGTTGTATGAAACGAAAAATCGCATTATCCGCTCGTTTAGCTCTTTTATTGATAAATATTGTTCCCTTTTGTCCTTATTTTCTTTCAATAAAAAAAGGTTTGAGGCCCGTAGCATCCATCCTACGACACGCACAAGCGTTGACCAGTTACTTCGAAATCTCGAGGTGATTCGGTTGATTGGATGCTTGCATATATTTTTTAAATATTTCGACTAGTTTTTCTTCGGTAAATTCTGGATTGCGTATGGTTCGGCGTTGTTTGTTTCGGAATGGTGTTTCTAAGGACATTTCTGGTGATTCTGGTGGTTGAGGGGTTTATCTGAAATGGCAATTCTATCATCTAAGTTTTCGTCTGCAGAGTGTATGGTGCTACCGGATGTTCCTTGAATAGAGGCTGCGTCATTCAAGTTTAGTTCTAAGATTGGGTTATCGATTTGAGCATGGCTTAATGCGTCGATTCAGAGTCTGAAAGAGTCCTACTTGCATAACATATCGGTTTATCGCTACCGATCCGACCTTGCGATAAAATTGCGCCAAGTGCATAGTTGCTGGCGTCTGTGGTTAAAATGAAAGGTTTGGAAAAATCGGGGTACTGTAAAATTGGATCATTAGTGGGGAGGTTTTTGCACATTTCGAATGTTTTTACGTATCGATCAGTCAACTGAACTGTTCTACCTTTTTTCAGGCATTCTGTTAGTGGTTTAGTTAGTTTCGAGAAATCTTAAATAAATTTTCTATAGTATCCTAACAATCCTATAAATCCTTTTATTTCTTTTTGGCTACGGGGTATGGGATAGTTTTGTATGGCATGAATTTTTGCGGGATTGGGTTTTATGCCTTCAGTGGAAACGATGTGTCCTAGGAAAGTAATTTCTTTTCGCAGGACTTCTGACTTATCTACTTGAATTTTGAAAATAGATGTTCGCAATTTTTCGAAAACTAGCGTAAGGCTTTCTATGTGCTCTGGGAGCGACGTAGAGAAGATGATTATATCGTCCAAATAGACCAAACAGATTTTCCCAATAAGTTCTTTCAGAACGTTATCCATAAACCGTTGAAAGGTTGAAGGAGCGTTCTTTAGACCAAATGGAATTTTAACATATTCGTAGTGACCTCCTTCGTTCATTTCTATTTGGTGAAACCCACTAGCGAGATCTAAAGTAGTGACATACATACATTTACCGAGTTTGTCTAGAATTTCGGCTATGTTTGGCAGAGGGTATCTGTCTGAGATAGTCTTTTCGTTTAATTTCCGAAAATCGATTACCATCCTCCATTTTTATTTACCACTATCATCCTGTTTTTTGGGTACGATCCAAACAGGGGAGCTCCAGGGAGAGTAGCTAGGGCGAATTATTCCTTGTTTTAGCAGCTTGGTGATTTGTGCCTGCACCTCATCTTTGTGGATGAGAGGATATCTATAGGATCTTACATATGTCGGTATGTCGTCTGTTGTGACAATTTGTGTTTAATGTTGTTAGAAAAGGTCAACGCTTGGCCTTCCTTATAGAAAATATCGTCATATTTCTTGCATATATTTAAAAGCGATTTTTTTTCTTCGGTATTTAGGTGGTCAATACGAAGTAGCTATGTAATGTTCGCTTGTTTATTGTTTTCCGTTTATTCAAAATTAATATTATTAATTTCGATAAATTGGGAGTTATTATATGGGTTAGCCTTAAGAGGTTGCTCTAATAGGAGTATTTTTTCTTTATCCGAGGTATTAATTACCTCCAAGATACCATACCATTCTTTTACATGGTATATGCCTTCTGGAATATACAGATTGTCGCTGAGTTTGGTGGTGTTCGAATAAACATCTCCTGTTCGTATATCTAAGGGAAGTTTTAGTAGGACTTTAGAGTTTGGGGCAATGTTATGTTTGATTTGGCGGATTATAGGGCCTAGAAGATTTGAACCTATTATTTGGTCTGAATGAGTCTGCTCGCATATAAAATATATTCTGTTCTTTTATACAGAATGAAAGGGCTGTTGCGATCGATTCTGGTCGCATTGCTCTGATACTTAAACCTAAGGGTTCTCTTAAACCTGTTAGAAACGCATTTAAGCACATTTCGGCATAAAGCTCTTTTTTTGCAGAAAAGACGTTTTGATCATTTTCATGAATCAGACCGTTGTTGCATAACGAAGATTGGATCTCGATAATATTGCTGTAGAAACGTTCTACAGTTTTGTTGTATTGTCTGAGGCTGTGTAAGTCTCTTACTAAGGACGTTTCCGTTCTTTTATCCGAATAGTGGAGAATAAGATTGCCTTTTATTTCATCCCAGTTCAGTGCAGTTCCGAACATATTCAAAACTTCATTTGCTTGTCCAGTGATCTTGTTTCTGATAGCACGCAGGATGATTTGCCCATACGGGGTTCCATCAGCTCCTCTCACGTACAAGAGGATTTCTTCGACATTATTTAAGAATTCATGGAGCATACGAGGATTTCCGTCGAAATGTGGAAGATCTTTTACTGCATCAGGGATGCGTAATGAATGAAATATGTCTTGATTTATGTTGGAGTTTGGGGTTCTTGGTTAGAAGTCATTTAGAATCTGGTTTGAAGTTGTATTGTATCAATTTCTTCGAAAATAGTGGCAAGACTTTCACTTTTTGAGGGGTTTGCAAAAGGGCTTCCGTTTTTAGAAAGATTTGGTAGACTTCTTGTATAGGGAGCTCTTTCATTTGAATCGAATAATTTTCTGTATATGAAATACAACAGTTAAAGCCTATCATATAATATCTTTTTTGTTGTTGTTATAAAAAAAATTGCTTATTATGTGGGTAATTTCTTCTCTTTTATTAAGTTAGATTTTCTTTTTATTTTATTTTCTTCTGCATTTGAATTTTTTTTGAATATTTGTAATATATAGTTATAATGTTTTAATTAAATTTGTGTATATCTATTTCCATCTATATCTTTTTTATTTCTTTTTATTTCTTTTATAATTCTCTTTTTTTTTCAAAAAAATTCTTCTAAACGTAACTACTTATTAATATTTATCATTTATGTATGTATTTTTCAATATATTTTTTCAAAACTTTTCCCTTTTTTTTCAATTTAAATATGTGTGTTGTATTTTTTATATATATTTTTTCTTCCTTTTTTTTATATTATTTGTAATGAAGCTTGAATAATTTTATTTGTTTATTGGTTTATATTGTTATGTGCATTCAATTCATGTACTTACAGGCATCCAATTGTCAAGAGAAAATATGTTTCGATCATGTTTCCTTTTTAAGGATCTGGTTTCCTGGTTATTAAGGATAAAAATCCAGCAGTCTCTGTGTGATTTTATATCGATATGCCCTCGATACCGAGAGTTAAAAATAAGTGATATTCCTTCACAATCTTAATCTCGACACACTTTTTCACTTTTAGCTCGCGATTATAAATTTTTTCTATGTTTTAAATATCGATATCACTCGATACCAAGAACTCAATGCGATATGCCCTCGCAGTTTCGTTCTCGCAACACTTTTTTTTTCACTAACGAATAGTTAAGTTTTCTAATACCGATATTCTCTCGATATGACAAACTATGTATAAAAAATTTCGCGGTGAATGATATCGACTTCGACTGCTAACCGGACTACTTATGATATCCGGTCAATCGCGGAGGCTTTGCAGGTGCTGTGTCAGCTTGATGAGCTTGCGTAACTCGGGCGGCCAAATTCGCCTACCTAGCAAAAATTCAAGAGAATGAACTCTTTGGTTTCGTTCTGTTTTTGCTTCCTTCCCACATGTTAACAACCCTGGCCTTATAACGACTCTGGCGACGAATACACGTTTTTTTTGTCTTTGACGTTTGTGCCTATACATAACCATACATTTTGTTTTTCATGTTCTTCTTGATTTGATTTGTACGAAGGCACTCACAAAATTTAAGTCCTTCAAGTAAAATAATAAAATAAAGAATTAAGCAATGAAGCTCTAAAAATTTTAGTGTCTTTTTTTGATGTAATTAATGGGCAAATTCCCATTGTTGGTAAATTTCCAACATTCTATAAACTTTAGTGTCCTTTAGTTAATGGGCAAATTCCCATCGTTGGTAAATTTCCAACATTTGTGATACATTGGTGGAACACTGAAAACTAAAAGTTTATACAACTGTAACAGGAGTGAGCGACAGTGAGTACGATTATGGAAACACATAATTCTTGTCAACTACAAAACCAAGAGTCACCCTCAAAAAGCCAAAGTCAGAAGCATAGCGCCAGCTGCCAAATGTGCAGCAATCCCACCAGCGATTGTTCATGTAATGATGATAAAGTGTCTGTCAGGTCCAACGTATCTAACTACAGCCTTGGATCAACATCACTCAAACGAGCTCAACTACGATTAAAACGCCTCGAATAAGAACGAATTCTGCTAGCTGAACGAGACAAACATTATTTAGACAAAAAGTTATGGAGGAATTATAAAGTTAATTAAATTTGGAAGATATTGGTGATACGTTTTCCAGCAAAGCCATCAACAGTCAACTCTTACAACGCTCGAAAAAGGTAAAACATATCCAAAGTTCTAAATTACAATTCCACCCAACAACATGAAAACATTTCTAATATAACTAATACGGCAAAAGAAGTACAGATCGGCACCAGTACGAGCTCAATCGTATTTATTCCATCAGCAGAATTGGGTCGTAATACAAAACTAACAGTGGTAACATCAAAACTACCGTTCTTTCCAATAGCTAAAAGTAATAATACGTGTTTAACTTCTAACGCGATCAATAATGTCATTCCCTCAGCGACCACCAGATCTGTCACGGCAGAAATTGATTCAAATGCTTGTGTATCGTGTGCTCAATTAGCTAATTTGTGCCCACCGACTATCTCATCAGCACGCCACGCGTAATATTTGCTGTACCGGCACCTGCGTACGCTGCTTCAGCTGTTAATTATAATGCCATGCCGACTCCTATGTACACCATTACATCTGCTAGTTCTAATTCTATGCCTGCTTCAAACTGAACTTTAACCACCGGAGTAAATGTCTTTGGATCAGATGTGTTTCCAAACAACGACGCTTCTACTTCAATAAAGCAAGATCTTCCCAATATGAGTGCATATGAGTTCGGAAATGACTCAAGTGTTAGTGCATCTAATAATTATACCATTCTAAGCAAGCAACAGGTAGCAGCAAGGCATTCCGTTCCAAAAGAGCTGCCATTATTTTCCGGCAACGCGGAGGAATGGCCACTGTTTATATCAACGTACGAATGGTCAACTCAAATATGCGGTCTCACAAATGCATAAAATCACTTACGCTTACCGATTACCGAAGTGTTTGAAAGGAAAGGCACTCGAGTCTATTCGTAGTATGCTGCTACATCAACTGTGTGCTCCTTGTAAGAGTTGCCGTTTGTGTAATAAAGACTGCAAAAATATTGCCAACTGCGTACTTTTTCGTAAGTTGAACAGAAATGAAAGATGGAATGCTGTAAGGCAAAAGAAACTCTGTCGAAAGTGTTTGTTTTCACACTTTAATTCCCCGTGCGCACAAAATGAAATATGCGGAATTAATAACTGCACATTAAGTCACCATCCTCTGCTACATCGAGATAACAAGTCAAAAGATGAAACGATGCAACCAGCACCATAAGAACAATTTTGCAACGCACACAAAAACAACGATACGACAGTTCTTTTTCGCATTATTCCGGTAACACTGTATGGAAAAAATAAATCATTGGAAACATATGCACTTTTAGATGATGGCTCTTCGCTGAGCTTGTTAGACGAGAGTGTTGCGAATGAACTAGAGCTAAATGGTACTCCAGAAGAGTTATGTGTGAAATGGACTGGTGATATGCACAGAGTGGAAGAAGGTTCCAAAAGAGTATGTGTTGGCATATCTGGTAGTGGTAAAAAAATACAAGTTAGCGAATGTGCGAACTGTTCGGCAACTGCAACTACCCGAACAAACAAAAAGCAAATCCGTGTTTCTAGCGAAGACGACAGAGCAAAAAAAATTCTTCAACGTTTAACCAAATTGCAAAATGGCAGATATGAAGTTGGACTTCTTTGGAGATTCGATGATTTTGGTGATGATGATGGCCAAACGACGACTTTTATGTTTAGAGAAGAAAATGATTCTCGACAAAAATTCGCTTCAACGGAACAATAGATGAATATCTACATAAAGGCTACATAAGAAAGCTCAGTAAATCAGAATTAGATAATAAGAGTAAAAGAACTTGATATTTACCGACGTTTGCTGTTTCCAATAAAAACAAACCTGGCAAATTCCGAATTGTTTGGGATGCAGCAGCCAAAGAAAACGGTATATCTTTAAACTCACTTTTATTGAAGGGACCAGATTTACTGACATCGCTGCCCGGAGTCCTATTTAGATTTCAAGAACGAAAGGTGGCAATTTGCGGAGACATAAAAGAGATGTTTCACCAAGTCTTAGTACGCCCGGAGGACCAACGTGTCTAAATGTTTTTATGGCGATATGATGATGCCTCAAAACAAATTGATACCTACGAAATGAATGTATTGATTTTTGGCGCTTCTTGTGCGCCTAGTATTTCGCAATACGTTATTAATTTAAACGCACAAAATTTTACACACACGTACCCTAGAGCCGTTCAATCTATTCATCGAAACCATTATGTTGATGATATGATGGAAAGCGTAGACACTCAAGAAGAAGCCATTCACCTAGCGAAAGAAGTTAAGCTTGTTCATAACCACGGAGGTTTTAATATTCGTAATTGGGATTTCAATGGGTCTGAAGTGTCCAAGGCGTTGGGTGTTGTCGAACCCACATGCAATAAAATTATAAATTTGAAAAACGACTTAAACATTGAAAAGGTACTTGGAGTTTTTTGGATTCCGTCCCAAGACATAATTACATTCAAGGCATCTGCATCAATTCTAAAAAGTAACAAAATCATTGGGCAACGTCACCCATCGAAACGTGATGTTCTACGCACACTAATGTCCATCTATGATCCACTCGGACTTATAGGGAACTTTATAATGCTCATAAAAATCTTGATGCAAAAGATCTGGAGAAGCTCAGTCGATTGGGATGAAGATATCTTAGAGCCACCTTAGAGCCTTAGAGCATTAGAGCGGCATTAATTGGAGCTAGATTCGCCAAACACATTATCGAAAATCACTCAATAAAGATACACCGAAAAACATTTTGGTCCGACTCAAAAACTGTACTTAGCTGGCTAAGATCGGATGATCACAGAAAGATTTAAAAATTCGTCGCATTTCGTATTAGCGAAATGTTAGAACTGACCGAATTAAAAGAATGGAGGTGGATCCCATCAAAATTAAATGTAGCAGACGAAGCCACAAAATGGACAAAGAAACTAGATTTTAGTCCATCAAGTCGATGGCTTAGTTGACCCCAGTTTCTCGAACATTTGGAAGATAAATGGCCTACTGAATAGACTGAGAACACTTGTGAAACGAATTCTTCCCTGCTTATTCACCAACTCAACGCAACATCAAATTTGGTCGGCCCTAGTCGTTTTTCAAATTGGACTCGGCTCGTAAGAGCAGACTATCTATTCTATTCGTAAAAAATCTCCAATGTAAAATCAGAAACCAGTTGCTGATGAGCGGTCCTCTGATACACAACGAACTTAAGAAAGCAGAAAACACTTTGTACCGACAAGCTCAGAATGAAGTCTTTTATGAGGAAATAAAGTCTCTTAAAAAAGACAACATCCATTCAAAGATCAGTAAATCAAGCATTTTATATAAGTTCTGTCCCTACTTGAATGAGAATGATGTTTTGAGAGGACGAATAGATGCCTGCGACGTAGCCGACGAGCAGATGAGAAGACCGATTATCATACCCAGAAAATAACGTATTGCCTTTCTCCTTATTATGAACTATCATATAAAATATCATCATGCCTGCAACGAAACAGTCATAAATTAAATTCGCCAGAAGTTTTATATACCTCGCCTTCGAATGGAGCTCAAAATTGTTCTAAAATCTTGCCTGTCATGTAAAATAAGAAAGGCCACTCCAAAACCACCACGTATGGCTCCACTACCAGCTGCAAGAATTGAGGCTTACGCCGCGCCTTTCCCTCTCACCGGTATTGATTATTTTGGTCCAATAATGGTGGCCGTAGGACGACGAACAGAGAAGCGCTGGGGAGCACTATTTTCCTGCCTAACAATCAGAGCAGTCCATATTGAGATTGTGTAAACAATGACATCTGATTACTGTATTCTGGCCATACGAAATTGTATGGCAAGAAGAGGAACTCCACGAGAATTTTTCACGGATAATGGTACAAACTTCGTCGGGGCTGATCGAGAGCTTAAAGAGGCAATAAGGGATAAAAAGTTAGCTAGTTGTTTAACTTCTTCGCACACTAAGTGGAATTTTATTACGCCGGAATCTCCGCATATAGGTGGGGCATGAGAAAGATTGATAAGATTAGTAAAAAATGAGCTCTATCGCATCATGCCGACTCGTGAACCAAGTGATGAGCTCCTACGTAGCATGTTGGCGGAGGTTGAAAATATCGCAAACTCCCGCCCGCTTACGTACGTACCGTTGGACAACGAAAACGCCGAGGCATTGACACCAAATCATTTTCATCTAGGGAGCTCAAATCGCACTAAACCTTTAGCATTGTTTGGTAGCGAAGAGCACGTGCTGACTAGCAGATGGCTTCGAAGGCAACAGTATGCAGAACAGTTCTGGCGACGTTGGATTCTAGAGTACCTACCAACACTTACGCGTTGATCCAAATGGAACGAAAAGACAGATCAAATTAAAAAGGGTGATCTGGTAATTGTAGTTGACCCACAGCTTCCCCGCAACACTTGGCCTAAAGGAAAAGTCACAGACATCAACATATCAGAAAAGGATGGACAAGTTCGCAGTGTTGCAATCCAAACTGTCGCAGGAATCATCCAAAGACCCGTCACGAAACTAGCTCTACTGGATATCAGGGTAGCAGAAGAAAAAGGAGAATAAGGCTGCGCAATCTCTAGCCATACTGCGGGGGGTGTTAACAACCCTGGCCTTATAACGACCCTGGCGACGAATACACGTTTTTTGTCTCTGAATTTTGTGCCTATACATAACCATACATTTTGTTTTTCATGTTCTTCTTGATTTTATTTGTACGAAGGCACTCACAAAAATTTAAGTCCTTCAAGTAAAATAATAAAATTAAGAACTTAGCAATGAAGCTCTATAAATTTTAGTGTCTTTTTTTAATGTAATTAATGGGCAAATTCCCATTGTTGGTAAATTTCCAACATTCTATAAACTTAAGTGTCCTTTAGTTAATGGGCAAATTCCCATCGTTGGTAAATTTCCAACACCACATAGGCATCAGAAGTTGCATTTCATAGCCCTACCGAAAGCTATTAATAGCCTGTCTGGGTTAGTACAAATTCCAGTAGTGTTTCGTTTGTTCGTGTTTTTGTTAGTGGGTTTCATGTGTAGTAACAAAGAGTCAAGGAGGCCGTGTAGACAACGTCTTACTTAAACTTCGTACTCTCTAAGCACGAAACTCCATTGCACCATTACTAGCATGCAACTCGTTGTTATCACTCGATGGGTATAGAGAGCATAAAGAGAAGACAATTAAAAAAAATTTGTGAGGAAGGGAGAAGATGAAGGTTTACCCAATGTGCGTATTGTCGACAAGCAAAAGAAATACAACCGGTCATACCTTCGACAGGAAAAAAAGAAGAAATTTTTAAGTCATGAGAATCAAGTCAATAAGTCTTAGGACATAAAGAAAGTAACTTTTGACACACGCGGTCGTCGCGACGCTTAAGTACGGTCACGCTAGTAAAATGGCCGCTTCGTTTTCTGCTCCCATTTTTTGCTCAGTTCAACTAGTACAAAATTTTTTAATTTGAAAAATGGTTTTTATTTGTTTGTGAAAATTGTTGCCGAGCAAGTAATGCTTTCACCAGAACTTGTGTAAAAAGAGAATATATATATTTTACGACATTGAGTCGGAAACTTTTGCGACACGCGGTCGTCTTGAAAATTTAGTGCGACCACGCCAGAAAATGGCGTATCGTTCATCCATTTCTTGTAATGCGCAGAAATTTGGTTTAATCATTCAATTAAAAAAAATGATTTATTATTTTGTGAAAAATGGTGACGAGCTTATCAATGCTACACCATAAAAAAAATTTATAAAAGATATTATATAAATTTTGCAACATGGAATCGGAAACTTTTGCAACACGCGGTCGTCGCGAAAATTTAGTACGGCCACGCCAGAAAATGGCGTATCGTTTTCCCATATTTTTTTTTTGGCTGAGACTGAATAAGAATTATTAATTTTGAACAAAAAAAAAGTCATATTATTTTGTGAAACACTGAACACTAAAATGAAATTTTATGACCTTGAGTCGGAAACTTTTGCGAGACGCGGTAGTCGCGAAAATTTCGTTACGGGTCCCATATCACTAAAAGATGGCTGCCCATGTACACACTTGTGTTCCTGCACATCGGCGAGGTTGATAAACCGGTATCTGATTTGCTAAAAGACGGAAGTAGCACAGTAACATCGCCATTTTAATTTTTTGACTTCCTGGATATGCCATGACGGACTGGATATGGTAACGGAGTCACCACCCCTTACCTACCGGAAGCGGTAGCAACGCGGGAATCAATATTGATGGGATTGTTTTTTTGTGGATTTCGATCCATTCAACTATTGTTATAATATCCTTAATAGTCTTAGTTTGACAGAAAAGAAAAAAAAAACAAGGTACATGATACTTACGGTTCAACAAATCGGAAATTCGGAACCGGATTACGATTCGTTATAGATAAATAACTATTCCTTTTTCAATAGAATTGGTCACCTGCCACTTCGAAATTCGCCAGCGCTGCCGGAGGACACGTAATGGTTAACCAAGTAAGTGTAACTATGCTTCCTTTAAATTATAGCTTGTTTTTTCTTATATCTTTGGTTTCCATTGAACTCGTTTGGGCTTCATCCTAATTGAGTACATAAGTACACATGGAATTGTTTTCTTTTTTCTCTGGTCTCTCCCACTTAAGCAGAGTGTATTAGTTTTTTTAAGTTTTATAACTATAAGTACACAAGGCATTAGATTAGTTTGCATTTCCCATAAGGCATAACTGAAAATCGCATTTAATTTTTTTATCTGGTACGTACCCTTAGTTAAATATCCTCGTCATAAATCTGATTTTTATGCTTATATGCCAAGTAATTACTAACGCTTACTTAGTATACAATTTTTTTTTTTTGTTTCGTCCACTGGTATCTTGGATTTTATTCAGTGTGCCGAATACGAGAAAAACTTTCTGGTGGTACAACATCATAACCCGAAATAATAAGTTTTTTTTCTAGGCTAAATCGTGCATCGCAGTTTGTTACGATTAATTAAATCATATATTATAACTATTATTTTGGTTGCGCTTACTGGCACTGCTAATTTTTAGTTTAAGACCCAATTTTCGTTCTTTGTTATTATATCTTCCTTTGAAGTTTTGCATTTTGGGGTTAAACACCGCTTTCGATTGTTGCCAAGGAAGGCGTTGCTTCGCGCACGTTAAACCCACTAATCTCCGGAAGATTAAGTCCAGGTTTTTTTTTTTGGCTATTAACCTTTATTCTTTTGGCAATTGGCGTAGTATAATTTCTTTTCATTTGCCAAACTACGACGAGAAACGCTCGCTTCTTTGTAGTAATCTAGCAAAAAAAAAACTCAGTAACACCTTTTCTTGATTTCCCCTTTAACTATTTTACGCTGATCTACCTCGGCATGGCAGTCCGACGTAGCTTTGATGGCCCCAGAAGGCCTATTTTACCCCCGGAGGTGATTGCCCGCGAGTCACTTGAGTGCCCACTGTGCAGGATCGAAATAGACGGTTGTGCGGATAGCGTGATCACCACCTGCAAACACGTATTTCACAAATACTGCCTGGCTGAAATACTCAAAAGTTCGGAAATCTGCCCGAGGGCAACCAGCCATGTTTACTAAGCACTTTACGACCGTTTATTGTTCGACTTAGTCCCAATGGTGTAGGTTCCAACGAAGCGGCAGATGACACAAATGTCTACAACACCCGCAATAGATCAAAAAGGAAGCCCCCACCGAATCCAACAGGGTGCGCAGAGGGGTAAGCACCTTAAAGATCAATTGGCAGGCGAAGGTCTAGGCCAAAACCTGGTGGTGCCACTATCACTGAAACTCCCACGTGACTTTCTTTGCCTGGCAGCACGGTTAAACCCAACCGGAGAGAGTCCAGCCTTGTGTAAAAGATCCAGCGAGTGGTTAATGACTCCATCGACCAGATTCAAGAGTCAATGTTGCATCAAATTTCGCAAGACCTTTCAAAGTTAATCGAAACCAACGTTGAACGGTGCTTTGACAGGTTGAACTTGCAGGTGAGCAAATCAAGGGCTAATGTAGTGTCAGCTAACACGCCAGAATTCGAAAACTATTCTTGTCCGCACGACATGCCTTTCGAGTGAAGGGATCAAGATCCTTGGACCACTTACCTAACCCATTCGTCCAATTGGACATAAACAATGCCGTAAAAGTGTCAAACATCATCCCAAGTTGGCATCTCCAGTTTGAAGGATCGTCCGATGGGCTAACCGTCGATAATTTTATTTACCAATTGCAGTCCTTAACTCAGCAAAGTCTGAATGGAAATTTTGGGCTGCTGTGCAAAAACGCACGTCTGTTATTCAAGGGCAGAGCCAAGGAATGGTTTTGGAGGTTTCACCGGTCGCATCCGTTTTTCTTGTGGGACGATTTAATTGATTACTTGCGGCAACAATATAAGGAAAGTCGGTCGGACTATGACATTCGCGAAGCTACAAGATGCCGTAAAGAACGAGATAAGGAAACCTTTGATGAATATTATGACTCAATCGTTAGGCTGACTGATAGGCTTCGACTGCCGATCGCTGAATTGGACTTAGTAGAGATTTTAATAACAAACCTTCGTTCTGAGGTACGGCATGAGATTCTTCATTTGGAAATTTCCTCAGTGTCTATGTTGCGACGGGTTGTTCAGCGTAGGGAACGTTTCCTGAATGATGTCTATCGGAATATGCCAATCGTTAAGCAAACATATCCTAGCCGTCAGATCGCGGAGCTTATTCGTCCGGTGGGCGAGGAGGTTAGTCCAGCAACGACTCCAGCCAAATCGGAACCCCGGAAACCCGCTTACCGCGAAGGTATCGAGTCTCAGAAAATAATTTGTTGGGACTGCGACACCGAAGGTCGTCGATTCGATATGTGCCTTGAACAGCAGATAATTTTTTGCTATGGTTGCGGCGCAAAGATCATTTACAAGCCAAACTGCCAAAAATGTAATCGGCAGGAAAACTGGGCAAGGGGTGTGAACTGAACCACCAGCTCACACCCTCGTTAAACTTAAACACTACTCATACAGACAACCCAGGTGGTCTAAAACAAACACCACCGAAGGTGATCCTGGTTAGAAAGCGCAGAGTCCCGGATCTTGCTTTGTCCCATAGAAAAACCGATGTTGCATTGAAACCCATTAAACCGTGTCACCGATTACCATTTTGCCCGGGCAAGGATTTTTAAGTCGGATGAAGAATTCTTGGAAAAGAATAAGAAAAAACCGACTCTTAGTAATGAGCACGATCCTTAGCAAAACTAATGATGTCAGACCATATGCTTCAGTAAGGCTATTAGGTAGGGAACAATTAGGATTACTGGACAGCGGCGCGTCCATAAGTTGCATTGGCGGTTCACTGGCGACAAAAGTCCTAAGCAGCGAGATGAAACTTAAGCGTTTTGTGTCGCCCATCAGATCGGCGGATGGAAATTTACAAACGGTCTGCGGGTTTTTCCAGGCGGACATTGTATTTCGGAACAAGACCAAGCGGCTCCCTTTGTATGTGGTTCCCTTATTAGCCCAAGATCTATATCTTGGCATTGACTTCTGAAAGTTTTTTGACCTAGCTCCCGAAATTGTTTCAGAGATAGCTGTAAGCCAGACGCCCGATGATCCAACCAAGAGGCAAATTTTAATGACTTGCAATTAATTAGTATAGAGGCCGTGAAGACCCTATTTCCATCTTACAACACAGAGGGCTTGGGGAAAACTTCGCTAGTAGAACACGTAATAGACACAAACGGCTTTAAAGCCATAAAGCAGCGTCACTACCCGGTGTCGCCAGCGATCGAGAAACAGATCTTTGACGAAGTAGATGGAATGCTAAAACTGGGACTGATCGAAGAGTCCCAAAGCTCATGGAGTTCCTCCGTAGTCCTAGTACGTAAACCTGGTAAGGTTAGGCTCTGCCTGGACTTGCGGAAACTAAATGCAGTAACGGTTACCGATGCATAACCCCTTTCACATATCCAGGGAATTTTGAGTAGGTTGCCACGGGCAGAATTCAAATATAGTTTGGTTTTGAAAGATGCGTTTTGGCAAGTTCCGCTGGAATTAAATTCCCGACAGAAGACAGCTTTCTCAGTTCCTAAACGTCCCTTGTATCAGTTTAAGGTCATGCCGTTTGGAATATGTAACGCCCCCCAAACCATGTGTCCTCTGATGGATAAGGTCATTCCTGCTGATCTCCACGAAAGAGTGTTCGTGTATCTAGATGATCTGTTAGTCATAACAGAGGATTTTAATAGCCACGTGAACACGCTTTAGGAAGTCGCAAAACACCTCCGTCGCACTGCTCTAACCTTAAATGTGTCCAAAAGTAAGTTTTGCCTTACGGAGGTTCGATACCTTGGTCATATCAGCGGTAATGGTGGATTGAGGACCGATCCGGAAAAGGTCCAAGCAATTGTGGAATACCCTGTCCCCACAACAGTGCGCCAACTTCGTCGCTTCCTCAGCATGGCCGGCTGGTATAGAAAATTCATTTCAAATTTTGCGGTCACTTGTACCCCTTTGACAGACTTATTAAAAAATTCCAAAAGCCTACAGTGGAATAACGAGGCTCAAATTGTTTTTGACGCACTGAAGGCCAAACTTATTTCCTCACCCGTGTTGTATACACCCGGTTTCACCAAACCATTTATGATTCAATGTAATGCATGTCAATCCGGAGTTGGTAGCGTCCTTGTACAAACACTTGACGATGGTTCAGAAGTGCCGATAGCGTCGATAGATGTCGAGAGTATATGCGGATGGAGTCACCTAGATTGACTTGTTAACACCCGAAATTGATTTGAACTTATCAGAGTTCACATCCTCTGAATACGAAGACCGGAAATGACAAGTCATCAAAAACAGCGCGATGCTTCCAGATTTGAAGCTAGTAGACCGATTTCTGTACAAGCGGACCGAATTCTTCTGTAGTGAAAAGTTGCAAGAATAATCAGGGTGGAAGTGAAGGGTTCCTAAAAACCTCACGAACAAAGTGATCGAACGAATGCACGACGCCCCAACATCAGCACACGGCGCCATCAATAAGACTTTTCAAAGAATAAACAAACATTTCTTTTGGCCACATATGTTTGCTCTAGTGCGGAAATATGTCCTGAATTGCGCAGTGTGTAAAACCACCAAACACCCTAATGTCTCCTAAACACCGTACATGGGTCAACAAAACACCTCGGTAAGACCGTTTCAACGGCTTTACATGGATTTGATTGGGTCTTTCCCACGATCAAAGGCTGGTCACATCGGATTGCTAATTGTCTTAGACCATTTTACAAAATTCCACTTTCTGCTGCCGCTAAAGAAATTCGTCGCGAAGCCCCTCATTGAATATTTGAGAAACCACATTTTCCCCACATTCGGAGTACCTGAAACCATTCTTACGGACAACGGAGTACATTTTAAATGTTAGGATTTTAATAAACTATTGGCCACATATTAGACTTACTGGAACCAGATACCAGACCAGATACCTTTGTCCCCCACGAGAAAGGTTTGGCCCAGATCCGTAGTAAGGCAAAATATAAAATGAAAATGGCTTATGAGGTTAATGACTTTCAGGTAGGGCAAGAAGTTTATCGGCGCAACTTCGCGCAAAGTAATTGGCAGAAAGGATTCAACGCAAAGTTAGCGCCAACTTTCTTGAAAGTTCGCATTAAGGGGAAATTGGGAGATTGCTACTATGCTTTGGAGGACCACCAAAGGAAAGGTTTGGGTACTTTCCACGCCAAAGACATTAAACAGTAGCCATTTGCGACAGTAATCGTTTTCTCAGCCTTTTCGAGGCTTCGAGATGGGAACCCCGAAAAGCCTGCTTTGTGGAGGCTAATTTTGTTATATTTTTTTTTACTCGACACCCTGTTGGCGGGCGGTCCAAGTCGCCTACCTAGCAAAAATTCGAGAGAATGAATGATTGCAGCACACCTGAGTATTGCGATGACTCTTTGGTTTCGTTGTGTTTTTGCTTCCTTCCCACATATGCATCAGAAGTTGCATTTCATAGCACTATTGAAAGCTATTAATAGCCTGTCTGGGTTAGTACAAATTCCAGTAGTGGAATGTTCGTGTTTTTATTAGTGTGTTTCATGTGTAGCAACAAAGGGTCAAGGAGGCCGTGTAGACAACATCTTACTTAAACTTCGTACTCTCTAAGCGTGGATTTCCATTGCACCACTACTAGCATGCAACTAGTTGTTATCACTCAATGGGTATGGAGAGCATTAAGAAGAGACAATTAAAAAAAATATGTGAGGAAGGAAGAAGATGAAGGTTGACCCAATGTGCGTATTGTCGACAAGCAAAGAAGAGACAACCGGTCATAACTTCGACTGGAAAAAAAGAAGAAATTTTTAAGTCATGAGAATCAAGTCAATAAGTCTTAGGACATTAAGAAAGTAACTTTTGACATACGCGGTCGTCGCGACGCTTAAGTACGGTCACGCTAGTAAAATGGCCGCTTCGTTTTCTGCTCCCATTTTTTGCTCAGTTCAACTAGTACAAAATTTTTTAATTTG
Source organism: Nephrocerus scutellatus (assembly GCA_947095585.1). Taxonomy (NCBI): domain Eukaryota; kingdom Metazoa; phylum Arthropoda; class Insecta; order Diptera; family Pipunculidae; genus Nephrocerus; species Nephrocerus scutellatus. The sequence continues at coordinate 68,664,709 of OX352763.1, forward strand.
AAAAATGGTTTTTATTTGTTTGTGAAAATTGTTGCCGAGCAAGTAATGCTTTCACCACAACTTGTGTAAAAAGAGAATATATATATTTTACGACATTGAGTCGGAAACTTTTGCGACACGCGGTCGTCTTGAAAATTTAGTGCGGCCACTCCAGATAATGGCGTATCGTTCCTCCATTTTTGTGGTGCGCGGAAATTTAATTTTAATCATTAACTCGTAAAAATGAGTTATTATTTTGTGAAAAATGGTGACTAGCGCTTAACACTGCAACACCATAAAAACATTTTGTAAAAGAAATTATATGAATTTTACGGCATGGAATCGGAAACTTTTGCGACACACGGTCGTCGCGAAAATTTAGTGCGGCCAGGCCAGAAAATGGCGTATCGTTCTCCCATTTGTTTTGGCTGAGACTGAATAAGAATTATTAATGTAAAACAAAAAAAAACACATTTTTTTATGAAACACTGAACACTTAAATGCAATTTTATGACATTGAATCGGAAACTTTAGCGAGACGTCGCGAAATTTTAGTACGGGTCACATGTCACTACAAGATGGCTGCCCATGTACACACTTGTGTTCCTGCACATCGGCGAGGTTGATAAACCGGTATCTGATTTGCTAAAAGACGGAAGTAGCACAGTATCATAGCCATTTTTTTTGCCTTCCTGGATACGCCATGAGGGACTGGATGTGGTAAAGGAGTCCCCACCCCTTACCTACCGGAAGCGGTAGCAACGCGGGAACGCCATCATCAATATTGATTGGATTTTTTTTATGGATTTCGATCCATTCAACTATTGTTATAATAATATTTATGCTGGAACTCATCCTAAATAGTTTTAGTTTTACAGAAAAAAAGAATCAACTTTGGTTTTTTTTGACAGAAAAAAAAATTAAGTTACATGATACTTAGGGTTCAACAAATCGGAAATTCGGAACCGGATTACGATTCGTTATAGATAAATAACTATTTTTTTCCAATAGTATTGGTCACCTGCCTCGTTGAAATTCGCCAGCGCTGCCGGAGGACACGTGATGGTTTACCAGTAAGTGGAATTATGCTTCCTTTAAATTTTAGCTTGTTTTTTTTTAACTTTGGTTTCAATTGAACCTCGTTTGGGCTTCACCCAAATTGAGCACATATGTACCCATGGAATTGTTTTCTTTTTTCTCTGATCTCTCCCACTCAAGCAGAGTACACATAAGTACACAAGGCATTAGATTAGTTTGCATTTCCCATTAGGCATAACTGAAAATTGCATTTAATTTTTTTAATCATTGGCAGAAAGGGTTAAACGCAAAGTTAGCGTCAACTTTCTTTAAAGCTCGCATTAAGGGGAAATTGGGAGATTGCTACTATGCCTTGGAGGACCACCAAGGGAAAAGTTTGGGTACTTTCCTCGCCGAAGACATTAAACAGTAGCCATTTGCGACAGTAACCGTTTTCTCAGCCTTTTCGAGGCTCCGAGATGGGAACCATTCAACTATTGTTATAATAATATTTATGCTGGAACTCATCCTAAATAGTTTTAGTTTTACAGAAAAAAAAGAATCAACTTTGGTTTTGTTTGACAGAAAAAAAATTAAGTTACATGATACTTAGGGTTCAACAAATCGGAAATTCGGAACCGGATTACGATTCGTTATAGATAAATAACTATTTTTTTCCAATAGTATTGGTCACCTGCCTCGATGAAATTCGCCAGCGCTGCCGGAGTACACGTGATGGTTTATCAAGTAAGTGGAATTATGCTTCCTTTAAATTATAGCTTGTTTTTTTTTGTAACTTTGGTTTCAATTGAACCTCGTTTGGGCTTCACCCAAATTGAGCACATATGTACCCATGGAATTTGTTGTGGTTTTATTCAGAGTCCAAATCAAACTAAACTAACATAATGTATTATAAGATTACAACAAAACGATTTATATTAAATGTCAGAGACGTCAACACAAAATCCAGGGTTGTCCAATAGAATTTTGTCCAGGGTTGCAACAGAATTGTTTTCTTTTTTTCTCTAGTCTCTCCCACTCAAGCAGAGTACACATAAGTACACAAGGCATTAGATTAGTTTGCATTTCCCATTAGGCATAACTGAAAATTGCATTTAATTTTTTTATTCATTGTCAGAAAGGGTTAAACGCAAAGTTAGCGTCAACTTACTTGAAAGCTCGCATTAAGGGGAAATTAGGAGATTGCTACTATGCCTTGGAGGACCACCAAGGGAAAAGTTTGGGTACTTTCCTCGCCGAAGACATTAAACAGTAGCCATTTGCGACAGTAACCATTTTCTCAGCCTTTTCGAGGCTCCGAGATGGGAACCCTGAAAACCCTGTTTTGTGGAGGCTACTTTTGTTATATTTTTTTTTTACTCGACACCCTGTTGGCGGGCGGCCCAAGTCGCCTACCTAGCAAAAATTCGAGAGAATGAATGATTGCAGCACACCTGAGTATTGCGATGACTCTTTGGTTTCGTTGTGTTTTTGCTTCCTTCGCACATATGCATCAGAAGTGGCATTTCATAGCACTATTGAAAGCTATTAATAGCCTGTCTGGGTTAGTACAAATTCCAGTAGTGGAATGTTCGTGTTTTTGTTAGTGGGTTTCATGTGTAGCAACAAAGGGTCAAGGAGGCCGTGTTGACAACATCTTACTTAAACTTCGTACTCTCTAAGCGTGGAACTCCATTGCACCACTACTAGCATGCAACTCGTTGTTATCACTCAATGGGTATGGAGAGAATTAAGAAGAGACAAGTACAAAAAATATGTGAGGAAGGAAGAAGATGAAGGTCGACCCAATGTGCGTATTGTCGACAAGCAAAGAAAAGACAACCGGTCATAACTTCGACTGGAAAGAAAAGATACATTTTTAAGTCATGAAAATCAAGTTAATAATTTTTAGGACATTCAGAAAGTAACTTTTGACATACGCGGTCGTCGCGACGCTTAAGTACGGTCACGCTAGTAAAACGGCCGCTTCGTTGTCTGCTCCCATTTTTTGCTCAGTTCAACTAGTACAAAATTTTTTAATTTGAAAAATGGTTTTTATTTGTTTGTGAAAATTGTTGCCGAGCAAGTAATGATTTCACCAGAAATTGTGTAAAAAGAGAATATATATATTTTACGACATTGAGTCGGAAACTTTTGCGACACGCGGTCGTCCAGAAAATTTAGTGCGGCCACGCAAGAAAATGGGGTATCGTTCCTCCATTTTTGTGGTGCGCGGAAATTAAATTTTAATCATTAACTCGTAAAAATGAGTTATTATTTTGTGAAAAATGGTGACTAGCGCTTAACACTGCAACACCATAAAAACATTTTGTAAAAGAAATTATATGAATTTTACGGATTGGAATCGGAAACTTTTGCAACACACGGTCGTCGCGAAAATTTAGTGCGGCCAGGCCAGAAAATGGCGTATCGTTCTCCCATATTTTTTTTGCCTGAGACTGAATACGAATTATTAATGTTAAACAAAAAAAAAAACATGTTTTTTTGTGAAACACACTTAAATGAAATTTTATGACCTTAAGTCGGAAACTTTAGCGAGACGCGGTCGTCGCGAAAATTTTAGTTCGGGCTACATGTCACTAAAAGATGGCTGCTCATGTACACACTTGGGTTCCTGCACATCGGCGAGGTTGATAAACCGGTATCTGATTTGCTAAAAGACGGAAGTAGCACAGTATCATAGCCAATTTATTTTTTATTTTTAAATTCTTGGATACGCCATGAGGGACTGGATATGGTAAAGGAGTCACCACTCCTTAACTACCGGAAGCGGTAGCAACGCGGGAACGCCACCATCAATATTGATTGGATTTTTCTGTGGACTTCGATCCATTCAACTATTGTAAAAATAATTGTTATAATATTTATACTGGAACTCATCCTTAATAGTCTTAGTTTTACAGAAAAAAGAAAGAATAAATAATTATTTTTTTTCAATATTATTGGTCACCTGCCACGTCTAAATTCGCCAGCGCTGCCGAAGGACACGTGATGGTTTACCAAGTAAGTGGAATTATGCTTCCTTTAAATTATAGCTTGTTTTTTTTTCTTGTATCTTTGGTTTCTTTTGAACCTCGTTTGGGCTTCACCCAAATTGAGCACATAAGTACCCACGGAATTGTTTTCTTTTTTCTCTGGTATCTCCCACTTAAGCTGAGTGTATTAGTTTTTTTAAGTTTTGTAACTATAAGTACACTAGACATTAGATTAGTTTGCATTTCCCATTAGGCATAACTGCAAATTGTATTTAACTTTTTTATTGTTGTTAAATTGGAAATAATTAAATGAAACATTATAATGAATGGTAATTAAGTCTTCCTAATTCATCTTATCTCCCAAATCTTCTTCTCTCCAATGGGAAATCCGAGCCTCGTGGGGAAGAATTCTGATTTTTATTGTCTTTAGGATCTGATCAACTTATGAATGTGACATGTGAAAGGTCGAATCGGTGCGTTCACCCGCGCGTCTAATGATGGATACGGTGCTAATTCAGATCCTCAGTGAACTGATCGGTCTAAATCGCCCTCATAAGTGGTCCCAGGAAAACCCACTATTTCTTGGTTGGTTTTGTGTTGTTTTGTGTTTTTTTTTCTCTCCCTCTTTGTTTTTGTTTTCTACCCCTTTTCAGATTTAATCCAATAAGTGCACGCAATTAATAATTTTTTTTGTGTAACGTGTAATGGTTTGATATGACCGGTAACAACCCCCCCACATCCCGACGAGCTGAAGCTAACACACCGCTTGGAGTGCTCGCAGCCTATCGTCGTCCCAAATCCAAACAACCATGCGCGACTTTCGACGGACGCTGCGACAATCAGATAGAACAAAGAAACGCGAACGAGAAGACGCACACTAGTTAATCTGACATTCGCTCTTGCTTCCGTCTGTCTGTAACCCACCACAAACGCGGCATACACTAGCATTAGTCATGCGGTCTAAACATTGTTGTTTGATAGAATGCACCAGTATTTTATTTTAATGCACCCGCACGTACACCGTTACATCATATTGATCTTTTAATTGGCGCGGAACTTGATGAAATTTATTTTGCCAATAAATTAAAAATTTGCAAACAACTTCCTGCTTCGGATATGTTGTCTGTGGAAAAGACAAAACTTCTACTCAAACATCATCAGTGTCATTGTTATGTTGTGATGTTGATGTTATACGCTTTTATCAAATAGAAGATGTGAAAACAAAAAATAATTTTTCAATTGAAGAAAAAGCATGCTAGGTCCATTACGCAAAAAATGTACAAAGAGATGTTCATGATAGATATATACCTATATAGATGACCTATGCACGGTCGCAAATACCGTAAACGAGGCTAAATCTATCAAAGTTAAATTAACGTCATTATAAGGAAAGGGAGGTTTTGAGTTAACAAAATGGATTTGCAATATTACTGAAGTTATTCCTGATCTCGAACTTAACAATCAAATAAAACAACCCATAAAATTTTTCATCTAAATTCTCTAATCGCAGAAATTGATATGGGAGCCCCTCGATCCTGGTTCATTTTTTATTTTTTTTATTTTTTTATTGTAGGAGAAAATAATCGTAAGAGACATTTGACATCAGATGTTAAAATTGAAAATGCTCAGATCATTTTATTCTGAGCACTTAGAGCACGCTCATACTCTGAGCAAATAAGAAACACGAGCATTTTTCTTGAGAACTCTTTGACTGCTCTGAACTAATTTATGAAAACGCCAAATGAGAGAATATAGTGAAAACTTGTTGTTCTATCTGTAAGTTGATATCGACAATAAAAAAACGACATAAAAAAAATACAATTCAGTAAATAAGTATGTACGTTAAATTAAGCATAAAACATTTATGTCTCGTTTCATTTTCTGGGTTCATTTGTGCGTGAGCTGAGATTTCTCTCTCTCTCCACTACCAAAACCAAACAGCGCAGCCGACTGCGCAGCATACACCGCACACAGTCATTAAAGTACTACGGTATCTGATGCCAGTATATGATGTATAAGGGCCTTGCGGCCGAACCCAGGGCCCGATCGCTACCAAATTTTGGAAAAAGTATTGCTTATTGGGCATGTGTGTAAAATTTGAAAAAAATCGGGTAATTTTTTTTTTTAATTTGTATGGAAGCCCCACGAACCCGGGCCCCGATCACTTCCAAATTTTTAAAGAAAATACTGTCACCGGAAATACACAAAAATGTACAAAATTTCAGGAAAATCGGGCTTTAGGAAGTGCGTTAAAAATTGATAATTAAAAAAAAAAAAATTTATGGGAGCCCCCCCCGACCCTTCAGCCAGTTAAACAATATGCAAACGATCCAGGTACCTAAGTTTATTGTTAATCAAAATGATATTAAATACATAGAGTTACATGGTTTCGGCGATGCATCTGAATTAGGATTTGGATGCTGTATATATATTCGGATGTTAAGTAACAATGGTACTTATAACTGTAATTTGCTTTGTGCTAAATTAAGGAACTTTGCGCGTCTTTATTATTAACTGAATTGTATGAAAGGGTTAAGAAGTCTATGCAAATTAAGTTTAACAAAGTCAAATTATGGTCAGACTCCAAAATAACTACATAGGGAATAAATTCGTCGCCATTCGTAGCCAACGTAATGAATATTCGAAATCTAAAACTCAAAATGTTCTCAAGGGGTAAGTTTAATCTATTCAGTATACAGTATATAGTAAAGAACTCAAATTGCTTAACTCTAATAAATTGCTTAATAAGCAAAGTTCAATCTAAAACTAAATCCGTTTATCGACGACACCGACACATTACGCGTTGGTTGCAAAAATAATCAGCGTGGAAGTTATGGGTTCCTAAAAACCTCATGAACAAAGTGATCGAACGAATGCACGACGCCCCAACATCAGCACAAGGGGGCATCAATAAGACTTTTCAAAGAATAAACAAACATTTCTTTTGGACACATATGTTTGCTCTAGTGCGGAAATATGTCCTGAAATGCGAAGTGTGTAAAACCACCAAACACCCTTGTTAACACATATTAGTTATAAGTCAATAACCGCATTTTATACACTTACTAGCTGATTACCCGGCGTTGCCCAGGTATTTATTCATCCCAAGGGGTAGAAAAAATAATAATATCTACCTATAAGGTAAAATTGCAGTTTTTAAAATTAAATAAATCGTCATCGAAAACGCAAGTTTTACTGAAAATAGCAATCTTCTAAATTTAAAAGGTAGATCCGTCGAAATGAGTGCTATCCGTGGGATAAAAACTGTTTCACACTGTCCCCTTTCTGCCAAGATAGTCGATCCAAGTATATTGCCCGGCATCTCTTTTACGTATAGTCTTGTGCCGTTGCAAAGTTTTGGCGAGTCGATAAACCGTAGTAAAATGATTGGAGATCAAATCGATGTAAATTTAATATAACCATTAAATACGGCTACTAATCTACCTTTTACAATTTGAAGTAGGGGCCAAATCAACACTAATATCGGTCATCCCCCCCCCCTCTGTTATCGACCCCATCCCCCAAGAGCTGTCTTACCATCACCATTCAACTCAGCGACCCCGAAAACCATAGAATCAACTCTAATATCGAACAGCCACCCCCTGCGGGAATATAACTCACCCATAGGAGTGTACTTCCAGCACTATTCGTCTCGGCGATACCGAAAACGGTGGGTCCGACCCTAAAATCGCCTACCACGCCTCCCCGAGCCAAAAAACCTACTACCCCCCACTGTTTGATTCCACATAGTAAATAATATGTATACCAAATTTGGTTGAAATTGGTCAAGGCGTTCCAGAGCTAGTTAAGCACAAATATATATATATATATATATATATACAAATATACAAACAAATAAATTCTCTACTTTATATAAATAGATAGATAGATATTAATAACCTGGAATATTGTTCGTATTGCAATATTTCTGCACATTGCACAAGCTCATAATATTCTCTTTTATTTTCTTTATTTACAATCACCTTAGCTGCAATAGCAACAGTCAGCACATCAAATAATTTATTTTTTTGTTTTCTTCTCCGCATCATTTCTTGTATAGAAATTTGATGTATAGAATTTACGTGCACCTTACAATTTAGCTATGTAAGCAATTTGTTTATTATAATTCAATAATTATTTTATGATAATGTAAGCAATTTTTTATCTATTAAATAATGGTGAATAAAATTTACTGAATATTCAGATATCGTTTAACTACCAAATGGTGTATTCCATTTTGCGATTCTCCAATATTGATTTACCTAGTACTGCACTAGTTACATTAAAGTAGTCACGGTACAAGAACTGTGATCTAACACTATTGGCAGTAAAAGCACTGTCAACAACCCTAATGTCTCCTTAAGACCGTACATGGGTCAACAAAACACCTCGGTAAGACCGTTTCAACGGCTTTACATGGATTTGATTGGGTCTTTCCCACGATCAAAGGCTGGTCACATCGGATTGCTAATTGTCTTAGACCATTTTACAAAATTCCACTTTCTGCTGCCGCTAAAGAAATTCGTCGCGAAGACCCTCATTGAATATTTGAGAAACCACATTTTTCCCACCTTCGGAGTAACTGAAACCATTCTTACTGACAACGGAGTACAATTTAAATGTTAGGATTTTAAAAAACTATTGGCCACATACGGTGTGAAACATACGTACACGGCACTTTATTCCCCGTAAGCGAATGCGTCGGAGCGAGTAAATCGATCCTTGATCGCTGCCATTCGAACCTTCCTCAGGGATGACCAGTCAGGCTGGAATTTGAACCTCTGTCACGTAAGCTGTTTACTGCGGAGTTCTGTACATGCTTCTACGGGATTTTCGCCTTACTTTCTGACGTTCGGCCAGAATATGATGGTGCACGGTGACAGTTATGAACTCCTGCGGAAATTAGACTTACTGGAACCAGATACCAGACCAGATACCTTTGTCCCCCAAGAGAAAGGTTTGGGCCAGATCCGTAGTAAGGCAAAATATCAAATGAAATGGGCTTATGAGGTTAATGACTTTCACATAGGGCAAGAAGTTTATCGGCGCAACTTCGCGCAAAGTAATTGGCAGAAAGGATTCAACGCAAAGTTAGCGCCAACTTTCTTGAAAGCTCACATTAAGGGGAAATTGGGAGATTGCTACTATGCCTTGGAGGACCACCATTTGCGACAGTAATCGTTTTCTCAGCCTTTTCGAGGCTTCGAGATGGTAACCCCGAAAAGCCTGCTTTGTGGAGGCTACTTTTGTTCCTTTTTTTTTTGCACCCTGTTGGTGGGCGGCCCAAGTCGCCTACTTAGCAAAAATGCGAGAGAATGAATGATTGCAGCATACCTGAGTATTGCGATGACTCTTTGGTTTCGTTGTGTTTTTGCTTCCTTCCCACATATGCATCAGAAGTTGCATTTCATAACCCTATCGAAAACTTGTAACGTGTTTCGCTCGGGTGACGCTTGCCGGTCACCCAGTGTTCATGGGGCAGATTGTTACAAATTAAAAAGATTGTTATATTTCGGTTTAATTATATATAATTTATTTATGATATTCTACTTATTATAACTTATACTAGGGATATTACTAGGCCAAATTATGACGTCAGTCGGTATCGGTCAGTTAGTCGGTGCTACGTCGGGGGGTAGCGGATTGGAGGTGTTAGCCTCAGTAAGCGAGATATAGCGCTCTATATTTCGACACTATAGGGTGTATCACGTATATCAGCATTTCCCTCGCGACTTTATCAGCATACAACGCATTACACTGCATGAGAGTGTAATACGTTCGTTATCTGTCGAGTTTAGGATCTGCCTTGCGGAGCACAACACATCACAGCCTTATCTTCATCAACCTGTAGGATAGAAGAAGCACCAAACCAGATAAGTGATAAGCAAATACCATACATGATTTATGTTATGCGTCTTATCACCAAAATGTAAAATACAAAAACCATAGAGATAAGACTTATGATATGCGTATCGTTTTATCACCAATCACACTAATGTAATATACGCCATATCCCACATAGAAATTTATATGACTTCAATGTATATTTAGTTTTAGATTTTAGTATAAATAAGAGGAATTGAAATAAAATTGTACACTTCAAAAAAGTCAGTCTTTGAATTAACTACTGATTCCCCCTACTCAAGGTAAGGGTCAATAGTTAACATCACAAACATGAAGCTGCATTGAATATCGATTCCCCCCACCAGTGGTAAGGGTCAGTATTTCAAGGCAACTTCAACATTGGTCCTTCGAGCCGGATAGGAACCATTCTTCCAAGGAAGAATATCAAGCGTTTGGCACGGCTAAAACAGTGTCAAATCAAGCAAAGCGTTTGGCACGGCTAAAACAGTGTCAAATCAAGCAAAGCGTTTGGCATTATCAAAAGTGTCCAGCCGCAAGCAACATATAAAAATAATTCTCCAAAATGGAAATGGACGATGCAAACGCAAACACTCTGGAAAGAAAACAAACAATGGGACGATCCGGCAAGTAAAAACGTAGCAGAGAAATGGACAGAATTCAAGAAGGGGCTTGACGGCGTAGAAAAAATAAAAATGCAAAGATGGTTCAAATTCACAACAAGTCAGACATTGCAGCTACACGGGTTTTGTGATGCATCTAATAAGGCATATGCAGCAGTGATATACGCATGAACAATTTCACCCACTGTGCAATACATACAACAGTATTAAAAGCAAAATCTAAGGTGGCCCCTTTGAAACATCACACAACAATCCCGAGACTGGAACTCTGTGGTGCACTACTTCTGGCAAATTTGATGACACAAACCGAACGAGCACTTGGAATTGACAACATAGAAAAGTACACCTGGACAGACTCCGAAATTGTTTTGGCAAGGATTAAAGGAGGGCACCATCGATGGAAGACATTCGTAGCAAATCGCGTTTCGGAAGTCAACAAACTGATCGACCCAAAGAGCTGGCAACACGTTAAGACACATGATAATCTAGCGGACATAGCTACAAAAGAGACGACCGCTATAAAACTACGACTAAACAACCTATGGTGGTTCGGCCCTGCCTGGCTCAAAGGCAGAACAATGCCTCAGACGGACAAAACTATAGAAACCACGCTTGAACTCAGGGCCAAGGGGAAAACCATTACAATAAACGCCCGGATCATTGATCAAGATGACATCATTTCAAGGTTTTCCAATTTTCAACACCTCTTAAAGGTAAAAGCATGGTGTCAACGTTTTATAAGGAACAGCAGACCTGGTGTCAGCAGCAAAAATCACGGCTTACTAACAGCTACGGAAATCAAAGATGTGAGAATATCCATAATCATCATGGTTCAAAAACAGGAATTTCCTGAGGAATGGGACCAGCTTAACCAAGGCAAATGTGTTGGCAAACTGAAACCATTCATAAAAAATGGAATAATAAGGGTAGGAGGACGTCCGGAAAAATCAGAATTAATATACGAAGCAAAGCACCCGATTCTTCTTCCATACAAGTATCCTCTTACATCAATGATCATAGACCACTCCCACACAGCAACAACGCATGGTGGTAGACAAGCGACACTGGCCCACACCAGACAGGAATATTGGATCATCAATGCAATAAGCGCCGTGAAACAACGATTGCATAGGTGCGTCACATGCTTTAAAACAAATGCTAGACCACTCAAGCAAAAAATGGGGAATTTGCCAAAACCACGAGTTACAATGAGCAAACCATTTACCCACACTGGAGTAGATTACGCAGGCCCTATATCACTTAAGCTTGCGAAGGGACGAGGCTCAAAGAGCTACAAGGATTACATTGCTGTGTTCATCTGTCTAGCTACAAAGGCAATACATCTGGAAGTGGTCAGCGACTTAACAGCAAAGGGATTCTTAGCAGGGCTTTCAAGTTTATGCGGTCGACGAGGAAGAATTTCCCATTTATATAGCGATAATGGTACAAACTTTGTATCAGCAAATAAAATACTAGATTCATTCTCCAATAAGAAAGGCTCGGCTTACAACAACGATATTCAGAGAGAATTAACAAATTTATCCATTGACTGGCATTTCATACCGCCGTCGTCTCCCCACTTCGGGGGGCTATGGGAAGCTGGAGTGAAATCTGTAAAAACCAATCTCAAACGCATTCTGGAAAACGCCCTACTATCATACGAAGAGCTTTCAACATTACTGATAAAAATGGAAGCATGTCTTCAGCAGTCGCGTGTAAAAAAGCAGCCCATTTGGACTACGTTAATTACACTTCTGAAGAAAACCTTGTTAAGTTTCGATTAGCAAGAAACAGATCAAACGCTATTTTGAAAAGGTCAAATATAATATTTGACCTTAAGATTCGAGATAACATGCGAAAAGTTTTGAATACTGATTCAAACAGTCGAAGCTCATTTCATTCATTTGCTGCATTGGTTAAAAGAAACTTTGCAGACAATACAACGTCTATTCCATCTTTATTTCATAATGGTATTCATTATAGAACTGATATTAAGAAAGCAAATCTCTTAGCTTCTCATTTCGCTGGTGCGTCTACCCTTCCTTTAACTAACCAAAGCCCTCCAATTCTCCAAAATCTAGGCCCAGGTATGTCTAAAATCTATTTCCGGAAACGGGTTGTTTCAAAGATTCTTAAAGAACTTGACCCTAATAAAGCGACTGGCCCAGACGGTATTCCGCCATTAGTATTGAAATGATGTCATCATACTTTGGCAAAACCGCTTAGCAAATTATTTCATCTCTCAATGATGGTGGTGTTTTTCCATCAATTTGGAAAATAGCAAATATTCAACCCGTTCCGAAAAAAGGTGATAAATCGGCACGAACTACCGTTCAATTGCTTTGTTGTCGGTTCTATCTAAGGTAATGGAATCTATCATTAATTTCGAATATTCTTTTATCCGATGCATGACTCATTGTTTGGAGCGAAGCATTGAAAACTTAGGTGAATCAAGCGTTGTTTCCTTAGATATTTCTAAAGCTTTTGATAGAGTTTGGCATGATTGTCTTATTAATAAGATTCGTGCGCTGAACTCACACTCCTCTCTCATTACATGGATTGAGAATTATTTATGGAACCGTAAAATAAAAGTTGTATTAAATGGTATATATTCAGATTCACATGGGATCAACTCTGGCGTGCCTTAAGGATCATCTTTGTCGCCCACGCTCTTCTTGATGTATATCAACGACCTGTTGTCTTCTACAACCTGTGATATCCATTCATTTGCTGATGATACAACACTATCGGCTTCCATTGAGTTTGTCAGTCAAAAAGAATGTAATTCTCGTTTGATAGGTTCGCGTGAATTAATGAATTCGGTCGAACATTCAAGTCATTCTTGATTGGGGCAGATCTAATAGAGTAGAATTTAACCCAAATAAATTTAAGTCTTGCCTTTTTTCTCAGAAGACAGTTCAACATTACGTTTCACCTGTTATTAATGGTGCCCATAATGCGAGATCAGATTCTCTTAAGTTGTTAGGTTTAAAAGTATCTAGTGATCTTTCCTGAAAAGAACATATTTATGAAATTTCAAAAAGAGCTAGCCAATGTTTGGGCTTCATAAGACGTTGTAACTTCTACTTCACTCCCTCAGAAGTATTACGATTATATAAATCTTATGTTAGACCAATTTTAGAATTTAATTCATATATGTGGGGTGGGGCTCCAAAATCTCATTTGGTTCATCTTGATGGAGTTCAAAATAGAGTTATACGTTTGATAAACGATGTATCCATTACTTCGTCTCTTGATACTTTGGAGCACAGACGAAATGTAGGAGCTTTATCTGTTTTCTACAAATTCTACAATGGTAGATGTGCTTTAGAAACCCGTTCTCTAGTTCCAGGTCCTTTTGTGAGTAACGTAAATACTCGTTTAAGGTCCACTCAAAATATATTTGCCTTAAAACTTTTTTCTTGTAGAACCCAACATTTTAAATCGTCCTTTTTTCCGAGAGTCTCTTCGATGTGGAATCAATTGGCAGATCCCGTGTTTCCCGATTCTTATAATCTGCAGGCCTTCAAATGAGGCCTTAACAACTTCCTGAAGGATGAAGGTTGAAGTGCTCATACGCTTTTTATTGAATATAAAATATATAATTTTTTTAAAAAAGAAAAAAAAAAAAATTCATTATTATCTACATTATTTTTAAAATTTTCTTGGTCTGCCCTCTACCAATAATTAAAAATGAACTGCCAATCACCACAAGGAAAGCAGTGGAAGAAACACATAAACCTGACGCCACAAGGGAAAAGGTGAAAGAAACACCTCCGATTGAGAAAACTTGCGAAAACGCCTGTGTTAATGTGGTCTCCAGTAGGTCTACTGCGTATTCCGATCTGAAAATAAAACCGATTTGAAAGTTGAATAACAAACCGCGTAGTCCGATTTTTAGAAATTAGTTGTCGGAAAATATTATTGATAATAAAGGCATTCCATACTTTGGTTTTTTTCTCGTACTGCGTATTCCGATATTCAAACTAAATTAGATATCAAAAGTGTTTCCGATAATGCATAACCCATACAAAAAATTTAAGTTAATATTATTTTGTTCACCTTTTGAGTGGCAAGCTTGGAAATAGACCCTTTCTTGGCTTAGCGACCACACAAAAGAATCGTGAGACGATCCACTAAAACGACACATTTACGGATTTAATGGTCATTTTATGATCACATATCTAAAAATAGAGTATAAATGGTTGAAATACGCCTAGACAATATTACTATTTAAACAAAATATTACCACCATGGCGTTGATACTATGTTTAAGTTTTCGATTAAAGAAAAGGTTTTCATTTTCGTGTGGCCGAATCAATTGTATATGTGTTCCATCTATAGAACCTATTACATTGGGAATTCTATAATTTTCATAGAAATACCTTTTCGCTTCTTTTTTTTCAGTTGGAGACATCCATTTTATCCATTTAGGACAAATTGTATTTTCAATGGCTTCGGAAATTTCGTTCAATACCTCCGACATGCTCTGTTGAGAGAACGTAATAAAAAGGTCCTCCCCCACACTCAACTGATATCCACCCTGAGCGTAAAATCAAAGCGCTGCGGCCAGCTTTTTTTTTAGTACATAGGAAAACGATTCTTTTGATAAGTAAAACACCTTGATTTTGAAAATTAACTAAATTTTTGTCTTTATTCACAAAAATAATTTGACATTACAAATCAGATCGAAATATGACAACATTTTGATTTGATCTGAAAACTTTACACATTACCGATTCATATTCAGATCAGATTTAAGTTTCAGATCGGTTTTATTTTCAGATCGTAATACGCAGTAGACCTACAGGCCAGCACGTCCTAATGTGCCCATGGCATCGACTTCAAGGCAGGGCAAGCATAAAATTCGTCCAATTGGTCCAACCTGGTTTAACACCGAAAGGCCCACGATGCTCCCCAAGGCAAAACGATGCAAACTTGGCCAATTACTACTCAGCTCACTACTCGTAATGTCTTTCGTGAGCACTGGACACTGCGGTTACGAAATAAAGTAATTTAACTCCGGTTAATACATCGAAGGAATATGGGATTCAAACCTACTAATCATCTGGAGTTATTTCGACATACTGGAGTCAGAAAGATATGAACTTTTCAAGGTTACGAGGTCATGGAGATTCCAAACAACATATTAGCTGTCGACTACACTAGACAGCTATATTTTAAATTAGCCGAAAAGGAATTAAACTCGTGCAGTCACACTAAAAACTCAACAACATGGGTTTGCATACCATCAACACTCAGAAGAATTACTGACAACTCGAGTTGCATAATAAACAAGCTATTTCAAAGGTACAACAAAACGCGGTGCCCTACTAGAAATATTAAGATAACAAGTCTGCTATGGAAACAGCTTATAGAGAAATACTTGGATGTTTATCGCTCCTATACTGACGGAAGTTGCCGCATATTGCGAGGGAGTCCAAAGAGAGATAACTCTCCGATTCACCGAAGACTGTCACATCGAGACATCACAAAATATAATCAAGCCCGAAGTGTTTGGGGAATTTCACGTTGTCCAATCACACTTTCATAACGTTAACATGTCGTTGCTTTACCCCACCCTAAAGAACTCCACTGATGAAGGCTATGAGCCTCCAAGAATCGTTGGAGAAACCATCATAAAACAGTCCGAAGATACACTCAGTAAGGCAATTTGTAATCTTAAGGACGAACTGGAAATCACGGTGTGGAAGTCATTCAAGGGACATCCGGTTACACATGTCAGCATAGCTCTAGCTATACTCATCATTGCAGCCTTGACATGCAAGGTCTCGAAAACCCAAAACTACTTCACCTTCGGACATCGAGCTCCAACCAGTGCCGCCACCAAAACGGAAACAATGGCAGGAATCAGATTTCAACACATTCGTAATCGGGGGGGAAATGTGCAGTCTGCACATGCCAAAGTTACGTATCACGTACATCTGCATTTCCCACGCGACGTTATCAGCATACAACGCATTACACTGCATGAGAGTGTAATACGTTCGTTATCTGTCGAGTTCAGGATTTGCATTGCAGAGCACAACACATCACAGCCTTATCTTCATCAACCTTTAGGACAGAAGAAGCACCAAACCTGATAAGTGATAAGCAAATACCATACATGATTTATGTTATGCGTATGGTCTTATCACCAAAATGTACAATACAAAAACCATAGAGATAAGACTTATGATATGTGTATCGTCTTATCACTCAATGTATATTTAGTTTTAGATTTTAGTATAAATAAGAGGAATTGAAATAAAATTGTACACTTCAAAATGTCAGTCTTTGAATTAACTACTGATTCCCCCTACCCAAGGTAAGCGTCAATAGTTAACATCACAAACACGAAGCTGCATTGAATATCGATTCCCCCACCAGTGGTAAGGGTCAGTATTTCAAGGCCACTTCAACAACAGTAGTGGCCCCGTCTAGCCAGCGGTGTGCCTCTAATGTTATTTCCGGACTCGGTTCGATCACTAGAAGAGTGACGCGGAATTTATCAGGACTGCATTGTCCCTGGTGCACTCTGTAAAAAGTGCGGGTAGTGGAACAGAGTTCCACGCGGTGTGAGTAAATGTCGTTGGCAATGGACTTCGGTCAGGGTTACTCCACCACCGTTCAGTGGTTCGTGGCGGTCTTTATCCGTTTGAATTTTTGAAGACCGATGGGGAATTATATTGGCGCTGATTTGGAAAAGTAAGATTTGCATACAATTTGTTGCTTTTCTCAGCTCATATATTATTTCGTATAATTGCCTTATACAAATCTTCCCCTCGTTTGTCTCAAAAATGTTTGACCAACCGCACCCTTGAACCTGTGTGTCAGTGTTCGGTCGGTATATTAGCTCAAGACTTCTCCGTGGTTCTAATATCGGATATCGGATTCTTGACTGAGCGATCGGTGTACATAGACCATGATATTCGCGAGTTTTTATGAAAAAAAAAAATCTTTTCCCTCGCCTGGGCGGATTTGATCTTGTGTATGTTGGCTTTCCGGCCAATTGGGTCCGATGTGGTAGGCGACGGCAATATGCCTTTATAGAAATTAACTGGGGGTTTGAAATAAGGATTTTTGTCTTGTCCTTTATGTCTTTCGGATTTTTAAAAGAAGTGCTTATACTAATAAATATAAAGAAATTTACAATATCTATGCTTAATTGTGATTGTAGTGTTATAATGTATACTATGTGACCACATAGGATTAAAATTTTCCATATATCAATATATATATATATTTTTTTTTTTTACTAATTCTTAATTAAATTGCGGGGCAGGCCTACGAAACGCATCGGTGTGGCGGCGGTGCCTTTGACCCGTGGGGCGGCGTGACACAGCCTTGATAATTCGTTGGCTGTTAGTGGCCGTCGTGGTGGCGTGGGTTTCCTCTTCCACTCCCGTGTTCTGAGCTGTCCGGATGATGTGCGGTGTGGGGGAGTTGGCACTGGGGCTGGTCGGGTACGGCGGCGCCTGGCTGTTTGTTTCGTCGTCGTGGTGAATTGCACCGTCTCGTTGGGCATGTTGACCGCGACTGATCGTTCGATTTCTATTTTGTCCATACCTGCGACATCGGGATTTTTGATTGGTGGTTGTTTGGTAATTGTTTGCAATCTTTGATGTGTGCGGTTATGGTCTTTTCGCTCTCACCTTCCAAGGTATAGATTACTGGTGAGAGTTTCTTTTTTATTAAGTATGGTCCGATAAATCCGGGGGCTAGAATTGGTTGGCTGCGGACGAGAGAGGGCGGTGGCGGTAGTAAACCAGTTCGCCTACCTAAGGGGCCCATGGTCGTCGCCGTAGGTCATAACAGTGCTTTTGCTTCTTCCGTACCAGTACGATAGGTGTGCTATATGGGCTTCGGGATGGTTCTATCTTCCCTTCCGCCAGCAATTGGTTAATCTCGGTATTAATGACCGCCTGCATTACTGGGCTTGTGGGCATGTATCTTTGCTTGAATGGTCGGTGGTGCTTCCACCGGATCTCGTGTTCGGTGACGGTGGTTAATCCTGCGAGACGCTCGAAGGTAGGTAATTCTTCGGCTAGTAGTCTATTAAATGTTTCTGCCTCGGTTGACAAATTTCGCAGTTTCGGTGGTATGGGCTCGCTTTGGGCGGTTATAACATCACTACCTCTATTTATAGTAAAACCGTGTTTCACTAGGAAATCTGTACCGATGAGGAAGTTGTCCATCAAGTTTGGTATGTCAACAAATTCTTCGTGGAACGTCCACTTTCCCCATCGTATGGCAAGTGTGTATGATTGGTGGGCAGTGACGGTGGATTTGTCCGCTAGCGAGAACGTGACCTCGATCGGATGGGCTGGTATGTTGGCGGATATGCAAATATTTCGGATGTCTTTGCCTATGCATGATCTGCCTGTCCCGGTATCAATCACTGCGTTATATGGTTGATGGCAGAAGTCGATTGGTAGAGTGTACGAGGTGAGACTAGGGGTAGCGGTATCGGGGGCGTCTAACGTCTCACTGGGTTTGGACGGCCTGGTGGCGTTTCCCGCTAAGCATCAACAGTATTTGTATTCCATTGGTTCCGCAATACGAGCAATTGGTCCCGGCTGGTCGCAGGTCCAGCAGCAGGTTCTGCGGTTATACTCGGGATTGGGTAGTGATGACGCTGGATAGAGTTGTGGTGGTCCACCGTCATTTGGTTGGGCGGTCTGTAGTTGCGGCTGGTAGGTATGTACTGCCGTTTGGTGTGGCGGTGTGGTTTGGTGATACAATGCCTCTATAGGGTGAGTGACTTGCATCTGTTGGTAGTATGCCTGGATGGTCGCTCGGTGCAGCGGCGCACTTGGGTGGCACTGTGGCGTGGCTTGCCGGTAAGACGCGGGGGCTGATCGAAATGGAGGTCGAGGCATCGGTGTGTTTGGTCGGGCGGTCTGTAGTTGCGGCTGGCAAGTATGTACTGCCGTTTGGTGTGGCGGTGTGGTTTGGTGATACAATGCCTCTGTCGAGTGAGTGACTTGTATCTGTGGGTAGTATGCCTGGATGGTCGCTCGGTGCAGCGGCGCACTTGGGCGGTATGAGGCATCGGTTGGTCGGGCGGCCTGCCCTTGTGGTTGGTAGGCCATGAGGGCCGACTGAGGCAGAGGTGCAGCTGGGCGGTACTGTGGCGTGGCTTGCCGGTAGGGCGCGGGGGCTGATCGGAATGGAGGTCGTGACATCGGTGTGTTTGGTTGGATAGCCGGGGATTCATTTTGCAGATGTTCGAACTCTTCGACCAGTGTGGGGAGTTCCGGTATTGTGGAAAATTCTCGCCTTTTTACATAGTGGCGGTACTCGGGACGGAGATTATCATAAATCTGGTCGAGTTTTCCTTCGGTTGTGAGTGTTGTTTGCCATATCATCAATGCCTGTATCGCTGTGATGAACTCCTTCCCTTTTTCCTTCGCTGTTTGCGTTCGACTCCATATTTGGTCACGGAGATGAGTGGAGAACCGGAAGGGGAGGAAGAACTTCCGAAGTTCGGTGCTGAATTCGTATCAAGTACCCACGAGTTCCTTTTTATTCCGATACCAGGTCAAGGCGGTCGCTTTGAGTAGCGCCGGTAGTGTGCGGACGATGCGGTCGAGTGGGACCTGATAGCGCTCAGCTAATTATTCCACTCGCTCCAAAAATTCGAGTGGGCTTCCAGAACCATCACACCGTACGTTCCGCCGACGCACTTTGTCCATAACCTCAGCGTCGGATATGCGATAGACGGTAGCTGGAGCCTCATCGACTGGTCGTTTTGCTTCCATCGGGGAGAGGGATATTGTTGGTATAATCGGCGGTATCAATTGGTGGCCTTCATATTTAGCGGGGGTTATGGAGGCGGTCAGGTCGTCACACGACTTGTGTTTGAATTTATTTTTGGGTGTCGCTTTCACCACTTTGATATATTACTTTTGCTACTACTATCATTTGCTACAAACATACGTTGCTGCTAAAATAGTGTATGCTACGGGCGGTCGGTGGAATGATGTGGACGAAAACTCCCTGCTCGGGCGCCAAATTTGTAACGTGTTTCGCTCGGGTGACGCTCGCCGGTCACCCAGGGTTCATGTAGCGGATTGTTACAAATTAAAAAGATTGTTATATTTCGGTTTAATTATATATAATTTATTTATGATATTCTTAAAATCTACTTATTATAACTTATACTAGGGATATTACTTGGCCAAATTATGACGTCAGTCGGTATCGGTCGGTTGGACGATGCTACGGCGGGGGGTAGCGGATCGGAGGTGTTAGCCTCAATAAGCGAGATATAGCGCTCTATATTCCGAGTGATGGGCATAGGGTTTCGCGGAGGGATTTTACGCTGACGTTGCGAATTCCCAACTGGGGTCGGGTGGTGCCACACAACTGGTGGTTGGTATGGGTGACGTGTCACTCGTACCGCTTTGGGTTGGGCAGCTAGCCCTATCGGAACGCACGCGGGAGAAGCTTGGTGACGACCAGGCTACAGATTAGTGAAGTCGCAAGTCGGAGGTTCAACAGTAGTGGCCCCGTCTAGCGAGCGGCATGAAAAAAAAATATCTTTTCCGCTTTCCGGCCAATCGCTCATGCTATGTGCTATTGGGTCCGATGTGGTAGGCGACGGCAACATGCCTTTATAGAAATAAACTGGGGAGTACATTTCTAAAAAAAAAATTTGCTCCTACGGGGATTCGATCCCACGTACTTCGGATCGGCAGCTGGGGGTATCTCCATGGCGCTACTGTGCTATATGTCAGTCGTAGTGCCAAACGTGTATATTAGCGTAGTCGTATGGTTTGTGACGAAGTGTTTTTGCTGTCGGCGTCGAAAAACACTTCGTTACAATCTATTAATAGCCTGTCTGGGTTGGTACAAATTCCAGTATTGGAATGTTCGTGTTTTTGTTAATGGGTTTCATGTGTCAAGGATGCCGTGTAGACAACATCTTACTTAAACTTCGTACTCGCTAAGCGTAGAACTCCATTGCACCACTACTAGCATGCAACTCGTTGTTATCACTCAATGGGTATGGAGAGCATTAAGAAGAGACAATTAGAAAAACTATGTGAGGAAGGAAGAAGATGAAGAAAAGACAACCGGTCATACCTTCGACTGAAAAGAAAGCAGAAATTTTTAAGTCATGAGAATCATGTTAATAACTCTTAGGACATTCAGAAACTAACTTTTAACATACGCGGTCGTCACGACGCTTAAGTACGGTTACACTAGTAAAATGGCCGCTTCGTTTTCTGCTCCCATTTTTTGTTCAGTTCAACTAGTACAAAAATTTTTAATTTGAAAAATGGTTTTTATTTGTTTGTGAAAATTGTTGCTTTTTGTAATGTTGTTGATCAAGTAATGCTTTCACCAGAAATTGTGTAAAAAGAGAATATATATATTTTACGACATTGAGTCGGAAACTTTTGCGACACGCGGTCGTCCAGAAAATTTAGTGCGGCCACGCAAGAAAATGGGGTATCTTTCCTCCATTTTTGTGGTGCGCGGAAATTAAATTTTAATCATTAACTCGTAAAAATGAGTTATTATTTTGTGAAAAATGGTGACTAGCGCTTAACAGTGCAACACCATAAAAACATTTTGTAAAAGAAATTATATGAATTTTACGGCATGGAATCGGAAACTTTTGCGACACACGGTCGTCGCGAAAATTTAGTGCGGCCAGGCCAGAAAATGGCGTATCGTTCTCCCATTTGTTTTGGCTGAGACTGAATAAGAATTAATGTTAAACAAAAAAAAAACATATTTTTTTATGAAACACTGAACACTTAAATGAAATTTTATGACATTGAATCGGAAACTTTAGCGAGACGTCGCGAAATTTTAGTACGGGTCACATGTCACTACAAGATGGCTGCCCATGTACACACTTGTGTTCCTGCACATCGGCGAGGTTGATAAACCGGTATCTGATTTGCTAAAAGACGGAAGTAGCACAGTATCATAGCCATTTTTTTTGGCTTCCTGGATACGCCATGAGGGACTGGATGTGGTAAAGGAGTCCCCACCCCTTACCTACCGGAAGCGGTAGCAAAGCGGGAACGCCACCATCAATATTTATTGGATTTTTTTTGTGGATTTCGATCCATTCAACTATTGTTATAATAATATTTATGCTGGAACTCATCCTTAATAGTTTTAGTTTTACAGAAAAAAAGAATCAACTTTGGTTTTGTTTGACAGAAGAAAAAAATTAAGTTACATGATACTTAGGGTTCAACAAATCGGAAATTCGGAACCGGATTACGATTCGTTATAGATAAATAACTATTTTTTTCCAATAGTATTGGTCACCTGCCTCGTTGAAATTCGCCAGCGCTGCCGGAGGACACGTGATGGTTTACCAAGTAAGTGGAATTATGCTTCCTTTAAATTTTAGCTTGTTTTTTTTGTTAACTTTGGTTTCAATTGAACCTCGTTTGGGCTTCACCCAAATTGAGCACATATGTACCCATGGAATTGTTTTCCTTTTTCTCTGATCTCTCCCACTCAAGCAGAGTACACATAAGTACACAAGGAATTAGATTAGTTTGCATTTCCCATTAGGCATAACTGAAAATTGCATTTAATTTTTTTAATCATTGGCAGAAAGGGTTAAACGCAAAGTTAGCGTCAACTTTCTTTAAAGCTCGCATTAAGGGGAAATTGGGAGATTGCTACTATGCCTTGGAGGACCACCAAGAGAAAAGTTTGGGTACTTTCCTCGCCGAAGGCATTAAACAGTAGCCATTTGCGACAGTAACCGTTTTCTCAGCCTTTTCGAGGCTCCGAGATGGGAAACCTTGAAAACCCTGTTTTGTGGAGGCTACTTTTGTTATATTTTTTTTTACTCGACACCCTGTTGGCGGGCGGCCCAAGTCGCCTACCTAGCAAAAATTCGAGAGAATGAATGATTGCAGCACACATGAGTATTGCGATGACTCTTTGGTTTCGTTGTGTTTTTGCTTCCTTCCCACATATGCATCAGAAGTTGCATTTCATAGCACTATCGAAAGCTATTAATAGCCTGTCTGGGTTAGTACAAATTCCAGTAGTGGAATGTTCGTGTTTTTGTTAGTGGGTTTCATGTGTAGCAACAAAGGGTTGACAACATTTTACTTAAACTTCGTACACTCTAAGCGTGGATTTCCATTGCACCACTACTAGCATGCAACTCGTTGTTATCACTCAATGGGTATGGAGAGCATTAAGAAGAGACAATTACAAAAAATATGTGAGGAAGGAAGGAAGGGAGGAAGATGAAGGTTGACCCAATGTGCGTATTGTCGACAAGCAAAGAAAAGACAACCGATCATAACTTCGACTGGAAAGAAAGGATACATTTTTAAGTATTGAAAATCAAGTTAATAATTCTTACGACATTCAGAAAGTAACTTTTGACATACGCGGTCGTCGCGACGCTTGAGTACGGTCACGCTAGTAAAACGGCCGCTTCGTTGTCTGCTCCCATTTTGTGCTCAGTTCAACTAGTACAAAATTTTTTAATTTAAAAAATGGTTTTTATTTGTTTGTGAAAATTGTTGCCGAGCAAGTAATGATTTCACCAGAAATTGTGTAAAAAGAGAATATATATATTTTACGACATGAGTCGGAAACTTTTGCGACACGTGGTCGTCCAGAAAATTTAGTGCGGCCACGCAAGAAAATGGGGTATCGTTCCTCCATTTTTGTGGTGCGCGGAAATTAAATTTTAATCATTAACTCGTAAAAATGAGTTATTATTTTGTGAAAAATGGTGACTAGCGCTTAACAGTGCTACACCATAAAAACATTTTGTAAAAGAAATTATATGAATTTTACGGCATGGAATCGGAAACTTTTGCAACACACGGTCGTCGCGAAAATTTAGTGCGGCCAGGCCAGAAAATGGCGTATCATTCTCCCATATTTTTTTTGGCTGAGACTGAATAAGAATTATTAATGTTAAACAAAAAAATAACATGTTTTTTTGTGAAACACACTTAAATGAAATTTTATGACCTTAAGTCGGAAACTTTAGCGAGACGCGGTCGTCGCGAAAATTTTAGTTCGGGCCACATGTCACTAAAAGATGGCTGCTCATGTACACACTTGGGTTCCTGCACATCGGCGAGATTGATAAACCGGTATCTGATTTGCTAAAAGACGGAAGTAGCACAGTATCATAGCCATTTTATTTTTTATTTTTAAATTCTTGGATACGCCATGAGGGACTGGATGTGGTAAAGGAGTCACCACTCCTTAACTACCGGAAGCGGTAGCAACGCGGGAACGCCACCATCAATATTGATTGGATTTTTCTGTGGACTTCGATCCATTCAACTATTGTAAAAATAATTGTTATAATATTTATACTGGAACTCATCCTTAATAGTCTTAGTTTTACAGAAAAAAGAAAGAATAAATAATTATTTTTTTTCAATATTATTGGTCACCTGCCACGTCTAAATTCGCCAGCGCTGCCGAAGGACACGTGATGGTTTACCAAGTAAGTGGAATTATGCTTCCTTTAAATTATAGCTTGTTTTTTTTCTTGTATCTTTGGTTTCCATTGAACCTCGTTTGGGCTTCACCCAAATTGAGCACATAAGTACCCACGGAATTGTTTTCTTTTTTCTCTGGTCTCTTCCACTCAAGCTGAGTGTATTAGTTTTTTTAAGTTTTGTAACTATAAGTACACTAGACATTAGATTAGTTTGCATTTCCCATTAGGCATAACTGCAAATTGTATTTAACTTTTTTATTGTTGTTAAATTGGAAATAATTAAATGAAACATTATAATGAATGGTAATTAAGTCTTCCTAATTCATCTTATCTCCCAAATCTTCTTCTCTCCAATGGGAAATCCGAGCCTCGTGGGGAAGAATTCTGATTTTTATTGTCTTTAGGATCTGATCAACTTATGAATGTGACATGTGAAAGGTCGAATCGGTGCGTTCACCCGCGCGTCTAATGATGGATACGGTGCTAATTCAGATCCTCAGTGAACTGATCGGTCTAAATCGCCCTCATAAGTGGTCCCAGGAAAACCCACTATTTCTTGGTTGGTTTTGTGTTGTTTTGTGTTTTTTTTTCTCTCCCTCCTTTTTTTGTTTTCTACCCCTTTTCAGATTTAATCCAATAAGTGCACGCAATTAATAAATTTTTTTGTGTAACATGTAATGGTTTGATATGACCGGTAACAACCCCCCCACATCCCGACGAGCTGAAGCTAACACACCGCTTGGCGTGCTCGCAGCCGATCGTCGTCCCAAATCCAAACAACCATGCGCGACTTTCGACGGACGCTGCGACAATCAGATAGAACAAAGGAACGCGAACGAGAAGACGCACACTAGTTAATCTGACATTCGCGCTTGCTTCCGTCTGTCTGTAACCCACCACCAACGCGGCATACATTAGCATTAGTCATGCGGTCTAAACATTGTTGTTTGATAGAATGCACCAGTATTTTATTTGTATGCACCCGCACGTACACCGTTACATCATATTGATCTTTTAATTGGCGCGGAACTTGATGATGAAATTTATTTTGGCAATAAATTAAAAATTTGCAAAGAACTTCCTGCGTTTAAAAAATCGGTTTTCGAATATGTTGTCTGTGGAAAAGACAAAACTTCTACTCAAACACCATCAGTTTCATTGTTATATTGTGATGTTGATGTTCTACGCAAAGAAGTTCAACGCTTTTATCAAATAGAAGATGTGAAAACAAAAAATAATTTTTCAATTGAAGAAAAAGCATGCCAGGTCCATTACGCAAAAAATATACAAAGAGATGTTCATGGTAGATATATACCTATATAGATGACCTATGCTCGGTCGCAAATACCGTAAACGAGGCCAAATCTATCAACGTTAAATTAACTTCATTATTAGCAAAGGGAGGTTTTAAGTTAACAAAATGGATTTGCAATAATACTGAAGTTATTCCTGATCTCGAACGTAACAATCAAAAAATGGTTAGCGTTTTGGGAATGAATTGGAATATTGAAAATGATACAACTCCATTGTCATTAGGAAAAATACAAACTCAATCGTCTTTTAATAAACGAACTGTATTGTCACAAATTTCTCAACTATTTGACCCGCACAAAGGCCTAGTGCCCCAGTAATTTTTATTGGAAAAAAATGTATGCAAAATTTGTGGTCGATTGTGTTGACCGGAACTGACTCAATCAGAATGGACCGATTTTTGTAAGCAGTTAAACAATATGCAAACGATCCAGGTACCTAGGTGTATTGTTAATCAAAATGATATTAAATACATAGAGTTACATGGTTTCGGCGATGCATCAGAATTAGGATTTGGATCCGGAACTTACACGCTGTATATACAGTGGTAACAGTGGTACTTATAACTGCAATTTGCTTTGTGCTAAATCAAGGATCTTTGCGCGTCTTTATTATTAACTGTATGAAAGGGTTAAGGAGTCTATGCAAATTAAGTTTAACAAAGTCAAATTATGATCAGACTCCGAAATAACTATACAGAGAATAAATTCGTCGCCATCAAGTAATGCAACTTCCGTAGCCAACCGAATGTCTCAAATACAAGATATTGCTCCACCCTAGTTATGGGCATACATTCCAACCAATTTGAATCCTGCAGATTTGGTATCGCGTGGATTGTTGCCTTCACAATTAGAAGCGTCATCGCTATGGTGGAACGGTCCTCCATTTTTATCACAGGACGAAGAAAATTGGGATTGGCCCAAAATAACGCTAGCGTATTCAGATGATAATGAATATTCGAAATCTAAAACTGAAAATGTTCTCAACGGGTATGTTAAATCTATTCAGTATACAGTATATAGTAAAGAACTCAAATTGCTTAATAAGCAAAGTTCAACCTAAAACTAAATCCGTTTATCGACGACACCGACACATTACGCGTTGTTGGCCGGCTAAAAAATTCTTCCTTGATGTATAATCAAAAACGGTGGCGGTAGACGATTATGTAGGAAAATAGTTCACGATTGCATTCTATGTTTTCGAACAAAACCGACGTCAATTTACCAACAGATGGGTGAATTTCATTCCGAACGTGTTCAACTATATTGTGCTTTTGACAATGTTGGCATCAACTATTGTGGTCCGTTTAACATTGTTCACTTCCTTCCTAAACATGAGGTTTGCCCTAATTCAAGACCTCTTACACCCATATCGAACGATCCACCCATATCGAACGATCCACCTGCTTATTGGAAGACCCCTCAACTTACTTCCCAAACCATCTTTGCAACATTTGGATTTTAATTGTTTTGCAAGATACCAACGGCTACAATACCATTTTCAAAAATTATGGGAGCGATGGTCAACGGAGTATCTTGCGGAACTACAACATCTTCAAAAATGGTCATAGGCCACTTCAAATGTTCATGTCGGTACCCTGGTCCTTCTTAATGAGGATAATGTTCCACCTCTGAAGTGGGTCATGGGTCGAATTATACAGACTCATGCGGGAAAAGATAATTTTGTGCGTGCTGTGACTGTAAAAACCATTAATGGAGATTTTAAGAGATCAATTACGAAAATTTCTGTTTTTCCGATCGAAGAAGTTTCTATTCAAGCCAATTTAACCAAACTCGTATAATTCACTTTCGTTGTATAAATGCTTTTCTTTTTCTTTCTTTTTCAAAATAATAATACTGTAGCTGAAAATAAAGATTGTTATTTTATTATATGTTAATTATTAACTTTGAAATAGTTTCTTAAATAAAAATATTTCAAGGAGGCCGGAATGTTAATCCAAAACTGATTACTGTCGTTCATTTGAAAACATTTGTGCCACTGAAATTTTCATAATGTCAAAAATAAATCTATTACGTATTTCGTTATTAAAATAAATACTTACTAGAAGATATTATAATAAATCTAGTACAACATTTTTTTATGTACATAAATGACTTCCGGCATCTTGCTTTTCTTTAATAATAAATATTGTACGCTTTATTCAATTGTTGCAAAACAAAAATAAAGTATTTTCACACTCTAAACTTAAATTGCTGTTGTTATTATTACAAATCGAAAAATACAGTCCACTGCTAGTCGTGCAATAAAAAAATATATATGTCGCAACAGGTAGCCAATGGGGTCTTCAAACCAATATACCTCATTGGCTATATACGGCGGTAGTAAGACCCACTCATCTATACGGCGTGACTGTGTGTTGGACTGCCTTAGATATAAAAAAAAACCTTGACCAACTAATCTAAGTCCAAAGAATAGCTAGTATGAGCGAAGCACTTCATACAACGCCGCCGCACTGGAAATTCTCCTCAACCTTACCCCACTCGACATTTCCAGCAGGCAAGGCAGTAGTTGAGTCAGGATTCCAGACAACATGGACTACATCACTCCGCAACTCCAATTCAAGAAAAACTTTCAGGTCACTTTCCCCTCCAGAAAATGCTGGGAAGAAGCCGCTTACCTGGATAATGAACAAACACATTTTTACACAGACTGGTCAAAAACTGATGACGGTGTTGGCGTTGAGAAAACACTCAAAATGTATTAATCTTAGCCTTTTTTCCGTGTTCCTAATTACCACCCTTCATAATTCCAGACTGAAATTAAGGCGATCAATGAAGAATTATCTTGGTTGAAGAGAAAAATCATATCCGCTAAGCATATCCGCACATTCTCCGATAGCCAAGCTGCACTGGAATCCCTGGAATCAGTCTTTACGAATACAATTCAAACCTTTAACTGTCGATCATCTCTTATGGAGATGGCGGAGCACTTCAATAATCACATATGTTGGGTGGCGGGGCACAGAGATATTCCTCGAAACTGTATGGCTGATGAACTCGCAAAATAAGAAACTACACTATGATTCCCTGGGCATGCCAACATACAAACTCATGTTATAACGGGATATTAATCGTAGGTGGTCCAACAGTATAACTAGCTTATCGATAAAGCAGATTCGGTCCAAGCTGGATCCGAAGCGTTCCAAGTGTTTGATATATCAAAAAAAATCGCACATAAACGGTATTTTAGATATCATCATTGGACACTCATAGGCACGCATGCAGCAGGGCTTGGAGTCTTCTCGAATTATTAATGCAGAAGCTGTATGGATGAGGAGGAGGAGAAGACCATTCTCCATCTTCTCCAAAAAAGGTTAGGCTGTATCGGATACACGTCCGTGGTTTTGAGCGTGACAACGTCTGCTCGGGACGAAACAACAGAAAACAAAGATCTTCATGTCTGTGGGACGGATACACGAACAGACATCCCAAAATGGGATAGTTCCCAAATTGAAAAATTTTTAGTTCCCGTCATTGCAGACCTTAATGACCATATTCACAATTTGGTAGAAACAAGTCTTATAGTAGCGTCTTAGTCCTGCATAACGAATTTCATACGAATCGCTTGAGAAATTGCTTAGTTCCCGAAATTCCAGACCATAATGACCATATTCCAGAATTTCCATATGAACAAGTCTTATAGTTGCATGTAAGTCCTACATACATTATTTCATACGATTCGCTTGAAATATTGCTTAGTTTCCGAAATTCCAGACCATAATGATCATATTCCAAAATTTTTATAGGAACAAGTCTTATAGTCGCATCTTTGTCCTACATACCGGATTTCATACGAAACGCTTGAGAAATTGCTTAGTTCCACAAATTCTAGCCCATAATGACCATATTCCAGAACTTTTATAGGAAAAAGTTGTAATGACGAAAATTTTGAGCGTCAAATTTCGTCTTACACCCATTGTATCCACGCAGTGCAGCCAACAAACGCATCTGAAAGTAAAATAGTCAAAACAACATCACGCCATCGGATTGGCCAATCACAGCGCAGCACGCCATTTAGAATTTTGCCATGCAAAATGGTATAAAAGGGCGAGCACGCAGGCGCTCGCTCTTTTAGTTTCTTCTAGTCTTCGGATAGGATCACACCTTGATAATTGATAAAATTTTTCGCTGTTTTTACTGCTGCCATCGTTGTCTTTTGTTTCCTCTGCCGCTAAGCATATCCGCACATTCTCCTTCATTCATTAGGAACTAGAACTTTTTGAACTAAGGCATTTCTCAAGCGATTCGTATGAAATTCGGTATGTAGGACTAAGATGCGATTATAAAACTTTTTCCTATTGCAATTCTGGAATATATTCATTATGGTCTGGAATTTCGGGAACAAATCAATTTCTCAAGCGATTCGCATGAAATTCGGAATGTAGAACTAAGATGCGACTATAAGATTTCTTTCTATGGAAATTCTGGAATATGGTCATTATTGTCTGGAATTTCTAGAACAAAGCAATTTCTCAAGCGATTCGCATGAAATTCGGAATGTAGAACTAAGATGTAACACTTATTACTTAAAAAAAAAACTTAAGCAAAAGGAAACTTTATTAATTTTCTATTAAATTGGAGCACCATATTTTTTGAAGCATTCGCTTACTTAGACTTCTCAGATTCGAATGACTTTCCTCCCTTTTTCTTATCGGCTCGTAAACGAAACAATTGCTCTTCTGCTAGAATATTCTAGAAAAACTTTTTGGTTGGGAAATCTTTCCCCTTTCTTCTTCCTTTTTTGACGTGACAACGTCGCACTACAAGGGGTACATATTCAAAAAGTCGAATGTTAAATGGAACTATTTTAACAGCATTTTGTCCTCTGTTATGTCACTATTTTAACAGCATTTTGTCCTCTGTTATGCCACGTTTTTAATATCCACTGGGATTTGGTCATTAGGAACTAGAACTTTTTGAACTAAGGCATTTCTCTAGCGATTCGTATGAAATTCGGTATGTAGGACTAAGAAGCGATTATAAAACTTTTTCCTATTGCAATTCTGGAATATATTCATTATGGTCTGGAATTTCGGTAACAAATCAATTTCTCAAGCGATTCGCATGAAATTCGGAATGATGCGACTATAAGATTTCTTCCTATGGAAATTCTGGAATATGGTCATTATTGTCTGGAATTTCTGGAACAAAGCAATTTCTCAAGCGATTCGCATGAAATTCGGAATGTAGGACTAAGATGTGAATATAAGAGAGATGTGAATATAAGATTTCTTCCTATGGAACTTCTGGAATATGGTCATTATTGTCTGGAATTTCTGGAATAAAGCAATTTCTCAAGCGATTCGCATGAAATTTGGAATGTAGGACTAAGATGTGACTATAAGATTTGGTCCTATGGATGTAATGACGCCTTTTAAAGTTTAAGCTATTACAGTGGATAACCTTATTAATTTATCGAGCCCAGATGTTCTCCTATTGGTTTCCGCTAGTCGAGGCTACTACGCCAATGACTTAGACCTTTAGGCAGTTTCCTGCACTTAAGGTGGGATTCCAAATAGAGGGGATCTTTTTGATACCTGTAGAATTTAAGGCTCGCAAGCCTAATAAAATGCCGGTGGTATAGCTTTGACGTTCTATTTCGAAGTTATCTTTATTGGATATTTGTTGCTTATTTATAGGTGTTCAAAGACTTAAAAACATAGTACATAATTTAATAAGAATATATAAAAGGTATACACATGCATACTAGTTTAGATCGATTAGTGCTGGTCAGCATTTTGGCATTATTGCATACCAATACTGAATATTCTTAATTGCTTTAGGTCGCTTGCCTATATTGCTGATGTGACATATTTACCAGCGCAGGCAAGATACCTATTTTGTTTATAATTTTATTGCATGCTCGGTCAGCGCCATGCACAGCAAGGGTAAGTGACCGAACATTATTTACTTTTTTATGATCTGATAGGCTCGCTTGCCTATAATGCTTTCTGTGCATTTTGTTGTCATAGGCTAACAACCGCCGATCGTACTCTCATTACTTTGTATGCTGTCATGCTCAGGCATGGAGTGTGCCAACAAAGTAATAAGACTCTTTTTTTTGTTCGTTCACTCGTTGAGTGTTTATGCTGTAATATTTTAATTGCGGTTCATATGCAGAAGGCAATATGAGGAATGCAATTAACTATAGGAATAAAGAATCGATCTAACCTTGAATACAATGTTAGCGCTGGTATGCTTCCTTCACATGGAACTTCTGGAATATGATCATTATTGTCTGGAATTTCTGGAACAAAGCAATTTTTCAAGCGATTCTCATGAAATTTGGAATGTAGGACTAAGATGTGACTATTTCTTCCTATGGAACTTCTGGAATATGATCATTATTGTCTGGAATTTCTGGAACAAAGCAATTTCTCAAGCGATTCGCATGAAATTCGGAATGTAGGACTAAGATGCGACTGCAAGACTTATTCCTATGGAAATTCTGGGATATGATCATTATGGTCTGGAATTTCTAGAACAAAGCAATATCTCAAGCGATTCGCATGAAATTCGGAATGTAGGACTAAGATGCGACTATAACACTTGTTCCTATGGAAATTCTGGAATGTAATCATTATGGTCTGGAATTTCTGGAACAAAACAATTTCTCAAGCGACTCGTGCCTTTTAATTTAATCGTAATATTGGCCACAACGTCAAAGAATTTCACTCCAACCGCGCGTAAGGATTACACGCACATATTTTTTTAACAGCTCTTACTTCTCCTACTACTACCGACGCAACTGCATTACTATGTTTGTGCAGTGATATGATATATTTAATATTTACCCACCTCACAATTAATTGTTATGAACATTTAAATCCGCTTATAAATTATTTATTCTGTTATATTTGATGTGATTGATGATGATGTATTTGATTTCAATAACATACAATCAAGTTCATAGCTTGAGCAGAACGAAACAAACATATGCAGTAGCAGGCCGAGAATTCAGCCGCTGCGCAGTTTATGCTGCATGTTGGTTAAAAATTCACATTTCAGCCAATGCAGTAAAGAAAAATCGACTGCGCAGTTTACGCAGCCACTTTAAATTGGATGCAAATATCAAAATGTAAATGTCAAATTGTCGCCCTACAAGCAGACTGTAAGTCGGTTTAAAATGTAGCCGCAATTTCGTGCATACCGACCTGCCAATTTATTTGTGCAGCACAAGCTGCGTAACTCCTTAATTCTTTACCGCAGCCGTAGTGATAGTATAGTCTCTGTTCCGTGCTCTGCTCTGCTCGTTCTATCAACATTGCATAAAATGATACAGTGCTCTCGTGTTTGGTTGATTAACAGAAAAGAAATACTACTATAAGTTACAAAAAAAGAGGCAGATAACAATGACAACCTGCAAGCTTCCTTTCAACTATTTTCATTTTTTTTCGCTTATCTTATCCTTACTCAGGTTAACAGTAACTAAGTAAATAACTCTTCGATCAATAACAGAAATGAGAGAACCAGGCAAAAGAAATTTAATAATGAATAATTGGCCGGCATGTTTCTTCGATTCTTCCAGGGACGTGCATTCTTGCTTTACCATTAAGCGTCCCGATTTAATTATTTGTTTTAGATTTGGTATTGTTTGTTTTCTTTTGTCTATTTCAGGTGCAGACAGAGTAGTGCAGACAGGTGTAGACGGAGTAGTGGCGTAGTGGGTATGTGGGCATATGCAACAAAATAGAAACAACAAGACAAGATGGTCAAGACTGGCTGGGTATATATCCTCTCGTAGGAGGAGCTGCAAAATTATCTAGATGAGTTCAGACTAGATAACACAGGTAGCATAGGAGCTCAGGGAACGTTATTGGGCTTTCATCACCGGACCGGTTACATCAGAGAACGAAACCAGTTTGAGTGATCTGAAAACGCAGCACAGACGCAGACTGTCACCAGTGCCACCAATAACTTTAAGTGTAATGGCACCCCATGAGACTACCATCACTCGAATCCCAAAGAAGACATCTGTGGCGTCATACCCGATGGCTATCGACACGGCAAGCAAATTGTCCGTGCGTTATGATGGCGGGAAAGACCCGATCTCCTTCGTTGAGCGGTTAGAGGAATTGGCCGACGCCTATTTCTTAAAAAGGACCTCCTAGCCAGGACAATGCCAGAACTGCGGGACCGAGCCCTGTTTGGTTTCGGAATAATAACTAGCGGTGGTCGAACCGGCATACATTCAAGGAAGACTTTCTGTGCTTCTTCCTCCCAGCAAGGTACCAGGAAGAATTAGATGACGAAATCCGACGACGACAACAAAGACCCAAAGAAAACTTAAAGGATTTCGTCATCGCCATGCAAAACAACCTCACGCGGCATGCCGGATATCCAAGGGCACAACATTTGGAGTGGATATTCCGAAACTGTCGTCAGGAATACCAACTGTACGTACGGAGGAGAGACTTCCTCCGTAGCAGAAGACCTGGAGAACATCTCTGCCAGCCCAGAATCAATCCGACAACAAAGAAATCTCTGATCCAAGACCGACAGCGAATTCTTGCCCGCATCAAGATCGGCAGTGAACCCGTCCAAGCCACCATTGACACCGGCGCATCAAGCAGTTTCGTGAGTTTGGCCGACAGGCTTCGACATTTAGGCAACCCCATTCCCGCGAACATCCCAATTCAAATGGTCACCGGAAGTCAGACAATAGTCGGCGAAGTGTTCGGGGGTGGAAATTTTACTGTGCCTGTTGGTGCTACCGACCGCTGTTGATGACTTTACATTGGGCATGGATTCCTTACAACGTCCAGAGGAACTTTAAGCTTCGGAGGTGAGTGCATAACACTTCAATCTGGGTCAGCACGGCTGATTAAACGTCCAACGTACAACAAACTCCGAGAACCAAAACAGCACGGTGCTACAGTTGGCATGATACAAGTGTTACCAGCTCCGATTAAACCCAATCCTGTGAAGACCCCTATCAGAAATTGCCACAGACGCCCCAAGAGCCAGCACTGCAAGAATTCGACAACAGTAACCCAACCACAAAACCAACAACGGCATTGGAACGATCACAACAGCGTGTGCAACAACAAAAGCCACCATGTACAACAACAACGATCGCAGCAGCAATAATTGTTCAACAACAATCTAAGACACAGCTAAGGCAATGCCAGTTAATCTGAAGAACAACAGAGTGCACTAGAAGAACTATACAGCACCGAGCACAGCAACAGAACTAAACAAATCTGCGGAACAACAATAGCAACAGGCACAGCAGCAAGGAAGTCGACAGCAGCAGCGAATTCAACATCAGCAGCAAAGTAAACAATAGCAGCGGCACCAGAGGTAGTACCAGTCGCGGACGCAGCAAGGTTAACGCGGATTACGAATGTAGATGCCCTGTAATTAGAACTAGCTAGTGAAGCGCAGGTGTCTTTCCGCCGAAGTAACGGAAAGTGTGAGGAACAAAATTCTTGTGGCCGAATTTTGTTCACACAAAACATGCCATGTACTTTTTTCCCAAATTCGGGTGTACCCACGCAGTGCAGCCAACAAACGCATATGAAAGTAAAATAGCCAAAACAACATCACGCCACCGGATTGCCATTGCCACTTTTTTTTTCCTTTTCTCTGCTGACGTCACTGTATTCATCGTCGTACGATGTAACTTCACCGGGAAATTGCCCCTCGGGCGGCTACGCTGGTGCATTTCAGCTTACCGCTGTCGACTTCTTTCGCTCTCCTCGTTGTCATCGCTGACCATATGGTTCGTCTAACGCTCGCTATGCTCACGCTCGTTTAAGGTCCATGTCGAGGTGGCGATCATAGCTCACGTCATCCAAGTTCGCGTCAGGTTCTCAACGCTCACCATGAGGTGTCACTCAGGATTCACCATCGTCTCAGGCTTACGCATCGCTCAGGGTACACGATCGTTTCAGGCTCATGCCCATAAATCGTTCAGGATTAACGCTCGTCTCAGCGCTCACGTCAAGGTGTCACTCACGATCTCACGCACGCATCGCTCAGGAGTCAAGATCGTCTGGCTAACGATCACGAATCGCTCAGGAGTCTCGATCGTTTCAGGCTAACGCACGCTGAGATTACCCCGGCTGGTAAAACTCCGTTACAACATGAAGAAAAAAATCCCGCAAACGCTAATTGAGTACAAAAGCATGCAAACAAGTCCAGCATAGCAACAGAGCACAGGCATGCAAATAAATCCAGCATAGCAACACAGCACACGCACGCAAATAAATACAGCATAGAAAGATAGCACATGCATGCCAATAAAGCCAGCGTAGCTACACAGGCAACGCAGTATGTACGAAATAACGGAGGTGATAAAATGCCAGATGGAAAAAACCCAAAAGATTTGCAATGCTTGAGCAGATGAGAAAACACCAACAACACGAGCGAGCTGAGAGAGCTGCAATGCTGCAAAGCGGCAAAGCTGCAAAGTTCACCAAGAGGCAAATCTTATAAAAGGAGAAACACATAAAGAATTGACTCTTTCCTGCGACATTAGTGTGAGTGTTCACTTCAGCAACAAGACGAGAAACGGTAAGAAACCTCAATGAGAATATCGACAGGATCGACAACAAATATGACAAAAGTGAACATCACAGGCGAAACATTACCAGCAACATTTTCGACACCAAAGCTTCCAACGAAGCCAAAGACAGAGGAATTTTGAAAGCGAGATATGGGACAACCAACGTTGATCTTGAGACTCTGGCGGGCCTTTAAGGACTCTATCTCGAGACCGTCAAAACCTCGATAGGGAGAGATTCCCCCTTGTTAGGCGTAGAAACCCTTCGAACTCAGGACTCTGGCGGGCCTTATAGGAGTCCATTCTGAGCATCGATATCTCTTAGGGGACAGTTCCCATTTAGTAGGGAGCGAGTGGAGAAAGACGTTTCTTGCCCGTACCCCGTCGTTACGAGACCTGAGTCAGCGGCTAAGGAACCAGGAGTGGCGGTAACCAAACAAGGAGAAACCGCGAAGACAAAACATCACGGGGAAAACAGAATAAAAATAGAATTGAATTGAATCAAATAATACATATAATATTGTTACGAAATTTCGGCTTTCGAGTTCGTAAAGGATTTTGCAAATAAAACACAACACAAGTTCATTAATTTACAAATAACAACTTTATTGCACAGTTAAATTAACTAAAGTTCACAAAATTAAGCAAAAGCACTTATTACAACAATACTTGTACTTCACTACTTTTTCTGCAAGAGCTTTTCAACTACACTGGTTGAATTCTATATGGACAGAAATATCGAGAAAATACCTGAAAATTGTAGCCTTATTCCCTTATTTACAACTAACGACACTTATATGTAATGAGTCATCTTCTAAGAATAAACTACATGTACAATCATGTTTTTTCACAAAAACGGACAAACCGCACAAACCGGTTTGACTACATTTATACCAGAAGATAATGATTTAAACTTAAAATTAAACTTTTTGTCGTAACGATATTAATACATAACAAATCTTTGAAGAGTCAAATAAAGAAATATTTTTGTAACGAAACCGACGGTCTATAGTTGGTAGGCAAATGACCTGGACGCCGGCACCTCGTCCAGGTCTATTTCACTACTTGTTCTGTAAGGTTCCTTCGTTGGTAGATTGCATCATTAGGGTCCAACACGTATATCTTTTTGCTTCATTTCCTTCAGGGTGCACTGTTCCAATTCGATAAATAATTTGTCAGCATAAAACAGCGAAAACAAAAAGTGCCGTTTCCTTCAGGTGAAAGCCACCTTCAGTTAACTCCAGTCGAGGCAAACGCAAATGAACTATTGAAGGATCCTTGAAACCCTATTACGACTGCTCACTTTACTGCAAATATTTTTTGCGTGCCTACAGAAGGTAAGGAGGTTGTCGAATATGACTTCTAAAACTTTGGGGTTATGTATCATCATAATCATATCTGGCTCTACAGCCGAGGTCCGGTCCTGGCCTCCCACAAAAAGTCTCTCCACCGGTCCCGGTTCCAGTTCGAGCCGATGTCATCCAGTTTTGCATCCCTAAATTCTGGGCGTCCTGGTTTACGCCATCCTTCTAGCATAGGCTTGGCCGGCCTCGCTGTCGTGTTCCACAAATCCTACCGCAAAGGACTTTCCGAGCAGGATCCTCTTCGATCATGCGAGCTAGGTGTCCTGCCCACCGGAGCCTACCGAGCTTAATTTTCTTCACGATGTCGACATCGCGGTAACGCTCGTAGATCTCATCATTATAGAGTCTCCGGAATCTCCTCCTCACATACGTGGCCAACAATCCTCCGTAAGACTTTTCTCTCGAACACGGCTAAGAGGTCAGAATGCTTTTTGCTAAGCACCCAAGTCTCGGATCCATATGTAAGTACTGGTATGACCATTGTCTTATATATCAGCAGCTTGGATGTTATGGTTGAAGAGCCTTGACAGACTATAGTAGGCTTTGTTGGATTTGAGCAACCGTGCGCGTATTTCTGGGTCCATGCTGTTATCGCCTGCTATAGTTGACCCGAGATAGTTAATGGATTGCACTACTTCGAATTCGCGCTCCACTATTTGAATTGAGGGACTAATGTTGGATCTTCTACTCGCACACGTGGCTACCATGTAATTTGTTTTGCTCTCATTTATGTGCAACCCCAGTTTTCGTGCCACTTGCTCTATCTGGATGAAAGTTTCCTGTACAGCTCTTCGGTTTCTACCAACGGTGTCAATATCGTCTGCGTAAGCCAGTATCTGAATGGACTTATAGAGGACTGTTCCTCTAGCTATTACGTCAGAGTCTCGGATCACTTTTTCCAATGCCAGGTTGAAGAGGACGCAGGCCAGTCCATCCCCTTGTCGGAGCCCGTTATAGATGTTGAATGGGCTTGATAGTGATCCGGATATTTTTACTTGGCTTATAACATTGGTCATGGTCAACCTACATAGTCGTGTCAGTTTCTTTGGGATGCCGAATTCTCTCATGGCTTTATAAAGTTCTACTCTGGCTATGCTATCATAGGCGGCTTTAAAGTCTGTAAAAAGATAGTGTAGTGAGTTTTGAAACTTTAAACATTTTTCCATCACCTGCCTTAGTGTGTAAATCTCATCAGTTGTTGATTTGCTTAGGATGAAGCCTCACTAGTATGGACCAATGATGACTTTAGCGTATGGGATATCCTGTCTTGAAGGATAGAGAAGAAAATCTTATACGCGGTACTCAACAACGTTATACCACGATAATTGCTTCATTTTGTGATATCTTCCTTCTTATGTATGGGACACAGGATGCCTCTTCGCCAGTATTCTTGCATAGCTTCTTCTCCCATACTTGCACTATTATTTCATTAATTGCTTGGT
Source organism: Nephrocerus scutellatus (assembly GCA_947095585.1). NCBI lineage: Eukaryota > Metazoa > Arthropoda > Insecta > Diptera > Pipunculidae > Nephrocerus > Nephrocerus scutellatus. The sequence continues at coordinate 68,704,297 of OX352763.1, forward strand.
GTAATGTGGGACTCCTATTTTTATCAGTTCCGCTGGGATCCCATCAGATCCTGTAAGGACGATTATGGACGCATTCCAAAATCCTCCCCTACAGCAGAAACCAGCTCAGCGGGACCAGGGTATGGAAATACAAAAATAGATAATATTTAAAATAAATAAAAAAAAAATTTCATTATTTGAATTATTTCATTTTTTATTTTTTATAAGCACCCTGTAGGTTAAAAAAATGGTAACGGGTTCTGCTCCAATAGCACTGCACCGGTAATTGCATAGCAATGCTCATGGCAACACACAGTGTAAATGACATATTTACACGAGTGAATGCCACCGAATTACAAAGCATAAGAAAAGTAATAAAAACAACAAAATACACAGAAATAATAAGACACAAATATACAGAAGTATGAAATACATTATTGAAAATTAGAAATAAGTGGAATTTACAACAAAAGAAGTATTATTATAATTGTAAAATATAACTAGGTATATACATATAATTGCGTTCGGCATACGTCAACGCACATAAGAGATGTAGACATACGACGCACATGTTGGACCAAATATACCATTAATTTGGGTATAAAAGAAGGCGGCTGATCGTCCAGCGAGGAGTCGTGCGTGGACCGTCGCAGTGTGCACATCGTGGGTAAGTCTAGTTATCTTAGTTATCTTAGCTATTATTTCGTAAGTTATATATAGGCCACAGCTTCGCCCACCCGTGGTAAGTGCTCCTATTATCAAGAGTCTATACATAACATACAGCTTCCCCCCACCCGTGGTAAGGGGTTGTATGTTATTATCAATGTTCGGTTCACTCATCGATCGAACCTCAGTTCACTCATTCGAACCTCATTACAAAAATTTAAGTCCAGTTTACCACTCAGCAGCAACAACTTCAGGTACATCAAAAACTGCAACACATTTTTTCTGCTCTTCTGTTTTTGACCACGGGACTTGCGACACGGAAAAGAATAGCAGAACGCACTAGCGATTAAAATCATTAAAATGTTTTGTGAAATACAGTAGATATTAAAAATTCCTTAATCATAATTAATACGCTCATAAGATTTGTTTTATTCTTAGTTGTGTGTGTTGTGTTGTTGTGCAAAATACGAAAACCCGTCATTATCACAAATTACACGGACGATAGTACACAGGAATTTCAACCATCGAATATAGATTACACAAGAAACTTTTGCAATTGCATTACCATTCCTTTCTTGGGACAAACGCAACAATCGTTGCCAAATATTTGGCGCCCGAACAGGGACCTGAAACTCCGGTTCATTTTCATTTAGAATGTGTGTGCAATTTTCGCCATTTTCTTGTGCATAAAAGTGAATTGATTCACGAATCAAAAAATTGTGTTAGAGGAAAAGGTGCAGTGCATTTGTTTCTGCATCGCCATTTTATGTTGGCTTACAAACAACATTATTTGAAATACCTTGCAATTTTTCGCCATTTTCGTTCGCAGCATCGCGTTTCCTTCGCGTTTGACCTCATACATTCACTCAGTGCAATGGCGGCATAAATCTTGCACCACCAAAATAAATTGTGCTGTATTTGGATTTCCTCGTGCCTTTGTGAATCATCAAATTGTTTTCTCAACAATTCAATTGTTAAAGACACTTACAAAAGTAAGTAAAAGTTGCAGAGGAAAAGGTGCAGTGCATTTGTTTCTGCATCGCCATTTTATTTTGGCTTACAAATAACATTAATTGAAATACCTTGCAATTTTTCGCCATTTTCTTGTGCCTGAAAGTCAATTAATACGTGAATTAAAAAAAATTGTGTGAAAGGAACAACGCTTGCAGCATCGTGTTGTCATCACTTTTGATCATTCATGCATTTACTCAGTGCAATGGCGTCATAAATCTTACACCAGTATTACACCATCGTGCTAGATTTGGATTTCCTCGTGCTTTTGTGAATAATCTTATTGTTTTCTCAACAATCCAATTGTTAAAGACACTTACAAAATAAGGAAAGAGTGCAGTGTATTTGTTTCTGAATCGCAATTTTATTTTTGCTTACAAACATAACATCAATTGATATATCATCCACAATTCCACTTGCATAAGCAGATTCTTTCGGTGGGTTGACCCGAAGATCTGCAAGTGTAAATGATCTTACGGTTAGCCAGTGGCAACAAGACTATCACCCGCAACTAAAATTAGCGCATTATCCAATAAATCGCAGTCTCATCCAGATCATAAAGTCATTCACCAACACTCATCATGGCAACTTTAGCATCTCTCAAAGGGCAGCGCGCTTCAAACAAGGGAAGATTGACCCAAATAGTTAACTTCGTGAATCGAAGCAACGCCCAAACGTCAATCGAAGATATCAAAACTCGCGTCATGCGTGTTGAGGTGTTGATGTCCGAGTTCACAGCAATTGAGGCCAAGATATTCTCGGTCGATCCTGAAGAAGAATCTGACTTCGAATATGAAGAAAGTTACTACCAGGCCATCAGTGGACTCAAAAACTGGATTCGCGAAAACGAACTCCTCAGGTAACATGACCCTTTCAGCTGCAGGACACGTTGAGGTGAGACTCCCAAAGATCAACATTCCCACATTTTCAGGAGAATATATGGAATGGCAATCCTTCTTTGACCTGTACTGCACCACGATCCATGAGTCACACTCACTGAACCCCGTACAGAAATTTCAGCACCTAAAGGGACTATTGCGCGGAGAGCCTGCAGCATTGCTTCGTCATATTGCCATCACGGAGGCGAATTATTTGGGAGCTTTGAACAAATTGAAGGAACGATATAATCGTAAGCAAACATCAAGAAGGTCATGGATACTTCCGATGAAGAAGTCCGAGGCCTGAAGGCATTAGGTGAAAACGCTGAAACCAGAGACCCTTAATTGATATTCCTACTGTTGAGCAAACTGGATGACAAATCGAAGGCACTATGGGCGGAAACGTCTGCGAATGAAGATATGCCTGCCTTTTCAGACTTCTTGAAATTCCTGGCTCGCCGAATCGACACGCTTGAATCAATCACAATCCCTTTGAGGCGGCACAACCCAAGGTCCAGCGTGATGGGCCATGTCGCAACCAACAGCGCCACACACAAGTGTGGTTTCTGCAGTTCAGAGCACTCGCTCTTTGAATGCAAAAATTTCAACGGAATGAAAGTCAACGACCGAATAGACTGGGCCAAGACAACTCAGCGATGCTACAATTGTTTGAGTCTCAAACACCCAGTCTTCAAATGCAAGTCACCACACCGTTGTCAACGATGCAATCGCAAACACAATAGTTTGCTACACATAGAAGAGGGGGGTGACAAACACCCATGCACGACCAAGAAAGGCCCTGCAACCGGCGTAAAGGTATTGGCTGCCGGTCTGCAGGGATCGTCACCGCAAACCATTATGCCAACAGCAATCATCAGCAATGGACGCGTTTGGTAACGTCCATAGTTTCCGTGCTCTTTTGGACTCAGGGTCTCAGGCTAGTTTCATCACAGAAGCATGTTCACAAAGACTAAGTCTCAACAGAAGAAACGCTCGCTTGGCCGTTTCTGGCCTAGGAAGATCCAATGCAGGATTCACAAGGGGAGCTGTCAAGCTCAAGATCACAATTGAGGGAGGCTCAGAATTTATCATCGAAGCGCTGGTATTGCCAAAAATCACCACGAGGCTACTATCCCACAACCTCGACATCAAAGCAAGTTGTCATAAGGGAATCAAATTAGCAGATCCGAAATTTCATGTGTCGGGCGACATAGACATCTTGATTGGTGCCGACTACTTCCTCGGATTCTTGGAGGATGGTAGAATATATTCAAACAACGAAGGACCAGTGCTTCAAAAAACCGTCATCAAACCACAATCGACAGAAGAAGAGTTCTGCGAACGCAAGTTTACGGAAACATTTAAGCAGACAAAGGAGGGAAGATTCATTGTGGAGTTCCATTCAAAAGGGCACCGGACTCCTTAGGGCAGTCCATGAGCAATGCAGTTCGAAGAATGCGGAGCATGGGACGCCGATTCATTCGTGACCCACAATTTCAAAAAATGTATCAGAGCTTCATGCTTGAATACCAGGAGCTCCATCACATGAAGGAGATTCCGACAGAAGAGATCAACGACACCGGATTTTACTTACCACATCATGGTGTTCTTAAAAACTCAAACAACAAACAAAAGTTAAGAGTTGTTTTCGACGGCTCCACCAAAGGCTCATCTTGGGCATCATTGAATGACTGCCTGGCCGTCGGTCCAACTGTACAATCAACCCTATATGAGATCTTGCTTCGGTTCCGCGAACACACCATTGTCTTCTCCTCAGATGTGGAAAAGATGTATCGCCAAGTGCAAGTGTCAAAAGCGGACACGAACTTTCAAAATATCGTATAGCGTGCAGCTCCAACCGATCCGCTTCGTCACTACCGGTTGTCAACAGTGACATATGGGCTGTCATCTGCACCATTCTTAGCAACCAGAGCAATGAAGCAGATAGGCCAAGAGATCCAGGTCGGATCTCCGACAGCATCAAGGGCAATTCAACGAGACGTATACGTAGACGATCTCATGACAGGTGCCGGCAGCGAACTTGAAGCAATCAAACTCAAGGATCAAATCACGCAGGCACTGAAGAAGCATGGTTTCATTCTCCGGAAATGGTCGTCAAACTCAACTGTCCTACTAAACACAATAGCCAACATTGATAGAACAACCAATCCCAAGCAAATCGACGATCACTACGATGATGCTTATAAGTCTGTGAAGGTCCTAGGCATGACCTGGAACCCATCAACCGACGAGTTCACATTCTCTGCGCAAGCAATTTGCCCTCTATCAGTGGCGAAAAGGGTGATATTGTCCATGGCAAGTCGCTTGTTTGATTCCCATGGCTGGCTGGCTCCCGTCATCATCTTGGTCAAGATATTCATTCAGCAACTATGGGCAGCCAATCTCGACTGGGACGACTGCCTGCCAGAACATCGAGCGAAAGAATGGCGGCGAATACATGAAGAAATGAAGGCGGTTGACACCATCCGAATCCCACGATTTATTTCAACTGTTCAAGCATCCAGGATACAAATGCACGGATTTTGTGATGCAAGCCAGCATGTACGCAGAGCCGTCGTATTCTTTCGGATTGAGTCGAATATTGTCTAGATTAATCTCGGCAAAAACAAAAGTTGCACCAATCAAACAAGCTACATTGCCACGTCTGGAACTGTGCGGAGCTGTTCTGTTAACCAACCTATTAAACCTCGTCAAAATGGAGACACAAACCAAAATCTCAGAGGTCCACTGTTGCACAGATTCGAAAATTGTCTTGGATTGGCTCTCAAGTCATCCCAGACGCTGGAGCACCTTCGTTGGCAACCGCACAGCTGAAATTCTAGATTCATGGCCTCGTCAACATTCGAAACACGTGTCATCATCTGACAATTCAGCAGACTGTGCCTCGCATGGTCTATCACCAACGAACCTTGCATCTCACAAGCTGTGGTGGAAGGGGCCTCACTGGTTAGTCCAATAAGCAGACAACAAAGCAATTATGGGCTCATTGAAGAGGAAAGCAACCAGCTGTTCTCATTTACGAGTACAGTCCAAAACTCATGGTTCGATGACATGATTGAGAGGTATTCATCCCTCAGGAAACTTCAGAGAGTTTTAGCATACCTGATGCGCTTTATCTCCAACATCAAGGGCCAGGCAAGAGTGAATGGAATTTACTTACGCAGAGAAGAAATGTTCAATGCAGTTCATGCAATCCACAAACATGAACAACTCAAATACTACCAAAATGAAATAATGTCATTGAAATCCAACCAGGACATTGGCAAGGCCAGAAGCATCAAAACACTACATCCCTTCATCGACGAGGCTTGGATCATCCGTGTAGGTGGAAGGCTGGAAAACAGCCATGCAGCGTACTCGACCAAGCATCCAATCATTCTTCATCCGAGATCCAAAATAGCCTCAATGCTTCTCAAAGAAGTTCACGCGGATAACAAGCATGCAGGAGCTCTCTGTCATTAGCCATAGCAAGACAGCAGGTATGGATACCAGGAGGAAAAAGCCAGGTCAAGCAGGTCATTAGAAAGTGTGTCACCCGCTCAAGGTTCAGAGCGCAGTTACAAACCCAATCAATGGGAAATCTGCCACGCTGTCGAGTCGAACTTGTCCGACCATTCCTAGCCACGGGCATAGACTATGCTGGACCACTCCTGATTCACTTGGCCAAAGGACGAGGCCAAAAGACATACAAGGCGTACATATGCCTGTTCATCTGCCTGAGCACTAAGGCAATTCACCTGGAACTCGCCACTGATTTGACAAGTGACGCATTCATTGGCACTCTCAAGAGATTCATCGCACGTCGAGGAGTATGCAAGGAAATTTACAGTGACAACGGCACTTACTTCATCGGAGCTGACAATCATTTGCGATCACAATTCAACAAAATGATCAAGGGCTCAAACTCTATATCTGAATATTCGTTCAGACAATGCATAACGTGGCACTTCAATCCTCCCAGCGCCCCACATTTTGGCGGTATTTGGGAAGCAGGCATCAAATCCACTAAATTCCATCTGAAGGGGGTGATCGGGAGATCAATATTGACAATAGAAGAAATGTACACACTTTTGGCAGAAATTGAAACCATCTTAAAATCCCGTCCGCTGTGTTCGCTCCAGTCAGATGACATCGACATTCTGACTCCATCACACTTCCTGATCGGTCATGCCGCCACCAAGATACCAGAAACCGACATCACACATCTAAAATAGTCACATCTAACGCGGTTGCAAATGGTGCAGCAAATCCAGCAACATTTCTGGCGCAGATGGAACATCGAGTATCTAACATCGCTCCAAGAGCGACACAAATGGCATTTAAAGGAAGCGCCAGCAAGAGTTGACAACGTAGTCGTCATCAAGGACAACAACTCACCACCAAGTCAATGGTTGCTAGGCAGAATCATCAAAACACATCCTGGAGGTAACGGGCTCATCAGAGTTGTCACAGTGAAGACAAAAAATGGTGAGATAAAGCGACCAATAAGCAAGCTTTGCATACTACCAGTAGCTGATCACGTATCGGATGTCGACCGATTGGAACCGCCCTCGGATGCCGCTTCGCTCGACGCCAAACCAGGCAACAGTCATAATGTTGAACGTAGTTCAAGGGGGGTGGAATGTTCGGTTCAGTCATCGATCGAACCTCAGTTCACTCATTGATCGAACCTCATTACGAAAATTGAAGTGCAGTTTACCGCTCAGCAGCAACAACTTCAGGTACATCAAATACTGCAACACACTTTTCCTGCTCTACTGTTTTTGACCACGAGACTAGCGACACGGAAAAGAATAGCAGAACGCACTAGCGATTAAAATCATTAAAATGTTTTGTGAAATACAGTAGATATTAAAAATTCATTAATCATAATTAATACGCTCAAAAGATTTGTTTTATTCTTAGTTGTATGTGTTGTTGTGTTGTGCAAAATACGAAAACCCGTCATTGTCACAAATTACACGGACGATAGTACACAGGAATTTCAAGCATCGAATATAGATTACACAAGAAACTTTTGCAATTGCATTACCATTCCTTTCTTGGGAAAAACGCAACAATCGTTGCCCAAACAATCAATATTTACTAGTCAAGCTTGTATATAATCTACAGCTTCCCCACACCTTTGGAAAGGGCTGCAGACTATTTGCTTAGTTCACTAATAGGAGGCAGGGACTTTGTCTCTCCAAGTTTGAGTAGTCAGCTACGTTTCATCCTAGTTTTATACGGTTTGCAGCTTCCCCCCACTCGTGGTAATGGGTTGCAAATCCACGTTCTTAGTTCGCTTATAGGAGGCAGGGACTTTATCTCTCCAGTTCGAAAGTTGGGTAGTTATACTTATAATTTATTACCATTACTTTAGACATTACCTACAGCTTCCCCCACCAGTAGTAAGGGGTTGTAGGGTATTATCATAATATATATAGGGGCACAGCTTCCCCCCACCCGTGGTAAGTGGATGTGAACCTATTATCAATAGCCTATGCATAACATACAGCTTCCCCCCACCCGTGGTAAGTATGTTATTATTTATATTTAGTAGTCAAGCTTGTATACAGTCTACAGCTTCCTCCCACCGGTGGTAAGGGGCTGCAGAATATTTTCTTAATTCACTTATAGGGGGCAGGGACGTTGTCTCTACAAGTTTGAGTGCTCAGCTACATATCCTCTAGTTCATATACAGTCTACTGCTTCCACCACATCCTTGTTGATCATTGTAAACTTATTTCAAACTTACATATATTCATTGTAAATATTATAACATCTTGTATACTACAAAAATAAAACAAAACTAAAGTAGAACTAAAACGTCTCGGTCTATGAATTTTTCTGAAACGAACTTACTGGAACCCGCTGAGCATACCCCAGCCTTAGAAGAAAACTGCTTTACAGTGGCGCCCGAGCAGGGACTATCTTCGCATAAAATATCCATCATCAGATCAAGACAATCTTTGCAGGAAAAAAATCAAGAACCATCAAACTACGACACCCCCACGGAAGACTACGAGAATCCAACAACCATCCGTTGCGAAATCACTACTTCACGAAAGACCACTTCAATTTCATCCCAAGTCCGTGAAATCGTCAGAGCCACAAAAAAGAATCACACTTCCGAAAACTCAAGCCAGGGCAAACACTAGGATGAGGACAGCGTGGATATATTCGCTACGCAAGGAAGACTTTGTCGCGTACGCTAGGGAGCTTGGGCTAGATGTCACTGGTCACTAGATGAACTTCGTAAACGCTTTGCTCCGTGTGTCAACGAAGGTGAAAATCTGAAGTTCAGGACCGACTCCGTACTCTGGAAGCCCAACACACGAGAAGCGAATCACCGATACTCCCCCAAGTAGTTATTTCACAGACGGATGACGCCCACGAGAAGATGACTGGCATCATTAACAACGCAGGCCAAAACACATCGGTTCCAGCCAACCTCACCCTCGTACCCAGCTGTCATCGACCACGTGCGGAAGTGTTCGGTGAAATTCGACGGCGTGCGTGATCCGCTGGCTTTCATCGAGCGCGTCGAGGAGCTGTCCGACGTCTATGGGCTGAACAAGAATTTGCTTCCGTGAACGATGCCAGAACTCCTTAAGGATAGAGCGCAGATATGGTACCGAAACAACAACGGTCAATGGACAGAGTGGCATAACTTCAAACAAGACTTATGGAGGTTCTTTCTGCCAGCGCGATTCTTCGAAGGATTGGAGGATGACAACCGCCAACTTAAACAACAGCCGAGGGAAAAATTCAAAGACTATGTTATCACCATACAGAATTTAATGCGCCACACCCGCTACACCGAGGACCAGAAGCTGAAACGCATCTTTCAAAATAGTCGCCAGGACTACCAACTTTATATAAAACAAAAAGATTTCGTATGCCTCGAAGAGTTGGTAAGTTTGGCCAAAGACTTCGAATGTTTAAACTGCGGCAGCCGAAACGTCGACGCACCACCACGACTACCGAGACGGGACGAGCAATACCGACAAGTTGTCCTGATGCCAGAAGGACAAATCGACCCACGATAAGCAAGTCGACGCTGCGGCCATCAAAGGCATTTCTCCCAGGGTGTTGTTCTGCTGGGAGTGTGGTAAACGAAACACCAGGAGCATCGACTGCTGTCGCTGACAGACGAGAAACTTAAACGGGTTCCATCGATGCCAGGGAAGGATGGAAACCGAAAACCCCACGCCCCGAAGCCAATAGAACTGCTACAGCAAGAGGTCGACCATATAGCAGGTAAAATAACTATGGGAGGAGAAGAGGTCAGCACTACAATCGACACAGGAACGTCAAGAAGGTTTATCAGCGAGGCCTATGCATGCGAGGTATAACACACAGGACAGGTAGTGAGAGCGGCGGTATCAGTACGGATTCTGAACGTTACGAAACGATTGGTAGAAAATGCATTTTAGACCACGGTGCGATTTGGACACAGTTGATGCAAGATACAGTTGCTTATTCTTCCGCAGGCTATCGACAAGGTAATCCTTGGGCTGGATTTCCTCAGCCAGACTAAAGCTACGATGAGTATAGGAGGGCATAGTCTCACGATCAGCTGTAACAGAAACGTCACGCAGCCAGCCGGACCCCACATTCGTACAATCCAAAGCAAGATCCCCAGTGACGACGACAAGATAAGGTCCTTCCTGGATAAAGAACTACCGAGATTTGAGTCAATGAGCGGAGTATCCAACATCACCAGCCATAAATTCGTGATGCAGGATGACCGACCTCTAAAGCAGCGTTACTTCTCAAAGAACCCGGCCATGCAACGTATCATCAACGAAGAAATCGGCGAGTTGCCGGAAAAGGGATGCATCGAACCATCCAAGAGCCCCTTCAGTGCTCCAATCGTCTTGGTGAGAAAGAAGACCGGGAAATGGAGGCTTTGTGTGGACTACAGGCAGCTAAACTCTGTTCCAGATGCCTACCGCATAAGTAGTCTGGACCTCAAGAACGGGTACTGGCAGATTCCAATGTAGGAAGGCTGCAAGAGGTACACAGCGTACAGAGCCCCTTCAGTGCTCCAATCGTCTTGGCCAGAAAGAAGACCGGGAAATGGAGGCTTTGTGTGGACTATAGGCAGCTAAACTCCAAGTCTTTTCCATATGCCTACCACATAAGTAGTCTGGACCTCAAGAACGGGTAGTGGCAGATTCCAATGGAGGAAGGCTGCAAGAGGTACACAGCGTTCACGGTACCAGGGCGCGGTCTTTTCCAATGGCGAGTCACGCGCTTCGGTCTACATTTCGCTCCCGCCACATTCCAACGAGCACTAGACCAGGTCATCGGCTTAGATATGGAACCCCACGCTTTCGCCTACCTACCCGACATCGTCGTGACTGGAGAATCCTTGGAAGACCACATTACGCATCTAAAAGAATTACTGCGACGGCTTCGACAGGCAAACCTAAGAATCAGAATCAACGCGGACAAGTGTGAATTTTTCAAGAAGGCGATAAAATACCTGGGACACATGGTCAGCGAACAAGGAATTCACACTGATCCGGAGAAAATCGCGGCCATACAGGAACTCTGACCACTCACTACCCTGCGATAACTCCGTCGCTGTCTAGGGATTGCCTCGTGGTACAGGAGATTTGTTCCCGAGTTCACAAAGGTCATCCAACCCCTAAATAGCCTCCTGAGGAAGGGGAAACACTGGAAGTGGACCAACGCGCAACAAGCCGCATTTGATCAACTAAGGGATCGGTTACACAAGCACTCGTTCTCGCCTGCCCGGATTTTGAAAGAACATTTACCCTACAAACAGATGCCAGCGACTATGGAGTCGGGGTCGTACTCACGCAGGAGATCGCAACGCAACTACTCACCCACAGAAAAGGAGTGCCTAACTATAGTGTGGGGCGTCCGAAAGATGCGACCCTAACTAGAAGGGTACAGACCGTCCGGACTAATTGCTCGCTGGGCCTTGGAGTTGCAGCAATTTACGTACGAAATCCAGTATCCAGACGAGGAAAATTGAACGTGGCGGCCGACGCACTCTCACGTCAGCCACGATAAATCCTGCGAACGGCAACCGTGGAGAACAATGATTTGGAGAAGTGTACCTGGTTAGAGAAAAGAAAAGCGGAGGTCAAGGGAAATCCGGAAAAATTTCCGGACTACATCATCGAGGAAAACGAACTCTATCGACACATCCCTCATCAGACCGCAGACGAGAATTGCACACCCTGGAAACTGTGCGTCCCACAGTACCAACGAACACGAGTCTGAGGGAAAGTCATGACGAGCCCACCGCCAGACATTCGGGGGCCGGTACGTACGCCGCTGTGAATCATGCCAGAAGTACAAGTCCATCCAGCAGAAGCCAGCCGGAGCAATGTTGTCGCAAATCGCGGACGGACCCTGGAACATAGTCTGTGAAGATTTCGTCGGACCACTTCCCCGATCTAAACACGGTAACACGGTAATATTAGTCTTATTCGATAAGTTCTTGAAGTGAACAGAGATCGTCCCGCTACGAAAAGCCACATCGGAATCTCTGAAGAAGGCGTTTCGCGAACCAATCTTGGCCAGATATGGCGTACCTAAGATCTTCGTGAGCGATAATGGTGCCCAATATTCCAGTAGTCAGTTCCGGAAATTTCTGCAAGAGATGGAAGTCAAACATCAGTTCACCGCCCCGTACACGCACCAAGAGAACCCAACAGAAAGGACAAACCGCAGTGTCAAAACAATGTTCGCCCAGTTCGTAGGTGAACAGCATAGGGGGTGGGACGAACTCCTCCCCGACTTCAAACCCCCATACCGGGAGGAAAGTCAACACTTCCCGGTACAGCAGTACGTCAGTAGGGGGTACAAGGGTAGCGGCAGCAGGGGCTGAAGAGAGGACAACAAGGGAAAAAAAGATGGTAGCAAGGGCAAAGGAGATAGCAACAAAAGCAAAAGAGCGGCAGTGAAACGAACAGGACAGCAGCAGGAACAAGAGAGACTATATAGTTGTTGGAGATTGACTCCAATTAAAAAAGAAGCAAAATATTTTCGTTAAACTAAATTTAGTTTTATTAAAATTAAAAATATACAAACTTATTTAATAGATGTTATCTGGCTCCGTTGACTTCTATTAATGTAATGATAATTCAAAAAGGAAAAACCGAAGTCTCCATTCGTTCACTGCGCCGAGCACACATGATGAAAAGAGACAACTAGTTATACTGGTGATTGCTTTGAGACGAGTACTTCTCAAACACGATATTGCATGTACTTAATATACTTTTTCTTTGACAAATAAAATCGATTTATTATTTCATTGAAGTCGCTGCATTCAATAAAATAATAAATTGATCTTAGTTGTTGTGTAAGATTTATTACTTTATTGAGGTCGCTACATTCACTCACCCCGCAGTGTTATGAAAATGAAGCATATTCGTTAGGAAACTTTATTTTTTTATCAATGGTTGGGGCAAGTGGATTACTTTCACGCACGAAGTCCGTCATGTAAGCTGGTTTAAGTCGGTCTATGCAGATAGATACATATTTACCGTTCATATCTATAACGAAATACTTTCGAAGTCGTTTCACTATTTTATTAGGTCCCTCGTATGGAGGTGTTAAGCCAACCTTAACTCTGTCCACTCTGAGGAAAACATAGTTACAGTCTGTCAAGTCTTTATGTATAAAAACGTTTTTTTGGGGGGGAATTCGAGTGTTTTGAGGTACGACGTTGCGCATCGACTGTCTTAAGCGATCGACCAGTGAAGTAGGATCCTTCCAAGGCGCATAGGAGGAACGCATTATAAATTCTCCAGGGACTTTCAGAGATTGTCCGTAGACAAGATCTGCTGGTGTGCATCCGATGTCAGATTTGACCGAAGTTCTGTTTTCCAGGAGAATAAATGGTAGCTCTGTGCTCCAGTGCAGGGTATTTTCTCTGGCGTGCAAAGATGCTTTAAGCGTACGGGTGGAATCGCTCCACCATGTCATTTGCCTGTGGGTGATAGGATGTGGTCCGTATTCTGTGCGAACCTAACAGAGGTTGCTTTCGAACTGAGAACCTTCGTCAGTTGTTATCTCAAGTGGTACGCGAAATCTTGAGATGTACTGGTCTACGAATGCATTTACTACCGTAGTTGTTCGCATATCTTTCAATGGAATGGCTTCCGGCCATCGAGTAAATCGGTCTATGATTGTCAAAATGTATGCATAGCCATTTGACGGGGGTAGTGGTCCAACCAAGTCTATGTGAATATTCTCGAACCTGCCGGAAGGAATATCAAACCGACCTTGTTCGGAACGTGTATGACGATTTATCTTCGACTTCTGGCAAGCGAGAAACGTTTTAGACCAATATCCCGTATCTACGTTCATGCCTGGCCAGAAGTATTTCGATGAGACCAAATTACGTGATGTTCGTATTCCGGAATGTGATAACCCGTGAAGTTTTTGGAATACTTGCGAACGTAATTCGAGCGGTATGTACGGACGATTTGTTCCGGTTGATATCTCACACCATATGTGTACCTCAGAGGCAGGATCGCGTATAAGTTCGAACTTAAACTTAGAACTAGTCTGAATATTGTTTCGAAGCGTCACGAATTCCTCGTCAGATTTTTGTAGCAAAACGAGTTCTTTTATGTCTAGACATGTGTGACATATTGGTAGAATCTCGTGCTCACTTGTTCTGGACAAAATGTCTGCTACCACGTTACTTACGCCTTTTATGAAGCGAATGTCTGATGTGTATTGGGAAATGTAATCTAACTGGTCAGATTGTCGGGGGCTTCGCTCCGACTTCGACGCCATGGCAGTAGTCAATGTTTTGTGATCAGTTTGGATAGTAAATGTTCTACCTTTGACGAAACACCTGAAATGCTTGATAGCACAATAAATGGCAAGCAGTTCACGGTTGAAGGCTGAATACTTACGTTCGAGTGGGGAAAGTTTTTTAGAGAAGAATCCCAATGGTTCCCAACATCCCCTGTTGTACTGCTCCAATACAGCCCAAAGCGCAGTGCTGGAAGCGTCAGTGGCTATTCTGAACTCTCCACGCTCTAGGGGATGGGCAAGAAGTGTAGCTTTACCCAGGGCAACTTTGGTTTTGTTAATAGCCGCTTGGCATTCAGAGGGCCAATTAAAATTTTTCTTTTTTGCCTCTTTGAAGTATTGAGAGTTGCGTATGTATTGGAGCAAGTAGTTCGGCTAAGTGCGGAATGAATCGGTGATAGTAGTTAACCATTCCGATGAAGCGCTGCACTTGCCGTATAGATGCTGGTCGGGCGAAATCGTTTATAGCCACGATCCTCTCTGAAGATGGTCGAATTCCGTCTTTTGAGATCTCGTGACTAAGAAAATTTAGCGAAGCTCCACCGAAGACACACTTTGAGGGTTTTAAAATGATACCGAAATCTGTAAGGCGTTGAAATAGAATGCGAAGGTGTTCTATATGTTCGGACTCTGACCGACTACCCACCAAAATATCGTCGATATATGCGTAGACAAAGTTCAATGCTTTTGTCACTTCGTCCATGAAATGCTGAAATGTCTGTGCTGCATTTCGCAGACCGAATGGCATTCGCATGAACTCGAAAAGTCCAAAAGGAGTTGTAATTGCCGTTTTATATACATCGTCAGTAGCTACTGGTATTTGGTGGTAGGCTCGGACCAGGTCTATCTTTGAAAAGATAGTACAATACTTCAAATTCAAGGAAAAGTTGTGGATATGCGGGAGAGGATATCTGTCTGGTACTGTCACTTTTTTCAGTCTTCGGTAATCCCCACAAGGACGCCAATCGTTGCTATCGCACATGGAAGCCAAGTGTAAAGGTGAAGAAACTGATGATGCCGATTGTCTGCACAGTCCCAGAGAGTTCATGTATTCGAACCCGCTTCTCGCAATCCTATGCTTTTCGGGGTCTAAACGACGCGGTCGTGAAAATGGTAATTGTCCTTCAGTTAAGATTTTATGCACCACGCTGTGCTTCACTGGTAAATCATAACTAGGTTCTTGGGTAAGATTGGGAAAACGTCTAAGAAGTTCTCCGAATGGACCGTTGACCATAAAAAGTCGGATTGTCTGTAATGGATCTTCTATATCCATGGCATTGACAATCAACGAAGTATTTGAGTCAAGGAGCCGCTTATTTGCTAAGTCCACTACGATACCAAATTTAGTCAAGAAATCAGCACCTATTATAGGCCTGGTGACTGACGCCAGTATAAACGGATGATTGAAATCGCGGCGGAAACCTAAGTCGACGTTTAATAATCTTACACTGAAAGTTGTGATTGGGGAACCATTAGCAGCGAAGATAGTGCTGCATGAATCGCGAGGAATATTTCTAAATAAATTGGAAAACTGAAACGTCGGCTCCAGTATCGATAAGAAAACTTAAATTGGTTTCTGGACATTTAATAAATAGGCGACGTGTTTGAGTGGTCCCAACGTTTGTCGCGAACACTTTTGGACGGCCTAGTTTTCCGGTTTGTGATATGACTTGTTATTACCTTGACCAGTTAATGTACACGAACCGCCCGCACACTTTTGGGCCGCGGTGCCAAATCGGTAATGATAATAACAGAAAGTTCGTCTGATCGAGGATGAACTAGTAGCAGTAGTAGAGCGTAATTTTGACTGCGAACGATTGCGCGATCGATTATGAAAAAAATTACGTGGTCTAGATCGGTCTTGTTTAAAGATATGTTGTCGTAGCTCGTTAATGGCTGTTGCTAGACTTTCTAGAGTTATTGTTCCGGTTACCGGGCTTTCCGCTGAGCTAGAGGCACTATAAATCGCTGCCGACGTTGCTGGTCGATGGAATTCCCATATTTTGTCAGCCAGGGCAGCCAATTTGGTCATCGGTTCCGACTCTTGGACGAGAACTATCGAACGCAATTGCACCGGCAGTTTTAACCACAATGTTTTAAGTAGCTCTTCAGTTACTGCTGTCGAGGAACCCGCTAGCTGCTGTAATCGACGATAAAACGCGGAAGGGTTTAAATCAACCATAGCTGTTGCGACTAGTAATTTCTCTAATCGTTGAGTCTCTGTTCAAGTCGTTTTATCACCTCCAATTTTAGAGTAGTAAATTTTCCTGTCTCTGGTGGCTTCGAGATTGTGTCCAAAACGGTCGCGATAATATCGACGAGGCATTCGTTAGTAAATATTGCTGGTTGTCTGATGTTATTCGTTTTGAGGTAAACACGGCTTTAACTTGCGCACACCAAAGACCGGGCTTTTTATGCCAAAATGGTGGAAATGGGACGGAACTAGTCGCTTCTACTCTTTTGGGTTCAATAATATTTTAAACTTCATTGGCTGGATCTGTCATTTTATACGTTTTCAGAACACTTCCCTTGTTGAAGTACCCGATTAAAATTCAAAGTCGGAAGTATTGTAAACGTGCGAGTGAGAGCGTAAATCAAGAGGAATATGTACCTATTACATATGTATATATACTTTATTTGAATAAAATGCGAGTAAGTAAAAATGAATAATGAAAAAAAAAATAGCAATATCGAATCTGAAAAATACTCAAAAGCAATTCTCACCATAAACCGCTGTGCTTCAATGCAGTGTCAGATATGTTAACAATTCTGTTTAATCCTGTACAATTTTTATTTATGCTACTTCAAAAATAATTTCTGCTTGGAATGCTGAATTTGAGTACCGCCATTTTGTAAAGTTGTATGTAGATAGTTATTTTAGCGAAATCGTATCCATGAAGTGATGATGGCGCAACATTAACGGAACTATCTAAATTTGTAGAACTACGTCGATGATGTTGAAGTTCGTGAATTTTCTCCTGGTCCTGTTGAAAATTTAGAAGAACTGTAGTTGTCCAAACAATATAGTTGTTGTGATGCTGAGGTAAAACTTAGAACAGCGTTAATTGCTTCAGGTTCACGTTGAGGTATACTAGGATTAGCCAACTGGATGAGGAGTCCTTGCTTAGATATTTCACCTTTAAGGAGTCCAATAAGAAGCATGTACGACTCAGGACGATTTAAAATTGCTTTAAGCTGCAAGTTTGCGATTTTTGAAGGTGTTGAAAGACAAGAGCGAAGGAGACATCAACAGCGACCAGGCAATGGCAGCGGGCACAAAGAAGAACACGACAACAGCAGGCCAACAGCAACAGCACGGCCGCCACAGGATAAATAGAATTTAAATTCTATTTATTTTAATTTGAAGAATATCCCGTTAGTCCACTATAAATAGGTGGGCTAGACTCAAAGGAGGATCAGTCACCAACATGCAATCGCATCAATAAGTGTCAAAGAAAAAAAAAATGTAAAAAAAAACTAATTTCTTTAAGAAAAAAAAACAAAAAAAAAAAATATGTATACAACATTAAAGAAGAAGTTGGAAGAACAGCGGGTGGAGCAGGTCTACCAGCGGTCACTAATGAAGCCATTGGACAGTTGGAGGAGACCCACGACCCCCGGACTGGGGGGATGCAAGTCGGCTACCCCGCCAAAACCTTTGAGTTTTTCCCCAGGGCCCGGTGGGATCGACATTACTAAGGAGGACTACGGCCGTCTGGCGATCGGTAGGTTCCACAATGACCGGCTCATTGAGTACCAGTTGCGGTGGATTGGGGACCGGATCTTGACAGAGCAGCAGCACGACCGCATCCATATATCCAGCACGTTCTTCATCGAGTGCCTCACGCAAGTTGAGGGAAGGGTGACGAATCACCGCAGGAACTGGAAACCCGTCGCCACTCCGCTGTAGCCAGTTGGACCAAGGACATAAACCGACTAGGATGGATGGTTTCATTGGTTTCTGGTTGTGATCCATCTGACACAGGGTCAGAAATTGCCCTACGGTGAGATCCTAGCCTTTGAAAAACTGCCACGGCTTATAACCGACTACCATTTCGACCTCCTGCGGCAGTATCTGACAACCGAGAAAGCAATCATGCATCACGTATCTGATCCCCCACGGCGATTTACCAGCCTCACTCTACCGGAGAAGAAAGTGCGAATACCAAAACAACGCAACAAATTCGACTGCGGCCTTTTCCTGCTGCACTGGGCAAGCCTCTAGTACCCGAGTACCCGAGATCGTTCTGCCAGTCCGGGAAGACCGCCAACATCCCCCAAGACGACTTGGAACGATGAGCGAAGGCAAGATACCAGTCCGGGAAGACCGCCAATATTCTCCGGGAAGACTTGGCACGGCGAGCGGAAGCCCTGTGGAAGTCCGGGAAGACCGTCAGGAGAGGCCAGAATCATCCTTCTTGGCGGAAGTAAAGGGGGGGTGTAAGGACGATTTTGGACGCATTCCAAAATCACCCCTACAGCAGAAACGACCTCAGCGGGACTAGGGTGTGGAAATACAAAAATAAATAATATTTAAAATATACAAAAAAATTATAATCATTATTTGAATTATTTCATTTTTTATTTTTTATAAGCACACTGCAGGTTAAAAAGAATTGTAACGAGTTCTGCTCCAATAGCACTGCAATACTCATGGCAACACACAGTGTAAATTACATATTTTCACGAGTGAATGCCACCGAGTTACAAAGCATAAGAAAAGTAATAACAACAACAAAATACACAAAAATAACTAGACTAAAATATTCGGAAGTATGAAATACATTATTGTAAATTAGAAATAAGTAAGAAATAAATTTACAACAACATAAGTTTTATTATAATTGTAAAATATAACTATGTATACACATAATTGGGCTCACAATACGTCAACGCACATAAGAGATTTAGACATACGACGCACATGCTGGACCAAATATACCGTTAAGTTGGGTATAAAAAAAGGCGGCTGATCGAGCAGCGGGGAGTCGTGCGTGGACCGTCGCAGTGTGCACATCGTGGGTAAATCTAGTTATCTTAGTTATCTTAGCTATTATTTCGTAAGTTATATATAGGCCACAGCTTCCCACACCCGTAGTAAGGGGTTGTGCTCCTATTATCAAGAGTCTATACATAACATACAGCTTCCCCCCACCCGTGGTAAGGGGTTGTATGTTATTATCAATATTTACTAGTCAAGCTTGTATATAGTCTACAGCTTACCCCCATCCGTGGTAAGGGGCTGCAGACTATTTGCTTAGTTCACTTATAGGAGGCAGGAACTTTGGTTGAGTGGTCAGCTACGTTTCATCCTAGTTTTATACGGTTTGCAACTCCCCTCAACCGTGGTAAGGGGCTGCAAATCCACGTTCTTAGTTCACTTATAGGAGGCAGGGACTTTGTCTCTCCAAGTTTATTTTGGTCAGCTACGTTTCATCCTATTTATTTTTTTATTCAATACCATTCCTTTATTATTACAATATTATTCCTTTGTTATTTCAATATCATTTCATTGTTATCTTTATTTCAATAAAACTTCCGTTATCTTTATTAAAATACCACATTTTGGGGGCTCCACCATTTCAAAGTAAAGTAAAGAAAATCGGTGGTAAGAGAACGGTTACGTGCGGTTAGTCAGAGACACAGACACCGGGGAACACTCAAAACGGAACATTTGATGTACAGAAAAAAAGTAAAGAAGATGAGCACGGAAGCCATTATTAAGAAATTAAACCAGATGGAGTTACCAACAGAAGGGGATCGCGAAGATCTAATTAAACGTCTAGCAACATAAGAAGCGCGAGTTACGAGTTCTCCACAACAACAGCAACAACAACAGCAGCAACACCGCAACATATAACAGCAATAACAAGAACGGCAGTATAAGCATAAAATATACGAACAACAAAAACAACCGCTTTGCATGCAGCCAAAATAGAACGAAACAAACAAGACGCTAACTAAATAATATTTTAAGCCCAATGTATTTTATTCCAATTTTCAACTTCATAATTTATTTGTCAATTAAAATTCCAAGAATTCAATATTTTAAGTGTAATGCACTGTATTGCAATTTTTTATTTGTCAATTCAATTCCAATAATTATAACATTGCACCATTTGTATTGTTCCATTTTAATATATAAAAATTTGTATTTCAAAGAAGCTCAGTAATAAACTAGCTGTTGTGAGCAACACAACAAGAAAATATTTTTTTTAGTTAATTTAACTGGCGCAGTCTTCGGTCTCGCGAACAGTCTTACATTTTTTAAATTCAACAAGTGTGTAACTACAAATAAAACCGGCGGTTAACCGATTTAAAAATCTTTTGTGGAAACAACAAGTGTGAAATAAAAATTGCGTCGAAGGATCATCGACTATTAGCATCAGCGGATTACTGGAGCAACTGACTGGCGGATTTCAATCCCTTATCGCGTGAGAACCTACCTACACCTCTGCAAAACTTGGAAAACTTAATAAAGAACATGGTGAAACTTTTGATTTTTGGATGCATGTAAGTCAAATTTGGGACTTTCTTAATTGTATAAATGCATAGAAAACTAAGACAATTCTTACCATACCAAAAACCCAAAAGAGCCACAAGCCTTAATTCAATACCAGAAAATATAGAAATAACATTTAACCCATCTGAATTTCTCGATCAAAATAACAATATGTCGGAACCATCTACAAGTGATATACTTAACACTCTAAGAATACCTGATGCAATCAAGGATTTGCCTCGTTTTGATGGTAATCCTAGGTTGCTATATGAATTCATTATCAATGTTGAGGAAATTCTTACGCACATTCGCAATTTAGATGGCTCACCTCATTCAACTATTTTGTTGCGAGCCGTTCGCAACAAAATCGATGGCCAAGCGAACGAAGTCCTGAACATGTACGGACAGCCCTCAACTGGGATGATATTAAAAATAATTTAATTTTACATTACGCTGACAAAAGGACGGAGACAACACTCATTCGTGACCTACACTCACTAAGACAAAACAGTAGAAACGTCGAAGAGTTTTATAGCAACATAATAGAAATACAAGCTACCCTCATAAATAATGTACTAATTCATGAAACAAATAATAATATGATAGCTGCGAAAAAGGAACTTTATGGTGAAATGTGCCTTAATGCTTATCTGACGGGCTTAAAAGAACCACTGGGCTCCGTCATAAGAGCCATGAGACCCGATTCACTCCCAATTGCATTAGCATATAGCATAAAAGAACAGAACATTTATTACTCCAAGTCAACTTTCTTTTCTAATCATATTAAACCAAATTTCAATTCATCCTCATATCAAAACCGATACCAATCATCTTATTCTCAAAACATGCCACCTAAACAAATTTTTAATCAATACTCTGCAAGACAGCAATACCCAATATTTAATCAATACCGTAGTACTCCTCAGTTTAATAATCAAAATCAAAGTCCTTTTCAAAACCAAAGAACTTTTTCCCAAACCCCAAACCAAAATCAGTATACTAACAGAAATTTCGGCCAACTTCAACACCAGAATAGAAATTTTACCCAAAATCATAATACATTTAATCAAAATATACAAAGGCAAGCAACTCCAGAACAAATGGATACCCTCTCTGCAAACACACGTCTTTCACAAAGAACGAATGGGACCAATTTTACAAGAGAAATGCACAACATTAACACGGCAGAAGAAAACGTACAAGATGCTACAATTCAAGAGACTCCATCAAACCAACACCAATTGGACCAACACTACGAAGGATATGGGTTCTATAAAGACCCGGAAGAAGAAACCGAATTCGACGAATTTTTTCAGTGTTATGCCTTGAACAACCCACCGGATACATAGATGTCTATAAACATGGATTCATCTTACCTTATATTAATATTTCTTCTCCTTTCGGAAGACCGCTCAAATTCCTAATCGATACTGGAGCTTCCTCCTCGTTTTTAAACCCCGAGTTTGTAAATGATGCCGATAAAGTATTGTGCGACCCAGTCACAATCACAACCATTTTAAACAAACACAAAATAAACGAACAAATAACATTACCCACTTTCACAGAATTTAGAGAAACAGGTCAATTTACATTTCTATTACTTAAATTCCACGGATATTTCGACGGACTATTAGGACTGGACAATTTAACAAAATTAGGTGCCAAAATTGATCTCAGCACCAACACCCTGATCACTAACAATTCCTCCATTAATATCAAATTCAAACCAAACTTATTCTCAGGAAAATATCTAATCCCTGCAAATTCAAAACAAGTAGTAAAAATACCAACCGACATTCAAGATGGAGATATATATATTAAAACTATTCAACTTGAACCACAGCTTTTAATTCCTGAAGGTATTTATAAAACAAAAGATTGGTTTAGCGTAGTAGAAATAATAAACAATAGCAATTTCGACAAGACATTTTTACTAGAACAACCTCTCAAGGTGGAAGCCTACAATACTTCATACTTCATTGAAATAAATAACATAAACATTGAAAACAATAACCAAGAAATCGAAGGTGACATAACCGAATGTATTCGTTCCTCTAATCTTAACGCAGAAGAGATCACTTTTTAAATTTTGTAGACACTACAACGACGTTTTTTATAAAAAAGGAACCTTAAACTCAAACGCAGACGCGTTAAGTCGAATAAAAATCAATAACCAAAATGAAAAACAATTCAAAGAAATAAATCTAAACGACACTACCACGACAATGCAGGGTACTTCAGGATCAACAGTGCACTCAGCACAAGAAAATTTAAATGAAGGAATATACATTTCGGAAAAACCCCTTAACGAATTTAGCCTTCAAGTTATTTTAGAAAAATCAAATCAAACACCACCCACAATAGTAGAAGTCCCCTTCAAAAACAAACAAAGAAGAACAATACGAACACCTGAATTTACAGAAGACAAATTAATCGAAATATTCAAAAAATATCTAGCACCTAACAAATTAACAGCAATTTATACAGACGACGAAACTTTTCCTTTAGTGCAATCTGTTTACTCTAAATACTTTTCGGCAAACAAGACATTCAGACTAATTGGATGCAAAGAACTTCTAATAGACGTGACAGAAAATGACGAACAAGATAAACTAATTAATATATACCACATAAATAGTAATCACAGAGGAATTAATGAAACGCTAGCTCACCTGAAAAGAGAATATTATTTTCCTTTTATGAAACCCAAAATAACACAAACTATAAACAATTGCGATTTATGTAAAGAACTAAAATATGACCGAAAACCCCAAAAACTTAAATACAAGAAACCAGAAACTCCCGAAAAGCCACTAGATACTTTGCACATAGACATATATAGCATCAATCATAAATACATACTAACAATAATAGATAAATTCTCCAAATTCGCCTCAGGATGCACTCTTCCTGCAAAGAATAGCATATCAATAAAAAAAAGCACTAAAACACTTCCTCAGTACCCATGGCATACCCAAGAAAATAATTAGCGATCAAGGATCTGAATTTACAGCAAATATCTTTTAAGATTTCTGCAAACAATTTGGGATAGAGCTCCACATTACTTCCTTTCAACAAACTTCCAGCACTTCACCCGTAGAAAGACTACACTCAACACTGATAGAAATTTACAGGGTCATCATTGCAACACGAAAAGAAAATAAACTGGACATAGATCATGAAGAAACTCTCGCTGAAACCTTTATTACATATAACAATGCCATACACTCGTCCACTAAACTAACACCTTTTGAAGTTTTCAATGGTAGGACCTTTAAATTTAATAATATAGTAAATTTTAATAATGAGCACGAATATTTGAGAAAACTTAACGAATTCCAATCAATATTATACCCTATTATAAAGACTAAATTAGAAAATACCATAAATAAAAATATTGAAAAACTAAATCAAACAAGGGAAGACCCAGAAGAAAACGAAACAAGTCAAATAATTTTTAGAAAAGAGTGTTGTCGAAACAAGTTGACTCCAAGGTTTTCCAAACATAGAATTAAAGAAAACAAAGAAGTCACAGTCATAACGACTAAGGACCAAAAACTTCATAAATCTAGGTTAAGGAAGAGAAATAAGAATACTAAAAAATAAATTTTTTAACAAAATAAAAACATTTAAAAATTTAAAAATCTTTAAAAATTATGTTTTAGGCTTATGACAGTACTTGGACAGAAGATGGAAATACATGAACTAAACGAACATCAGGCAGTACTAACAATACAAAAAGGCACCGCAAGGACTATAAAAAACTACGACAATCTGATACACAT
Source organism: Nephrocerus scutellatus (assembly GCA_947095585.1). Lineage (NCBI taxonomy): Eukaryota > Metazoa > Arthropoda > Insecta > Diptera > Pipunculidae > Nephrocerus > Nephrocerus scutellatus. The sequence continues at coordinate 68,728,932 of OX352763.1, forward strand.
AGTAAATTTAGATTTGTACAGAAACAATGTGGATAAAATTACGAAATCAATTACAGCGTTAGACAAATCATATAACACAAAAGACACGACATTAATAACAAAACTCAAATTGGAAGAAGTCCAGAACAAATTAGACTCACTTACGCCACATACAAGAAACCGACGAGGAATAATTGACGGACTCGGCACAGCTGTTAAGTTTATCACTGGTAACATGGATGCGAATGACGCAAAAACATTGAACGAACAAATCGAAAACTTAAAATCAAACCAAATAAATTTCCGCATAGAAATAAATAATCAAATAAAACTAAATTCCATAATGATACAGAGATTTGAAAACATTACCAACCATATCAATAACAAACAACAGGAAATAGAAAATTTCATTAATAAATTTCAAGACCAAAACACAAATAGAATTCAAGTAAATGAAGAAATTCTACTTCAAACACAATACCTTGCACAAATTAATTACAATATTGATCTATTGAGCAACCACTTATCCAATATTGCAGAAGCAATAGTATTAGCAAAGTTAAACATAATATCTAAATTCTTCTTGAATCACGAAGAATTAAATGAAATACGTAATACACTTTCAAATCAATCAGTAGAAATCAAATCTGTTAATAATATTTACGAATTACATATATTAATTACACTATTCCACTCCCCATTAACAAAACTAAAGAAATAGATATACTCCCATATGCATTGTATAATTCTGAAAAAATTCAATATTTGTCCGAAATGTGCCCAAGAGTAGAAGGAATTTACTATTGCCAGGAGGCAAGACACCAAGAAGACATTGCAGAAACAACTTGCCTGGGACGAATTATTCAACAGCAAAACGAGCTCTCTGCATCACCAATGACATCGGACAATCATCGAATATCCTACAACCAGAACCCAACTATATTTTACTCCTTAACGTTCCAACAACAATAGTTAACTCAACATGTAACTTTGCTCCACATAAAGTATCTGAAAATGCTATACTTCACTTCGAAAACTGTAAAGTAGAAATCAACAAAATCACGTATCAGAGTAATCCAAACATCTACTGGGACGAGATACGCCTAATTCCAGCCACTCACGTACGGATCCACAGAAATCACACAACCGGAAGACTCAACCTCCACAAACTAAACACCCTAAACATCAAGAATATGATCGCCATAGAAAACATAAAATCCAGCACCGAACAGAGATTCAGCATCACCGTTGGAGCAATGCTCATCCTGGGAATATTAATTATTCTTTTTATCCTATATAATTCCAGAAAATTCAACCGAAACATTCTTCTGAATCATGTCGCTCAACCCAAAAACCAACTTTTGTGGCCTTCGCTCCATACCGAGGGGGGAGGAGTTACTAGTTCTCCACAACAACAGCAACAACAACAGCAGCAACACCGCAACATATAACAGCAATAACCAGAACGGCAGTATAAGCATAAAATATACGAACAACAAAAACAACCGCTTTGCATGCAGCTACAAATAGAACGAAACAAACAAGACGCTGACTAAACAATATTTTAAGCCCAATGTATTTTATTCCAATTTTCAACTTCATAATTTATTTGTCAATTAAAATTCCAAGAATTCAATATTTTAAGTATAATGCACTGTATTGCAATTTTTTATTTGTCAATTCAATTCCAAGAATTATAACATTGCACCTTTTGTATTGTTCCATTTTAATATATAAAAATTTGTATTTCAAAAAAGCTCAGTAATAAACTAGCTGTTGTGAGCAACACAACAAGAAAATATTTTTTTTAGTTAATTGTTAAGGCCACTACCTTAACTCGCGCAAGGTTGAAGAAGCAGTGTTGGAGATGAGAGATGGGACAGACTCTGAAGCAGACACAGAAACAGATTTAGACTCTACTGGACCGGAAGATGTAGAGGAAATGGTTTAAGTCTCGCAAAACAGAAATGTACGATCAATCCAAGATCCGATATTTCTCAGGTGACGATCACTATACCGTAAAAAAATGGCTCGAAGACTTCGACGAAACCGCATTGATAATGAACCTGTCGGATATAGAAAAATTAGTGCTCGGCTCCAAAAAGGTACAGCAAGAGCAGTAGTATTTGACATGAGGCCAAAGTCGTACAAACAGTTAACCAAACTTTTGAAAGCAGAATTCAAGATAAAAACATCGAGTTCAGAAGTTCACAAAATGCTACAAGCGGAGAAGAAGAAAAACAACGAAAGGCTATATCCCCGTATGAAAGAATTAGCATCACAAGGTTATGTAGACACCAAGACGCTTATAAAACATTTAATTCATGGCATCGATGATATCGAAGCAAACAAAACTCTGGTATATGGAGTAACGTCTAAAAAACAGTTTAAAGGAAAAATTGAATTGTATGAAAGTTTTAAAAAATTACTACCTATACCACAGAAAGAACAAAAAATATATGTGTACAGAAATAAACTCGAACAGAGAGACAACACATATAAAAAGTCTTCAATACGTTGCCATTAAGAATGTGGGTCACACAGAAGAATCATAAACGGTACGAAAATTCATGCATTACTTGACACAGGCTGCGATCGTAATCTCATGAGCTGGGAACCGTTCGCAAAAACTAGAAGTACTTCCATTTTAAATCACAAAAACAGTATCAACTTAACTGGATTAGGAAATTCGTCAGTTCTAACAAAAGGCTCCGTAGAAATAAGTCTAACTGTTAACGCCAACGTCCAAGATAAATCATCATCCGCAGTACTTTGTCTTGATCGCCAATCGTTCTCTAAAATAATTCGAATTTCGTATATTCACCTACCATTCCATCACCAGCCTCATTTCTTTCACAGTGTAAACGAGTCGACAAACCAATCCAGATGATAGATTGACAACGAGCAGAGGTGGCAGTCGTTTTTTTGTCAGCATGAGCTACACACGCACTGGCTTTTATAAGTGCTTTTTTCTCATATTAACTGTGAAGTATCATTATTATCTCTGTAACTTTATCTGATAATTGCTATTAAAACATTTTAGAAAAATAAGGTAAACTACCCATAAGATTGGTGCCGAAACCAGGGAAGAATTTTGTACTCCTATATATTTGGATTTGGAAGCATTTACTGTATTGGCGTGCCGTTAATTTTCTGCGTCGAATATTCCATATCAGCGTGCAAATTTCTACAGATTGTGATTGGAAAGACAATAACTGTGTTGGCGTGCCGTTTATTTTCTGCGTCGAATATTCCATATCAGCGTGCAATTTCTACAAATTGTGATTGGAAGATATTTGCTATTTGGCGTGCCGTTATTCATTTCTGCGTCGAATATTCCACATCAGCGTGCAATTTCTACAAACCTATACCTATACATTCGGATTTATTGGCGTGCCGCTCATTTTCTCGCCTAACCTAAACCTATACATTCGGATTTATAGGCGTGCCGTTCATTTTCTGCGTCGAATATTCCATATCAGCGTGGAAATTTATACAAATTTGCAAACCTATACAATTGGATTTATTGAAAGACAGTACTGTATCGGCGTGCCGTTACTCATTTTCTGCGTCGAACATTCTACAAATTTGTAAACCTACACATTTTGATTATTGAAAGACATTTACTGTGTTCGCGTACCGTTATTATTTTCTGCGTCGAACAATAACTAGTCCACGTGCAAATTTCTAGAGATTGGAACCTACAATAAAATTAGTGACAAAACGAAACATCGGACGATCTAACTGTACAATTATTAGAAGTCTGAAGTGTATATCTGTATAGAAGTGTGGAACAATATGTCTGAGATAGACACTCTAAAACGAAAGCAAGGCCACTCTAAAGCTTCGCTAACACGTGTAGTAAAATGGTCAGCAAGCATGAAGACCGACACAGCTGTGGAAGAATTATATGTTCAACTAGAATTGCTCGAAAAGGCGTACATCGAGTTTAAGGATTACGACGAGGGTATAGTTGCCATTGACGATACCTTATCCGATATCGATGCTATCGAACAACGATGCACCAAGGTAAAGGCGGCAACACGGAAAGCAATTCATGGACGTAACCCCATGGTTACTGCAGTTCAGGAGCAGCTAAATAATACCATGAAGACATTCACAACGCACCAAAGGGAAATGTTAGACACCATGCGAGAGCAAAGTTTCTCTGTAGTGCCGAAAGATGAAATAAAACTACCAATAATCCCGATTCCGTTCTTTACCGGAAAATACAACGAGTTTTCGTCATTCAAGGATTTGTTCCGATCATCGGTGCACAATAACCCCTCACTCACAGATGTGCATAAGTTTCAGTACTTGAAGGGCCTTCTACGAGACTCAGAGGCATAGGACAAGCTCTGTACACGCTACGACATCCAAGGCTTGGTTATCACGTCCTTTATAAGACAACAAGACAACATAGGTCAACCCACAATCACGTCAGAAAGTGCATCATCTCTTCGCAGACACTGCGATACATCTGACGAACTCATTAGAGGCTTGAAGGCGCTAGGATCAGAAGCAGAGAATCGAGATCCGTGGTTGATAAACATCATCCTTCAAAAACTGGACGAAGAGACTCGTAAGCAGTGGGCAGCCAAAAGCATTGACACTATCTGCCAAAGTTTCAAAGCTTTCATATCATTCATTGGAAAACGTTGTGCTGCATTGGAGGTGTGCGTACCCATCCTCCACAGACGAGGGCCATCGAAAGCATAAACGCTAAATCATCAAGTCCAAGTCAGAGACGAATCGCTGCCAACTACTACAAGCACATCGATACGATGCCTCATATGCAACAATCCACATAGATTGCACGAATTTAACCAATACATTGCTCTAGACATTGATCAAAAAAGAGATTTCGTGGCGAAATCGCGAGTCTGCTTTAACTGCTTATTCAAGGGCCACATTTCTAGTAACTGCCCTTCAAGACGACGCTACTTCATTTGCCAGAGGAAACGTCATACCTCGCTTCATTCAACATAAGACCCATCTTCAAATACAGCTAACGAAAACCCACATTGCTCGAAAGGTGCAAACATAGACCAAACCTTCCCTTCAACTATAAACACTGCAGTGACCGCAAGGTACTCATTATTACCCACTGCCCTAATAAAGGTAAAGGACGCAATTGGAAGGTATCACTATTGCCGAGCACTGCTTGACTCCGGCTCTGAAGCGTCCCTAATAACAGAAGCGTGCATGACCAAACTGCAATTAACTCGTCACAACTGTCGAATTCCAATAACTGGGGTTGCTTCAAATGCAACTACAAAGGGTCGAACAGCGATCACCATCAGATCCCGATTGGATATGAACTCTACTACGGAAGTGGATGTCTTTATTTTGGATCATCTTACCTCGAAGCTGTCAAGAGTTGGTACCGAAATGTCACAAATGTGGAGTGAACTAAATTCGATACATCTTGCTGATCCTCTAGAACAACAATGTCGCAACACTGACATTCTTCTTGGAGCAAGTCATTTCTTCAAACATCTTCGAAAAGGACAACTTGCAGGATCCAACGGTCTAATCGCACAAAACACGTCATTTGGATGGATAATTTCAGGTGGCGATTCCAAATTAAAGCCACCCAAATCATTACAAATGGAGTTTAACGTTGATCAGACTCTTCGTAAATTTTGGGAAATTGAGGAACCACCGATCCACAAGGTTTTAACTCCAGAACAAAGTTATTGTGAAGAGTTTTTCGCGGCTACTCACACTAGAGACCAGGCAGGTCGGTTTGTTGTGAGATTACCCTTCGCCAAAGATTCTGCACCATTACTTCACTTCACTTCAGCAGGACACATCCAGATTCCAATCAATTGAATCAAGATTACGAAGGCAGATGGATCTCAAAAATGCGTATTCGTCATTCATAAACGACTACGAGAAGTTCGATCATATGGCACAGATCAAACCAGACCAACTTAACCTTTTAACCAAGCACTGCTATCTACCGCACCATCCAGTAATTAAACCATCCAATGCAACCACGAAGGTTTGAGTGGTATTCGATGGCTCAGCTACTACGTCATCTCAAATATCGCTGAACTCCAAGTTATTACTGGGACCAACGGTGCAACCTGTCTAATAAGCATTCTAATCCGCTTTCGTTTGTACCCAAAAGCCTTCACTGCCAACATCGAACGAATGTACCGTCAGATTCGGGTCGACAACAGAGACTGTGACTACTAGCGCATTATATAGCGTGACAACCCAGCTGATCATCTTAAACATTTTCGATTGCTGACTGTGACGTATGGAACGTCTGCCGCTCCATTCCTAGCCACTAGGTGCTCAAACAGCTGGGCATAGAATCACAAACTGAATTTCCACTCGCGTCTCATGCGATTCTCAACGCATTTTATGTGGACAATCTTCTTACTGGAAGCGACAACGTTCCTTCCGCAGTTACACTGGCGAATGAAATCACAATGGTTCTTAACACTGCCGGATTTCCGCTACACAAGTTTCTGTCCTCATTAGCCACGGTTAACCAAGAAAAATCAATGGTGTGCTTGGATGGATTAAGCGAACACAAAATCCTAGGCCTACACTGGGACACAAAAACTGACAGCTTCAAATTCCAGGTAAGCACCTTTTGTGAACGCATCACTCATACAAAAAGAAGCTTCCTCTCCGAAGCATCCCGATTATATGACCCCCTTGGCTGGCTGGCTCCATCAATAATTTCCGGAAAATCACTATTTCAACAATTATGGCTACTGCACCTTGGATGGGATGATCCACTGCCCCACAAGACAGCAGATGCCTGGTCTATACTTCGAAAAGACCTTAAACTACTAGAGAAACTCGGTATTCCTCGTGTTATCAAAATCGCGACGCCAACTAGCGAACTTCATGGATTCGCAGACGCAAGTCCAACTGCCTATGCCGCCGTTCTATACTGCAGGTCAATTGATGAATTCGGAATTTAATTTTAATTTTGGTGGGGGCAGATCGCCCCCATTTATTCGGCTTATTACAAGCTAACAGCATAATCTTAAAACTAACATCATTAACTTAAAGCTAAGACATAAGATATTGTTAATAACTAAGACATGTTAAAGATAGGGAGAACGGTGAAGGAGATCAAGTTTAAGGCAGGGAGTGCTGCGGTTGAAATCGAAAACACTGAGGTTTAAGTTAACCTTTCGCAGCATACGGGAAATAGGTTCGTTAGAGCCGTACGTGGTGCGGTGTGTCGGTAGATTAAAGAGAAGTGGGCAACGTAGATTACGGGGTTTAGTGTATAAAAAAATCGAGTTATATAAAGACGCGCAGTCGATGGAGCCTAGAAGAAGACGATGTATGAAAAGAATGTCAGCAGTGTCTTTGTGTTCCTCAAGTGTTTTTAAGTTTATGAGGTTTAGACGATCTTGGTAGGGGGGCAGGATAAGGTGATTGTCCCAGGGTAAGCCCCGAAGAGCAAATCGAAGAAAACGACGTTGGACGCTCTCGATTCTAGACACATGAATTTGATGATAGGGGGACCATGCTTGACTAGCGTACTCGAGGAGGGGACGGACAAACGTGATATAGAGGGATCTAGTCACATAAGGGTTGGAAAATTCTTTTGACCACCGTTTAATAAAGCCAAGTGGTGAGTTAGCTTTAAGAATGATTCAATCAATATGAGAACGGAAATTTAGCTCCGAGTCGCACAGTATGCCGAGGTCATGAAAAGATTGAACGCGGGAAATGGGTTGGTCGTGGAGATGGTAATATCTGGGAGGGGGTTTGTTGCACTTACATGATAAGGTAATAGTTTGACATTTGGTTATATTGAGCTCTAAGCAATTTTTGCGGCACCAGGTCGAAAAACTGTCTAGGTCTTGTTGAAGGACACAAGAGTCTTGTGGAGAAGAAATTAGTTTGAAAAATTTGGTATCATCAGCTAGAGAGAGATGGAGGAATTTTTGATGACCCTTTCGAGATCATTTATAGTAAGAATGAAGAGAAGGGGGCCCAGATGGCTGCCTTTTGGTACACCAGAGGTTGCCATGAATGTGGTTGAGATGACGGACCTGAAGCGAACACTATAAAGACGGTTTTTTAGATAGGAAGATATCCATTTTAACAATAAAGGTTCAAAGCCGAGGGCTGACAATTTAAAAAGGATTAATTGATGAGATATCTTATCAAAAGCCTTACTGAAATCAGTTGCGACAACGTCGACTTCGTTGCCGTTTTCTAAGGCTGTAATAGCGGAGGACACGAATTCAACGAGGCTAGTTGTTGTTGATCTACCTTTAAGAAAGCCATGTTGGCTCGGAGAGATAAGAGAATTACAATGGAAGCTTAGGGTTTCGTATAAAATACTTTAGAAAAGTTTGGGTATATGAGAAAGCTTAGCAATGGGGCGATAATAAGTTACATCATTCTTTGATCCTTTGTTGTGTATCGGGGTTATGAAAGAGGTGTTCCAAATTTGAGTGTGAGAGGGATAGTTGAAAGAGGTTAGAAAGGGGGAAGGGAAATGTACACGTCCATCTTATTGCGGCAAAAACGAGATTAGCACCGATTAAAACGATTTCTATTCCTCGACTAGAGCTATGCGGTGCGCTGCTACTATCCGCATTAACCAAGTCCGTTATCGACTCCATTAATCTGCAGGATATTCCCGTGTATTGTTAGACAGATTCGGAAATCGTTTTACATTGGCTGTCGCATCATCCATCCAAATGGAAGGTGTACATTTCTAACCGGACTACCCAAATACTAGAACTCATGCCGAAAACAAAATGGAAGCACATATCCTCATCTATCAACCCAGCTGATTACGCCTCCCGTAAGATACAAGGCTTCAAACCATTGAAACTCTAGAGAAACGTGCAGTACGTGTCCACAATGTTGCTGTAGACCCAGACTTGGTTGCTATGGTTGCTAGCCGTACCTCTTCCTTTATCACGATGAAACGGATCGTGGTACACCTCCGGAGATTCACTTCATTTTGCAAAAGAAAATTTCTAAGGTATCCAACTGATTCGGTGCAGAGAGGTCCAGTTACACCAAACGAATATAAGTGGGCCGAAGCTCAATTATGCAAATTAGTTCAAGTTCAACACTTCGCAGAAGAAATTCGGCTACTAAAACTAGATCGTCAAATCACGAAAAGCACGTTGGCATCTCTACTACCGTATCTGGAGGACACAGGTATCATGCGCGTCGAAGGACGCCTTAAACACGCAGAATGCTCCTATGATCAAAGGCACCCAATAATTTTACCTAACAATCACATCCTAAGTCAAATTATCCTATCCTACCTACACATAATGTATCTCCATCCTGGCCCATCCCTACTCACTCATTTGTCGCGTCAATCCTTCTGGATCATCAGTGTACGAAAGCTAGCAAGAAAGGTAACAAATGATTGTATTATCTGTCGCAGGCTTAATTCCCGCAATACCAATCAAATCATGGAAAATTTACCAGCCGAAAGGGTAACACCAACAAAACTTTTTACGCACACTGGATTAGATATGGCTGGCCCGATCGAAATTGTAACAAAAACCCGTAGAGGAGCAAAATTTGTCAAAGCATACATTGTCTTATGCGTCTGCATGTCAGTCAAGGCGGACCACTTGGAGCAGGCTGGAAACTTAACCACAGATGCATTTTTGGCCGCACTTTAAAGAAAGACACGAAGACGAAATGGTATTAAGCTTCACCACAGAGTTAGGAATTTTTTTGGAAGTTTAATGCTCCCGCGGCTCCTCATTTTGGTGGACTTTGGGAGGCCGCAGTGCGGTTAGTGAAACATCACCTCACACGAACGATTCGACAATCAAGGTTAACGTTTGAGGAATTAACTACATTGCTGTGCCAAATCGAGGCCATTCTCAATTCTAGACCACTCACCCCTGTGAATGAAGACATCGACAACGTCTTTGCAATCACGCCAGCACATTTCCTAACCACGGCTCCGCTGCTAGCAATCCCAGAGGTGGACAACTCAGAAATACCTGATAATCGCTTGACTCGATGGGAAGACCTTTAAAAACGCGTTCACATATTCTGGAATCGGTACAAACTAGAATACATCAACAACTTACAGCAGAGAACTAAGTGGAGAAAGCAACACGAGAATTTAAAGCCAGGAGATATCGTACTCATCAGGGATGTAAATCTACCGCCACTATCGGGGCCACTTGCTCGAGTTATCAAGGTCCACCCAGGAGAAGACGGTTTAGTGCGGGTTGTAACAGTACAGTAAAAACTGCAACATCAACCATGGAGAGACCAATAGTCAAAATAGTGAAGCTTGTGGAGGTTAAGGAATCAATTCCTTAACGGAGGCCGAAATGTTAACGCCAACGTCCAAGTTAAATCATCATCCGCAGTACTTCGTCTTGATCGCCAATCGTTCTCTAAAATAATTCGAATTTCGTATATTAACCTACCATTCCATCACCAGCCTGCGAACATACTCATTTCTGTTACAGTGTAAACGAGTCGACAAACCAATCCAGATGACAGATTGACAACGAGCAGAGGTGGCAGTCGTTTTTTTTGTCAGCATGAGCTACAAATGCACTGGCTTTTGGAAGTGCTCTTTTTTCACATATTAACTGTGAAGTATCATTATTATCTCTGGAACTTTATCTGATAATTGCTATTAAAACATTTTAGGTAAATAAGGTGAACTACCCGAAAAACTAACAGTTGACAACATACATTTTGTTACAACATTTCATATAACGAACAACAATGATCTCCCAGTTGCAGCTATATTAGGAAAATAATTTATCCAGCAAACTAAGTTGACAAAACTGCAGAAACAATTACTTTAGAAATACCTAACACAACAGAAATTGTAGCAAAAGCGATGATGGGAATGACAGTGTATGAAAATGACGAGGAAGAAGACAGCAAAATAGCAGAACTCATAAACAAATATGAACCAGGACAAAAAGAACACACAGAAATTAAAACAACAATTATTTTAAAAGAAGAAACTCCAATATATCAAAACCCAAGACGGCTGGCCCCACGAGAAAGAGAGATCGTCAAAAAAAAGTAGCAGAATGGCTATCCGAAGGAATTATTTGCGAAAGCAACTCCGAGTACTGTGAAGGGATTACGCCAGTTATCATTTCCTCATTTACCCATTCATTAACATTTCCATACAAATATATATATCTACTAACTCCGAACTTCGTTAATTGAATTTCTGCTTAACGCCTCAATCAGCATATCATCCATCCATTCATACATACCTGTATACCTTATGCATTTCACTCGTCAATTAAACAACAAACACACGTATCACACATATGAACGTTTGTGCACAATGCATAGCCCTCGTCATTAAACGATGGCAAGCGTAAAGCCAAACATTGTTATTGATGGTTCATGTTACATGCGCTCTGTCAGGTGCATGAACTTCAAATAATAATGCTGACACGCTGGATGCATATAGGGAATTCAATTGATTGCAAATAATGCTGAAATAATGCTGACGCAATAAATTATGCGAGGTGATTTGGGTTCAATTATCGAAGGCCGGAAAATTGAATGAGAATTGAATGGAAATTGAATGTAAATTGAAACCCAAAATTTGTATAAAAACCCAGTTAATTTTGATAATAATTCAGATCAGTTTTTACCTTAAAACCAACAACTCTGTCTAATTAATTAATCCTCCGATCTACAGTGTGTTTTATTTTTACGAGCAACTCGCTCAATTTGAACACACTGTATCAGCTCGCTCTATGAATAAAGTGGTTTACCGCTTATAGAGGCAAACGATTAGAGATGTGCAATGTCGTTACTTTGAGTAATCACGAGTACCCGTTACTTTTGATGCAAATACCAGTTACATTTTATTCGTTACAAAGTAATCATTCACTTTTTAACGAGAAGAGAGCACAGTACGATTACCTATCTAACCATATAATTGTTACTGGTGAATTTGTATATATGGCTCGTAGAACACTGTTGATTTTGGAATATACTTTCATTAAGAAAAAAGACTTATTTTTCAAAATATGTTTTTATGTTATGTTTTTATTACGCGAAAAAAAAACGATATCTATTAATTCATTTTTTAATATAAATATAGATATAAATATAAAATAAAAATTAACTCTACGATCGATTCATACATAATTCAAAGACTAGAATAAAAAGAACGCTAAAAAGAAATTTAACTAAATTATAAGATAAAATCTTGATTAGCATTCAAAAAAATGATTTTTTCAAAATTTTTGGACTTAATACGACAACGCCTATCAGAAAATATTTGCACTTTTTGAAATATTCTCTCCAAAGGCACAGAAGTTGCCACTATTGAAAGGTGCTTTTTGGCTAACCTTGCTAACCGTGGGTATACCAGCTCCCTTGTTTGCAACGGGCACAAACTTTAAATCAATAACTGTTGGCAACTTGAATTTATATAGTTCGAAACTAAACGCATATAATTATATTTAGAAAATAAAACTCAAACAGGCAACACAAACATTAGCATACAACTCATACAACTGCTGTGAACTTGTGTACTATACTTTTGATATGTTTTTCTCGTCGAAATCTAGCAGTAGTCTCTCTTTTATTGTAAATATACGATTGCTGACCAACCAATTTCACAACGGCACGGGAAAACGAGAGAAAATCGTCGTCTATTGTAATACTCTCTTCTCTCTCTCTTCAGCTTGCATTATTTCCAATATATCAATAGTCTCTACACAAAACAATAACCAAAATATTCGTACCATGCAAACATGATACACTCGTAAAAGAATAAAAAGTAACGATGAGTAACGATAAGTATTTCATTAGGGTAATCGTTACTTCGGGTAGTTGCATGTAACGGGTATTGAATACCGAATAGTTACTACCCGCACACTTCTACAAACGATAGCCTAACGGCTAACGTTTTGTGTCTGAATACAATTATCAATTAATAAATATAACTTAGAATAAAAGTCGGTAGGTAGTATTCAATTAAAGTTATCGAAACAACCATTAGTACAATAACTTTACATGGCGATCCTGCCAGATTCGACCGTTAACACTACTTAGCGTTAACGATACAAAGACGTTAACTTTACAGTATTAACTTGAATTGCGAATTGACTTAGAATTTTTTTTTTAAATCATCAAAAATTTACAGTTTAACTTGGTAAACTTTAACTCTGCCAATTATTAACTTATTTAACTTGGCAAACATAATTTTTAAAAAATTTACATTCAACATTATTTGATCTATGAAGAAGATCCAAACAACAACAGCGGCACACACCAGGAAAAACTGGCCATTGCCGCTCAGTACATCGCTGAGGCAGTAAGACACCATCAGGAATAAAATCCATTTAACCAGAAGCCAAAAATGGACAACGACAACAAGAGCGACAGGGGCACCGACGAGTTTGACTATGAGGACGTCATCCGTCAGTACAAGACCAGGCAAATAAACGCTGAGGTGGACCGATTCCCAGACATCGATAGTTGGGATCCAAATGAGAACTAACAGTACTGCCAGTCTTCCACCAAAACTTTATTTTCTTAGAACATTTTACCAATTTCTTTTCCGTTAATAAATGCAAAATTTTGGTTAATAAATGCAAATAAAATAAATAATCGTAAATTATAAATTCAAAAATTTCAAATAAATGTAAAATCAAAACTAAATTTTATCATTTATTACATATTGACTATATTGACTACATACATAGCATTAGGAACATAACTCCAGGTAGCGAAGAAAACAAATAAGATATCCAAGAGCCACCAACAACCCCCATAATGAGTGGTGAAGATTTTAACTTTAATACGGCACAAAAATTGCCTACGCTGAAATTTGACGACGATAACAAACGGTCCGAAGACTTAATAACAAATAATTTCAATCAAGACAGGAATAATAGAGGACGAGACTTTAGGGAAAATACACAAAATAACAATTACAGAACAAGCTACCGAACTAACCCAAATAACACTTACAGACCAAACCAACAAACTTACCAAAATAACAATTTCAGAAAAGGCTACCAAACTAACCAATATAACAATTACAGACAATGCTACCAAACTAACCAATATAACAATTACAGACAAGGCTACCAAACTAACCAATATAACAATTATAGATCAGGCACTAAACTAACACCAGCAATAACACTAACCCGACCAACCCAATAACGTAGCAAATTCACAACAACCAATGAACTACCCAAGGGTAAGGGCATTGGAAAACGAACATCCCACCGAGGGGTCAGCCGACCCATCAGAGGGGAGAGTATAGGTCCTCAAATACCGTACGCCATATACACAACGGTGATAGAAAACGGCATTTACATACAAATTCAATTTAACAATGACAAAATAATACGATGCTTGCTAGATACAGGAGCATCAATTTTCGTAGTAAAAAGTTCAGTAGTCGAGAGAACCCTTCCAATAGACAAAAGATACAGTACCAACATTAAAGGCATATCAGGAGAATTACAATCAAAAGGCACATGTAATAGCACCCTACATTTCTGACAGAACAGTATTCAATATGAGTTTCATGTTGTATCCGATTCACTCCCAATAGCTGTTGATGCTATTATTGGAGCAAACTTCTTAGCAGAGTTTAGTGCAAAAATCGATCTCGAGGCCTTACTTTTAAATTTTGAGATAAATTATAGGCAAATCACGGTACTTTCACACCATAGTTTAAACAAGATAGCCGTTTCTCCAAGGTGCGAAGCAACCTACTGGTTAGATACAAAGCATACATACATACATACATCCTACAGCACGAAATAGAAAACACGGTACCAAATACAAGAATACAGAGGATACTTAGCGAAATAAACTTCGATACCCTAAATGGTGAAGATAAAGCTGAAATCAAAGCAATATGCACTAAAAAACACGATATTTTCCACTTAGAAGGCGATAAACTCACTTACACTCCATTGGAAAAGCAGATCTCTCACTAATAGAGGGAATTACAGCAAAATATTCCAAGCCAAACCGACTTCCACATATACAGAAGAAAGATATAAAGGAGGAAATAGACAAAATGTTGGAAAATGACATAATAGAGCCATCTGTTTCGGCATGGAACTCTCCGATCCTCATAGTGCCAAAAAAGAAGGATCCTATTACCGGCCTACAAAAATCTCGCATGGTAATAGACTATAAAAATGTAAATGAGAGGATAGAGGATGACAAATTTCCGTTAACTAACATAAGTGACATTAACGATATGGTAGGAGGAGCCGTATATTTTTTATGTATTGATCTAAGCCAAGGATATTATCAAATAGAACTTTAGCCAAAAAGTAGACCTATAACAACATTTTCAACGGAAGACGGACAGTTTCAGTTAAAGCGTCTTCCAATGGCACTAAAAAATTCTCCTCGTAAATTTTCGAGAATGATGTCCATAGCAATGGCTGGACTCACTCACGATGTTTTGTCTACCTCATTGACCATATAGTTTTCGGCAATAACCTTAGAAATCACACCAAACATTTGATCGATGTGTTTAAGCGACTAAAGGAAGTACATTTAAAAATTTATCCAGGAAAATGCGCTTTTCTACCAAAGGAGGTATATACCTAGGACACATTATTTCCGAAAATGGAATTTATCCAGATCCGAAAAAATCAGCTGCTATGAGCAATTATCCTAAACCTACAAATGCTGACGAAGAGAGAAGATTCGTAGAATTTGCAAACTACTATCGCAAATTTATACAAAACTTTGCTACAATAGCAATAAATAAATTAGAATAAATGTAGTATTCAATTTTAACCAAAACTGCGAGAAATCATCAAACATTTAAAAACAATCCTCACTACCCCCCAAATTTTACAATTTCCGAATTTCGACAAGGATTTCATTTTACGGACAGATGCCTCAGGTTTTGTCTTAGGAGCCGTACTGTCAAATTTCGATGACAAACCCATTGCTTACGGAATCAAAACTCTAAATAGTGCCGAGAGTAATTATAGCACTATCGAAATAGAATTACTTGCTATAGTATGGGCTATAAAACACTCTCGACCATATCTTTTTGGTAGAAAATTTATAATCATAACAGACCATAGACCCTTAGTATACATTTTTTTCTCAAAGAACCTTCAAGCAGATTAACAAAATTCAGACTACTGCTACAATTTCAACTTTGAATATACATAAGTGACGCTTTAAGTCGCATAAAACTAGATTCCAAAGAACTTAAACAACTTCACCTATGTATCATATCCAGATCAAAATCGAAAAAGGAAAATCAGACCAACATACACGAAACAGAAATCGAGGAAAATAATCGCGTTATCACAGAACTACTCAACCCACCAGACCATGGACATAAAATAATTGAACTAAAAGTATGTAACAGTTTCGAGGACGTTGAGTACCAAGTAAAAGATACTAATATAATCCTGTGACCAAACAGAGTTTTCGCATACATCCCAGAGAAAAATTGTATTCTCCTAAGAAGGAATAAGGATGGCACTACAGCCCGATCGACATCATTTTGCGATCTTTTGTCGAGGGACGTGCATCGCATCTGCGGACCATTATCAATTAATAAATTATATATTACAAAAGAAGAAATTAAAAAACTCTCCGACGGCCGTCGAGAATACAACATACGTGAGTTACAAAAAATCTTAGGAGAAATGTTTAAAACAAGTAATGTAAAGGTGCACCTCATATATAAATGTATAGAAATTACCGATCCTCATAAAAAGAAACTATTGCTCAACGATTATCATATATTACCAACAAGCGGACATGCAGGAATAAACCGCATGATCAAGACAATAAAAAAAATACTTCTGGACAGGAATGCAGAATGACATAGCTTAAATTAAATATGTTTCACCCAAAAAAACAGCCCATGGAAATAACGTCTACCGACAAATCGAGTTTCGACAAAATCTATCTAGATTTAGTAGGCCCTCTAGACGAATCAGTAAATGGATATAGGTACATACTTACCTTACAAGACGAACTGACCAAATTTACCGAGCTATTCCACTCGAAAAAAGAAAAGAAGAAAAGCTAGCACAGTAGCCAAAGGGCTAGTAGAATGTTATGTCCTTAAATATGGAGTTCCAAAGACTATAGTCTCTGACCAAGGAACAGAATTTATCAACAAAATTTTCAAAGATATGTGCAAACTATTAAAAATAGAACAACTACAGTCTACAGCATACCATCACAAAAGTATAGGGGGATAAGAAAATTCCCATAAAGTTCTCGTAGCATACCTCAGAAGCTACGTATCCGAAAAGCATACAGACTGGTGCACTTGGTTACCATATTATGTGTTTTGTTATAACACCGCAGTACATACAGAAACAGTGTATACACCATTCGAATTAGTATTCGGAAGACAATGTACGTTACACTCAAATTTGACAAAACAGGTAGACCCAAGGTACAAATCTGAGGACTACATAATTGATTTGAAACTGATTGATTTGAACTGCAAATCGCTCATAGGAATGCTAGAGACACACTTATAGAAAAGAAAAACGCTAGGAAAACTGATTACGATAGGAAAGCTAAAAGTAAACAAACTAGTTTTGAAGTAGGTAGTTTAGTTTTGTTAAAAAACGAAAACAGAAGAAAGTGAGATCCCATTTACATAGGACAATACGAAGAGGGCGTGAATTGTGAAATCAAGTAAGGGAGACGAAGAAAAGTCCATAAAAAACGTTTAAAGAAATTTAACGCTTACATATTGAAACAATTTTTGTTTGCATTTATCTGACTAGTTCAAACAATACATGTTCTAAGAATAATCAAATTAAAATATTTATAGAATGAACTAGTTTAAACAATACATGTACTAAGAATAATCAAATTAAAACATTTGTAAGAACGAACTAGTTTAAACAATACATGTACTAAGAAGCCATAAAGAAAATATATATAAGAAACTTGTATTGAAAAAAAAAACAAATACATTTTAGTGTAACAGTATAAATTAATCAAAAGAAAATACTTATAAGAAACTCGTAAATACATTATATAAATACATTATAAATACAAATACAAACACATAAATACATTTTAGTGTAACAGTATAAATTAATCAAAGGAAAATATTTATTACAAATTTGTATTTGAAAAAAAAAACAATATTAGCTATATAATAATTTTTAAAAATAAAAATAAAAGTTTTAAATTAAGGAAAAATTAACATTAATATAAATTGTCAGTGTATCAGTGTAAATAAATCACAGAAATATATTTATAAGAAGTTTGCATTTAGAACAGAAAAAATATTTTTTTTTTATTGAAAAACATTTGGTAATGTTAGTAAAATATTACAACCAAGTCCCTAAACTAATAAGCAATTTTGTTTTGACTTAAATTAATGACAAATACAAAATAAAAAGTTTAAATCTAACTTATACTATACATGATTAGTCTCCTAACTAGGTTTGTGTGGTCCAACGGCGGGGTGGTCACAGTGTTCGTGTGGTGGTGAAGCCGATCCTCATGCTTTTTAGCGAATCTATGATTTTCATTCTGAACGCATTCCATGCCCAGGTCCATGTGAAGGTCATCGTTCCGAATATAGAAAGGTGCATTTACAATGTTTCTTAGCAACTTGTTTTGAAATCGTTGGATTATTTGAATGTTGCTTTTTTGTTGCAACCCCAAAGTTGAATACCATAAGTCCATATGAGTTTTATGACTTGCTTGTAAATCAAAATTTTATTGTATGTTGATAGACAAGATTGTCTTCCTATCATCCAGTACAGTTTTCTGTAGCGAATACCAATCTCCTCTCTTTTTTTCTTGACATGGGCTTTCCATCGAAGTTTCGCATCCAAAGTCATGCCAAGATACTTTGCACAATTTGCGTATGGTATGGCTTGGTTGTTAATATACACTGGTCTATGCTCTATTTTTTATTTGTGAAATCAACATGTACTGATTTTGATTCGTATAATCATATTCGCCATTTTCTTGTCCAATTTTGAATATGCGAGATCGCCTCTTGTAGTTTACTAGTTGAGTCCACATTACTTTCCGCAACTGCCATTAAAGCCGTGTCATCAGCAAATGTAGCAATCGAATTGTATTCTAGTGTTGGAATATCGTGGGTATACAGGAGATACAATATTGGCCCAAGAACACTCCCTTGGGGTACACCCGCTTTGTTTTCTTTAAGCTCCAAAATGTAGGATCTTAGAATTTAAGCCTGTTCGTTGGGTAGTATCTTTTTTAGTTTTTAGACTAATCCCTCATGCCAAACTTTATCAAATGCTTGTGCTACATCGAGGAAGACTGTAGAACAAACTGTTTTCTCTTCAAGCGCTTTTTCAACAATGTTTGTTATTCGGTGTAGCTGATGTACCTGATCAATGGTTGAATAATCTGGAATAATATGTTTCCGTTCTATAGTTGGTAGCAGCCTTTTTAAAAGCAGTCTTTAAAAAAGTTTGGACATTATAGGCAGCAAAGAAATTGGCCTATAGTATGAAGCTTCTTGAGGTGGTTTTCCCGGTTTGGCTATCATGATAACTTCAGCTACTTTCCATAACTGTGGAACGTATTTTATTTTTAAATGCAGCGCTGATGATGCATGTAAGCTTCGCGATTCCTTTTTCTGGGAGTTGCTTGAGAATTTTGCCAGTTATCAATTCAAATCCTGGCACTTTTTTCGCATTTAAAGTTTTTATTTCTTTTCTTACTTCAGATGACGATGTAGTGGTTATTTCTTCATTTTCTTCAGCTAGTTCTTCGCTAGGCGAATCGTCATGGTCTCCTGGGTTTGGTTGAAAAATTTCTTCCAGATACTCTGCAAATCTTTCAGCTTCACGGAAAAAAATTTGGCCTAAATTTAATGTTTTTGTAATTAATATTATGGAATTTATGCCTTGATCTGGACCTTACTTCTTTCAAGGTTTCTTTCATAAAAAATACTGCTTTTAAATTGAAATAAAAATCGTTAAATAATATTTTCATACACAATATTTTACGAGGATATTTGTATGTTAATTATATTTATAAAAAATATATGCTATAAAATACATTTTTAAAATAAACATGGTTTAAAACATTCTCTTAAATTTAAATATGTATATAATGATATTGTTTTTAATTCGGTTCTACCCAATCTCACATAACTATAATCCGATTCAAGTCGTCCAACTATAAATGCCCTTAAATGCTGATCATATTTTTCAACAATTTCAAAAAGTTTTAGTTGCGAACATATTTGTGGAACAAACTACCATACAAAACACGTTGTTTCATTTTCAGTGGGGATTACAGAATCTCTCGATGTGGATGGTGTTGCCCGGACACAACGGATGGTTTCTAACCACCTGTTCACTGAACTGGTAAATGATTTGGTGCTCCCGCTTAATAAGTCTACTTCTATATTAAGTCCCTAATGAAAGGTAATACAAAATACAATTCTTTAAAACAATTCCCCAATTATCATCTTAAAAATAACTAAAAATACGCCATCCTTCCAGCGTAGGCTTGGCCGGCCTCGCTGTCGTGTTCCATAAATCCTACCGCAAAGGACTTTTCGAGCAGGATCCTCTTCGCTCATGCGAGCTAGGTGTCCTGCCCACCGGAGCCTACCGAGCTTAATTTTCTTCACGATGTCGACATCGCGGTATCGCTAGTAGATCTCATCATTATAGAGTCTCCGGAATCGTCCTTCCTCACATACGGGGCCAACAATTCTCCGTAAGACTTTTCTCTCGAACGCGGCTAAGAGGTCAGAATGCTTTTTGCTAAGCACCCAAGTCTCGGATCCATATGTAAATACTGGTATGACCATTGTCTTATATATCAGCAGCTTGGATGTTATGGTTAAGTTCCTGGATTTGAAGAGTCTTGACAGGCTATAGTAGGCTTTGTTGGCTTTGAGCAACCATGCGCGTATTTCTGGTTCCATGCTGTTATCGGCTGCTATAGTTGACCCGAGATAGTGAAAGGATTGCACTACTTCAAATTAGCGCTCCACTATCTGAATTGAGGGACCAATGTTGGATCTTCTACTCGCAGACGTGGCCACCATGTACTTTGTTTTGCTCTCATTTATGTGCAGCCCCAGATTTCGTGCCGCCTGCTCTATCTGGATGAAAGTTTCCTGTACAGCTCTTTGCATTCTACCAACGATGTCAATATCGTCTGCGTAAGCCAGTATCTGAATGGACTTATAGAGGATTGTTCCCCTCGCCGTTACGTCAGAGTCTCGGATCACTTTCTCCAACGCCAGGTTGAAAAGGACGCAGGCCAGTCTATCCCCTTGGTGGAGCCTCAGTTAGCTGGCCATTTAGCAACTCATGAAAGTGCTCTTCCCATCGCTCTAAGATGCCTTTAAGATCGGCAACGCGGTGTATATTGCGTCATACCGCGGACACTTTGGTAGAACTTCCGCGCCTGGTGCGGTCCTTGCTCTCTGTACTGTTCCAGTTCACGGACGAGGTGATTCTTCTCCCAGGCTGCTTTCTTTCGCCGGTGAACTGTTTTTTCATATCTTCTGAGCTCTTTATATTCATCTCCGCGTGCCCGCGTTCTATGAGATTGTTGCATTGCTCGGTACGCAACATTCTTACGTTCAGTCGCTAGCTCACATTCCTCATCGAACCAGTCGTTCCCATCTCTACGACTACTGCCTAAGATGGAGTCAGCAGTACTAATGACAGTATTCTTAAGGCGTGTCCATTTCTCTTCTACGCCCGACATCTCAGCCCCAGGACTTACTCTCCCTGCATTTAGGGCGAGTCCTATCGCTTGATCGTAGTTGTTGCTGGTCTTTTCATTGCGAAGGGCAGCCGTGTTGACTCGAATCTGATTCGCGGATGCAGTCTTCCGTGATGATGCAATCCGCGCTCGGAGCACCATACCAACAAGATAGTGGTCCGAGTCGACGTTGGCACCTCGGTACGTTCGTACCGTCATCATGTTCAGGTTGTGGCGGCGGTCTATCAACACGTGGTCTATCTGGTTGCGAGTGGCTCCATCGGGAGATACCCTGGTGGCTTTGTGGATATTTTTACGCGCAAACCTTGTACTCACAACGACTACATTATTGCTTGCTGCCATCTCTATGACTCGTTGTCCATTGTCATTAGTGTTCTCGTGTAAGCTATGGGTGCCAATGTACTGCCTGAATACTGGCTCCCTACCCATTTTAGCATTCATATCCCCCAGAATAATTTTTACATCATACTGAGGGCAGGCATGGAGTTCCCCTTCGACTGATTCAAAGAACTCTTCTTTTTCATCATCTAGGGAATCCTCTGTAGGTGCGTGAACGTTTATGAGGCTTATGTTTTTAAATTTTCCCCGCACGCGAAGTGGGTTTCATTCTTTTGCTGACTAGAAACCCCACCCCGAGAACATGATGTCTTGCATGACAGCTGTAATAAATGTCATATTCTGATTTTTGTAAGACACCATTCCCTGTCCACCGCATCTCCTGAATTGCTGTTAAGTCAGCATTATATTTGGACAGGGTATCAGCTAGCTGCTATGCAGCTCGAGCTCTATACAGTGAGCGTACGTTCCATGAGAAAATTCTTAAATCGTTTAGCCGTTTTCGTTGCCGTGGTCGTCGTCGTTCATCAGTGTATCCGAGGCTGATTTTGGGTTCCGTAATAATAATTTTTTACAGGCGAGGTTATTGGCCTCGCGCCAACCTTACTTTGAAGGGACTAGCTCGATCATTCAGCTTTTCCTGCATTGGAGGAAAATTACCAGCGGCCACCACGTGGAGGTATGATCGCACTTCCACCAGTCAGAGATAGTTACGGCCACATGCAATTCTAGTGCATTCTGTGTTATTCCCCCTATTTCTGCTGATGGCTGACCGAAAATATAATAATAGAACGGCTTAATTCCTTTTTGTCTTTTTGTAAAGCAACTTGAATTTAATTATCGCTCTCTGAAATTTTTTTATTTTACGTTTATACGTGTTAAAAAGACCGAAGCCGCACCACCATTAATTTTTTGTTAAAAATTGCTGAGGTAAAATTATAAGATGAGTAAAATACACCGCGCTAAATTCTATTGTACGCGTTGCTTCTTGTGGTTGTATATTATTTAAGTGAAGTAAACTACAAATCATTGAATCACAATTTATTTTTATCACTAGTTTATGTTATTATAAATTTAACAAGATTCAACACAACACAATTTGAAAGCTGAATATTATATCCATTAAGCTTTCAAACAACGCTTAAAGAAGAGTTGAAAAGAACCCGTTACGCCATGTTCTCACATGTTCTTGTTACGCCAATAGACAATATAAAATCAAAATAAAAGTAAGTTTATTAATTACCCCGATAGTTCTAATGCATACACACTTACGTATTAGGTGCTCGTTTAACAATAACTTAACTAACTGCACATTTTTTTATTATAAAAAAAAATTATTATAAATTAAACTATTATATTTTTTGTTTCACTTTTTACTTCACTTCTTTTGCATATGATTGCCGCAATACGAATGACAATGACAAAAAACTACGTGAACATTTTACCACGTCCTAAAAATTAATTTAATGAAAGAAGCCTTAATACAAGGAAAATATCACAGTTTTGATGTATGTAAAATAATGTTACATAAATTTAATATTCATTAATTATAGGAATCGAATGAAACCAATACATTTAAAGCATTATTGTTTTATAAATCCATACATTTCATGAATATTTTGTTGATTTTATATATCAATTATTTTCTATAAAACGGTTTCTTATTCATTTGATTGTTGTTAGGAGGTTTTAGAGTAATTTTAGACCTGGTAAAATATACACTTATGATACCAGATGACAACAATACTTTGTTTGTAGTAGTTTGTGAGTAGTTTTTGGTATAAGTTAAGATTCCTAAAAATTAATACATGATATTTTAAAATCTTAAAATTAATGTATGATTTTGGTTTAAAATCAAGGCAAATAGATTCATATATATAATGATTAAACCGCTACATAACTTTAGTGATAAATTGACTTACATTTATGCATAATTCCTTAAAACTAAGCTAATTGCTTATAAATTGGTCTTAATTTAAGGAATTTTAAGAACCTTAAATTTATGGAAAATATTCTGGTTTTTTATGTTCGGTTTTATTTAAATTTGATAGATTTTGTGGAAAGCTAAATTTGTTTGCCTTATTTCAAGGAAATTTACAATTCTGTAAAACAAGGACAGCGGTTCATAGAATTAAGGCAGCATATTTTTTCAGTGTTTTAGCTTTTTGCCCACTTTCCATCCAGTTGTTTGATTGGAGGAATGTGAATGATTGGTTTCTTTAATTTCTTAGTGGCTTTCCAGAGCGAGTACTCCGTATTTTTGTTGTTGTTAAGATTTTGTAAATCTTTAAGTTCCTTAATTGTTCGTCTAACTCAGGGCTTCTTAAACTTTTTTCATTTACGACCCCATTTATGATTGCGAGTTTCCTAGCGACCCCATATAAATATAACAGAAAGATAAATAAGTATTTTTTGATGATTTATTTATTATGTAACAATACACATGAAAAAATATAGTTTTAGAAATCGTTTTGAAACATACAAAAATTTAAAATTAAAAATTGCACAAAAAGTTGTAAAATTGTATTTATTATAGTTACAAAAATTATATGCCGTATTTTTCATCAAAATTGCATTTTTTGCTATAACATAAATAAAAGGAAATTCTGACCGTCTTAGTTCGCTCGAATATATTCGAACGCAGTCGTTGAGTGGTAAGTATTAAATTAAAATTAAAGGAAAAAATTTAATGAGATGGATGTGCGTGTTTTTTATTGCATAACAAATTAAATCTTGGTGGAATGTTTGACACTGCTGGACGTAAGACCTCTTCAACATTTTTTAGCGATGAACGATATTGGGATTTAATATGTGTTAAAGCTGAGAAAGTAACTTCACATAAATATGTGGTGTTGAATGGCAGAAGCACATTTAACGCCATATCAGCGATTGTGGGAAATTCAGTTCTAGTTCCGATCCAGAATTCAGTCAAGGGCTTTTTTGGAAAATGTAGTTTTAATTTTGATTCACTCGAAAGCTCAGCTAATTCCTCTTGTGCTTTAAGTGGCAGGTGATCAATCTCACTCAAGTCAGTCCAAAACGGTTTTTCTATCCAAGCTACCTTTTTGAAATCAATATTTAATATAAAATATGTGCGGAACTGTGTTTCTATCGTTTTTAAGTGATCTACAATAATTATTGCGATAAAAGTTTACAATGATTTTTCTCGATTATAAAATTGTCGACACTGGAAAACATTTCGAACGAATTCTTTTCTACCCTACTTTTCCAAATGCTGATCTTTTTAATAAAACTTTCAATTTTATCATTAGAAGTAAATATATCGCAATTTTTTCCTTGAAGAGACAAGTTGAGATCGTTTAATTTCTCAAAGATATCTGACAAATAACACAGCTTGGATAGCCATAAGTCATTTTGAAAAAAAGCAGCAAGTTCACATTTTCGTCCGGTTAAAAATATTTCGATTTCATCCTTTAATAACAATAATCTTCTTAAACTTTGACCTCTTGACAACCATCTTACTTCTGCATGTAATAATAAAGTTGTGTAGTTGGAATCCGTATCCTTGCAGAGATTTGAAAATAAGCGGCTGTTAAGGGCATGGCTCTTAATAACATTTATAATCTTAACAGCATTCTGAAGCACATCGTTCAATTCTGGTGCTAATTTTTTTGCTGCAAGGGCCTCTCGGTGAATAAGACAGTGAGTAAAAGTTATATGATCATAAGGAGCAGCTTGAAAAAATGATTTAAAACCAATATTTTTGCCCGTCATCGCTCTTGCACCATCTCTGCATATTCCACAGCAATTTTTCCATTCTAAACCTTCAGTTTTTAAAAATTCGTCAACTTTACAATATATGTCTTTCCCTGTAGTATGGTCTTTCATAGGACGACAAAATAACAATTCTTCCTCCACGTTTTCTTTATAAACGTACCTGACATATACTAACAACTGAGCCAATTTAGTAATATCCGTTGTTTCGTCCAACTGAATTGAAAATTTTGGGCTTTCTTTAATTCTTGCAATAGGTTGCACTAATTGGTCCTTGTTAATATCAGAAATTCTATTCGCGACAGTGTCGTTCGACAAAGGAATTTTTCGAATATCATCGCCATATTTACTTCCATGTAGTATTTCTACCATTTTATTAGCAGCAGGTAATATAAGATCTTCTCCAATGGTGAACGGCTTTTTCTTTTTAGCAATACAGTATGAAACTTCATATGACGCTAATAAATATTTTTCATTAACGGTCATAAATTTTTGAAAGGATTTTTTTTCTTTATTTAAAGATTTATACAATCTTTCAAAATATTCTTTTGGTTTATTGACATACGAAACATGCTTTGATTCAAAATGTCTTTTTAATTTTGATGGTTTCATACTCTCCGCAGCCAATAATTCATTGCAGATCAAACAAAGAGGTTGTTCATTACCCTTACAAATTTGAAATGTAAAGCCAAATTGAAGAAAAGACTCATCATATTTTCTTTTTCGCACATTAAATGCCTGTTTTTCAATACTTTGTCCTGCCTGAGGAGAGTTTGTAGCATTATCATCTGCGTCATTATCATTCTTATTTAAGTTCAGCCATTTATCCATGGCCAAAAATTATTTTGATTCTAAAATCCAATAAATATATAAAAATAACATATTGCATATAATAATTGATTAATTAATTACCGAATAAATAAAATGAAACTAAAATCTCGTTACGGTGGAACACTGACAATTGACTACACTAGAAGAGCGTCAATACTACACTAGTTCACATTATAGTCAGTGTTTTTGAATCATTGTCTCGCTGCACTGTGCGCGCACATTCCAAACTTTGTTTGTAGGTAGGTGTGTGGTGTGATTCTGTCACAAATACACATCTAAAGTGCGTTCACGATAAGCTTACAGTGTTTAAAGAATAGCAAACAAGGATGAATATTTGGCTTTCCGTAGAGGTATAAGAGAAATTCGGACAACACTGCGTCCGCGTTTCTATACGGAATGCAAATATATTCATTTTTGCTTGCTATTCTATAAACACTGTAAGCTTATCGTGAACGCACTTTAGATTTTATAAAATCGTGTATTTAAATATTTGGCATTAAAAATCTCTCGCGACCCCAGAATTATGCTAAGCGACCCCATTTGGGGTCGCGACCCATAGTTTAAGAAGGCCTGGTCTAACTATCTAACGTCTAGATTATTAAAATTATTTTTATCCTGCGGGGCTCTGCTTTGGTGCCATTTCTTTCTCGCTCTCCGCTTTTCGGCATTAAACTCTCTAATTTCGAGAGGATAGTAGTTACGCTTCAATTTTTTTTGAGGTTAGAAGTGTTTTCCCAACCCGAAATTAGGATAACTCTGATAAATTGCTCCAGCTCTGAATCTAGTTGCACTTAAGATCGTATTGGTGTACGTGAAAAAATAATAATAAACGAAAATATTAATAAGAAAATTGTATTAGAAAATTAATTACCTTTAAGGAATTACAATTTGAATTAGAAACTATGTTGCAACGCAACATGCTACATGGTGCTACATTCAAATCATCATCGTCGACTCGATCGACTCATCGATTCAAGGCTAATGAACCACCATCAGTTCCCTATCGCCATCACAATAATCATTACTTTGTTGCAACACAATCGTGCGCATCGTCATATTTCATCGCACAAATGACTCGTCACATTGTAGCAACACAATGAGCGTCGTCAAATATCGTTGTGAGCATGCGAGTCATCGCTCACTCGACCTAATTGTTTATGTTTAAGAACGGACGACCAGAACTAATGTGCACCATAAGCACAATCAGCATGTCTCGAGTATACGTCGCATTGGTAGTCATCGGCATATTCGGCGGCATGTATCTACTCAACGAA